>OY992879.1:156064194-156146694 GCA_963921405.1 Cepaea hortensis | reverse complement strand
AAGACTGTCCCAGCAATCATCTAACATGTGGACAATCTGGGTTTTCTCCCTTCAGTAAAACCAAGTCTAAACAATTTCAACATAATCAAACAAAGATCAGCTAACAGCAACAACGAGCCTTGTATTCAAGATCTATTTCCGGTCCTGAAGGAACCGGAACAGGAAACTGACGATAAATTAACCCTTTTGCAGATAACAATGTGCCCGTAGATCGTTATTTAATCTTTTAGAAGCTTCTGGTTACTTCTGGTTCTGTACTCAGGCAGTGCATGTGCGTATATATGTTTGTGTGTCCATACTAGTACATGTGTGTATATGTGTGCATATATGTGTGTGTTGTATCTGTGTGTGTTTACTATTTTGTGTGTATAAGCGTATGTGTGTGTTATGTGAATGTGTGTATATGCGTGTGTATGTGTGTACATGTGTGTATATGTATGCATATATGTGTATACATTTGATATGTGTATATGGTATGTTATATGTGTAAATATGTATGTATATGTATGTGTACCAAAGAAGAACTATTCTAACAACGCCAATAACAGTGTCACAACCATAAAGTGTTATACGCCCGAAGAAGAAATATAACATGCACAGCCTGGGTTCATGGTTCATCCCACTTAGAAGGGAACTGGTTACTGGTTAATGACTCATTGAAGCCACGGCACCGTACTTGGGAACACTCCTATAAGTACACAGTCTCTCGCTGAGCAGAGTATGGATACTAGCTGCCCTCGTTGCATTTTGTTTGGATACACATATTTATATTCCAGGCAATTGATTTGTAGCAGTAGTTCCAGTCTGAACTTTATGTTTCTTTAGTCTGCTCCTTGCTATGTCGGCATACCAATGAGTGGTGTAACATTGGCATACCTTGTGTGGTGTAACATTGACGTACCTTGTGAGGTGTAACATTGGCGTACCTTGTGAGTTGTAAAACTGACATACCAGTGTGTGGTGTAACATTTGCATCCCAGTGTGTGGTGTAACATTGACGTACCAGTGTGTGGTGTAACATTGACATCCCAGTCTGTGGTGTAACATTGGCATACCAGTGTGTGGTGTAACATTGACATACCAGTGTGTGGTGTAACATTGACATACCTTGTGTGGTGTAACATTGACATACCTTGTGTGTTGTTACATTGCAATACCTTGTGTGGTGTAACATTGAAGTACCAATGTGTGGTGTAACATTGACATACCAGTGTGTGGTGTAACACTGCAATTCCTTGTGTGGTGTAACATGAAGTACCAATGTGTGGTGTAACATTGGCATCCCAGTGTGTGGTGTAACATTGGCATCCCAGTGTGTGGTGTAACATTGGCATCCCAGTGTGTGGTGTAACATTGGCATCCCAGTGTGTGGTGTAACATTGGCATCCCAGTGTGTGGTGTAACATTGGCATCCCAGTGTGTGGTGTAACATTGCAATACCTTATGTGATGTAACATTGAATTACCAATTTCTGGTGTAACATTGGCATCCCAGTGTGTGGTGTAACATTGGCATCCCATGTGTGGTGTAGCATTGGCATCCCAGAGTGTGGTGTAACATTGCAATACCTTGTGTGGTGTAACATTTAAGTACCAATGTGTGGTGTAACATTGAAGTGCCAATGTGTGGTATAACAATGAAGTACAAATGTGTGATGTAACATTGGCATCTCAGTGTGTGGTGTAACATTGACACACCTTGTGTGGTGTGACATTGACGTCCCAGTGTGTGGTGTAACATTGACGTAAATTGTTTGGTGTAACATTGGCATCCCTGTATATGGAGTAACATTGACATACCAGCGTGTGGTGTACCATTGGCGTCCCAGTGTGTGGTGTAACACTGCAGTAGCGATAAGGGACAATTCTCACGCTACAAAGCGCTATGGGCAATGAATACAATCCCCATACTTTTCGATAAATCCGCACAAGATGAGTGATGTGTCTATGTCACACGGGCTGCCTTTGCTTCTTAGGAAATGTCATGGTACCCAGTGGAGATGTGTCTCTTTAGACGAATGTTGGGAATATCTTGGAAGGTGAAGATAACAAAAGTTGATGTATTGACATGCCCCACTTGATTAACCGATTCACTGCCGAAGGATAATATATCAACATATTTGATCTCCCATTTAGACAGAAAGGCGATATATCGCCATACTTAGGTCTTCGTGTTATTTATTTTGTTTCGTGGCATGTTCCGCAGTCTAAATATACAGTGAATAAAATTTATATTATAATACTTATTCTTTGTTCGTGTATTATATTTTCTTCAAAACACAATTTTTTTTATTTTTTTTTCGGGGGGGGGGGGGGGGGGGGGCCGCCGCACTGAATCGATTAATCAACAATCGAAAAGAAAAGAAATGAAATTAGTAGAACATATGAAAACAACAGGAATGAAATAGATAAAGTATAAATATTGAGATATAAAATCAACACCAGTTTCATTGAAATGTCAGGGGACAGATGAAGTTATCACAAAGACCTTCCGCATACCAGATACCTGAAAATGAAATATTGCTGTCTGGTCGGTAAATACGCCATACATAGGGTGTTGTCATATGCAAGCTGTGTTTCACATTCTTTAACTTCCAGGAGTCATTAGCCAATATACAGATATTCTTCTTCTTCTCCTTCTTCTCCTTCTCTTCCTCTTCATCCTCCTTCGTCTCCTTGTTCTATCCCTCTTTTTAATTATCTTGTTTCTTGTCGTCTTTCTCCTCCTCGCTTCGTCTTCTTTTAACTCTTCTTCAGTTTCCCCTGTGTTTTATCTTTTTCTGGTCCAGTCGAAGGAGTGCTCTGCATGTCGGTCTGTTTACGAAAACAGAAGCCATTCATCAGTTAGCTAAAGTAAACTTTACCTGTCTTTGACTCACTGTTTGAGAAAAGAAAAAACATTAATTTGTCCCACGCACCGTTAGAGAATGGAATACACGTTAACTTGTTTACACCCCACAGATTACTGACAGCAGTTCTTCGAGTTTTAAACAAGTTATATTCTGCTAGACTTCGAATGGGTAGACAGCTCTAGCTCTTAAACTTCCGGCACGCTGATGACGAGCTAGCGGGACCATTTCCTACACGCTTTAGTTTGGACTGCATCGGTGACTCCTTCTTCAGAAAGCAATGGCAAACTACTTAACATAAAATTTCCTAGAAAGTCAACCTTGGGTTGGGGTTGATGACCACGTCCTGTACGGGGACATACCAGTCTTCTTTTATATGTCTGCTGTTTAGTTGTTTTGTTTTCACTGCTGGAGAGATAAACACAGACAGACATAAGCGTGCATAGCCGGATAGATAGTTCACAAGACAGACAGATGTGTATGGGTGAATAGAGACACACGTTGACAGACGTGTGGGGAGACAGGCAGACATATTTTAATAGGCGTATACACTTATCGGCTCAGCGATGAAGAGAACATGTAATATACACAGTTAGGCAGAACGAACGAACGAACGAACGAACGAACGAACGAAAGAAAATCTTTATTTTCAAAGGGTTAAGAATCGGGCACGCAGGCCCGTCTGACATTCTGCCCTTCTTCTCTATTTCCTCTCATACATTCTTTCGTTTAACATTACTAATGAAGCAAATTTTTGACAACAAAAGAACAATAAGCATTAAAACGCATGAAATATAATCAATAACAAATGACTTACTGAGGCAATGTTTAACATGAGCATTACAAATAACTTAGGAAGGTGTAACGTGCCATACATATGGGAATGTTTTTTGGCTAGTTGTCGTTTGAGATAATTTACCATTATTATTGTCTTTTATTTTTCTTTTTTTTTTCTTTATGGGGGCATGCAGTCTGTTCTGAGGCAGTGTTCAAACAGGTTGCGACTGTATGTATAATGATTGGTGGTGTCTTTGATTTCTTGTGAAAGATTGTTCCACAACTGAGCGGCAGAGTATGCTAAGCTTGTCTTATATAAGTCTAACCTAGGTTTAGAGACATTGTCATATGTTGCGATTGAAATGAGGATCACGTTGTGCATTATCCGTGTTCTAGTGTTCATAGAAGTTGGGCCCCATTCCTCTCTAATGTGTAATAGTCAAGAATAAGAACATTGACCATTAAGCTCGGGTTGGTCTAGGGTAGTTTCGTGGAAGATAGAAGCATATTATGAAAATATTTCTCTCACATAAGAATCCCAATAGCTCTTAAGCCCCCTCTAGATTGTGAAATTCTAATCAGTCTGGAATTACTTCATCAGAAAATTGATAAAGGATTCAGTGAACGAAAATATGGACTGTGGATAGATCTGGAGAAAAGTTCATCTGTTTCTCAGCAGATGTCATCCCTTCTCTTACTTTAATTCCCATTCTAGTTATTGTGATAATTATTTCTTTAATTTATCCACAAACAACAACAATAACTTGTTAACGAACAATCTTACACAAACAAGTAACTTTAAATAAAACAGAGAAGTATCTTGTGTTAATGGGTTTATTAGTTGTAAAATACCTGTACTTGGTTCAAGGGACACAATTCAATCAGTTCACAAGCTTTAGATTGTGACAACATCATTAGATATAAAAATGCATGAATATATGCCCTCCCCTTCTCCAAGTACACAACCAATCTATATGTGTATAACTACTGTCTTTTAGCTGTGGAAAGAATCAGTGGATCTTCCTGGAAAAAGACAAAAGTTTGTGTGTGGCCTGGTTTGTTTGGCCTCTTCTGCTTCTGTGTGGATATTGATATCAGTATAATATGTCACCTTGAGCAATGAGACTGAGCTGTAGCCTGGGCCCATGTGTTAGTGGATCCGCTTCATTACCTGCCAGTTCGGTCAAGATGAAGGCTGCTCTTACTCTGGTAGATGCCTGAGTCGTCTCATTCTCTCACAAGTTTTGGGAACATCTTCTCTTCTACAATTCCACCAGGTTTATGTGTTTAAATAAGCATATGTATGTACATATGAACTAACTTGTTGTTTTGTAGTGATAGTTAAGGATGAAAAAGGACAGTACAGGGAGAATGATAAGGAAGGGAGAAACCTAACAGCCTGAGAGTAGGAACTATACCCCCTCCTAGCTGGTGGTGTGTTAACTCTGAATGTCAGGGGTTATCACACTGTATGCATGTTGTTATCATCTGGCCCTGCTGTATGCATATATTCTCAGTGTACTTGGGTTTTCATTGAGATGTTTGCAAACAGGCATTGACAAGATTGATATGTTATTTCATGAGCAAATCAAGTCAAGCTGATAGGACTAGAAATGATGATGGTAGGGTGGCATTAATAAATGACATACAAATATTACATCTTCATCCATTCAGTCTAACTATGCATATTGTGTGTAATTGTTCCTGAGCCTTTCATGTTAAGCAACTGGTGTTTCTTCTTCTTCTCTCAACTCGCCTCTGACTATCTTTTGTTGTTGTGGTGTGTTGTGTTGTGTTGTGTTAACTTCTGTTGACTGGGGTTCTAATAGATTCGAACAACTTTCCCTTCAGTCTTCAGCAGTTACATATGAGTATAACTCACATAGCATCGATTCTGGTTCATGAATTGCATAAAGAAAACGTTTATGTGTACTGTTACAAACTGTAGACCATACAAAATCATGAGAACAATCAATGCGCATCAGTGTGAGAGGTTTACATGTAGTTATGCCTCTTCCAGCAATTCTTCATCTTATTCTTTTTTCTGGAGTCAGTGTGTACTTGTCCCATTCTGTTGGCTATCAACAGTTGGTTACAGACAGAGGTTTGAGTCTCCTCAGGTCTGGACAGATTGTCTAAGCACAACTGTCACAAATGGCAATTTGTGAAGCGTAAACTTATTAGGCACTGCAGTTAATTGATGCTCTGTCTAAGTGCAAAGTCTGTCACATATATACAACTATATCACATCAAGCCATGTTGACTCAGCTTGGAAAGGAGGGAGGAAAGACATAAACTCCTCTCTCTATCTCTAGATGATGTACAGGCAAAAACATGTAGGTTTCAAATGAGTCAGTGGTTCGTGCATGTCACCGTCCTAGATCTCTAGGGGATTGAAACTCGGGCTCATACAGGCAACAAACTCCGTTAGATACAATTTAGCATCATTTAATTACATGTATATTACAGTACGCTGGCGAAGCGAGTTTTCACACGCCAGCATTCAGTACATGGCATATCACAGGAGTTGTTTATAATGAACATGGTTAACACAATAACTCTAGCAGCTATCTACACATATGTCTAAGACCCCTTAATACAATTGGGTCTACTATCAAGTCCCCTTAAGGTAAGCACTGTTGCTTCCTCGATGTCCAGTCCCTGTCTGACTGTTCCACACGTGTCGCAATCCGACACGGGTGGCAACTCTCCCTGAGTTTCTCGTGGACCCCGCAATCGGCGGGCCCCATCAGTGTCCACGGGGCTGTGGACATACTGACCGGTCCTTCGAGAAGGCTCTGGATTATTCAAGCCTTCGAGTGACTCGGTTCTTTCCCTTTTGCAGGATTACTCTCCCTTCGCCAGTATCCCTTACGTTTATATTTGTACCGTCCCTATGTGAGTCTGTGACAGTGCACAAACTGTCTTCTAGATAGCAGATAGTTTAATAGTGTCAAAGACTGCCTCATGATAGAACACCACCAGGACGTGGGGTCAACCTCAGATAAAGTTGAAGGAACATAGTGCCCGGGATCAGGGCAGGATAGATGATAGAAAAGGGGGACTATTAACTAGTCCTCACACGGAGGCGTTGACCAGATAGTTAGCACTACTGGTCACGACAGAGTCACGCCTGCGTGATCGCTACGAGCGCCACTCAAGCCAAAGCCAGCTAATAGAAGCGTGCTAACTGATCTAGCACGCAAAGGGCCGAAGGGCGTATGAAGGTCCTTCCGCGAGGCGTGTAGCGACGGGAGTGAAGCAAGTCAGACTGGGGACTGACTTTGTAGTGTTCACATCGTATAGAATAGATATGTGTTTTCATGTAGCCTAGTAGATAGAGAATAGCTATAGGGGTTAGGAAAACTATTGATAGAGAATATTGTGACTTTATGTGTGATTAGATAGCGACTGTTTTGCAATTGTAAAGAGCCAACGGCAATAAAATGTACCATTTCATTCCTCGCACACGACTGCAAGTCTCTTGTATGGTGTGGGAGAAGTAATCCGATGATGCCTGAAACATGAGTTGTTGACAGGCAATAGGATTAAATGTGGTGTCAGAAGTGCTGCTTGAACCTGAGTTCAAGCTATATACACTTACCCACGGCTCTATACTAGGTTTACGGATAGGATATTACAAAGATTAAATTGTTTAATTTGTGTCAGTTACGATGACGTGTGCAGACTAGATCGAGTTGCCGGCAGAAGTGTGCCTATCGTGATGAAATAATGTTTATTTGTGCTTATTAGAATGTTATATATTTAAATAATATGTTTTTCAAAGTTGTAAGTATTCATATTATGTTCTTCTTTCATTTATTTATGTAATTATTTATTTGTTTTTGAATAATCGTCAAAAATGATTCATGGCGGAGCAATACAAAGGTCAGCGACAGTATTGATTTTTGCAAGCTAAAAATAGCGCTGCGCCTGTAACGTGGCACGATTGACAAACAGTTGGGCCTCGCCATTTGCAATCAGCATTTCAGTGTTTACATACTGGCAAGCTGCTGCCTGCCTGAATCTTTACGATATATTAACTATTATTTGTTTATTTAAGTTAGAGAATGAATATATTTATTTATTTACACATTATTATTATATGTATATTTATTTAAAAGCTGTTATTGAATTTTTTTTCGTACTTTTCTATTTGTTTACCGTCAGGAGGGCACTACTTTCGGCTATGCAAATTAGATTTGGCCTGCACCATACTGACTTCCATAGATTAAACTAGATTAGTAACGAAAGACATATTACGGTAGAACGAAGACAGGACAGTGACATTAAATATTAAATAATCGATGTTCTGTTTGTTCGTGGGCATGTCTGTGTCATTGTACCAATTTGTCAAAAATCTATTTGTCGTTTACGAGTTGGTAATTTTTGCTGCTCTGTAAAACAGGGCGAACAACAGCTGAGTAAGAACGTGTGTGTGTCGATGTGCCAAACAGGGTGACCTGAGTAGAAACCTCGTGTGTATTCCGGGGTGCCAAACAACGGGACCGGTGTTGTTGACGTGTTGTTCCTTGTTCTGGGGAACATTAAGTTGAGTAAAACCTACGTTTTTGGCATGCATTGTGATTAATAGTGCATCTCTTTTTCAGCGTGCATTGTACGAACAGACTTTGTGCTCTAATTTTTTGGAAAATACAATTTCCCAGATTGTAAACAAAGAGCACAATTTGTAGTGCTCAGATATTAAATAACATAGCATATTAAAGAAAAATAACTGAGTTCAGGTCAACGAAAGCCAATTATCCAGCAACATGGCTACTCTAGCTGACTTCATTAAAGCAGGCAAAGAATTGCAATACACAGGTAAAGAGCTAGAACAATACGCTGACAAGAAATTTAAAGAAGCAAAGGATGCAGAAAGAGATGAACGCACACTAGAAAGACAACATCAATTAGAATTAAAACAGAAACAATTAGAACATGATAAGGAAATTAAACAGAAAGAACTAGAAATAAAGCAAAGAGAATTAGATCTAAAACAAAAGGAGATAGATGAAATGGCAAGAGTTAAGGAAAAACAAATACAAGTAGAATCAGAGACACAGTTAAAGATGAAAGAGATGGATGTAGACTCACACGCAGAGATCTCTGCCACTAAACTTAAAAGTCAACAAGAAGAAAATAAGTTCAACAAATACAAAAATATTATCAAAGCATATTGTAAAGAAGATTCAATTTCTGCCTGGACAGAAAATGTCGAGTATCAGTTTAAATATCACCAAGTTCCTTTAGAGATGTGGGCTATGATTTATATGAAGAACCTGAGTGGTGAGCCCCTTAAAGTAATAGAATCTATACCAACCGATCTTAGATCTGACTACCAATACATCCGTGATAGGATTATGCAACACTTTTTACTTGATGCCCCTGGGTATCAGGTTCAGTTCTCAACTTTAAAACCTAAACCTACTGAGACTTTCATTGACTACGTCTCAAATGTTCAAAGTGTACTAAATAGGTGGCTTAAAGCAGCTAACATAGGAAAAGACTTTGATAAATTAAAAAACTTAATAACTATGGATAAAGTAATATCCACGATACCATCCTCTTTTGCTAAATTTTTGCAGCAGTCAGACATTGAAACCATAGAACAGTTTGAAAAGAAAGGGTCAGCATATTTTTCTTCAAACAGAAATATTTTTAAAACTTCAAATGACTCTGAAATAGTTTCCTTTGTAAAAGATCAATCTAAAAACTATCAGAGCAATAGAAAACCATTTAATAAATTTGACAAGAAATATAGAAAAGTTTCAAAATGTATCCACTGTCACCTTTTACATGACACTGATTCAATGTGTGACAAATCGCCGAGTTATCCGGCACATCTTGAAAATGTTATTAAGAAGCAACAGAACAAAAGATCTGCATACCGGCGGGCCATTAAATGTTTTTTTTTGTTCCAGCTACGGCCATTATTCAAATAAGTGCCTAGGCCGCCAATGTATGAAAGCCAACAATGCTATTTTACTTGATACATCTTCTGATAGTGGTAGTGAGACTGAGTGTGATGTTGAAAATGAATTACCTGTGAACCAGACGGAAGAAGTGTGTTGTGTAAACGATGTGTTGAGTTTTGACAGTTGTGAGCGATGTCACCATGTTCATGCTGACGGAAAATTAGAATGTGGACATACAGTTCCATGCTCATCTGAGAGTGTGAATGCAGCCTTAGCCTCCAGAGGCAATCTAGAGTTCCACAATGCAATGGTCAATGATAGACCATGCCAATGTTTGCTGGACAGCGGTAGTACCCTTATTGGTCTCAGAAAGGAACTGGTGAGTCAAGAGGATTATACAGGTGACTCTGTCAAATGCCGAACCTTTTCGGGTAACATTGAAATTTACCCTTTGGCCAAAGCCCGTATTGACACTCCTTTCCTTTCGGGTACATTTACTTGTGCTATACTTGACAACCCGTGTACTGATTTAATTCTGGGGTGCTTACCTCAACTAAAACAATGTACTAGCGATGAAATAACTGCATGGAACCAACTGAATGCAGTTAATGCAACAACCAGAGCAGACACTATAAAACATCAAGACACGCTTCAAGATGAGAGACCACTGGTGCTTTCTCCATCTAGCACTGATGATACCAACAGACAAAAAGTCATAGAACAGCAGAAAGCTGATCCTAGTTTGTCTCCTTATTTAAAATTATTGAAAGAACGAGCTAAGGTTACAAAGAACGCATCAGGGTTCTTCAGATTAAATAGTGGCATTCTTACTAAACATTATACTACTGGTAACCATAACATTCAGCAAACGGTGTTACCTGTACAACATCGCATAACTGTGCTAAAGATTGCACATGAGTCACCGTTTGCTGGCCATCTTGCATATGACAAAACCAGGGCCAGAAGTCAGGCTCATTTTTATTGGCCAGGTTTTTGCAATGATATTAAATTATTGTGTCGTTCGTGTAATGTCTGTCATCAGTTAGTACGAAAGGGTAAACATGTTACAGCTGAAGTACAACCTTCTACACTGGCTTCTAGGCCATTTGAGAGTGTGGCGGTAGATATTGTTGGACCCCTGAATCAGGTGTCCAGCAAAGGAAATCGCTTCATATCAACGATGGTCGACCAATGTACAAGGCCAACAAAGGGGCGAGAACAATTGAACTTGAACCAGATCAAGACATACTTCTCTTGCTTCCTGACAAACGAAATTTATTATTGACTTCAGGGCAAGGGCCATTCAAGGTGGTACGTAAAATTTCAGATGTTGACTATGAAATATCAATAAACGGAAACTTAAAGATATTCCATGTCAACATGTTGAAACCTTACTATTCACGACAAGAGACAGAAGTAGAGACAGACGAACACAGTGCACCCACACCAAGTGATCAGACGACAGACATACACAACGCAACTACACTAGTTAGCGAGACTGGCATATCCGACGAGCATACACTTAGCGAGAATACAGAATACACACTTAGCACCACCACCGTACTGAATCAAGTAGACGACGACGGAATGGAACTACCAGTTCCTATTGTAGACAAGACTGCTACATTAGATGGCATACATATAGAACAGGAACTAACAGACAGTCAACGACGACAATTGGTAGAATTAGTGACGGAATACAAAGACATATTCTCTGACATTCCAGGTAGGACGGACAGAATCGAACACTCCATTCTTCTTTCGGACTCTAAGCCTATTAAATGCAGGCCGTACTCAATCCCACTAAGCTATAGGGAAAATCTTAATAAGGAAATTCTGAATTTAGAGGCTAGTGGGATCATCCAGAAATCCACCTCGGAGTACTCTTTTCCAATTGTTCTAGTTGAGAAGAAAGGTTCTACAATTCGTCTGTGCGTGGACTATCGAAAGCTCAACAACGTCACCAAGATCGACGCAGAGCCAATTCCTTCCTGCGAAGATCTTATTCTTGACATGTCCACCTCCAAAATCTTTTCTAAATTAGATCTCACTAAGGGATATTGGCAAGTCCCTATGCAGTCTCAATCCATCCATCTTACTGCTTTTTTCAACTCCTTTAGGACATTACGAGTGGCGTTTTCTTCCTTTCGGACGTCGAAACGCTCCTGCCACTTTCGTACGCTTAACTAGAGATCTACTTCATGGAGTGACGAATACAATGACCTATATAGATGATATATGTGTCCATACTGATGACTGGACAACACACCTACTGAAACTGAGACATGTATTTAATAGGTTGCGACTCTTCGGGCTCACTGTGAAACCGAGCAAAGTCGAATTGGGCCTAAAAGAAATTGAGTTTTTAGGTCATGTCATTTCTCAAGGTCAACTAAAGACTGACCAGAAAATTATTACTAAAATTATGAATCTGACCATGCCTACCACCAAGAAACAGGTCAGAAGTCTTTTGGGGTTGGTGAATTACTATAGTAAATTTATTCCAAATTTAGCGGAGATTACAAGTGTATTTTCCAATGTTTTAAAAGCTTCTGTAAAATTGGATGTTAAAGATGCATTATTAATTTCTGCATTGTCAAAATTGAAAATTTTGTTTAGTAATGTTCCAATCCTCCGCTTGCCTAATCCGAGGCTCGTTTATTATCTTAGGACAGATGCCAGCAGGATCCCCATCGCTGCAGTACTAGGCCAATTTTATGAGGGCATCTTCCATCCGATTTGCTACGTGAGCCGTAAGATCACACCCACCGAGTCCAGATATTCCATATCCGAGTTGGAAGCCCTAAGCGTCATCTATGCGGTGAGAAAGCTGCATCGATTCCTGTCGGGTGTGCACTTCATTGTCCAGACTGACAACTCCCCAATAACGGTCATGCAGAATGGTGTACATCGAAATGACCGAATATACAGGTGGTCGCTAATACTGCAAAATTACACCTTTAGTATAGAACATATTAAGGGGAAAGATAACATCTTGGCTGATACCCTTAGTCGACCATCTGATGTAGCAATACCAGAAATTTCCACATAAGAATATATTGTAATATATGTTATGTTAGTACAGTCAAATATTCTATGTGAAATATGTTAGAAATACATGAATATTATGTGCTGAACTAAGCACCAAAAACATTGACCTGCTATGTGTCTGTAGACATCAAAAGTAAGAACTTTACTCTGGGAACAAATATATCACTTTGTGAACTAGGACAGCTTATTACTTGCTAAGCTCCAAATATGTTCCAGTGAAGTAGTTGTGTTAAACAGAGAAAAACAGTGTCAGATGATTATATACATACAGACACGAGAACAGTGGTCTACAAACGAACTCTACAGGTGCAATATCCATAGAGCAAATATGACTGTGTAATGGATTTCAAATACCCAGAACAATTGTAGAGATATTATGCCAATGAAAGTATGTTTCTGAACATTAATGGCAACGACTAACCTGAGGTATTTAAAGACCATGTATATATAAACTTAATGTGATATGTATCATAATGTTTTAATATAGTGATAAAATATAGATAGATTATGTGATTTTAATCTATAGTTAGATTTAGATAATATAATACTTTTTCATTTTACTTTAGATAGATTATCAAGTTACATATTCATTTAGCTTTAAAAGTAGATTAGGATAGTAATTTAAACATGACAACTAATTATAAGAAGTTTAGATAGGAATAGTATCATTCAGTTTATTATATTTCACTTTGTTTCATTTCATTTGATTTCATTCCATCTTAACCAATCCATTTAATAAACGTTATCATTTAGTAGTATGATTAGATTACACCATAATAGAATAGAAATATTATACACTTAAAGATACATCATTTTCACCATATAGAATAAGAATATCAATCATATAGTTTGTTTCATTTAAAAACATTAGTTAGAATATGTTATATTTCACATCACCCATTTTAGAAAGGGACGTAACTTATTACATTTCACATTACCCATTTCACAAAGGGACATAATTCATCTCACATCAATATCATTTCACATAGGTAAATTACATCTCTTAAATTAGATAAATATTAGGAGTAATGTAAGCTTATTTTAGGATTAATATGACAGATAGATTAAAATAGGCAACACATTAAATGTATATTTGTAGAACTAGTATTAGTATGTCATTATTTAGAATAATATTTCAGTAGAATAGAGTGGTTAATAATACCAGGGTACAAACCATCAACCCGTTTTTTCTTACATGTAAATATGTTGTAAATACTTGACGTGTGCAACGGTTGATGCACAGTCATTAGGCTCAACTCTGTCAAACTGAGCCAAGCTTGTACAGTGTCACTCCAAGGTTTTTAAATAACTATGAGAGTGAAAGTTATGTGACAGAAATGAAGGTAAAAGATGTGTGACAAAGGTGAGGGTGAAAAATGTGTGACAGAAATGAGGATGAAAGAAGTGTGACAAAAATGAGGATGAAAGATGTGTGACAGAAATGAGGATGAAAGAAGTATGACAGAAATGAGGATGAAAGATGTGTGACAGAAATGAGGGTAAAAGATGTGTGCCAATAGTGAGTGTAAAAGAAGTGTGACATAAACGAATGTTAAAGATGTGTGACAGAAGTGTGAAAGTGAGAACAAATGTAAAATATACAGGAGAGAGTGAGAACAGTCATCGGATTTTTTCTGCCGCTCAACAAGACTTTTTAATTTTGTTGCCGTCAAATGTTGGTTTCAATGTTGGAAATGTGTTATAATAAATGTATTTTGTGTATTTTAGTTTAGAATCGTAGTGAAAGTATTTTGAGTCTCATAAGACAGAAACGTAGTCACAGATTTGTATTATACACATGTTTGTGACCACATTTAAATGAATTATGGCACTTGAAAAACTAACTTACATACACATGATAGTTAGATACACATGTTAGAATGTAGATTATACGTTTTAATTACATCCAAACACACAAACAACCAGAAAAACAAACATATAAATTGCATACACTTTTATTAGATCAAAGGGAGATAACTCCGGGTCAGGGGACATAATAGACAACGAAACACTAACTTAACAGTGAAATGTGACTTTACACGCGGAAGCGAGATAGGTAAAGCCTGTCGCTCACAGCTTGTGTAATGGTTGTTTAATATTATATGGGGGACATGAAGCAATTCATGTGTTGACCTTCAGAAAGTCAACTTTGTATGGGTAGTGAGTTAATTTACTATTTGAGGGCAGGTCTTATAAGACAACGGTCCGGTTCAGACATACCTCTAATTAATATAATATTGCGATGAGAATAGGGCTCACGCCAACCAGACAAGTTTGTGGCGATTGCCAGTAGCCAAGTAAAGTGATGCTACATTGTGACATTAGTCAGTAGGTCTATTAGGTAGCCCAAAGCCAGGTTATCTACAGTCTTTGACAAAAAAATTAGACACACTAATTTTTTTTAGGAACCTCTTGCGTCACAACCAATGAGTCAAAGTTGATGACGCAACACAGGAGGGGTGGGTGTGTGTCAAAGACTGCCTCATGATAGAACACCACCAGGACGTGGGGTCAACCTCAGATAAAGTTGAGGGAACATAGTGCCCGGGATCAGGGCAGGATAGATTATAGAAAAGGGGGACTATTAACTAGTCCTCACACGGAGGCGTTGACCAGATAGTTAGCACTACTGGTCACGACAGAGTCACGCCTGCGTGATCGCTACGAGCGCCACTCAAGCCAAAGCCAGCTAATAGAAGCGTGCTAACTGATCTAGCACGCAAAGGGCCGAAGGGCGTATGAAGGTCCTTCCGCGAGGCGTGTAGCGACGGGAGTGAAGCAAGTCAGACTGGGGACTGACTTTGTAGTGTTCACATCGTATAGAATAGATATGTGTTTTCATGTAGCCTAGTAGATAGAGAATAGCTATAGGGGTTAGGAAAACTATTGATAGAGAATATTGTGACTTTATGTGTGATTAGATAGCGACTGTTTTGCAATTGTAAAGAGCCAACGGCAATAAAATGTACCATTTCATTCCTCGCACACGACTGCAAGTCTCTTGTATGGTGTGGGAGAAGTAATCCGATGATGCCTGAAACATGAGTTGTTGACAAATAGGCAATTTTGATGAAATGCATAAGAGTGCATTAATAATTCCACCTCCTACAGTTTCCTATGATGGTATGTTGTAATATGCACACATTAACGACAACAGAATTAAAGAATCACTTCAGAGCGAGCAGTTTTTAGAAAAAGGTGATCGTGTCAGATTGGCCGGAGAATGGCGCAGTTCAGCCAGAAGTGGCGGCTTGCAAGTTGACACGCCAGAGTTTTTATATTATTAATAATACACTTAAAATGACGCACAAACACTGGATACCTCAATTGTACACTTCTGGGCATTATGTAGATCTATAGACTGATGAGCTTACCTCGGTTCAGAACCAACTACACATATAAAAATGGAAAATTCGGCCACCACTCAGGCGACTGGACCGTCTGTCTGTATCCTGTATTGAAGAATGCGCAAATTCAAAAAGTTGGACGCGGTGGATGGGTCGACTCAAGATCACGTGACTGGTTTCCTCCAATGGTCATATGTAGTGAGGACGCTGTTTCATCTAAATATAATCTGACATGTGTCCATTTCTAGTGTCAAGTGGCGTAGTGTGTTTCTTATGCGTTCAAGTGCAATATTTTCTTTGGTTGGTGTGCAATACTTGACGAACTGTAACAATGACGAAGGACGTTATGTCACAGACATGAAGTATATTTAGACATTCGCTATGTCTTGCATTATATTTAAACAATGGGCGAAGGTAGCTTGGAGCATTTTTAAATAGGATTTTGTGAATTAGTTTAGCCTTATTAAAAAGTAGGCGTTTGTGGAGTGGCAGTAACCGAAGACGTTTATGTAGGTTAGAATTGTCGGTAAGCTTTTTACCATTAATTAAACGTACTGCCCTTTTCTGGAGTGAATAAAGGCGTTTTATTATTGATTTGGAGCATCCATCCCTGATTGTGGAGCAATAATCAATATGTATTTGTATGTGGGAAGTATAGAATATTTTTCTTGTGTTTTCGTCAAGGAAATTTTTAATTTTGGCAAGGTTGGCTATGTTTTTTTACAAGAGCATGAACATGGGAATTAAAGGATAGATTTTGATCTATGATAAGACCCAGTGCCTTGTGCTCGGTTGCACTTTCTATAGGCATGCTACCAATGTGCAGCTGTAGAGTTCTCTGCGAGTTTAGCGTGTGAAGTCTTTGCCTGGTTCCTATTAACATTGATTTTGTTTTTAAAATGTTAATTTGCATGCGGTTTGTATGTCTCCAGTTAACTACACTATTTTTTTCCTGTTGCAAGGATAATTCTAACACATTACGATCAATAGCTTTTGTATATACTGTGCAGTCGTCTGCAAATAGATCGCAGGAAGACGACATATATAAAGGAAGATCATTTATATAAATGGCAAATAACAGAGGACCAAGTATAGACCCCTGAGGTACTCCAATATTGATGGTAATTGCTTGAGATAAATATTTATTGTGTGATACTACTTGTTTTCTGTCTAATAAAAATGACTGTATTAATATCACTATATTAAAGCTTACTTTCACTGTTTCTAGTTTTTTAATTAGAATAGTATGATCTATCATATCGAATGCTTTTCTAAAGTCTATAAACACCACTCCACATAGAGTATTGTTGTTAATATTTTGTTGCCAGTTTTCTATCATATTTGTTAGGGCCGTATGACAAGAGTACTTTGGTCGAAATCATGACTGACTGTCAACTATTAGTTTGTGGCGAACTAAGTGCTCTAGTGATGTTTTGTGGATGTGCTTTTCTAGCGGTTTGGATAGTAAGGATAATATGAAATTGGCCCACAATTACCCGTGAGGCGATCGTCTAATGAACCAGCTTTTAAATGAGGATACACTTTAGCGATTTTAAAGGCTGATAGGAAGTGACCTCTGGTGAGACATTTGATTATATATAAAAGTCAGTGACTCACAGATCGCCGGTGCAGCAAAGTGAAGCATCCGATTACTGATTCCATCTAGTCCTGATGAGTTATTGTTTTTTAGGCTACTGAGATGAGTAAATACTTCAGTGATCGTCATTAGCGGTATGTTAGACGGAATGTCTCCATAGCATTTGTTCTCACAGAATAATGATAATAAAGATATGTCATGAGGCGCATCTGGTAATGCAGCCTTCAGTTGGTTTATGTCGGACTGAAAGAATCTACCGGATTAATCACGTGTAACCTGATTTGATGGTAATGATTGTGATGATTTGTGTTTGTTTGTCAAGGTATTAATTGCCTTCCATATATCTTTAGTGTTGGTTTTATCTATTATTAAGTTCTTAAAATAGATTTTCGTTTCCCTTCGAATAACATATTGACCTTTGTTTCTCAGACTTCGGTACATAGTTATATCTTTATTTTTATGTGCCCTGTCCCGGTCTCTCATAAGTTCAACTACCTCCTGTGTGATCCACGGGTGCTTAGTGTGATGTTTAACACGAACTTCCTTAAATGGAACATGCTTATCAAATACACTTAGAAATGTCTTCAGTCAGTGGTCCAGAGCATCGTCTGGGTCAGGAAGTTGGTAAACACAGTCCAGAGATGAATTGAGCAAGTCTTGTAAAAAGACATATCGATTGAAATTTTTATAATTTCTATATTTTATACTTATATGTTTGTGTTTTGGAGTTTTTGTACCTCTTTTCAACCACGTGCAACATACTAGGTAGTGATCGCTCATTGCATTAATAGGTACAGTACATTCTGTGATGTTGTTAGCACACGTAGTATAAATATGATCTGTAAGTGTTGCAGATGATTTAGTTATTCTAGTGGCTTGTTTGACTAACTGTTGGAAGTTATATGACTCTATTATGTTTTCCGTGTTTTGTTTGATTTGTTAGTGTCTATGTTGAAGTCACCTAGCAGTATTATTTCTCTCGCATTACTAAAGCACATCATAGTGGTGAATTTTTCATACCAGATATTTCCTGCACTGGGGTTTCGATAAAGATAGCCAACTACTAGGGGTATGCGATTTTGAAGTTTAACCTCACACACTCAGTCTCACAGGTTTCAAAATCTAGCCTGCGGTGGGCGTTAAACGAGTTGGGAATATAAACTGCAATACCCGCCTCTTGTTTCTGATAGGGATCTCTTCTTATGGTTTTAAAACCTCTGATTGCGAGGTTACCATCTCTGCAGATGGGTAGGTAGGTAGGTAGGGAGGGAGGTAGGTGGTTGGGTAGGTAGTTGGGTATGTAGGTAGGTATGTAAGTGCGTAGGTAGATGGGGAGGGAGGGAGGTAGGGAGGGAGGTATGTATGTAGGTAGAGAGAAGGTAGGTAGGTAGGCATGTAAGTAGGTATGGAGGGAGGGGAGGGAGGTAAGTATGTAAGTAAGTAAGTATGTAGATAGGTAAGTAGGTAGGTAGGTAGGTAGTTAGGGAGGGAGATAGGTAGGAGGGAGAGAGTTTGGTCGGCAGGTAGCTAGGTAGAGATGTAGGTAGGTAGGTAGGTAGGTAGGTAGGTAGGTATATAGTTAGGGAGGAATGTAGATAGGTAGGAGGGAGGGAGGTAGGTCGGTAGGTAGCTATGTAGAGAGGTAGGAAGGTAGGAAGGTAGGTAGATACTAGTTAGATAGAAACGAGTGGACTTCTACGCCAACCGGCAGATCGCATGTTGGTGATGGTATTGAAACACTAACATCTGTAAATTACTGTGAGAGAGGATGAGTCATGATCGCCAATGCCTGCTGCATTCCAGATACCTGAGAAGGGAAATAGAGACATGATGTTTGTAGACTGCCATTCATCGGACGGTTTAATAAACCAGATACCTGAGAAGGGAAATAGAGACATGATGTCTGTAGACTGCTATTCATCGAACGGCTTCATATAAAAGCTGGACAAAATGGCCGAAAGGCTAAGAGTGTTAATTCTTAAACATCCGGTGTGTTGATGCCGGGGTAAGGGGTTTAACCTCAACAACGGTCAGTTGGACTAAAATTTTGACCTCTCGTTCATGACTTGGAGACGTAAATTACACGTACCTCTGAAATCGGAGTGGGTTCGTCTGATGGCCAGGGACACTGGTAATAGGGAAATTCCATAAGCAAAATTCAGTCCAGTGCTTCTAGAAGTAGCATGTATGGACTTGCTTGAATACAAAGCTAGCGAGCTCCCAACAAAATATGAAATCAGTGAGCTCATTCTTAAACTTCCAGAGGCTCAATATACAAATATCATTCTTCTTCTTCTTCTTCTTCTTCTTCTTCTTCTTCTTCTTCTTCTTCTTCTTCTTCCTCTTCTTCTTCTTCTTCTTCTTCTCATCTTTTCTCATTCTTTCCTTCCCCTTCTCCCCCTCATTCGTTTCCTTTTTCGACTTCTCTTTTTCATTCTCTTCTTTGTTTTCGTCTGTGTCCTCCTCGTTTCATCTTCTTGGTCTCCTCTTCTTCTGCCCTCCTTCCCACCCCACCCCCATTTTATATTTTTTTTTCTGATCCAGTCGAAGTAGTTGCAGATCTCATCTTAATTAATCCACCAAGTTTACGAAACCAAAAGCCATCTATCAGATAGCTAAAGTAAACGTTACCTGTCTTCACCGCATCGTCTCAGAATTGAATAAACAATAACTTGCTCAACGCACCGTTTGAGAATTGAACACATTTCCACTTGTTTATGTCGCACAGTTTGCTGACAGCCATTCTGGAAGTTATTCTAAACAAACTACGTTCTGCACAATTAACAATTATCAACGAAGAAATTGAACATGTCACAAACTTGTAATAGTTTGGCGCCACAATCAGCAACAATGGCCACAGTTCTCAAGAGATTAGCCACAGGCTGGCCATGGCCGTGCAGAGGTTAAACAATATTAAGACCCTATGGTACAACATCGGCCAGAGAGTTAAATTACAATTGTTGAGGATGTCCATCTTTTCTGTGGCAAGTTATGGGTGTGAGGCTTCCCACATGTCGCAACCACTACAGAAGAAAATTGGGGTTTGTAAGCTCAAATGTTACAGAAGAGTTCTTAGAACATCGTGGGCCAAGGAGAAGAAAAGATATTGAAATTCTACAAGATCTGAACTTAGAAAATATCTGACTCATAAACAGTGTCTTGTTTGGGAAATTGGACCTCTTTGGCCATGTTAAAGGTCACAGTGGATTGCTAAGAACAGTGATGAAAGATATGGTTTCTGTGTAACAGAATATCAATAATGAGACAGACAGACAGACAGACAGATAGACAGACAGACAGACAGACAGACAGACAGACAGACAGACAGGCAGGCAGGCAGACAGACAGGCAGGCAGGCAGGCAGGCACGCCGGAGTTAAAATGATAGTTAACGAGAAAATGCATAGGGAATATTAAGATAAACGTTAGAATTGATTAGAAGAAATGTACCAGTTAAGAAAACGTGTTGAAAATCGAAATCACACGAAATACTCACCAACAGATACAGTTAAAAGATGGTGGGATGTTGATAAGACCAAGTGTTTGACCTTGCTTCTCGCTTCTGGTTGTACACCAAGCCTAATCTTGCCATGACGGAGACAAGGTGGTAGCGGGCGAGTCACAGTGTTTACCTTGGGTATCTTGTTCCTATCTCACCGTAAAATATTCTGTCGACAAAAACAAAAAGTGGTGCAGCTGGCCAGCTGTACAAAAACACAGCCAAAAGTGACAGAATGGGCGCTGATGGCAAGCTTACGTCAGCACACACACACACACAGACACGCCCGCACACACATACACACACAAACACACACACACACACACACACACACACACACACCAAACAAGCAGAATTGTAACCAGTTTTAACCGATTCGGTGCCAAGCAAAATGTAGGTTTGGACTAGACATATTACACATTCGAATGAACAAGTGTTATAACGTAACGGGATAAACATAAGACGAAAAGGATCTCAGCCAGAGAGAACCCCACAGAGCTGAGAAGACTCAAGTCCATGTCGCCTGTGATGCGCCCGGGCAACCTTCCGAGAGTCTCGGGGTGGAAATCAAGTTCCCCGGTGCCGCCGAGAAGGCAGAGTGGGCATGGTTAGATGAAATTGACCGAACGTCTCGCACGGCACGGGGATTGACGCCCGGAGTCATGACCCGGACGGGCCCACCCCCAGAGAGTGTTAAGGGTTTAATGGGTGTCAAAGACTGGAATACGAGGCCAGAGGTCTGCCTCAAGATAGAACACCACCGGGAAGAGTGGTCAACCTCATATAGACTAGAGGTGATACATTGCCCGGGATAAGGGCAGGGTAGGGGATAGAATGGGGGACTATTGACTAGTTCTCCCATGAGACACGGAGACGGTGACCAGATAGTTAGCACTCTGGTCACGACAGAATCACGGCGCCTACATGATAGCCACGATTGCAAATCAACCGAAAACAGCTAATGTAAGCGTGCTAAACAGAACGGCACGCAGAAAGCCGAAGGACACCTCAAGGTCCTTCCGCGTGGTGTGTAACCACGCGAGCAAGCTAGTCAGACTGGGGACTGACTTTGTAGCGGGCACCTCGTTGTAGTATTGATAGGAGATTTGTGTAACCAAATAGATAGAATTAGCATTAGGGTTTTAGAAACTAGGGATAGTAATTATGTGGCTTTGTGTGTGGTTTTGATAGCGACTGTTATGTACTTGTAAAGAGCCAACGGCAATAAAATGTATCATTTATTTCCTCTCACACGACTTGCAAGTTTCTTGTGTGGTGCGAGAGAAGTAATCTGATGATGCCTTACACATGAGTTGTTGACAGGCAAAGATTAAATGTGGTGTCAGAAGTGGTGCTTGGACGAAAGAGCCAAGCTAATACCCACATGAAAGATTAATGTGGTGTCAGAAGTGGTGCTTGGACGAAAGCGCCAAGCAAATACACTCATCCACGGCTCTAGACTAAGTTTACAAATAGTGAAGTAGTGATTTAATTTGTGTCAGTGACGGTTAACGTGTGCAGAACTAGGACAAGTTGCTAACGAAACTGTGCCTATCGTGACGAAATAGTACTTATTTATGTTTAGTAAAATATTATATATTTAAATCATGTGTTTCTTCAAAGTTGTAAGTATTGATATTATTATTTTCTGTTATTTATTCATGTAATTATTGATTTATTTATGAATAACTATCAAAAATGATTCTTGGCGGAGCGATACACAGCCAGCAACAATATCGATTTTTGCAAGCTAAAAATAGCGCTGCGCCTCTGACGTAGCACGATTGACAAGCAGTTGGGTTACGCCATTGGCAATCAGCATCTGAGTGTTTACAAATCGGTAAACTGCTTCCCGCCTGAATCAGTGCTTTATATTACCTATTATTTGTTTATTTGATTTAGTAATTGAATATATTTGTTTATTTAAACAATATTAATATATTTTCGTTTATTTCAAAGCAGTTATTGAATTTGTTTTTCGTACTTTTTCTTGTGTTAATCGTCACGATGGCACTATTTTCAGCCAGGCAAATTAGACTGGTCTGCACAACACTTGCATAGATTAAACTAGGTTAGTGACGAAAGGCATATACGGTTAGAACGAAGACAGGACATTGACAATTTAATATTAAGTAAACTATATTCTGTTTTGTTCGTGGGCATGTCAGTGTCATTGTGTCAAATTGTCGAATAATATGTCGTTTGCTAGTTGCTAATTGTTGCTGCTCTGTAAACCAGGGTGAACAACAGCTGATTATAAGATTGGTGTGTATGCCGAAGTGCAAAACAGGTGACCTAGATAGAGAACTCGTGGCGATACTGAAGCGCCAAACAAGGTGACCTGTGTTACCGGAGTGTGTTCCTTGGTCTCGGGAACATTAAGTTGAGTAAAACGTACATATTTGGCATGCTATGTGATTAATAGTGCATCTCTTTTTCAGCTTGTAATGCATTACCATACTTTTGTGCTCTGTTTTTTGCAGGACTAAATTTTTCAGGTCATACACAAAGAGTACAATTTGTAGTACTCAGATATTAACAAATATAACATATCAAAGAAAAATAAGTGAATAAAAAGTTCAGTGTAGGTCAACGCTAGCTATTTACCTAACATCATGGCTACTTTAGCTGACTTCGTAAAAGCAGGCAAAGAAATGCAATACACAGGTTTAGTTTGTTCCAGCTTTTGTTCCAGCTACGGCCATTATTCAAATAAGTGTCTGGGCCGCCAACGTTTGAAAGCCAACAATGCTATTTTGATTGATACATCTTCTGATAGTGGTAGTGAGACTGAGTGTGATGTTGAGAATGTATTACCTTTCAAGCAATCTGAAGACGTGTGTTGTGTGAACGATGTGTTAAGCTTTGACAATTGTGTCCAATGTCACCAATTTCATGCAGACGGAAAATTAGAATGTGGACATTTTGTAACATCCTCCGTAGAGAATGCAAATGCAGCTATAGCCTCCAGAGGCAATCTATTGTTTCACTCTGCGTTGGTCAATGAGAAGCCATGCCGATGTTTGCTAGACAGTGGGAGCTCTATTATTGGTGTGAAAAAGGAACTTGTTAATCCAAAGGATTATACTGGTGACTCTGTAAGATGCCGGACTTTTTCTGGTAATATAGAAACCTATCCTCTGGCAAGAGCCCGTATAAACACCCCGTTCCTTTCTGGTACCTTTACTTGTGCAATACTAGACAACCCTTGTGCTGAGTTAATTCGTGGGTGTCTGCCCCAGCTAAAGCACTGTACAGATGAAGAAATATCTGTCTGGGAGGAAAAGAATGGTTTCACTCCAGTAAACAGTGAAGATATCCTCGGACACCACAGTCCTAATAAAGGTGCTAGACCAATAACACTTGAAACTGGTCAATACATAATGGTGCTACTACCAGACAAGCATAATAAAATGTTAACTTCATGGCAAGGGCCTTTAAAAGTGATACAACTGTCAGATGTTGACTATGAAATATCAATAAACGGACACTTAAAGATATTCCATGTCAACATGCTGAAACCTTACTTTCCACGACAACAGACAGAAGTAGAGACAGACGAACAAAGTGCACCCACATCTAGTGATCAGACGACAGACATACACAACGCAACTACACTATTTAGTGAGACTGGCATATCCGACGATATCCATACATCTAGCGAGAATACAGAATACGCACTTAGTACCACCACCGTACTGAATCAGGTAGACGACGACGGAATGGAACTTCCCGTTCCTATTGTGGACAAGACTGCTACATTAGATAGCATACAGATAGAACAGGGACTAACAGACAGTCAACGACGACAAGTAGTAGAATTAGTGACGGAATACAAAGACATACTTTCTGACATTCCAGGTAGGACGGACAGAATCGAACACTCCATTCTCCTTTCGGACTCTAAGCCTATTAAATGCAGGCCGTACTCAATACCACTTAGCTATAGGGAGAATCTAAATAAGGAAATTCTTAATTTAGAAGCTAGTGGGATCATCCAGAAATCCACTTCTGAGTACTCTTTTCCAATCGTCCTAGTTAAGAAAAAGGACTCTACAATTCGTCTCTGTGTGGACTATCGAAAACTCAACAACGTCACTAAGATCGACGCAGAGCCAATTCCTTCCTGCGAAGATCTTATTCTTGACATGTCCACCTCCAAAATTTTTTCTAAACTAGATCTTACTAAGGGATATTGGCAAGTCCCTATGCAGTCTCAATCCATCCATCTTACTGCGTTTTCAACACCTTTAGGACTATACGAGTGGCGTTTTCTTCCTTTCGGACTTCGAAATGCTCCTGCCACTTTCGTACGCTTAACTAGAGATCTACTTCATGGAGTAACGAGTACAGTGACCTATATAGATGACATATGTGTCCATACTGATGACTGGACAACACACTTACTGAAACTAAGACATGTCTTTGATAGGTTGCGACTCTTCGGGCTCACTGTCAAACCGAGCAAAGTCGAATTGGGCCTAAAAGAAATTGACTTTTTGGGTCATGTCATTTCTCAGGGTCAACTAAAGACTGACAATAAAATTATTACCAAAATTAAGAACCTGACCATGCCTACCACAAAGAAGCAGGTCAGAAGCCTTTTGGGGTTAGTAAATTACTATAGCAAATTCATACCAAATTTAGCGGAAATTACAAGTGTATTTTCCAATGTTTTAAAAGCATCTGTAAAATTGGATGTCAAAGATGCATTATTAATTTCTGCATTGTCAAAATTGAAAATCCTTTTTAGTAATGTACCAATTCTCCGCTTGCCTAACCCTAGGCTCGTTTATTATCTTAGGACAGATGCCAGCAGAATCTCCATCGCTGCTGTATTAGGCCAATTTTATGATGGCATCTTCCACCCGATTTGCTACGTGAGCCGTAAGATCACACCAACTGAGTCCAGATATTCCATATCAGAGTTGGAAGCCCTAAGCGTCATCTATGCGGTGAGGAAGCTCCATCGATTCTTGGCAGGTGTTCACTTCATTGTCCAGACTGACAACTCCCCAATCACGGTCATACAGAGTGGTGTGCATCGGAATGACCGTATATACAGGTGGTCGCTAATACTACAAAATTACACCTTTAGTATAGAGCATATCAAGGGTAAGGATAACATCTTGGCTGATACCCTTAGTCGACCATCTGAGGTAGAAATACCAGAGATACCACATAAGAGTGTAGAGTAATAAATGTTAACTTAGTACAGTAAATTATTCTATGTAAAATATGTTACAAATACATATACATTATGTGCTGAACTAGGTACTAAGAACATTCAATTTCTATGTGTCCGTAGACATCAAAATTAAGAACAGTGCTCTGAGAACAAATATATCACTTTGTGAACGAGGACAGCTCATTACTTGCTAGGCTCCATATGTGTTCCAGTGAATCATTTGTGTTAAGCGGAGAAAAACAGTGTCAGGACATTACATAAATACAGACACGAAAACTGTGGTCTACGACACAAGCGAACTCTACAGGTGCAATACCAATAAGACACAAGCGTGACTATGTGATGTATTTCATATACCCAGGACAATTGTATAGATAGTATGCCCATGAAAGCATTTTCTGAACATTCAGGGCAACGACTAACCTGAGGTAGTTAAATACCATGTATATAAATACGCATTGTGATATGTATTATAACGTTTTAATATAGTCATAAATTATAGGTAGATTATCTCATTTGAGTTATATTTAGATTTAGATAATATAATAGTGTTCATTTTTTTTTTTACTTTAGATAGAGTATTAATTTACCCACTTATTTAGTTTAAAAGTAGAATAGGATAATAACTTAAACATAACAACTAATTATAAACTACAATAATAAATTTAGATAGTAATAGTACCATTTAGTTTACTACATTTCACTTAGTTTCATGTCATTTGAGTTCATTCCATCTTAATGAACCAATCCATGTAACAAACATTATCATTTAGTATTATAATTAGTTTAACACCGTAATAGGATAAATAGATTATACAAGTAAAAATACATCATTCACACCATTTAGATTAAGAATATCAATCATATAGTTTTTTTCATTTAAAAACATTAGTTATAATTGTGTTATATTTCACATCACCCATATTAGAAAGGTACGTAACTTATTATATTTCACATTACCCATTTCACAAAGGTACATAACTCATCTCACATCAATTTCATTTTAAACAGTTAGATTACATCCCTTAAATTAGATAAATATTAGGAGTAATGTAGGCTTGTTTGAGGATTAATGTCCACAGCTAAAGATTAATGTTTGAGGATTAATGTGACAGATAGATTAAAATAGGTAACACATTGAATATATATGTATAGAACTAATGTAGTATGTCAGTATTTAAAATATTATTGTAATGGAATATAGTGGTGAATAATACTAGGATACAAACCATCAACCTTTTTTTTTTTTCTTACATGTAAATATGGTATATATACTTGACTCGTGCAGCGATTTACGCACAGTCATTGAGGCTCAACTCTGTCAAACTGAGCCAAACTTGTACAGTGTCACTCCAAGGTTTTTAAATAACTGAGGGTAAAAAGATGTATGACAGAAGTGATGGTAAAAGATGTGTGACAGAAGTGTGAAAGTGAAAGAGTTTGACAGAAGTGTGAAAGTGAGAGCGAATGTAAATTATACAAGAGAGAGTGAGATCAGTCAGCGGATTTTTCTGCCGCTCAACGCGACTTTTTATTTTTGTCTGCGTCAAATGTGTGCTTTCTTTGTTGTGCTGTGATGAATGTGTTGTGTGTAGTTTAGTGTAGATCTTAGAGAAAGTATTTTAAGTCTCATAAGACGGAGATGTAGTCACTAATTAGTATGATACACTTCTTTGTGGCCTCATTCAACCGAATTATGGCACTTGAAAACTTACTTACATACACACGATAGTTAGATACACATGTTAGAGAGTAGATTATACTATTAATATAATCCAAACACGCAAACAACCAGAAAAACAAACATATAAATTGCATACACTTTTTGTAGATCAAAGGGAGATAACTCCGGATCAGGGGACATAATAGACAACGAAACACTAACTTAACAGTGAAAGATAACTTTACACGCGGAAGCGAGATAGGTAAAGCCTGTCGCACACAGCTTGTGTAATGGTTGTTTAATATTATATGGGGGACATGAAGCAATTCATGTGTTGACCCTAAGAAAGTCAACTTTGTATGGGTAGTGAGTTAATTTACTATTTGAGGGCAGGTCTTATTAGACAACGGTCCGGTTCAGACATACCTCTAATTAATATAATATTGCGATTGAGAATAGGGCTCACGCCAACCAGACAAGTTGGTGGCGATTGCCAGTAACCAAGTAAAGTGATACGACATTGTGACATTAGGCAGTAGAAGTCTATTGAGTAGCCCAAAGCCAGGTTATCTACAGTCTTTGACAAAAATTAGATACACTAATTTTTTAGAAACCTCTTGCGTCACAACCAATGAGTCAAAGTTGATGACGCAACACAGGAGGGGAGGGTGTGTGTCAAAGACTGGAATTCGAGGCCAGAGGTCTGCCTCAAGATAGAACACCACCGGGAAGAGTGGTCAACCTCATATAGACTAGAGGTGATACATTGCCCGAGATAAGGGCAGGGTAGGGGATAGAATGGGGGACTATTGACTAGTTCTCCCATGAGACACGGAGACGGTGACCAGATAGTTAGCACTCTGGTCACGACAGAATCACGGCGCCTACATGATAGCCACGATTGCAAATCAACCGAAAACAGCTAATGTAAGCGTGCTAAACAGAACGGCACGCAGAAAGCCGAAGGACACCTCAAGGTCCTTCCGCGTGGTGTGTAACCACGCGAGCAAGCTAGTCAGACTGGGGACTGACTTTGTAGCGGGCACCTCGTTGTAGTATTGATAGGAGATTTGTGTAACCAAATAGATAGAATTAGCATTAGGGTTTTAGAAACTAGGGATAGTAATTCTGTGGCTTTGTGTGTGGTTTTGATAGCGACTGTTATGTACTTGTAAAGAGCCAACGGCAATAAAATGTATCATTTATTTCCTCTCACACGACTTGCAAGTTTCTTGTGTGGTGCGAGAGAAGTAATCTGATGATGCCTTACACATGAGTTGTTGACAATGGGCTGAAACACTTGGTGAAGGGGGTACTTTTCTGACGATCAGAAGCCCCCTGCCGTGTTTGCTCCGCGGCGGTGTTTTTACCTCTACATTCCCATTCACCAAGCTTTAAAATTGCGGAAGATACCACGAAACAAACCAAATAGAATTATTACCCTAGTATGGCGATATACCGTCCTTATATTCAAATGGGAGGTCACATTTGGCGATAAATTATCCTTCGGCATTGAATCAGTTAAAAATAACCACAGTATTGTAAGAGTATAATACTTAGTATTGTAAGAGTGGAAACCCCAGGGCACATTATTCATAGTGTGTGTCAGCTGACAGGAAGTCGGAGTTAGAAGAGTAAACGAACGTAAAATAAGTAGTAGAGAGAGAAAGGTCAATCTCTATAGGTAAGACACGCGTGGGAATGGTACAGAGTAAAGAAAGGGGGAGGTACACAAATATAGAAGTAGGAAGGTAGAGATCAAGGTGTGAGAGGAGCAGTTTTTGTTTTGAATCTTGGTCAAATAATACTGTGTTATACATTGAGGCCGTGTGGCGAAGAGACCTCAACTTGCGATATTTTCTCACCAAATGTTAATTAGTTGAATATCCTTTACAGGACGTTGCAGTCAACAAGAACATTTTTTTTTTACTTTTTGTGATTTCTTGGAAAGTTTACTTTCAGTAGTTTGAGATTGCTTTCTGAATGACCGTCACTCATGCTATTGTATGAAAACCAGCACAAGGCAGTCAGCTTCTAAATCGCCCGCATCTGTGTTTATACGGGATTGCGAATTACGTTTGTAGACTCTTTGCTACAGCGCCGGTTCTCACGAGATGTGTGAGATTTCATTGCCCTGACCTGAATATCAGACACGCCACAGCCACCCATACTGCTGAACTGTGTTATTTTTGCTTTTGGTTATCCGTATTTTATTTAGTCTGGTAAATTTATCATGTATATTGTTTGGAGGGCAACATGGCCGAATTGGATAAGAACGCGCGTTCTTAAACATCCGGTACGTTGATGCCGAGATAGCGGGTTCAACCCCCTACACCGGACAGTTGGACTAAAATGTTGACTTCTCGTAGTTAGCTTGGGGACGTTAATTCCAAGTACCTCTGAGGTCGGAGTGGGTTCACCTGATGGCGAGGGACACTGGTAAAGGGGAAAGCTAATCCACAAGCAAAGATCAGTCACTACTAGAAGTAGTGTTTATGGATTACGCTTCAGTTCAAAGCGAGCGAGCGCACAAACAAATATATTGTTTCAGTTTTGAGGATATTAAATGTTGTATTGTATTTTTCGAATACTGTTGGCAGTAAAATGATAATACCTCTCAACAGCCTTTGTCGTTTGTGGCTGCTATCTCAAGAAGTGTTCATCATTTTATATGCCAGAATTATTGCCATGTCTTACAATACATTTAGGAGATCCATCAAGTCCGTTGGTATCACTTCTCTCGCCCTATAATTGAAACCAAGCGTCTTTGCTCAACACTGCCTCACAGGGTTAGAAGTCTACTCATTCAGACTAGTAATGTTGGAAGATGAAATGGGTTTAGCAGCAATATGGCCGTAAACTTGATACAAAAAGACCTGTGCAGGGTCATAGTCACACTGGACCGGGAGTCTGACACATTTCATCAGCGCAGCCTGGACTTCTAGTCATGTAATTGGCCGGTAGGCTGCGCTGAATGGGACGTGCAACAATTGGTTCGTGACCTGATGTAATCTTCTACACGGATAGCTCTGCGCTAAAAGGGGAGGGGGGCGTGCCTGGGAGTTGATAGCGGCAGATTAATAGACTGGGTTTAGTCTGGCATATGATACCACATTGTCTAGGAATGGAGGTGGAGGCAGTCACTGCGGCGATCCGCTGGCAGGACGGTAAACATCACACACATGTCTTGATTCACAAAACATTCGTAGAAAGATGACGACAGGCATGATTCCAGCAGAGTGGCTTGCTTCAATATTTAAGAAATAAATCAAAGATATGGAATATCAGTTGAATCTTTTTCCCCAGGACATGCTGGTGTGGTGGGAAACGAGGAGTCGGACAGATCGGCTGGGTCTACACAGTTAGGTAGCGTATTAGTGCATGATAAGGTGGGCGTGGTCTGGGGTCTACACAGTTAGGTAGCGTATTAGTGCATGATAAGGTGGGCGTGGTCTGGGGTCTACACAGTTAGGTAGCGTATTAGTGCATGATAAGGTAGACGTGGTCTGGGGTCTACACAGTTAGGTAGCGTATTAGTGCATGATAAGGTGGGCGTGGTCTGGGGTCTACACAGTTAGGTAGCGTATTAGTGCATGATAAGATGGACATGGTCTGGGGTCTACACAGTTAGGTAGCGTATTAGTGCGTGATAAGATGGACATGGTCTGGGGTCTACACAGTTAGGTAGCGTATTAGTGCGTGATAAGGTGGACGTTGTCTGGGGTCTACACAGTTTGGTAGCGTATTAGTGCGTGATAAGGTGGACATGGTCTGGGGTCTATGGAATCATGGGTGTAGTGTAGAAGAACAAATAAACAATCAAAGCCTAGGGAGAATGGAAGGACATGACGTAACTAGAGGATCTGGTCGACACTCAGGACTCCTAGAAAAGAGCAGACTGACACATAATCAAACTGCTAGTTAGTTAGTTAGTTAGTTAGTTAGTTAGTTAGTTAGTTAGTTAGTTAGTTAGTTAGTTAGTTGGTTGGTTGGTTCGTTAGTTAGTTAGTTAGTTAGTTAGTTAGTTAGTTAGTTAGTTAGTTAGTTAGTTAGTTAGTTAGTTAGTTAGTTAGTTAGTTAGTTAGTTAGTTAGTTGGTTGATTGGTTGCTTGGTTGGATGGTTGGCTGGCTGGCTGGCTGGCGGCTGCTTGGTTGGTTGCTTGGTTGGTTGGTTGGTTGATTGGTTAGTTGATTGGTTTGTTGGTTGGTTGGTTGGTTGGTTGGTTGGTTGGTTGGTTGGTTGGTCGACAGATCATCCTCATTGCACATTGAACCATTCAGTCCAGAAGTGCTCGGATCCCCTCCTCAGCAAATCCCGCAGCATGTAGCGGCTAACGACACCAGTTCTGTGTTGGTTTATCAATCTTCTTTGGCTTCCTGCGTAGTGTTCTTGTTTGACCACACCTCTTTTAATTTGCTGTGCTCGCAGCCTGACTATGATTGTAGATTCACAGTCATTAGTTGGTTCTTGCGAACGACTTTCTTCTCGTAAAGCATTCAGAATGTCAGCCTGGTCCATGGCTCAACCCACTAGCCTTACCTGTGAGCTTGTCAGCCCGCTCATTTCCTTGTACACCCGCATGCCCTGGCACGAAAATGAAACTCATCTTTGCCAGCCGTGACCGCTCCAGAGACAGCAACAATCTTCGGATCCACCCCATCTCTATCTTCATGAGCATACTCATTGAGTCGTTAAGGAAACATGCCCTAGTGAATGTCTGTGTCTCGAGCCATGGTATATTAAATTGCAACTGGTACCAATAGTATTGGAACTCCTTGCTGGTTGTTGAAGATGAAGAACAAGTATACGAATGTCCCGAGTATATGATGTCGGTTCTTGACTTAGCTCAACTCAATTCAACTCAACCCAACTAAGTTTTGAGATACAAGATAATTTCCTCTCAGCGGAATCACTTCTGGCGTGCATTAAAAATATTGCTTGTTCTAAATAACATTAGCTGTTGTCTCCGATCACTCGCAGGATTGTCTCCCGCACAGAAATGTATTGGCTCTTCTTACTCAAAGAATTACTTCCCCGTATTCCCGTATATAAAATAAGGTCTTAAGTTCGCAGTGAATGTCAGACTACTGACATTCTTGCCAGGGAGTTCTCCACAGAAAGGTTAAAGATTCCAAAAGCAAAGATCTCGGAAATTAATCAGCAAAGAAAGTGAGGAAATAAACACAACATGTGGAGACACCAACTCGGCAAGCTGGTCTCGTGGGGAGTATAGGAGTGCAGATGCTCGGGTGTGTCGGTATTTGTTGACAAGAAAATAAAGGTAAGACTGAGCTAAATAACAGTTAAAAGTGACATGAAAATGTTACTAATTGCTTCTTCCCGGACATACAACTATGTAGTCTTAAACTATTCAGCCCTTATAGTGAGTTAGAAATGTGATGATTACTTATGACTTTCGATTCTAGTTACTGTAATGTTTCATGTTAGGCAGTCGTGGAAAAAAGGTCGTAACGGGAGGAGGCCGGCCAAGTTGAGTAGAAGTCCTTCAAAGCTTTTTCTTTTTCTTGTTATACCTATGCCGTGTGGCGTTGATGATCATGTGTGTCTACAGCTTTCTATGTTGCTGCCAAATATTTCTGATATTGATGTTCCCCCAAGACTTGATGTCAAAGTGTCAATTTCTCTCTTGGTCTCTCCATGCTTCTCTTTAACAGAAACTGCGTCGTTGTGACGACATACTCCCTCTTTTCTCTTCTCGTGACATGCCCAAAGAATGTGGATTGTTTTCTTCTGATGCGAGTTATTAGTTCTCTTTGTGAGTTACTTCTTTCAAGATATCCTCATGCCTCTTTCGTCTGCCCATGATGTTCTCAGCATTATTCCATAAAACCATATTTCAATAGCCTCCACATGATTCCTAACTTGCCTGCTGATTGTCCATGATTGGCTGCGACTGTAGCATGAATGTGCAGGTCGTGTGTTATCTGCATTCTACCTCTAGGAAGTAGCATGACTAGTTCCTTTACTCGTTGCAATTCTCTTTCCGAATATTACGCAATGTATTCTTTTTCTTTTCAATGACATTAATTTATTTCTCATCAACTTTCACAGAGAAATAATTTTTCCTTCTCCTATTCCTCCCTATTCTTCTTTGGTCTAAATCCAACCAACTTGGCGTTGATTTGTGCCTGTCGCAGGGCCACGCAAGTATTGTCTCCAGTAGGTATACGTAAATTCTCAGATTTGTAAATCCTTCTAAATTGGCAGCACGGTGGATCCTGCAAGATGTTTCACCAGCTTCAATTTTTCAGGCGAAGCATTTCCCTTGCCAGGTTTTCTCCCACCGCGGGCGAAGAACAACCAGTTTGGTGTTGTACTCACTCCTTCAGTGGCTGAACCTTCAGCTGGAGTTAATCTAAAACAGGGTTAGTCTGTGGTAATCAACAGAGAAGTCACTGGTATCTGCCACTCGTTAGTTGACACCTGTAACTCTTTTGTTGACACCTGTAACTCTTGTGTGTACATCAGCAATTCTTTTGTTTACACCTGCAATCCTTTTGTTTCCACCTACAACTCTTTTTCTGACACCTGGAACTCTTTTGTTTACACTTGCAACTCTTTTGTTTACGCCTGCTTTTCTTTTGTGCTGGCGCCTGCAACTGTTTTGCTGACACTTGCAACTCTTTCGCTGACACCTGCAACTTTTTTGTGCTACCACATGTAACTCTTTTGTTTACACTTGCAATTCTTTTGTGCTGACACCTGCAACTCTTTTGCTGACACCTGGAACTCTTTTGTTTACGCCTGCTATTCTTTTGTGCTGGCGCCTGCAACTGTTTTGCTGACACTTGCAACTGTTTTTGCTGACACCTGCAACTTGTTTTTGCTGACACCTGCAACTGTTTTTGCTGACACCTGCAACCAACTGTTTTTGCTGACACCTGCAACTGTTTTTGCTGACACCTGCAACCAACTGTTTTTGCTGACACCTGCAACTTGTTTTTGCTGACAACTGCAACTGTTTTTGCCGACACCTGCAACTGTTTTTGCTGACACCTGCAACTGTTTTTGCTGACACCTGTAACTTGTTTTTGCTGACACCTGCAACTTGTTTTTGCTGACACCTGCAACTTGTTTTTACTAACACCTGGAACTCGCTCAAGCCTGACTTCATTCAGTATTATATTTAAGCGTAGAACATATAACAACGGGTCTCAAGAAGCTTGCTATTGGTCACATTACGTCTGCAGCTGCTTTCTTAGCCCGAGCATTCCCGCCTCCGCTTCTTTCTTGAGGGCTAGTTGAACCAGGTTTTGGCCATACGCTGCCAGTCCTTAAGAAAGGGCCTTTTAAGGGCAATTTTTGTGAGACTGGTACATGGTTTTAGACTTGGTACTTAAACAGTCAGTTAGGCTTAAACACGGAGTTCTCGTTCAGAAGGTAATAGAAAACTACTGAACGTAAAATTATAACACACAAAAATAATCATGGGTTTGCAGTAGGTGGCAACTTCGTGCAACATCTCATGCTACACACCCACATAAACTTGTCACGTGAACATGGTTCACCTACCACATATAGCGTCTGTGATTAGGGTTAGAGTACGCGTTAACGTGTTTCACAAACACGCATGACTTCGGAAACAGCTGATTTGAAAGCAGACCGCCTTGCGTTGATTATTAACAATGGTATGGTAGCAGTCATTCAGAAAGCAATAGCAAACTACTGATCGTGACATCACAAACAGCTGATAAATGCTGGGATTGATTGTGACGTCATGTGAAGGACATGCAACACCATTTTAACTACATAATGTAGTTTGCCAACGCCATAATCCAGTTAAAAACATGTTGCATGTCCTTTGCAGAACGTTGCGTTCAATCTCAAGTTGGCTTTCTATGCAATTTTACCTTCAGTAGGTTGCCATTGCTTCCTGAACGAGACGTTAATGTTTATTTATTTTTTAAGGACTTGCAGTTGCCCAATGGCCAGAGCCGCCCCACGAGGTCCCACGCCCCTGTGTGTGATTCGGATGACGGCCTCGGCTGGTCGCCCCTGCCAGATCAAGCGCACATTTTTTTTTATTTTTATTTTTTTTTTTTTTTTTTTTTGGGGGGGGGGGGGGTTACCCCAGACAAGCTAGTTCCCCCGCCTCCCCTTTTTTGTGTGGACCCTTAGTCTCACTGTGAGCTATTGCCCACAGTGGTCCACCAGGCCCACATCATCATCATCATCATCATCATCAAGTGCTGTGGCGGCTGGTGTAGGCGTTCATGGCTCTCCACAGATCTCGGTATTTGGTTTTCTGGATCAACTCTGCTGCTGATATTCCTCCGTTCCACCGTCTCAATCCATCCAGCATCATTTCTCTTGGTCTGCCTCTGCCTCTCTTCCCCTCGATTTTTCCAGTTGTTACGATGTTCTCCAATGCCTCTCTTCTCATCACGTGACCGAAGAAAGCTGTTCGTCTCTGTCTTATTGTTGTATATAATGTTTTAGTTTCATTAGCCTGTTTCAGGCACATCTGACGTGAAGATATGTAATGTGTTTTTATTTGATCATCCCGGTCCCCGACCAGACCAGGCGCACTACTTGGGGGTGGGGTGGGGGGAGCAGCAAATGCGTCTGATCCTAGCCAAAGGACCGAGAAGGATCATCCCGGCCCCCGACCAGACCAAGTGTACTACTGAGAAACCAGCTTTGATCTTAGCCAAAAGGCCGAACATTTAAGTCTACTTTTTTTTACGTTTAAGTCTAACTTAATGCTGGTGGCGAAGTTGAACCACCTACCATGCCATCAGCGCAGCAGTAGTTTTCAAGCAAGCTCTCTTTTCCTTCCAATAATGCTAATATAAATTATGCGCGGGAGTAAACAAGTACATTCTAAAATTATCGAAAATATAATGTAATTGCTTCCTCTCCGCCAGAAATTACGCAAGCGTGAATTCATCTTAGACTTTCACAAGCAATTTACCGGTTGAGTTCACAATGATGCCGGAATATTGTTGATGTAATTCCTTCAAAGATAATAGTTGTGTCCCGTACATCAACATAATTATCTCCCCTAACAAGTAAATAATATAATGTTGTGTTTACACTTGAAGAATTGTATCCCCTTGTTGCAGCGTGTCTTCCCCAAATTTAAGTAATTGTTTTCCCTTATTCCAACATGTTTTTCACACAATCAAGTAATTGGGTTTCCTTATTCTAATGATTCATCATCATCATCATCATCATCATCATCATCATATGGCAATTCGATGGAGTAGAGAACGCTGTTGGCGATTTGGAAGCCGACCGTCTTCTGTTGATTTTTAGCAAGGGTATAATCGTTGGTTGTTCATAAAGCAATGGCAAACTACTGAACGAAAGCAGGTCTTGTATATCACAAACAGCCAAAATGATGGGAGTTGATTTCGGCAACCTGTAAAGGATAGGCAACTAACTGTTGACATACGCCAACTGACGTGGTGTTGATGTACCTCCACAGATCTTCTTCCTGGGTGTCAAGGATCAATTCCACTGATGATATTCCTCCAAGCCACCATATCAGTCTATCCACTCTCATTGCTATCGGTGTTCCCCTGCCTCTTCTACCACTGATCGGTCAGTTCATCGCCATTCCATGTCCAGCTTCTCCTGGCATGACTAAAGAACATGAACGCCTTCTAATGTATGTGTAAATAAACACACCTGTACTGCTTAGCACTCAGAGAAGTAGCAGAAAGAAATGAGACAAGTACGCTTGTTCCTGCAGTCAGGCGCTGTCATTATTTGGGGTAACAGGTTCGAATCCGGTTGCAAACTATAGTTTTGAATTGCTATGTTGCCTAGTGCGTCCTTCAGTTTCTTCTTCCTTCTGCTGCTTCTGTTAACGCCAAACAATATATGTGTGTTTATTTATGAACTGTCTTAGTGGCCTCAAAGGATTCCCTAATTGATATGAATTATGTGTGTATACAATGTATTGCTTTCATCAGCCTTTTCAATGCGATCTCTGGCATTACAAGGTATTCATAACATTATATGAAACTGAATCTCTGGTGATTCCATACGATCCCTGGCATTCCAGGGTATTCACAACATTAAATGAAACTATATCTCTGTTGATTCCATAGAACCCTGGCATTTCCAGGATATTCACAACATTATTTCAAAGTATATCTTTGTTGATTCCATACCATCCATGGCTTTCCAGGGTATTCACAACATTATATGACACTATATCTCTGTTGATTCCAAGTTCTTCCTAATTTAAACACAGTAGCCTCAAACAATAGGTTGCACGATTTATTGCCTGGCATATTTCGCTGCATCTCGTCAGTTGCATACTGCAGAGTCATGTATCATAGAATTGAATAACAGAATAATACGTTGACTGAAATACTTAAAACACATAGCCACAGATATTGTTCGAGTGTTGAGCGTTTGTTATCTCCACGGTAATTATCTCCACGGTAATCGCACATTTAAAACGCTGCCAGTTTATTCGTTTACGTTCCATGGTTTAGTGATATACATTAAAACAGGATCTATATAACAGTTCAATACTCGTGTTCTTACATTCAACGATATTGACTTATTGCATAAGATACTTGTCATTTTCTGAAATGATTCTTGACTTCTAATAACTGCCTCACCTAATTTAGTATTGTAAGTGATGTCTCCATGTCACAGAATATCAGTCTACAAACATTCTTCACCTCGGCACGTGTATGGACTACGCCTAGGTTCAAAGCGAGTGAATGAAAAAACAAAAGACGCGGCTCAGAGGAACATGAGATGAAACATCTGACGGGATCTGTGGAGAAAATTGATGATCCCAGTTGGAGAATTCTGGGAAATTACTCGGAGATGAGAGAATTAATAAAATAAGCACTGCAAAATTATAAAACAACATTGCAAGTTCTATGAAAGAAATTGTACACGTGCGGAAGCCACAAGAATAGCGGTAGTGTGTTAGACAGCTCATGGATGTATGACTGCACAAGAAGCATCGATCCACTAGAATCAAATTACCAATGTGAATTATTCAGCCAAAATTGTGTAATGAGACTTGATCCGTGACAGAAATTGTGACTTAGGAATTGAGTTATCGGTTGTGCGTGTGAGTTATGCTGTTTTTAAGATTCATTTTAGCATTTATGGAATAACTGATTTCGATTTTAAAATCACCGGCAGCATGCATCCGATTTGTCAGTACCAAGTGCTTTGCCGACAGGCGAGGACAATCGTGTGTTTTCACAACTTACGATCTTCACCGACAAACTGTGCACTGACATCCTTCAATACAATTACACTATACGTTTTTCTCGCTGTCTTCTCCTATCTCTCTTTCCGCAAATCTTTATGTACCGGCACCTCGCCGTCTTGACAGACGATAGTTTGTTACATTGTGGTTCAAATAAGGCACATCAGCTACAACCCATGGCGGTAGCGAATGTTATACCTCTCCATAGCACAAAACCTGGGCTAAATTGTAGAGACCATGTGTTGCCCATGCAACATGATCCCTCTCTCGGCCTGCCAAGTTTACTCCAAAGGAAAGGTAACACCAATACTTCTGGAATACGTCAAGTTGCAGAAGCTGTCGCATGAGCAAAGCAAAATGTCCGCCTGTTGGAGCTTCCATCCTAGACCAGTTGTCGACAAAATCTCAGGGCCTGGTCTGCCCCGCCTTGACATTTAGTCTTTAAGTTGCATTTTGCATTTCCTCACACTAGATTAACGATTTGTACCCTCCTAATTGCAATCCTCGGTCCGAAGTATCCTTTACTTATTGCATTAGTTTATTTGTTTGTTTGTTTGTTTGTTTGTTTCATTTCAGCTCTATGTGTGCCAATTATTGTCTAATGTGTGTGTGTGTGTGTGTGTGTGTGTGTGTGTGTGTGTGTGTGTGTGTGTGTGTGTGTGTGTGTGTGTGTGTGTGTGTGTGTGTGTGTGTGTGTGTGTGTGTGTGTGTGTGTGTGTGTGTGTGTGTGTGTGTGTGTGTGTGTGTGTGTGTGTGTGACATATTCACCTATCCATCATTTTCAGCGCGTCAACGATACACAGCAACCCAGAGATTATCAAAACAATTACAGCACCGTAGAACATCGAACGCACTAAGCGATACTAATGACAGACAGATGCCAGGATAAGAATAGAAAGGTTAGCGTCAACAGAATAGAATGTGACTGGTAGAGACACATCACGTGGATATAGCGTCCCCCAGCTTGGGCGCCGCTTTAATAAAACCGCGCACTTCTATGACTTCAGAGCGAGCGAGCAGTCGCCAAAGCTATGTGTTGTCCAACTTTCAAACTTTTACAACGGGCAGTTTGATCTAGTCTGAGGTAAGCGTGTGATTCTCGGATCTAAGTGGTACCAAGATGTATAACGTAAAGGTATCCAGTGTTGTGCGTCCAATGAATTGTATTTTTGATAAAATAAATCTCTGAAAATGTGAAAAACTGCCGATCGCAACTTCAATACTGGCGCCACTTCCCCGGCGAAACTGACATCTTATAATTTCTCAAAACTGCAAAACTCTGACTTTCTACACTACATCTAACAACTTCACTATGTGCATATGACTATAATCTATCACAGAATAATGTACGAGATGAAATTTCCAATGCACTCAAATGCTTTTCATCAAAAACTTCTAGGAAAACGTTTCTGCAGAGATAGTCAGCTGGTGCAAACGAAACACTACCTTGCTTAAAAATGTACTTAATTCTGTCTATTTTGCAATCTAAAGAACTGAAACAGGAATTATACTCTTCCTTTTCTCTTTACGAATTGAAAACAAATAGTATTTGATAGAAATTAGTTTATTCATGTGTCAGATTTTATTTAGACAACGCACTACATCAACTGCATTGCTTAAAATAGGTTTATGTTCACAAACGCCATTTGTGATAGCCGACCTACTTAATCTGCTCAGACTAACGGGTGAAAATTACCTTGGTCTATAGCCAACTGTGTCGCCAACAGAATGGACATGATATGCACTGGTAAAAGATGTAGGAGAAGTATAAGTAGACAGAGAGGAGGAGAGTATTAGGGAAAAATACTTTAAGTAATAATTTTTTTCTAATATATTGTGTCATGACCTTGTATAGATTACATTTTGTAACAAATACACATCAGAAATTCTGTATGTTGGACATGAACCACAATAAAAGCACACTAGATGAGTTAAACTCATATTAACTGATGTAGATGTGAGGACAATTAGTACAAGCTATGGAACCCCACACAACAGAAGTTAACTCAACACAATACCCTTCACACCACACAACTCCACACCACAACAGCAGGAACAAGGAAATGATTTAGAATAGGAAGTAGTTGCCTTGGAAAGTACAGATAAACAATTATATACACAATGTAGAACAAATAGAGTAATGTGGATGTTTAAATGTATGCCATTTATACAAATGCATCTCATACTTGTGTTGATCTTGCCTGTCAGCTTGATTACCATGATTCAGGGAACATCGCATTATCACTCTTATCTGCGTCTGCCTGTACACTACTCACTGAACTACAGGTCCACTGAGGAAATGCATACAGCAGGTACCAGACAACAGAAGCTGCATCCAGTGTAATAATCTCTGACCCACCCCAAAGTAACACAACAATACTTCTTCTGATCTTATCATTTTTGTTTTGTTATGTTGTGTTCACACTATGAACATGCTGTAAAGGATTATACATACCTGTATGAATTTTAAACAGTGATGTCTTAGTGCTACACCTAACCAACAAGGAGGGAAGAGGAGTGAATGAGATGATCAACACCTGTGATGGCAGATGACTCCAGCCTTAGGCAGAGAATGAGAAGTCTTCAGTGAAGCTAAACTGGCCCAACCTGAAGTGGATCCATCAGACCATGGACCCAGGCTTATCCACATCTCATCACACCAGGTTTTCTTATCACTCCCACAAACTTCACCCTCTCAGAAAATGATTTTCTTGAATTATTGTTGGATGTAGAAATTGTTAACTATAACACATTTTGGTAGTTAAAATATCTCACTATACAATGAATGTTATTATTTATTGACTGACTATACTTGGTCCTATGAAAGTTTTTTTTTTCTATTTCATTCTGTAAATGTCAACAGCTGATGAAAAAAAAAAACGAAGAAAATGTCAAATAGGCCAAAAGAAACTGGCACAGTCAATAAATTTGTTTAAATGTGAAGATCTCTTCCACTTAATTTGTCAGTCCAAACTATCTGTGGGAAAATCTCTATCTTGTGTGTAGAACATGTCTCAATGCTCCCTTGTGTTTGTTGAATGTTTAATTAACAGATACACATTCACATAAGATAAATTCTTAGTTGGAGAGAGAGAACAGGAGACTCTTCATCTTTAACTGTTCCAAATCCATGTTATATTGCACCTGAATCTTATTGAGAAAGTCTTTTCAGACAATTTCTTAAGATGGAAGAAGGGGGTTCGTGAGCTATACCATTAAATACCAGGTGGAAAGACAGGGGACAAACCTAGTGATGACTTTTCTATTAAAAGAGGACCACACACCCTTAGACGAATAACCAAATCCGAGTCTGTAAATCTTTCAAGGGTCGTATTCTTGATCTATTTACATATAAGAAGAGGATGGGGCCCAGCTACCTTTAACAGAGATGGGTCATGCACTTTAGTGATTGCCAGTCCCTTCAAAATATACGACATATATTGGATGCCCGTCCCGGACTTTGAAACCCAGCAGACAGTTTAGATAACTATTATCCTAGATGATAAACCCTGGGAATAGATAGATATCTGACGAGGGATTCTAAACTATAGTAGATCAGTGACACTAGATGTGAACAGTATTCATGTGTGAATTGGTGACATTGTACTTGTTTTGAACAATTATAGAAATTGTTACACAGATTTAGATTTCCAACTTTGTCATGTTTACATATGTTGAATAGACATCATGTGGGGTACTGATTGACTTCCATATGATATGATTGACAATTATAGAGGTTGTTAAACAAATTAAGATTTCCAACTTTGTCACTTCACATATGATAAATGAACATCATGTGGGGTACTGATTGACCTCCATATGATATGAATGACAATTATAGATATAATATAGCAAGTGACTGATCATTTCTTCTGAAAAAAGGAGGGCCTCTTTCAAATAGGTCTATATTTCAGAAAAAGGTGTTCCAGAGGAAATAGAGTGAGAATTTACCATCTACAACATTATTCTCTTTCGAGAAGATGTCTTTCTATAGAGGAATTTGGACTTAGAGAATTTCATCACCGACTGGGAAAAATTTTTCTCCATAGGGAAATCTCTATCAAAATTTCGAATTCTTTTGGGAAGAGTGCAATCATTCTGGGTACTTCTTTGCTTCTGTCTTTAGCTTGAGGAGCATTGACAGAAAGACAAGAATTTAAGTTGCAATTATTTCTTAGGTCAGATTCTCGTGGTGTATAAGAACTATTTTACTTGGGTCAGCGGACATTAGTTAGTTTTTGCTTGTTAATATTGTGCATGTTATGCTGTATAATTTCAGATCCGGGAAGTGACAGGCTTACCCAGACCTGAGCAAACTGCACAGTATAATTTTTTTTTTACAAAAAGATAGGGTAAACAAAAATATAGCATGGCCGAGGCTGCTAAGTTCCGTGCCCAGACAGTAGAAATAGGCAAGCTATGCAATTTAGACGGCCCTGAGCTGGCTAAATTTGTATCAGATGAATTCGACAGGAGGGAGAAATTGCAGGCTGAAATTGCTGAAAAGGAGAAGCAGCGCCTACAATCATATGAATTAGAACAACAGAAACTTCAAGCTGAAATAGCTGAGAAGGAGAGTAAGTTGCAGGCTGAAATCGCTGAAAAGGAGAAGCAACGCCTACAATCATATGAATTAGAACAACAGAAACTTCAAGCTGAAATCGCTGAAAAGGAGAAACAACGCCTACAAGCTTATGAGTTAGAACAAAGGAAACATGAAGATGAAATAAGAGATAGGGAACGAGAACGTCAACATCAACTGGAGTTGAAGAGAATGGAGACTGATCTGGAGATCCGAAGACTAGAGGGAGGGATTCCCCCCACCCCCTCAAACTCACTAGGTTTTCCAGTGACAGAACAACATTCCAACGTCTCGTACCAAAATTCCGGAGCGATGTCATTTCCACTAGAACCATTTAATGAACAGACGGACAATGTCGAGGCTTTTTTATCACGTTTCGAACTTATGTGCGTCAGTTGTGGTCTAGAACAGGAAAAATGGGCGACGAAACTATCGCAAGCTTTAAGGTCTACCTCGTATGACGTGTTCTCTAGACTCACTCGAGAAGAACAACAGGATTACGAAACACTCAAAAAGGCACTCTTGAGCCGATTCGAAGTGGACGGGGACTCTTACAAAGTTCGATTCAAAACCGCAAGGAAAGAACCGGGCGAAAGTTATGTGCAATTAGTTGAAAGGCTGAAATCTTATGTTCAACGATGGGCAAGTCTAGGTAGGTTTGATGAGAGTTTCGAAGGGCTCCGAGAGATGATCATCATAGATCAGCTAAAAGTAAAGATGTCGAATGAAATGAAAGCATTCTTAACCCAGAACGGAGCTGACCGACTAGAAAGCATCATCATCCTAGCCGAGAGATTTGAGAAATCTCAGAAGGAAATCGGAGGTAAGGGACGTTCGGCCAACATTCCCCCTCAGGATAAAACTTCAAAAGCAAAGGAAGGTGATGGCAACTTAGGCACCAAGAAAAATGGGAAAACCAAAAACATCCCTCAGAACACAGCCCAAACAACAGCGAAGGAGGAAAAATTATTCTGCACTAATTGTAAAATTAAAGGACACACATTGAATAATTGTAGGAAGAAGCCACCTCCACACACAGCTGCTTGTTTGGCCAGCCGAAGAGAGAAAGGAGTGAACACTGATGAAACGTCCAACCAGACACCTCATAAAGACACCGCATCTCATCTTCCGGTTGTCGAGTCCATATTGCTGAATGGATTCAAGACGACCTGTCTCTATGATACCGGGTTATCGTACGACTGTGTTGTATCATCATCCTTAGTTCACCCGGAACAGGTGACAGAGGAGATCGTCGAATTACAGGGACCCCTGAAGAGCTCTACAACTATGTCTCTTCCGGTGGCAAAGGTGAGCATAGCATCTCGTTATGTCACTGGGACAATCAAGGCTGCAGTCTTAGAAGATCCTATATATCCCGTAATTCTTGGCCGTAGATTTATAATTCTAGGAGAACCTGTTCAACCTGTGGCGATGTCGACGATGACAACTCGATCCCAGATGAAAAAGACTCCGGAAACAACTACGCCAATCCCTCGAAAGGAGGAACTGAAGAGGGCACAAGAAGCCGATAGCACCTTGGAACCCTGCTTCAGGAAACTGCCTAAATCACATTTGCCTCCACGTAAAGGTGAGCTGTTTATGAAGTCAGCACTTCTATACAGGAAAGCAGGGAGAGCTGGACAAGAGTTCAACCAACTTGTTGTACCAACTCCACACAGGGCTCAGATTCTTGAAATGGGCCACAGTCTACCCTTTAGTGGGCATATGGGTATCAACGCCACTACACAGCGCATTGCAACTCACTACTTTTGGCCAGGGATGAACGCAGACATACAACGGTTTGTAAAATCATGCCCACAGTGTCAGAAAGTATCACCAAAACACCGGACACCACCGGCAATGTTGGGTGATCTGCCCATAACAGGAATACCGTTCGAGAAGGTAGCTGTAGACATAATCGGACCCCTCTCCGCAACGAAGAGGCGAAATCGATTCATATTAACGCTTGTGGACACAACGACCATGTGGGCCGAAGCGGTTCCTATGCCAATCTGTGACTCCAAACACGTTGCTGAAGCATTATTAGGAATATTCACACGTCTAGGATTCCCCCAAAGAATCTTGACGGACAACGGTTCACAGTTTCGTAGTAAACTTATGGAGGAGACATTTAGACTTTTTCATTCACGCCATATCTTTAGTTCACCATATTACCCGCAATCCAACGGACTTGTGGAGCGGTGGAACGGGACCTTGATTAGTATTCTGCGCAAAATTGCCCAGGAGAATACGGAGGATTGGGACTTGTATTTACCCGCAGCCCTATTCGCTTATAGGGAGGTACCCCATCACTCAACAGGTTTTGCTCCAGCAACATTGTTGTTTGGACGACCAATCAAGGGGCCATTGGAGGCATTGCTACGAACATGGACTGATGATCATACAGACGATACAGTCGTGACTGCATCTACGTATGTTGCCGAGTTGAAGAATCGTTTACAACACAGTTGGAAACAAGCGAATGTCAATCTACGTAAAGCCAGACGAAGAATTGCTAGCTACTTCAATCGCAAGGCAAAAGATAGAGAGTTAGAGGTGGGAGAGAAGGTGATGTTGCTGCTTCCAACCAGTCAGAATAAGCTGCAAATAGGATGGAGAGGACCTTATGTAGTGACGGAGAAAATCTCTCGTACCAACTACAAGATTTCTGTCAAAGGCAAGATGAAAGTATTTCACATAAACCTTCTGAAGAAATATAATGAAAGACCCTCAGCCACCGAACCTGCACATCTGATGGCCATGATTGTGGCTACTGAAGTCGAAGAAGGATCAACAATGGGAGTCGAGTACCCACTGCAAGCCAAAGAAACCTTTAAGGATGTGGAAATTAATCCCAACTTAACAAAGGATCAGCAGGAGCAGATTCGGGAACTTATGGTTATGTATGCAGACGTACTTACAGATAAGCCAGGAAGAACTGATTTGGAGGAATTTGACATGAAGTTAAATGACACAGTGCCTGTGCGAGTCAAGACTTACCCAGTTCCTTATGCAAAGCAAAAGACTTTAGAGGAAGAAATACAACAGCTACTCACCGCAGGAATAATTTCACCATCTGAATCACCTTACAGTGCCAGCGTCGTATTATTGAGAAAGCCAAGTGGAGAACATAGATTGTGCATCGACTATCGACAGCTCAATGCTATTACTGAATTTCAAGCAGAACCTCTGCCTGATCAGAACAAACTCTTCACAGCACTCAACCGAGCTAAGTACTTTACTAGGATTGATCTCAGTAAGGGATATTATCAGATTCCTGTAAAGGAGGAGGTTAGACCATGGTTAGCTTTCAGTACGCCTGGAGGACACTATGAGTTCAACGTACTTCCATTCGGATTAAGTAATGCTCCTAGCGTTTTTACACGTATGATGAGAAAATTACTTGACCCACTACAACATCCAGACATTAGTCACTTTATGGATGATATACTGATCGCAACTGAAACATTTGACAAGCATGTAGAAACACTACATCTTTTGTTCAGACGACTCAGAGAAACTGGATTAACGGCTAGGCCAAAGAAATGTCAAGTAGGATTCCAAGAATTGGACTTTTTAGGTCATAAGATATCTCATGGACTAATAACTCCACAGGAAGGAAACGTGGACAAACTCCAGAGAGCACCTCGTCCAAAGACAAAGAAGGATGTGAGATCATTCGTATCTTTGGGTGGATTCTATCAACGATACATTAAAGACTTCAATACTCTGTCAGCACCTTTAACGGATCTTACCAAAAAAGGGAACCCAGAGAAAGTCAATTGGTCTGCTGAATGTGAGAGAGCTTTCACCGCACTCAAACAAGCCTTAACCAATCACCCAGTTTTACATCTGCCAGATCTCAACCAACCATTCGTACTGCGTACAGACGCCAGTGACGTAGGAATTGGGGCAACGCTGTTGCAGAGAAAAGGAGATGAAACATCAGAGCTATTCCCTGTAGCTTATGCCAGCAGGAAATTGAATGCAGCGGAGAAGAATTATAGTGTTATCGAGAGAGAATGTTTAGCTCTCGTATGGAGTGTACAGAAGTTTCAGGCATACCTATATGGAAAACACTTCACTGTACAATGTGATCATCAACCACTTATGTTTCTCGCAGCATCCAAAAATTTGAATGCAAGACTTATGAGGTGGTCACTACTTCTACAACCATACTCGTTCCAGATAGAATATGTCCCTGGAAAGATGAATGTGGGAGCAGACTTTCTAAGTCGACACCCAGTGTCTGATGAACCAGGTCAATCAGATACAGGAGAGAATACATTGGAGTAAATCATATAGGAAAAGCTTGACCACTGTAAATGCTGGAAACTTAGTTCCATACCCTAGAACAATCTGGAGTGGGGCTATGTGACATATTCACCTATCCATCATTTTCAGCGCGTCAACGATACACAGCAACCCAGAGATTATCAAAACAATTACAGCACCGTAGAACATCGAACGCACTAAGCGATACTAATGACAGACAGATGCCAGGATAAGAATAGAAAGGTTAGCGTCAACAGAATAGAATGTGACTGGTAGAGACACATCACGTGGATATAGCGTCCCCCAGCTTGGGCGCCGCTTTAATAAAACCGCGCACTTCTATGACTTCAGAGCGAGCGAGCAGTCGCCAAAGCTATGTGTTGTCCAACTTTCAAACTTTTACAACGGGCAGTTTGATCTAGTCTGAGGTAAGCGTGTGATTCTCGGATCTAAGTGGTACCAAGATGTATAACGTAAAGGTATCCAGTGTTGTGCGTCCAATGAATTGTATTTTTGATAAAATAAATCTCTGAAAATGTGAAAAACTGCCGATCGCAACTTCAATACTGGCGCCACTTCCCCGGCGAAACTGACATCTTATAATTTCTCAAAACTGCAAAACTCTGACTTTCTACACTACATCTAACAACTTCACTATGTGCATATGACTATAATCTATCACAGAATAATGTACGAGATGAAATTTCCAATGCACTCAAATGCTTTTCATCAAAAACTTCTAGGAAAACGTTTCTGCAGAGATAGTCAGCTGGTGCAAACGAAACACTACCTTGCTTAAAAATGTACTTAATTCTGTCTATTTTGCAATCTAAAGAACTGAAACAGGAATTATACTCTTCCTTTTCTCTTTACGAATTGAAAACAAATAGTATTTGATAGAAATTAGTTTATTCATGTGTCAGATTTTATTTAGACAACGCACTACATCAACTGCATTGCTTAAAATAGGTTTATGTTCACAAACGCCATTTGTGATAGCCGACCTACTTAATCTGCTCAGACTAACGGGTGAAAATTACCTTGGTCTATAGCCAACTGTGTCGCCAACAGAATGGACATGATATGCACTGGTAAAAGATGTAGGAGAAGTATAAGTAGACAGAGAGGAGGAGAGTATTAGGGAAAAATACTTTAAGTAATAATTTTTTTCTAATATATTGTGTCATGACCTTGTATAGATTACATTTTGTAACAAATACACATCAGAAATTCTGTATGTTGGACATGAACCACAATAAAAGCACACTAGATGAGTTAAACTCATATTAACTGATGTAGATGTGAGGACAATTAGTACAAGCTATGGAACCCCACACAACAGAAGTTAACTCAACACAATACCCTTCACACCACACAACTCCACACCACAACAGCAGGAACAAGGAAATGATTTAGAATAGGAAGTAGTTGCCTTGGAAAGTACAGATAAACAATTATATACACAATGTAGAACAAATAGAGTAATGTGGATGTTTAAATGTATGCCATTTATACAAATGCATCTCATACTTGTGTTGATCTTGCCTGTCAGCTTGATTACCATGATTCAGGGAACATCGCATTATCACTCTTATCTGCGTCTGCCTGTACACTACTCACTGAACTACAGGTCCACTGAGGAAATGCATACAGCAGGTACCAGACAACAGAAGCTGCATCCAGTGTAATTATCTCTGACCCTACCCAAAGTAACACAACAATACTTCTTCTGATCTTATCATTTTTGTTTTGTTATGTTGTGTTCACACTATGAACATGCTGTAAAGGATTATACATACCTGTATGAATTTTAAACAGTGATGTCTTGGTGCTACACCTAACCAACAAGGAGGGAAGAGGAGTGAATGAGATGATCAACACCTGTGATGGCAGATGACTCCAGCCTTAGGCAGAGAATGAGAAGTCTTCAGTGAAGCTAAACTGGCCCAACCTGAAGTGGATCCATCAGACCATGGACCCAGGCTTATCCACATCTCATCACACCAGGTTTTCTTATCACTCCCACAAACTTCACCCTCTCAGAAAATGATTTTCTTGAATTATTGTTGGATGTAGAAATTGTTAACTATAACACATTTTGGTAGTTAAAATATCTCACTATACAATGAATGTTATTATTTATTGACTGACTATACTTGGTCCTATGAAAGTTTTTTTTTTCTATTTCATTCTGTAAATGTCAACAGCTGATGAAAAAAAAAAAAACGAAGAAAATGTCAAATAGGCCAAAAGAAACTGGCACAGTCAATAAATTTGTTTAAATGTGAAGATCTCTTCCACTTAATTTGTCAGTCCAAACTATCTGTGGGAAAATCTCTATCTTGTGTGTAGAACATGTCTCAATGCTCCCTTGTGTTTGTTGAATGTTTAATTAACAGATACACATTCACATAAGATAAATTCTTAGTTGGAGAGAGAGAACAGGAGACTCTTCATCTTTAACTGTTCCAAATCCATGTTATATTGCACCTGAATCTTATTGAGAAAGTCTTTTCAGACAATTTCTTAAGATGGAAGAAGGGGGTTCGTGAGCTATACCATTAAATACCAGGTGGAAAGACAGGGGACAAACCTAGTGATGACTTTTCTATTAAAAGAGGACCACACACCCTTAGACGAATAACCAAATCCGAGTCTGTAAATCTTTCAAGGGTCGTATTCTTGATCTATTTACATATAAGAAGAGGATGGGGCCCAGCTACCTTTAACAGAGATGGGTCATGCACTTTAGTGATTGCCAGTCCCTTCAAAATATACGACAGTGTGTGTGTGTGTGTGTGTGTGTGTGTGTGTGTGTGTGTGTGTGTGTGTGTGTGTGTGTGTGTGTGTGTGCGCGCGCGCTAGTTAAATTATGTCACTGCAACATCCAATGTTTATTGCAATTGTACAATAACATGTTTGATTTCTTCAATGCCAGTTCAACTCCATCTAACCAACTCTTCCTGGGTCGTCCTCTCACCTTGTATCCCGATGTTCTCACGTAGAACACTCTAGTCGCGGGTTGATCTTGTTCAATTCTAACTAAATGTCCGAACCATTTAACTCTTAAGTAACGTCAGGAATAGGTATTATCATTACACTTTTTCTTAGTTTTTAATTTCTCTCTTTATCTGTGCTTTTTTTTTTTTTTTTTGCCAGCTGCGTTTTTAGTGCATCTCATCTCACATGATGGGATTTTATTCTGTATGTTTCTATGACTGTCCTGTCTGGCATTGGTAACATATCGTTGGGACAAATGTAGCATCCATCACCTTTGTGTGTGTGTGTGTGTGTGTGTGTATGTGTGTGTGTGTGTGTACGTGTGTGTGCGTTGGTGTGTGTGTGTGTGCGTGCGTGCGTTGGTGTGCGTGTGTGTGTGTGTGTGTGTGTGTGTGTGTGTGTGTGTATGCGTGCGTGCGTGCGTGCATCTTGATTTTTTGATGTTTTAGAATAGGTGCTATTTGATAGTTGATATTGCTTGTTGTATATGTACTATTGATTCTATTTCTCTATCTAGTCTTCCATCCTCTGTGAACCCACTGCCAAGATACTTGTACTCCCTAACTTGTTTGAATGATTTGCCATTTATATTTACGTTATCTTGCACTGGTTGTCAGTCATAAATTATGTCTTTTCGATGTTAATCTTCATATCAAAATGATGTCATCAGTATGGTGCTGGAGATCTACATTGTTCTTATACAGTAAACGCGGGTTGTCTGCAAACAGCAGCTCATTTCAACTTTCTGGTTGTGGATTTGCTTCTTTAGTAATTGTATCTATGTTGGTGATGAACACACCTTGATATTCAAACACACCCTTGACTAACGCCTGATGTAACTTGGAACCAGTTTGGCATACCCACATTTATTCTTATTGCACATTCACTGCGTTCTTAAGTAGCCCAGATGTTATCCAACAGCTGCCCAATTACACCGCAATCTTCGAGCACTTTCCACATCTTATTCCTCTTTACGTGGTCAAAGGTATTTTCTTGATCTTTGAAAGCCACACTTTGTTGTTATTACTCACTCATTTTTTTTTCAATTCTATAATAGTATTAGTGTTGTGTCTTCCTTTTCTAAAGCTAAATTGAGCAATTAGAAGAGGTGATATCTTGTTCTGCGTTCCACAATTTCTACACCAGTGTTTTCCACATTGATGAGTAGAGATATGCATGTGTATGTATTGCAGTCTTGTTTACTAACCTTGTTTTTCCATACAGGTACAATCACAGCCGCCTGTCAATCAGGTGGTACTCTCCTCTGTTGTCATGCCTGATTAAATATGTTCGTTAATCATTCTATCCCTTCCTCTGGGCATGCTTTCATGGCTTCAACTGGAATATCATCAATGATTGAAGCTTTGATTTTGGTGTTGTTTTTTTAATCACTTCCTGTTCTAAGATACTTGATCCTTCATATTCTATATAGAAAGGGTTACACTGACTCGTCACTGCATTTGTTGTTTGTGGATCTTTCAAATATGTCTCCCCTTTGTTTGTTTTTATTTTATTTCAGTAGTATGAAGTATGCCGGTCTCCCTGGTCGAGGAGTTAGCAGCTTTCTCCGTAACCCCGAATACTCTCGTGGTTGACGTGAGCGCACGAGAATTGGAAGCGGTTCGAATCGCGCCAGTGACTTATGAGAGTATGGAGCGGGTCGCTCAGAAATCATTGGCAAACTACTGAGCGTAATCTTGCCAAGAAATCAACAATCAGCTGAAAAATGCTGATATTGACAGCGACATCCTACAAAGGATATGCAAAACATTTAGACCAAACAGTATGAAGTATTTGTTCCCCATACGCCTAATTTATTCTCGTGGTGGAAGTGAAACACTCATCTCTCATTTGCATAGCTTTAATAGTTTTGAGAAATTTCCCAGGGGATGTCGTAGAGATTTCAGTTAGAAATTTCCGTATTTATTCCACGATCCTTCTCTTAGTAGTTTTATCATTTTCTTGCTGTCGAGTCTGGTCTGTTGGTACGGGGTATAGTCAATACAATTTCTTGTTTTTATTTAAACGGATCTTCTTCCCTTTTACTGCAGCCTTTACCTGCTTACTCCTCCTTCTTGTTCATTGTCCCTTATACCCATTGTTTTTAAAACAACGTCACACTTACTTTCTAATATCGTCTGTGCTGTCGTTTCACAAGAATGCCAATTTTCTCTTCGACGTTTTCCCAGTGTTCTCGATGCTGGTCGAATACTATTTCTGTCTCATGTTTTATGTTTTGTTTTATCGCTCCTTCCATTGTTTTCTTTGTATTGATAACTTCTGATGTCGCTGTGCGAGATAAGTTTTGGCCAGTCTCATATCTCAGGTACAACACAACAGAACGATGGTCGGTGTCTATACTTAAGCTTGGTATTACATTACTGTCTGTTACAAATCTTCCCTTGGCAAGTCGGTTAATATAAAATCTGTTTGAGCTGAATGGTTGAGGACCTTCCATTTTTGAGGACCTTCCATTGACCCATCCATCCATTTTGTGCCATGCCGATACGCGTGGGCGGTCGTGTTTTGCCATCTAACTCGATCACAAGAGTCGTGGATCAGCTCCGTGTTTCTGTCTCGACCATGCCACGTGGCCAAGCCATCCAGGTATTTACTTCTCGGTCTTCCCCTTGGTCTCTTCCCTTCTATCTTTCCAATTGTCACCAAGCTCTTCAGGTCATTTCTTCTCATCATAACATGCCCAAAAAAATGTTGACTGTCTACGTCTAATGACTCTAATCAGTTTACGATCTTCATTTGTTTCTTGAAGGACCTGTTCATTGGTTTTTCTGTCTCTTTATTGTATTCTTTGCATTTTCCTCAGACACCACATTCCCACAGCCATCAGATGTTTTTCGCCTTGTCTGCTCAATGTCCACGCTTCACATCCATACAAAAGTATAGGTTCTATGTAGCACTTCAACACTTTTTTTCTCGTTTCAATTGATTCCATTTATACTTTGCTTGAATTTGACTATTTATATGTTTAAATAATGTGTTTGTTATAAACAATTCGAGCTCGGCTCATAGATTTAACGTGTGTGCTCCGCTCTCATTACAGTGTTTAGTGGTGCCACCGTATGGTCCGTGGCGTGTGCTCCACGGAAATCCTTGTTTCCCTACTCTACCATTGAAATTTCCCATCATAATTTAGTCATCGAGTTTCGTATGCTGTGTACTGTGCTTGACAGTGCGTTGTGAAGGAGTGTATGTGTGTGTTGTGCTATATGTATGAGTGAGGGTATATGGGCGTGAACGAACGAACGAACGAACCTTATTTTCAAAGGGTCACAAATTTGGCACGCAAGCCCGTCTTACATTCGGCCCTTCCAATCACTCATCTTTCGTGCATAAATTAACTATTTTGCATGTTACATTCACATAGGAAAAAAAGAACATTGTCAAATGAAAGTTGTGAACATAAACAATGAATATTACCATGTTATGAGACAGGTAGCTAGACATACCTACTACGCACATACATGAACACATCCATACATACCTGCATACATACTTACATCATGTGCACAAACTCTCATAATTATGCACACACTCAATAACACGAATACGCACTCCCTCGCATACACATATACTCACTCACAATCACAAAATCGCATATGTATGTATATATGAATGTGTGGGTGTAGGTATGTATGTACTGATACATGTGTTAGTGTGAGTGGGTGGGTTTGTGCGTGTGTATATGTGCGCGTGTGTATGTGTGTGTGTGTGAATGTCTGTCTCATAACATGGTATTATGCCTTGCTTACGTTCACAACATTCATGTGACCATGGTTTCTGCTTATGTGATTTAAAGTGCACAGTAGATAATTCATGAAAGAAAGAAGAATGGTTGGAAGGACAAAATGGAAGACTGGCATGCGTGCCCAATTTGTAACCTTTTAAAAATAAAGTTCGTTCGTTGTAGAAGTCGTCTCTGTCTTGATCATTGCTATTATCATGACACCGTGCACACATCTGTATAATCGTTATTGTTGTAACATTATCATTAACTCTATAGTGATAATTGTAGGTGGCACGAAGGTTGCACTGTCAATGTTTGTAGCTAGCAGTGGGTGATATGTTACAATCGGATCCTCATTCACCCGCTGCTAGCTAACTTGATTGCAACAGACTCACAAAGTATGATGAGAAAGGTGCAGACAGACATGCCTCGGACAGAGTGGCAGGCTTCCATTTAACAAACATAGAGAGCATCTGTTTGAATGTTTTTTCCACAAGACATGCTGGTGTGGTGGGAAACAAGCTGGCGGACAGATTGGCTGGGTCTGTACCACTTGGTGGAGTATTGGTGCATGATAAGGCAGACGTGGCCGGGGTGCTTTGGGATCATGTATATAGAGAGGAAGAGCAGATAGATCATCACAGCCTGGAGATAATGGTGCTGCATTGAGTGACCAGAGGATCTGGTCAACACTCAAAACTCCGAGGAAAGGCCAGACGGACATATAATTAGACTGCTACTATAGTTACTGGGAATCTTCGCTGGCTGTTGTAGATGAGACGGATCACGTGTGGGAATGTGCCAGGTGCTGTATGTCGGTTCTTGACTCAACTCAATTCTACTCAACTGAATGAAAAATCTGACTCCTTGTATTATGTTGTCCTGTGTTCCCTGCACTCCGTGTCAGAAGGTAATCTTCGTGTATGTCATTCATATTCTTTCGTCCTTTCCTGCAGTTTGACAGATCTAGTATTTTTATGTTGTGTAATTTTTATAAAGTTATAAATTTCTACTTCTTTGTGTCCAAAACCACAGATGGTTAGTGTTGCTAATTTCGATGTAGGGCTGTATCGATGCCCCGTGTATTACTCCGCATTGATTGATACGCTCTCCTCTTCGTTTCTTATAATAATCACCATGTGCCATGTCTGTAAGCGTGGGCGGTTATGTTTCGCAATCTTACACATCAACAAAGTCGTAGATCAGCTCTGTGTTCTTGTTCCGGCACTCTTTAGTACTCAGCCGCTTGCTGACGGTCTGGAGTCACCTGGTGCACATGACTACCCTTATAAGGCGAGGATACTCCAACGGAACACCCATGTTCGCCGTTTCTCTGATTTTCTATCAAACTATCACAACATGACTTTCTTGACATCTGTAATGATGGTAGTTTTCATTGCTTTCCTACATAGCAGTGACCATATTGGTCGATGACCGTAGCCATTGTCTTCAAAAAGAGATCCTCTACCTACCGTCGTAAAATGTCTTCCTTTCTAGATCATGTTTATTCGTACAGTTAAACCCTAAAACGGTTGCTGGACATGTTTTGGAATCATATTTAACTGTACACTTTCCTGTAAATAGTAACACACTTAGATATCTACATTTTTCACAATTTATCACTCAGTTTCACATTTTCAGAACAAAGTAAAATGCTCCCGTTGTTTACATGGCCTTGATCAATACCAATAAAATGTGATTACACATTCCTCTGAAGTACTGGATTGTTTCTTCTTGTTATCATTCTTCCTATGAAAGCGCTAACGATTTTTCCCGAATTACCAGCTTCCGGCTTTGTTTGATCCTTTGATTATGCCAAACAGTTTTTTCAAGTCTTTATGTTTCTGGTGTAAATGCGCGGCCTAATGGTGTCCTCTTGCAAACGGTGATTCTGTGTTGTTTCTTTATTTTCTACGATCAACAGCCAGGCAAAACCAACACCCCTAATTACCTTAAACCGCCTGTATTTAGGTTAATTTTATTGCATTTCACTTCCCTTGTGTTTCTTTTACATCAATAGTTATTGTGTTTAATAACATGCTGACCCTGAAATTCTACTCTTTGTCAGTGACAACACACTCTGCAATTGTGTTCTTCTGTTTTGCGCTTATTTTTACCCCTAAATAAAAGATAGCAACAATCAAATCGAGGTAGCGCTAAATATTTAGATTATTTTTTGTCTATAGGTCAGTTTTAGAGAATCTGAATGATTGATTTGAATGGATCTCATCCTTTTCTGAGAGGTCAATGTCATTTATATCAGGTGGTTAATCAACGACCACGTTTATACTGTGTAATTACACTACGACCCCATTTATAATGTTTAATTAATAAAGAACCCTCTGTATAATGTGTAATTAACCTACGACCCGAGTTATAATGTGTAATTAATCAAGAACCCCCTGTATAATGTGTAATTAACCTGTTACCCCATTTATAATGCGTAATTAATCTGTGACCTCATGTTACAGTTAGTTGCACATCATTCACAGGACGTCGCAGTCAACACCAGCATTTTATGCTGTCCTGATCTTTTGGCAGGCGTACTTTCAGTAGTATGCCATTGCTTTCTGAACGACCGGCTCCCATACCATTCCGTAAACACAAGGCGGTCTGCTGCCAAATCGCCCGCAGCTGTGTTTAAGACGTTGTTTCCGGCGACCTGTGACCCCGTGGATATCTTATAGTTAACCTGTGACCCCTATCAACTTATGACCCCTTGTATAGTGTATATTTAAACTGTGACCCCGTATATAGTGTATAATTAACCTGTGACCCCGCTTATAGTGTAGAATTAACCTATGACCAAGCACTAATAGCAAAATCAGAAGCTGAATTACAAGACCACATGAATAGTCTAAACGAAATGTGTAGGGAACATAATATGAAAATTAGCACAAGCAAAACAGAGGTAATGACTATAACTAAAGAAGAACAAATAGCAACAATTCACCTAAACGAACATCCCTTGAAACAAGTAAAGAGTTTCCAGTACCTAGGAAGTATAATATCATCAAATGGCAGATCAGAAGACGAGATCGAAAATAGGTGCAATAAGGCAAATCAACTCATTGGACAAATGGCACCAATGCTAAAGAACAAACATGTATCAATAACTACTAAGAAAGCACTTTACAACACAATCTTCCTACCAACTCTGTGCTACCAATGCCAAACCTGGACAATGACAGAAAAAGAGAAAAGAAAAATCACAACAACAGAAATGAGGTTCCTGAGAAGAATACTCAACGTATCACGAAAAGATAAGATCAGAAATGAAGAAATCAGGTCTAAAGTGGGGGTTAAAGCAGTACTAGATTTTATTAGAAAGCAGCAAGTCAAACGGTTTGGCCATGCAAGTAGGTTACCAGTCAACAGCATGCCACAACAAGCAGTGATGTACAGACCAGATGGAAACAGAGGAAGAGGCCGACCACGTAAACGTTGGACGGAGGGAATAGCAGAATCCATGGGAATGTCGATATACGAAGCCCATAACCGGGCACTCTCACGAAGTTTATACTTCACTTCGACACCGCAAGGTACAAGAGGAACATGATGAGATGAGAAGAGACCCCGTGTATATTGTGTAATTAATCTGTGACCAGATTAATACATATACACAACCACACGGAATGACACTATCCAGTGCCGTCCACCGGGCGCTGGAACGCAAATTATTCCTCCCTACGACGCTTGACGGCAGAAGTGGAAGATGATGATGATGATGATGATGATGAATCTGTGACCCTGTGTATATTGTATTGTTAACCTGTGACCCCGTGTATATTGTATAGTATGTCAACCCCTAGCTTGCTAGAGAACTCTCCAGGCGTGGCGTGCAACATTACGACAGGTAGGCGAAAGCCCACCCTAAGCTTTATAGGTATAGTGTGTTTTTTTTTGGTTGCCTCAATATAAAATTCAATATCTCAGTAACGGGCTGAGATAAAATGATGAGATTTAGTATATAACGTTATCATTATGTCCACCCAACAAAACAATTTTTGTTCTGGAGATTTTACAGCAGATTTTAAAGTTAGCTTATATACGGTATATTAATTATGACTTAAAGATTACGACCATGATTTTAACAGTTTTACAGCTTCCCCAAGATTCGACCCAAATTATTCAAAATTTTCACGTGACTTTCGTTTTCAAACAAACAGCGCGAAGATTCAGAGGCGTCTCCAAATGTGGGTTCTTTCATGAAACGTGATTATATAAATAAACTAGCTGACAAGGCCCGGTTTCTGGTGGAAATCAATCAATCAATCAATCAATCTATCTATCTATCTGTCTGTCTGTCTGTCTGTCTGTCTGTCTGTCTGTCTGTCTGTCTGTCTGTCTGTCTGTCTGTCTGAATGTCTGTCTGAATGTCTGTCTGTCTGAATGTCTGCCGGTCGGCTGACCCATCCACCTACCCACCGACCCACCGACCTACCGATATCTATCTATCTATCTATCTATCTATCTATCTATCTATCTATCTATCTATTCTATCTATCTATCTATCTATCTATCTATCTGCCTGCCTGCCAGCCCGACCACCCACCCACCGACAGACCGACCGACCTACCGATATCTATCTATCTATCTATCTATCTATCTATCTATCTATCTATCTATCTATCTATCTATCTATCTATCTATCTATCTGTCTGTCTGTCTGTCTGTCTGCCTGTCTGCCTGCCGGCCCACCCACCCACCCACCGACCGATCGACCGACGTACCGATATCTATCTATCTATCTATCTATCTATCTATCTATCTATTTATCTATCTATCTGCCTGCCTGCCGGCCCGACCACCCACCCACCGACAGACCGACCGACCTACCGATATCAATCTATCTAATCTATCTGTCTGTCCTATCTATCTAATCTATCTGTCTGTCTGTCTGCCTGCCTGCCCACCCACCCACTAACCGACCGACCTACCGATATCTATCTATCTATCTATCTATCTATCTATCTATCTATCTATCTATCTATCTATCTATCTATCTATCCATCTATCTATCTATCTATCTATCTATCTATCTATCTAATCTATCTGTCTGTCTGCCTGCCTGCCTGCCTGCCGACCCACCCACCCACCCACCGACCGACCGACCCACCGACCGACCGATCCACCCACTCAGCCAGCCAGCCAGCCAGCCATCCATCCACCCACCTATCTTTCTGCCTACCTACCTACCTTTCTGTCTGTCTGTCCGGGCCGCATCATTCATTTTATTTGGAGACTGCCGAGGGTCGTCGCTGGAGCTACGGAGTTCGTGCTTTGTGCGACGCTTTCCGCGCTGCGGAAAGAAACTGAGCCATATGGGATAAAAACCCTGTGCAATGCAGCCGATTCTGTCGACTGTAAGCTACTTCTTTGATTGCACCCACTCCCATACGAATCCAGATACGCCTTTGTTTGTCATCTGAATTTGCAGGTCCTCATTACCGTAAACATAACATTTTTAACAAGAAATCACTAGTTGTTAAGCAAAACATCAAAGGAATGATGCCGCTTTTAATGATTTAAGTTGTTTTGGGACCTATCAAAGACATATTCCTTGGGTGGGGGTAAATATAAGACGGCTGGAAAAATTTCATAACGATGCAACAGATAGTTTTCAAAATAATTGATCTTGAATGACGGCATAAATTTCCGGACAGACTATAGCTCTCCTGGCGGGTAGTGCAACATATAGGCAGCGGTTGTTTGTCATCTATCACTGCTAGGGAGTCTCGGTGGTTAATTGGTTACCCCGACTGCCTCGCCGTCCGACGAATGTGGGTTCGATTCTGGGCTACCCCGTTCGGTTCACGATTGCAATTTTCTCTGAGACTCCTGGGGGTCGTCGCTGGAGCTACGGAGTTCGTGCTTTGTGCCACGCCATGTAGGATATCACCAGGTCAATGAAGTAGATCATCTTGCATTTGAAACCTTTTTTAACGACGGCTGCCGTTTATCACCGCTGGAACATAAACCCTTAACCAGTTCACGCCAAACCGTCCCATCTATTGTTGTCTCCTGCAACACGTTCTATGAACTCCCTGTATTATTCAAACTACTGAACGTAAACTTGCCAAGACATCACAACAGAAACACATGCTGGTGTTGACTGCAACGTCCTGTAAAGGATATGGAACTAACTTTTTTATATTATTTATCTCTGTCTCTGCTTCTCTCATCCATGAATTTTTAGGTCTCTCTCTCTCTCTCTCTCTCTCTCTCTCTCTCTCTCTCTCTCTCTCTCTCTCTCTCTCCTCTCCCTCCCCCTCTCTCTCCCTCTCTCCCTCCCTCCCTCTCTCTCTCCCTCTCTCTCTCTCTCTTTCACTCTCTCTTTCGTGTGTTATGCTGATTCCAAATGAAGGACTCTCTACGGAGACGTAGTGGCTGGGGCTTTATTGCAATGGCTAATGGACGAGTCGTGAAAAAGGAGAGTCTGGCATATGAGACTACGACCTCCAGCATGAGAATGGAGGTGGAGGCAGTAACAGCGGCATTCCGGTGGCTAGAGGAGACCACTGCAACACATGTTGTATTCATTACGGATTCAAAGATTATCATTAGTAAGGTGGAGAAAGGAATGTTTCGCATGGAATGGCTCTCGTCGCTTCAGAGGTCGCAGATTGCGAGAATTGTATTGATATTTTGCCCTGGCCATGCGGGAGTACGAGGAAATGAACTGGCTGATAGGCTAGCAGGGAATGCACCTCTTGGTGGTAGTTTGCCTATGGACAAGGGGGGGGGGGTCGTGCGCTTGTGGGACCAAGTGGAGAAGGCGGAGGAACAGATTGAGGACCTATATGTGGAAAGATTGTGGGGGATCGGCAGGGGTTCTGGAAGAATCTCAAAACTGAGAGGGAAGACCCGAGAACTTTTAGTCAGATAGCGGTGGGAACGATTAGTAGTATGACTCTTCGTTAGCTGTTGAACGAGGGGACGGAGCACGTATGGGAATGTCCGGAGTGCAGTGATGTCGGTTCTTGACTCAACTTAACTCTACTCAGCTGTTCATGGTTGCAGTTTTCTCTGAGACTCCTGGGGATGGTCGCTGGAGCTGTTTGTGCTTTGTGCCACGCCATATGGGATATCACCAGGTGTAGTGAAGTAGGCCATCTTGCCTTATAAACATTTTTTTTATCGACTGCTGCCGTCTATCACCGCTGGAGCATAAAACTCTTAACCAGTTCCCGCCAAACCGTCCCATCTTTTGTTGTCTCCTGCAACACGCCCATGAACTCCCTGTATTATTCAAACTACTGAACGTAAACTTGCCAAGACATCACAACAGCAACACATGCTGGTGTTGACTGCAACGTCCTGTAAAGGATATGGAACTAACTTTTTTTATATTATTTATCTCTGTCTCTGCTTCTCTTATCCATGAATTTTTATTTCTCTCTCTCTCTCCCTCCCTCTCTCTCTCTCTCTCTATCTCTCTCTCTCTCTCTCTCTCTCTCTCTCTCTCTCTCTCTCTCTCTCTCTCTCTCTCTCTCTCTCGTTCGTGTGTTATGCGGATTCCACTTGAAGGATTTTCTACTTCTTCTTCTTCTTCTGCGTTCATCCGGATTTTTTTTTTCGGATGTGACTGCGTTGTGCCTGTTTACAGCAGAGCTGCGTTCTTGCGCCGTTAGGCCGACACATCCGACTTCTGCGGGCATTTGTTGACCGGGTTAACCTTCCCGGGGGGATTTTCTACTGATACTATTATCAGATGTTCACAATGAGTGCCTCACAATGGGCCAACTTTCATGGTTAGTTGTATCCTGCAGTGAAAGCATTCTACGGGATATGGTAGCCATCCCTGGCCAGCCCTCCTTTGGGTTGAAATCTGTAAACATCATAAAACAAAACAAAACAGTATGCTGAACGTCACAGACTCCAAATACAGACACCCTGCTCTTCGAGTGTTAAGTTACGGATCTTACAACATGAGGCGTCAAACAACACATTTTAAAATTATTTTTAGGTACAACTTAAAACTCAGTCCGTCAGTTTATCTTCGACTAAAAACCAGAAACGGGGAAACCTCAAAACAAATAACTTTCTGAAGACAAAATTGTTGGTTATTTTAAGATTTCAGACAAGCTAACTGTTGCATGTTTATTTTTAAGACAAGCTGTTGCATTCCTGAGGTAATGGTCTCGCATGGCTACCACTTGTGTTAATGATTTCTCCACACTTCCGGGTGTCACTTTATTTTAAACGAGGCAAACAGGAAGTATGAGCATGCATAACACTTCAAGTAACCCAGTTGTCTGTTTTTGTTTTCTCGGCTCGCTTTGAACTCAAGCGTAGTCCATACATGTGCTACTACTTATAGTGCACTGGACTGGTTTTTGCGTGTGGATTAGCTTCCCTTATTACCAGTGTCCTTAGCCATCAAGGGAACCCACTCCGACTTCTAAGGTACTTGTAATTTACGTCCCAAAGTCCAGGGTGAGAAGTCAACATGTTAGTCGAACTTACCGATGCAGGGGTTGAGCTCGTTACCTCGGCATCAGCAAACCGGAAGTTTAAGAGCGAGCGCTCTTTTCCATTCGGCCAGGCTGACCTCAATTCGCATGTATTGAGAAAGACCCTTGAGGGTAAGATGGAGGGGAGGGGGATGTCTTTATGGCGAAGTTGTTCAGCCATCTGCTTTGACCTCCGAAGGTTGTAGGTTCAATTGAGTGCTCCGTCATTCGGTTCGCGTGTCGTGCAGTTTTCGTGGGGACTCCTGGGGGGGTCGTTGCTGTAGCTACGGAGTACAGGATTTTCGACGCTTTCGGCAGGCCGCGCTCGTTTAGAAAGCTATGGCAAGCTACTGAACGTAAACATGTCTTGAAGATCACCTTGGGGTTGGAGTCGATAGCTACGTCCTGCTAAGGACATGGGACACTTGTTTTATATTTACGTTTTTACACCGGTCTATCCGTGGCGATAGCGTTGCGGACGCGATTCATAATGCCGGTTATCCGCGTCCGAAACACAGCTGTGACCGATTTGGCAGCATACCGTGTCTCACTGTTTTTAACGTGCTGGTATGGGAGCCGGTCGTTCGGAAAGCAATGGCAAACTCCATCCATCCTTCATGTGCCATGCCGGTAAGCGTGGGCGGTCATGATTCGCGGTTTCACTCTATCACCAGAGTCGTGGATCAGCTCAGTGTTCCTGTCTCGACCATGCCACGTGGCCAAGCCATCCAGGTATTTATTTCTCTGTCTTCCTTCAGATCACTTTCCCTGGATCTTGCCAGTTGTCACCAAGTTCTCTAATTTATTCCTTCTCATAACATGTTTGAAAAATCTTGACTGTCTACGTCAAATAACTCTAATCAGTTTACGATATTCATTTGTTTCTTGAAGGACTTGGTCATTGGTTTTTCTGTCTGTCCACGGTATTCTGTGCATTCTCGTCAGAAACCACATTTTCACGGACATCAAATAGTTTTTCAGCTTGACTGCTCACTGTCCACGCTTTACATCCATACAAAAGTATAGGTTCTATGTAGCACCCCAAAACCATTTTTCTCGTTTCAATTGACATCTTTTTATAGGTCAGGATGTTTTTCATCTTGCTAAAGGCTACCATTGGCTACCATCGCCAAGGCGATTCTTGTTCTAATCTCTTCAAGGCATCTCCCATCAGATGGTATTACTGTTCGAGATAACTGTACCGATTCGCTTGTTTAAGAATATTCATATTTATTTGTATATTACATTGTGGTATTTCCTTCTTCCTAGTGATGACCATAATCTGTGTCTTTTTACAATTTAATTCTAGCCCTAGTTGTTCACTTGTGCAACAACCGCATCTACTAATTGTTGCAGATCATGCTCATTGTCTGCAAACTACTGAACGTAAAAACTTGCCAAGTCATCAACAACGGTAGCGAAATGCTAGTGATGCCTGCAACGTCTTTTAAAAGATGTGCAACTTTTAAAAAAAAATACACCCGCGTTGTGGCGCAGGACATGTCGTAACACATATCTTTGACCAAGAATATTTTTCTTGCACGGCTGCAACTTCCTATAGTGCATTCACATTTGTTTGCCTCCATATAAAAATCCACATCTCAGTAACCAACTGAGAGAAAACTATTAGATTTAGCATATAACCTTATCATCATGTCCACCCAACAAAAATTTTTTTTGTTCTGGAGATTGTACAGCAGATTTCAATGTGTGTTTATATGCGGTATATAATTTACGGGTCAGAGATTAAGTTCATAATTTTAAATGTATTACTCCGTAGCCAGACAATCAGCGTTCAATGTTGAATATTCAACGTGTTTCACGGGATTGGCCTTATGCCAAGAGCCCCGCGCTGTTTAAACTGGGAATATTTCAGAGGTGTCGTCAAAATGTGGGTTATTTCATGAAACCTGATTATTATTTTTTTTTTTTAATCTTACCACTTATCGCTAACATTGAAATGTGTGAATATTTTTCAATGGGATTGAATGCGAAATTATGTATACACTTCAAAGCATCGCTATGAAGTTGTACACGTATTTTTGTATAGAAGCTGATCGCAGGAAACTGTTTTACACTATTAAAAATTCCGAAAAAAGGGTTTGAGTAAACGGTCATTTCGTCGATGTGTGCAAGAATCTGGAATTAAACCACCACGCAATAACCAAACGGTAGGTAGAAAGGTTATTGTAGACAGCTTTGACAAAGATGTCATAAGGCGAGCTATTATAAAAAATGCTTTAAAAAGTTGCTTAAAAGTCGACAGGGTCGACTTCATTGCACCTGGTTCAATCCCACATGGCTCGGTCTCTTTCCGCAGCGCTGAAAGCATCGCACAAAGCACGAACTCCGCAGCTCTAGCGACGATCCACAGAAGTCTCCGAAAAATTTAACTCGTGAACCGAAGGATGCGGCCAGGAATCGAACCCACAACCTTTGGAGCCCGAGTCAAAAGGCTTGACCACTTCGCCACGAAGGCTCTTAAACATATAAAAATTTTGGATTTTATATCCAGGATTATCCAGCATTATAAACATGCTGGATGCCAAAGAAACAGTGAATGTAAGAAAACTTAGGGTTTGGTTGAGAAAGAACAAAACATAGAGCTATCCAAAACAACTTTGTGGAAAATTATAAGGACATTATCTTCACTTTTAGAAAGAACAAGGGAGGTAGAAATATTCTTTGCGAGCAACCGCATTTAGGAACCATGAGAAGCAGATACCTACGTGAAATAAGGGAAATGCGCAAAGAAAATTATGGCATAGTGTATTTGGATGAAATGTGGATCAATGCGCACCACACAAGTGATAAGGAATGGCAATCAGTGGATAGACAGATAAAGTGATATGCGCCCAGTAGTATAGGACAGCTTTTGGTCATGGCCCATGCTGGTAATACGCATAATGGCTTACAACAGAATGCTGGGCTCGTGTTCGTATCAAAGCATACAGACAATAGGGATTATCATAATAAGATTACTGGTAATGTATTTAGAGATTGGCTCGAGAATACTGTGCTTACATCCCTAGATAGACCGTCGTGTCCAATTATGTACAATGCATGATATCAATATTGTTGCCTAAGAAGACAAAATACCTACAACATCGAGCACAAAGGGAGCAATAAAGATATGGCTCCGAACAGAAAACATACCATTTCCAGAAACGTATTTCTAACTAGAATTGTTGTCCCTTGTAAAACAGACGCCAAAAAAGCAAGAAATATCAAATCGACAAGTTGATAGAAGAGCATCGTCATGGGTGCTTGAGACTTCCGCCGTACCATTCTCATTTTCACCCTATAGAACTTGTGTGGACTAAAATTAAAGGACAGGTGGCAGCTGACAATACTATAATCAAATTGTCTGACGTCAAGATACTAATCCAGTCCGCGCTATTAAATATTGATAACAGTTACTGGAAAAATGTGAGGACCACGTGTTGAAAGAGGAAGAGGACTATTGGAGAAAGAATGGATTGAATTTTATGCAACCGAGAGCAATCATCAACCTACTGGAATCGTCCGACACAGATTAAAGGTCTGAGCAGATCGCATACCTTAATCCACGTGCACGCTTACTGGGATATTTTGCTCCAACTATTCAAATGAATTGCAGGCCCTAAACATTACAGCATCAGCACAATGTCAATGGCAACAGTTTCTATTCCACAGTGACGAATTTTCAATTCCGCAAGCCCTCAGCGGTGACAAACAACTGGTATTGAATAAATATCACACACACAATAAACGCATTGAATACCAACAGAAGATTAATATTGCGGTGGAAACTGCCATATTGTGGCATAACAAGAAACGTGAGAGCAAACACGTTGTCAAATTAGGGGACAACACACGTGCATACGAATCCATCTATAAGCTTCAATCAAAAGAGGACCAACATCTTGGTTGTTAAGAAGAAAGCCCACTACAGAGACACTGACAGCTATTTTCATAGTGCAAAACAGGTAATCATGTTCCGTCTCTGAACAGTAAACAGCAGAGTAGACAATCTTTCACGAAGTCTCAAAGCGGGTCTGTCACCCATGTGTACGTGTGAACAAACTACACAGACAGCTGAACAGATCCTTAAAAATGGACACATGATGACTAAATTGCGGTATCATTTCTGGTCACTCCATACGCACATTAACGCACAGCTATTTGGAAGCTTTCACGTACTCAATATAAAAAGCTAAATGCATCCTAGTAACATGAATACTTGTGTACAGTTATTAACCAGCACATGATGGATGGATGGAAGAAACAAGAAGGAAGTGAAAAATAAGGTAAGAAATATACTCCTTCTACTTTCCTGTCAATTTACACATTATTTACCCCATGCCTCTGTAAATTCTCTGCCTTTACTAATATTACACATTGCACCCCTCTCGGAAGTCTCCGTGGTGAAGTGGTCAAGCTCCCGAGGGTCGTCGCCGGAGCTACGGTGTTCGTTCTTTGTGCGACGCTTTCCGCGCTGCGGAAAGAGACTGAGCCATATGGGATAAAAACCCGGTGCAATGCTTTTAAGCTTCTTTTTTTATTGCACCCACTCCCATACGAATCCGGATACGCCTTGTGTCGTCATCTGAATTGGCGGGACATTCATTACTGTAAAACAAGTTTGTTAACGAGAAATCACTAGTTTTTCACCAAAACATCACAGAAATGTCGCCGCTTTCGATGTTTTAAGTTGTTTTTGGACCTATCACAGACATATTCCTTGGGTGGGGGTAAATAAAAGACGGCAGGAAAAATTTCATAACGATGCAACAGACAGTTTTCAAAATATTTGATCGTGAATATCGGCATTCATTTCCGGACAGACTATAGTAGTTGTTACTATCACCATAAATATTTTGAAGACACTATCTTCAAACGTTTGTTACTTTCCTTCCTCGCTTTCTTCTTCAGTACACTATTTACACCCGTCCCGAAAGCCCAATTTTAAAAGGTCAGTTATTTTTCTGTTTTTATCAGAAAGAATTCTCTTATGACTACTTCTGCTAACCACACACAAATTTGTGACCACTTTGGGAAATCCAGCTAGATTACTTTGGTCAGACGAGGCCACAAAAACTGGACGCGTACATTCAGGTCTTGTTATTGTCTGTTGCCTATGTTTGCTAGCATTAAGCTGTTTCGTGACGAAGGGGATTGTTCACCAAATGAGCCATTTTGTGGTTTGTTTTGTTATTTCCTGATTACACGAGGCGTTTTTATGAAAACGAAAGTGACGATTTTTAGTTTATCAAATTATATTGAAGAGCTGTGCTTGTGGGGCTTGGAAGGGGGTTGGGTTTAGGAAAACTTTACTTAGCAAATGCCAACGTGACTGAACGTATCACATTTTAGTGCCGTAACATCTGGCGTGGATGAGCATGCCTCTTTACAACCCACGTTCTAAAGCATTTTGCATTTATCCATGTACAGACACGTTTCTCTATAATGGAACGGGACTAGAATTATCAAACACATTAGGCCATTCTAGGAAATTTCTTTTTCTTCGGATGTCGTTGTTGATCATGTCTGTCTACAGCCTTCTCTCTCTTGTGCTGCCAATCATTTCTGTTACCGATGTTCCTCCATGCCACGATGTCAAACTGTCTAGCTTCTTCTTTCTTGGTCTCCCTCTGCCTCTCTTCTCCTCGAACCTTCCCGTTGTAACAACATACTCCAGGGTTCTCCCTGCTCAGGACATGCCTAAAGAATGTGGACTTTTTTTATGCCAGTGACCTGTTCTATTTGTGATTTAACTTCTGTCAAGGTATCCTCGCTGCTCTTTCTGTCCACCCACGGTGTTCTTAGCATCCTTGTATACAAACCACATCTTCCCAGCTTCCACAAAATTACTCACCCTGGGAAACAAGCACCTGTATTTTCTAGACACTGTGTGACAGGTGGGTTACCCAATGTACCATGACATTCCACGATTCACTGGTTACACATATGTTGACGTCGCACATGAGCCGTTATCCAGGTGTTAAGTCGGAACTGGGGGAACACGTGCGATTATCGCATTACAAAACAGATTTCAGTAACTCAACAAGAAAGTTACATATTGTCAGCCAGTTTAATTAATAGTTTGTTTGTTTTTTTTAACTTACTGACAGTTCTAGCCTACGCGATTGTTTTCAGTTACTCAATCAATCAATCCAATGCCGTCTCCACAATGAATGTTGGCTGCAAAGAATCTCCAACATTGTCAGTCTCTCGCCATATTGTACATTCTGCCAGATTGATGTTCGTCCATCTCTTGATGTTATCTTCCCACTTATATCGCTTGCTCTCAACCTTGCCCTCGGGTATGGTTTTTATATGAGTGTTATGTCTTTTAATGTGGCCGAAATATTTCACTTGGCTCTATTTTATTTCTTTCATCAACTCTCTTGTCATTCCCAGTTTTTCTAGAACCTCTGTATCGGATTGTTTTTGTTTCCATGAAATACGACATATTCTTCTATATATCCACATCTCCAAGGCCTCTATTCAACTTTCTAGCTGCTTGTTCAGTGTCCAGGCTTCCGCGCCATACAGTAGCATTGAATATACGAAGCATTTGACAATTCTCTTTTTAATGCGTTGTTTATCTCTTTAGATGTTAACACTGATTTCATGCCATTGAAAGCATTTTTGGCCATTACTATTCTCTTCTTGATTTCTATTTCATTTCTGCCATCATCTGTTATTACATGTCCAAGATAGGAGAAACGTGTTACTTGTTCTAGTATCTTCCAGTTCATTTTGATGTTCATTGATGACCTTTCCTTTCCACTGCTAATTATCATAGTTTTCATTATTAGGATGTTAATATCTAAGCCACATTCTACACTATGCCTATTTGGCGGGCTGTTGTCTTGCCGAGACTCCTGTCTGTTCCACTTTTCACATTGGGCAGTGAGGAGCATTTTGTGTGGAACAGAGCATAATAGGGACGACCCGTTGCCGTGAAGTTGGAACCGCAACTAAATAACTAGGTTTTGTAACTCTTGCTAGCTTTCTGCTAGTAACACGGTTTCGTCAGCATACATAAGATTATTTATGATTCATCGATTGATTTTAAGTCCAGGCAGTTCGACTACAAAATTCTTTCTGTGTGTATATTGAAGAGACTTGGGGACAACACGCATCCCTGCCGTATTCCTCTTTTTATCTCTATGGGGGACGAATAATTATTTCCGCATCTAATATTCGCTACTTGTTCTCAGTACAAGTTACTAATAAATCTGATGTCCTTTCCGTCTACTCCTATATCTTGAAGGCACGTAATTAGTCGTTCATGTTGTACTCTATCAAAAGCTTTCTTATTGCCTATAAAACAAACATATATATTTGTCTGAATTTCTAAATATTTTTCAATTAACATCCTCAAACAGGTTATTGCTTCTCTGGTGCCGCTATTTTTCCCTAACCCAGTTTGTTCTTCAGCTACCTCCTTATCTATTTTAGTTTGAATTCTTTTTTGTGTGACCTTGAGTAGAATCTTAGTTATATGACTCATTAAGCTAATAGTTCTGTAATCCTCAGAATCAACAGCTCTTGGCTTCAGGGGTAGTATATATATATATATGTATATATATATATATATATATATATATATATATATATATATATATATATATATATATATATATATATATATATATATATATATATATATATATATATATATATCATTACATAATTCTGTGATAGTATCAATGCCAAAGCTGGATAAGGATTTTATCATCTCTGTTGTTATTTTGTCAGGACCTGCAGCCTTTCCTTGTTTGATTTTTTTTAATGGTCTTCTCTACTTCAGCCTTCGATATGTTTGGTCCATCTGGAGTATTATACAATGTTGGTTTATTTCCCCTGTCGTCCCAGAATAAATCTTCTGTGTATTCTGTCCATCTTTTCATTATTATTAATTATAATGTATCCATTTTTGTCCTCTGATACAACCATTTCCTAGTTTATTATTTTTCTTCTTTATAAATCTTCAGTTAATGTCACTCCACAAACGCTTACTTTTTTTAATAAGGCCAAACTAATTCACAAAATCAAATATCAAAGGACTCCAAGATACCGTTGGCCATGGTTTACATATAACGCAACACTTTCATTCATTCATTGGCACCTTTCCGTCTTGACAGACGATAGTTTAGTACATATAACGCAAGACTTAGTGAACGACTAAACATTCTTCATGTCCCTAAGTCTAGGATAGACTTAAACAAAACAAAGCGTAATCCGCAGCTCAGCTGTGTAACAATCTTCCACAAGAAATCAAAGACACCAACAATACCCATACACACAATCGCAACTTATGTTGACACTATATCAGTACCGACTATATGCCGCTCCACCCTTATTTTTAAATAAAATAACCATCTCCAATGACAACTTGTATAATAAACATTCCCCTAACTGTAATACGTTACATCTACCTTCTTCTTCTTCTTCAGCGTTCCGAGCCATTGAGGTTCTTTGCTGCAAATACAATCCGTCTCCATTCGTCTCTCTGGTGGACCTTCTCTTGCCAGTCGTTGATTCCAAGTGCTTGTAGGTCTGTATATGTATTATCTCCCCACCGTCTTCTTGGTCTATCTCGGGGTCTACGGTCATTTATTTCCTGAGTGTAAGCGAGTTTACATCTACCTTGGCCGCTTATATTTGCCTTTTCAAAAATTAGTTTTAATGAGTCATATATTATTGATAATTGTACATTTTCCATGCGTTTTAATGCTTTTTGTTTCTGTGGTTGTCGTTGTTGTCTAATATTAGCTTCATAATTGATGTTTGACTGAAATAATGTATGAGAGCAGAGAGATATGAAGGGCAGATTGTCAGAAGGCATGCGTGCTCTATTTTTAAACTTTGAAAATAAAGGTCGTTCGTTCATTCATTCCTTCGTTCGTTCGTTCATAATGCTATGATTTCCCCCAGATATGTGAATTTATTAACGTGGTTAAGCATTTTCCTTTCTATCGGTATATCGCATTTTGACGTCAGTTTTTTCTTTTACATAACCATATATTCCGTTGTATTTACATCTAAGGAGAGTGTGTTTTGCATAAATGCATAAATACATACATGTATGCAAACATACATCCACTAATTCACCAACATACCCTCGTACATATCCGCATCCATTTACCCACACACCATACTCGCACATACGTGTGCACGCACATATTTACATATCTACACAATATCTCTTTGCATATGTATACAAACACACGCATACTCTCACTCATATACATGCAGTGCATACCATACTACACAACACACACACACACACACACACACACACACACACACACACACACACATACGCGGGGAACTATTATTCAATCAGGATAAAATTATGGGATGTTTTGAAGTGTACAAATCTTCACAAAACTAGTACCACACGCTGTGCTATTTCCTCTACTTCTGTTTCCCAAAGGCATCTGTGAAATGGTGATCTGAAGTTCTGTGAAAACGTGCATACATCTGTCTAATGGCTGTAGAAGAGTATCCGAGAAACACCCATAGTTATTTAGCGGCAAGAAATTATCATAATTTACAAATATGTTTTCCCCCAATCGTTCGCTTTGAAGTCAAGCATGGACACACATGTGCTACTGCTTCTTGTTCACTGGACAGATTTTACGGCTGGATTAGCTTTCCCTATTACCAGTGTCCCTCGCCATCAGGCGAACCCACCCCGACTTCTGAGGTACCTGGAATTTACGTCCCTAAGTCAAGGACGAGAAGTCAAAATTTTTGTCCAAATGACCCGTGTATGGGGGATGGAACCCCTACGTCTGCAACAGCACACCGGAAGTTTCAGAGAGAGTTTTATCCATTCTGCCATGCTGATCTCCACAAATATGTTTGAAACAGTTCTTCCTTAGAGTGTTAATATTGTGTTTGTTAATGGGTAATTTCTTTTGAAGAGCAAGTTTGTATTCAGAAAAAAAAACTTTTTTTTTTTTTTTTTTTTTTGGGGGGGGGGGTTGGGTTATTTTATGTTGTTTTGGCTTATGTAGTATATACCTGATGAGATGCAGCGAAATATACAAGGTAATAAATTGTGCAATAAATTGTTTGTCTTCATTATACACATATCAGGGTCTTGTGTGTTATATTTATGAAAGGGGTGTATATTGAGAAAAACCTGAGAACAGCATAGAAAGTTCATTGTCTGGAACCCTTGGAGCAAACCAAATAGAGGAACACCTAAAATATAGGGAGAACAGAATTATAGACATGAATGATATCCATCCATCATGTACCATGCCGATAAGCGTGGGCGGTCATGTTTCGCCATCTCACTCAATCACCAGAGTCGTCAATCAGCTCCGTGTTCCTGTCCCGGCTATACAACGTGGCCAAGCCATCCAGGTATTTACTTCTCTGCCCTTCCCTTGTTCTCTTCCCCTCGATCTTGCTAGTTTTCACCAAGTTCTCTAATCCATCTCTTCTCATAACATGTCTAAAATTGTTTGACTGTCTACGTCTAATGTCTCTAATCAGTTTACGATTTTCATTTGTTTCTTGAATGACTTTTTAATTGGCTTTTCTGTCTGTCCCTGGTATTCTTAGCATTTTGCTCAGAAACCACATTTCCACAGCCATCTGATGTTTTTCAGCTTGTTTGCTCATTGTCCATGCTTCACATCTATAAAAAACTAAAGATGTAGCAAAGTAACACTCTTTTTCTCGTTGCAATTGACATCTTTTTAATGGTCAGTATGTTTTTCATCTTGCAAAAGGCTACCTTCGCCATAGTGATTCTTATTCTAATCTCTTCATGGCATCTCCCATCAGACGTTATTACTGTTCCGAGATAATTGTATCAATTCACTTGTTAAAGAATATTGCCATTTACTTGTATATTACGTTGTGGATAGTGTCCCAGTCGAGTTAATGATATGCTGGGGACATTATACAAACACATGTACATACCTTACAAGAACCCCAAACAGACAGGCAGGCAGGCAGACAGACAGACAGACAGGCAGACAGAGATCTAATCTAGGGCATTCACGTCTAGAGTAGACGCGCGTGTCCTCTACAATTTCCTAACTCTATCTGAGTTGATCTTGGAGCCAAAACGTCCAGTCAGTGTACATCTTGATAACTAACTATACTTCGCGATGGGTCTGATAGTGTCTCCGTTGAGGAGCCACCGATGTTTCCGTCGAGGAATCGATGGTGTCTCCCTCGAGGAACTAATGTCTTCCTCATGGAACCGATAGTGTCTCAGTCGAGGAACCGATGGTGTCAGTCGAGAAACCGATAGTGTCTCAATCGAGGAAACGATAGTGTCTCAGTTGAGGAACCAATAGTGTTTCAATCGAGGAACGTTTAGTGTCTCAATCGAGGAACCAGTAGTCTCTCAGTTCTTGAACCGAAAGTGTCTCCGTGAAGGAACCGATAATACCTAAATCGAGGAACCGATAGTGCCTCAATCGAGGAACCGATAGTCTCTCAGTTCTTGAACCGAAATGTCTCCGTGAAGGAACCGATAATATCTAAATCGAGGAACCGATAGTACCTCAATCGAGGAACCGAAAGTCTCTCAGTTCTTAAACCGAAATGTCTCCGTGAAGGAACCGATAGTCTCTCATTTCTTGAATCGAAAGTGTCTCCTTGAAGGAACCGATAATCTCTCAGTTCTTGAACCGAAAGTGTCTCCTTGAAGGAACCGATAGTCTCTCAGTCGAAGAACCGAAAGTGTCTCTATGAAGAAACCGATAGTCTCTCATTTCTTGAACCGAAAGTGTCTCCTTCATGGAACCGATAGTCTCTCAGTCGAGGAACCGACAGTGTCTCCTTGAAGGAACCGATAGTCTCTCAGTCGAGGAACCGAAAGTGTCTCCTTGAAGGAACCGATCGTCTCTTTTCTTGAACCGAAAGTGTCTCATTGAAGGAACCGATAGTCTCTCAGTCGAATAACCGAAAGTGTCTCCTTGAAGGAACCGATAGTCTCTCAGTTCTTGAACCGAAATTGTCTCCTTGAAGTAACCGATAGTCTCTCAGTTCTTGAACCGAAAGTGTCTCCTTGAAGGAACCGATAGTCTCTCAGTCGAGGAACAGAAAGTGTCTCCTTGAAGAAACCGATAGTCTCTCATTTCTTGAACCGAAAGTGTCTCCTTCAAGGAACCGATAGTCTCTCAGTAGAGGAACCGACAGTGTCTCCTTGAAGGAATCGATAGTCTCTCAGTCGAGGAACCGAAAGTGTCTCCTTGACGGAACCGATAGTCTCTTTTCTTGAACCGAAAGTGTCTCATTGAAGGAACCGATAGTCTCTCAGTCGAGGAACCGAAAGTGTCTCCTTGAAGGAACCGATAGTCTCTTGGTTCTTGAACCGAAAGCGTCTCCTTGAAAGAACCGATAGTCTCTCAGTTCTTGAACCGAAAGTGTCTCCTTGAAGGAACCGATAGTCTCTCAGTCGAGGAACCGAAAGTGTCTCCTTAAAGGAACCGATAGTCTCTCAGTCGAAGAACCGAAAGTGTCTCCTTGAAGGAACCGATAGCCTCCCAGTTCTGGAACCGAAAGTGTCTCATTGAAAGAACCGATAGTCTCTTGGTTCTTGAACCGAAAGCGTCTCCTTGAAAGAACCGATAGTCTCTCAGTTCTTGAACCGAAAGTGTCTCCTTGAAGGAACCGATAGTCTCTCAGTCGAGGAACCGAAAGTGTCTCCTTAAAGGAACCGATAGTCTCTCAGTCGAAGAACCGAAAGTGTCTCCTTGAAGGAACCGATAGCCTCCCAGTTCTGGAACCGAAAGTGTCTCATTGAAAGAACCGATAGTCTCTCTGTTCTTGAACCGAAAGTGTCTCCTTGAAAGAACCGATAGTCTCTCAGTTCTTGAACAGAAAGTGTCCCCGTCGAGTAACCGACAGTGTCTCAGTTCTCCGTCGACGAACTGGTAGTCATATCCTAACAATAAACCACGTGAGATCTACCTGATCAGGAATCAGTGTGTCTGCCTCTCTGTCTGTCAGCGATGTCCCTTGCTCGGGTACTACATGAGTAATCTATCTTACTCTCACCTGGCTTCTTCAACAGGTGAACGCAATAAAAAAAATACACCCAGGTAAGTTAACAGAACCAGGTGGGAACTGTCACCTAGGGATGCCTGGATACCCGGTGTTGTCATTATCAAGGTAGGTTTAGAAAATATGTAAATAGTTATAACAGAAGAGTAAAAGTGCTGGCGGCCTTTACACTACTTGAGGCGTTCTGGGTATGTGGTTAGTTAGTTGTATGTTCTTTACATTACTTGAGTTGTACAGGGTATGTGGTTAGTTAGTTGTATGTTCTTTACATTACTTGATTTGTACAGGGTATGTGGTTAGTTAGTTGTATGTTCTTTACATTACTTGAGTTGTACAGGGTATGTGGTTAGTTAGTTGTATGTTCTTTACATTACTTGAATTGTACAGGGTATGTGGTTAGTTAGTTGTATGTTCTTTACACTACTTGAGTTGTACTGGGTATGTAGTTAGTTAGTTGTATTTTCTTTAAACTACTTGGATTGTACTGGGTATGTGGTTAGTTAATTGTATGTTCGTTACATTACTTGAGTTGTACTGGGGATGTGAATAGTTAGTTGTATGCTCTTTGCATGACGCTGCAATTAAACCCAAGATTTGTTTCTGTTTATTATTTACTAGAAAAGTTAGTTATGTAGTTGGCCTTTGCTTTCTGAACGACTGACTTTTAATACTATTAAAATCAACGCAAAGCAGTCTGTTCCAAATATCCCGCGGCTGATTTCGAAGCCTGGATTCTGTATTTCGGGGAACTGTGAATTCAGTTTCCATGTCTCTTAGGCCATAACACCGATTGATTATTTGGTGATGTGGTCAATAGGTCACTGGCCGCGTTTACTTCCCCGGTCATTTCCTAACGTCTATTTTAGGCTGGGTCGACCTGAGGGTCCCGGTTATTTTATTTTTAATTTGGCGTCAGTGTGGATCGGAAATATCCGTTGTTGAGGACCAATGAAGACCACAAAGACAACATACAAACACATTCAGAAGTATTGGCTGGCGCTCATAGAAGCAGAAACAAGAATTAGAGATTAAATGACACACAAGACAACATAAATATTGGACTTCCATTTGAACCTTTCACCTTCAAATGACGATAGCATCGCTCTTCAGGAAGAAATGAATTTCAACACATGGCCAACTCAACTCTTCTTTAACAATATGGAAAAAAGGTCTCATAGTTAGCCTGGTTTGTCATACACCTGAACCTACAACTATGGTGTATGGGCAAAATTAGTTTATAGCCGTTGAAACAGCACACATTCTGAGACCTATGGTGCAAAGTGACTTTTACCTCATGTAGCAAAATGGAAGGCAGTGAGTATCATAGTCCAATTAAGAATAGGGTTCATGCTTTCGTGACTAACGAGGTAGGAGTATATTGCAGGATAGAGCGTGCATAACACGGGTCAATCAAAACAAGTGAATTATGGGATCTGATTGCAGTAGGCCGAATCGTGTAGTGTTCTCATGCCATTTTGGACACCAGCCGTAGAAAGAGTCGCCTCGTTATCACAAGGTCCCGTCTTCTGATATATAGACCAAAATGAGTGCAGAGATCGTGCTTCATTATCTTGTATGTAGATTCCTGTAAAAACAGCAAATAGCCTGGCTATATTTAGAGACCAGATGTTGCCCATGCAGCATGACCCCTCTCTCGGCCTGCCTAGCTTCCTCCAGAGGAAAGGTTACACCAAAACGTCTGCAACAAAATGCAGAAGCTTACGGATCAGCAAAGCAATACTCTAACTGTCCGACTCTCGGAGCTTCCATCCTAGACCAGTTGCCGACCAAGGCTTGGTCGACCAAAGCCTGCCCTGCCACGATATTTAGTCTTTAGGTTGCATTTCCTCCTCCTAGAATTGGACTTGTACCCTCCCAATTGCGCTTCTCCGCTCAAAGCCATTGGCACATGTGGGGTGTCGGGTTCGGTGAGCGCCGCCCAACATTCGGCGCTAACAGAAAGCAAGTATTACCGTCTACTATCATATGGTAGCTCAGTTATAATCGCCTGTCAGCAACTGATGTTTCAGGCGTCATAGGATTACTTCTCTCGCACCACACAAGGAACTTGCAAGTCGTGTGAGAGGAAATGGATGATACATTTTATTTGCCGTTGGCTCTTTACATTTACAAAACAGTCGCTATCAAATCACACACAAAGCCACAGAATTGCCTATCACTAGTTTCCTAAGCCTATTACTAATCTCTATCTACTTGGCTACAGAAACCCCTATCGACACTAAACGGTGCGCTCTCTAAGAAGTCAGTCCCCAGTCTGATTCTTCTCCTCGCGTGGCTACACAGCACGCGGAAGGACCTTGTGCGTCCTTCGCCTTTTTGCGTGCTGTCACACTCAGCACGCTTATAGCAGCCGTCTCCTATTGAGTGGCGTTCCACTTCTCTGTGGCTATCACGTAGGCGTGATACTGCCGTGACCAGAGTACTAACTATCTGGTCGACGCCTCCGTGTCTCATGAGAGAACTAGTTAATAGTCCCCCTTCCTATCACCTACCCTGCCCTCATACCGGGGCACTGTGTTACCTCTGATCTGCTTGAGGTTGACCACTCTTCCCGGTGGTCTTCTATCTTGAGGCAGCCCTCAGACCTCTCTACTTCAGTCTTTGACACTGACTGAAACCGGACTATAACACAATTATGAGAAAGAGGCAAATAATATTTTTGGTCATGTAGTGAGAAGAGAGCCATTGACAATATAGCCACCATTGACAATATAGCCACCATTGACAATATAGCCACCATTGACAATATAGCCACCATTGACAATATAGCCACCATTGACAATATAGCCACCATTGACAATATAGCCACCATTGACAATATAGCCACCATTGACAATATAGCCACCATTGACAATATAGCCACCATTGACAATATAGCCACCATTGACAATATCGGCGGTAGCAGAGGCCGGGCAGAGGCAGATCGAGAGAAATTATGCCCACTGGTGTACGGTATTGTCATGGAGGCATATCTTCAGTAGAATCGATCCAGAACATTAGGGATCGAGATCTTTGGAGAGCTGAGTTGATCTGGGTGAGCTGGGTTGAGCTGAGTAAAGAACTCAGCATGCCACAAATCTAGAGGAGCGACATAACATTTACAACACTAGAGATGAGCACATTATTATTATGATGATGATGATGATGAATGATGATGATGATGATGATGAATGATGATGATGATGATGATGATGATGATGATGATGATGATGATGATGGATGATGATGATGATGATGATGATGATGATGATGATGATGATTATGATGATGATGATGATGATGATGATGATGATGATGATGATGATGATGATGATGATGATGATAATGATAATGATGACGATGATGATCATGATGATGGTGATGATGATGATGATGATGATGATGATGATGATGATGATGATGATGATGATGATGATGATGATGATGATGATGATGATGATGATGATGATGATGATGATGATGATGATGATGATGATGATGATGATGATGATGATGATGATGATGATGATGATGATGATGATGATGATGATGATGATGATAATGATGATGATGATGATGAATGATGATGATGATGATGATGATGATGATGATGATGATGATGATGATGATGAATGATGATGATGATGATGATACCCATGATGATGATGATACCCATGATGATGATGATACCCATGATGATGTACAATATTGATAGATACATGTGATGAGAAGAAAGGTATTGGAGAAGGTTGTAACCGCTGGAAATGCCAACCGTAGAAGAAGCAGATTCGGGAGTAATAACACTTGATGATCAAAGACGATGAAACAGAGGAGTCTCATCAGATTCAGACCACCAAGGATTGAGTTTTGTGGAGAGCCATGAATTCCTACGCTACTTCGCTGGGTACCAATGATGATAATAACTCAACACGGTACAGACAAAGACAACATATATTGATTACTAAATGTCCACTATCGCGAACTGATGCTGTGAACGAATGACGCTGTATTCACAAGTGGTTTTGATCAATCACGGCTGACGGAATACAAAAGGCAAATGATTAATTGTGAAACCCTACCACTTTGGAGCTCTTACACGAGAAGAAATCAGTCTCTCCGGAACATGATCAATACATTCATGGCTGATTCAGAAAGAGCTAAGCATTGAGAAATGTATCGAACATTGCCGTGCGATTACTGAGTTGTCATGAAAAAGATGGACTGCTTAAAACTTGTTTACCATCTGTTTAGAAATGCTTCTATCTCCTTCCCCCCCCCCCCCCACTCCCTTTTTTTTCTCAGAAAAAAAAAAACAACAACTCGTTTGAGAAAACAGGTGACGCGTAGTTGGAATTCTCCGGTACCTTCCGGTTCTGAGAAGTAGGTTGGAGTATTTAAGAGCAGTGGTGAGGTGAGGTAGAAAGATGCGAGAAGATGGTGTCCATGGATAGACGGACCGGAAAAGTTTGAGTACAGGATGTGCAGAACTTGATAACAAGTGAGTACTGTTTCCGTGTATGTTATTTTTTTTTTTTTTTTTTGGTTATTATTTAGAGTAAACAATAGACCAGGCAAGACGCACCGTCAAAACAGATAATACAATACATGCTTTCGTCTAAGGCAGTGGTTCTCAACCTTTTTTGGCCCGTGCCCCCCTTCACCATACTTTCAGAACGTCATCCCCCCCCCCTTTCATATTTCCTACCTAAAAATCCCGCCCCCTCCCCTACACAGTATACGTAATAATGGAAGTTACATTTAATAGCACATACTAAAACAAGTCTAGACTCCACATAAAACATGATTTGTGGGTCTACTTACTTTATAAATTGAATTTTAGAAGGGTGTGACGTACAGAACCGTACAGTATGAAGGGAAAATGAATATCAAGTAATCGGTTCTTGTATTAACGCGATTTTGAAATAATCTTAATCCCCCCTCCCCTGGAAACCCTAAAATTCCCCCATGGGGGGGGGGGGAATTCCCCACCAGTTGAGAACCACTGGTCTAATGAGTGGTGATTGCAATCTATATAAGCAACTATACCGTCGCAAAATTCTGCTGATGACATTTCTCCAAGTCACCGTTTCAGTCTCATCAGTTCCATCCAGCAGCATTTCTCTTGGTCTGCCTCTGCCTCTCTTCCTCATGATCTATCCAGTTGTCATAATGTTCTGCAATGCCTCTCTTCTTATCACATGAACAAAGAAAGCCGCTTGTGTCTCTCTTATTGTTGTATATAATGTCTAGTTTTATTATAGTCTGTTTACTTTTATCTGCCCCAATATAAAATTCCATATCTCAGTAACCAACTGAGGGAAAATGAGATTTAGCATATAACCTTATCATTATGTCCACCCAACAAAACAATTTTTGTTCTGGCGATTGTACAGCAGATTTCAAAGTTTGTTTATATGCGGTATATAATTTACGGGACAGATATGAAGTCCATGTTATTAAATGTAACACCCCTTCACACGGAAACATTAGCGCTGAATTGTTAATTTTCTCATGGGACACAGGATTGGCCTTATGACAAGTGCCTCGCGTAGAGCCTTGTGTCGTCATCCGAGCTGGCGTAAAATTACTGTAAAACAAGTTTGTTAGCGAGAAATCACTAGTTTTTCACCAAATCATCAAACAATATGTCGCCGATTTTCCATGATTTAAGTTGCTTTTGGACCTATCAAAGACATATTCCTTGGTTGAGGGTAAATATAAGTCGGCTGGAAAAATTTCATAACGATGCAACAGACAGTTTTCAAAATAATTGATCGTGAATTAAGACATTCATTTCTGGACAGACTATAGCCTCTTTCACGCAGTCGTTATTAGTTACTCTGGCAGTCCAAGTAATTTCGTCTCAGGAACCACATCTCTGTTGCTTCCAAGTTCTTCCTAATTTGTTCATTTACATTCCAAGATTCACAGCCATAAAGCAAAACATGTTCTATATAGCACTCCAGCACTTTCTCTCTTACATTCAAAGATAGTGACTTATTGCATAAGATACTCTTCCTATTATGAAATACAGCTTTTGCTTGTCCTATTCTACTCTTAATCTCTGTTGTGCATCTTCCATCTGATGTTATAATTGCGACCTTCTATACAATTTCAAGGCCTCCAACATAGACCACTTCACTATCTACATCATCTCAATGTTTCCCACAAAACTATTTCACAATCTACACATCTACAACCACGATCAGACTGCGAGAACAGCAAATTAAAAGAGGTGTGGCCAAACAAGAACACTACGCAAGAAGCCAAAAAAGATTGATAAACCAACACAGAACTGGTATTGTTAACC
>OY992879.1:155851694-156059194 GCA_963921405.1 Cepaea hortensis | reverse complement strand
CATCATCTCCACCAACAATGGGTATTCTCCAACCCTTTATCCACCTAATCTATGGATTCGTCTTCCACAGACACTCACACAAAACACAGTTATCATCCATTCATCAAGAATTCCGAACTTTCACACCCTCCCAGTTTCTCAGCTCAATTGTTGCTCATTTTCTAACCCCATAAAAACAAACATCGCCGAACGTGCAAACGGTGTCTAGCTTACAATGTCTCCGAAATATTTACACACTGCTTCACAGACGTTTCCTAACAGACTTTCTAGCAACTTTCGCCAGTCTCAGATTGTCATTAAGTCTGTACTTTTCAGGCTTCTATGTTAATTGATTCTGGCGTCATAGAAATGCACTGGCGACGTTTGTGAGTTTCTTAGTGCTGTCGATTGTTCTGTTCTGGCGTTCTTTTTTCCATCTTTTACGAGTTCGCTGCCCTATTTATGGGCATTATACTTCCAGAAATTCAAAGTAGTGTATTCCCGCAGTGTGTGTTTAAATATTCTACTTACCCCATGTGTTCTTGTTTTTCATCATTTTCTGTCCTCCTTCATTCTGCCTTACATCTTCCTTTTTCGTTCCACTTTCCATCTACTCTTCTTCCGTCTTCCTTCCATTCTACTTTATGATTTCTTCTTCTTCTTCTTCTTCTTCTTCTTCTTCTTCTTCTTCTTCTTCTTCTTCTGCTTCTTCTTCTTCTTCTTCTTCTTTCTTCTTCTTCTTCTTCTGCTTCTGCTTCTTCTTCTTCTTCTTCTTCTTCTTCTTCTTCTTCTTCTTCTTCTTCTGCTTCTTCTTCTTCTGCTTCTTCTTCTTCTTCTTCTTCTTCTTCTTCTTCTTCTTCTTCTTCTTCTTCTTCTTCTTCTGCTTCTTCTTCTTCTTCTTCTTCTTCTTCTTCTTCTTCTTCTTCTTCTTCTGCTTCTGCTTCTTCTTCTTCTTCTTCTTCTTCTTCTTCTTCTTCTTCTTCTTCTTCTTCTTCTTCTTCTTCTTCTTCTTCTTCTTCTTCTTCTGCTTCTTCTTCTTCTGCTTCTTCTTCTTCTTCTTCTTCTTCGTCTTCTTCTTCTTCTTCTTCTTCTTCTTCTTCTTCTTCTTCTTCTTCTTCTTCTTCTTCTGGCCCTTACAGTTACATTTAACTGATGAATGCAGAGATCACCGTGTACCAAGAAGATAAAAAAAATACTGACATTCAAGGAGAACTGAACTTCGAAGCAAACGCTCATATCTTTTAACACAAAAGCCACAAACAATATGTATCACGATTTATTGCCTGGCATATTTCACTGCATCCCGTCAGTTATACATCATATGAATTGAATCAATTAAGACTACTTTAGCTGAACCACTTAAAATACATAGCTTTATGCGGTTTTTCACTGTGTATTCGAACTGTGACTATATGGTGTTTTTTTTTGGTTTTTTTTTTTTTTTTGCACATCCTTTACAGGACATCGCTGTCAACACCAGCATCTTTCTTGGCAACATTACGCTCAATAGTTTGCCATTGCTTTCTGAGCGGCCGGCTCACATACCCGTAAGTTACCGATGACGATTCGAACCACTGCTGATTCTCACCGTCATCACGTTACCCACGAGAGTATACGAGATTGCGGAGAAAAGTCATAACCTCTAAGCCACGAACCCGGTGACTATATGGTTTAGGTGTGCCAAATTCACTAATGGAGCACCTTGTTTAGTCGTTTAGACTCATGTCTCGCGAACTTAAGAAACACAGCTGAGCGAGATTCAGCAGCGGATCGCGTCGCGGTGGTTACTTACGGGGGTATGTGATCCGGTCGTTCAGAAAGCAATGGCAAACCGCTGAGCGTAAAACTTGCCAAGACATCAACAGCTGTTGAAAAATGCTGGTGTTGACTGCAATGTCCTGTAAAGGATATGCGAAAAATAAATAGTTTAAACAGAACAGCAATGGATGACATGGTTACTGAGGGAAGAGGAAGGCGATGACCAGAGCGAAGAAGGCGGACACATGGCACTGAAGACACCTGGGGCGTGAAAGCACATGAGGAAGGGGAGCTAGCAAGGGATGAAGAGCCGTAATGAGAGCAATGTTCTGCAAAGGATCTGCTTAGTGATGATGACGATGATGATGATGATGATGATGATGATGATGAGGAGGAGGAGGAGGAGGAGGAGGAGGAGGAGGAGGAGGAATAGCAAAATTACATTGTGTTTGTAATTGTTTATATTGCAAAACCATTAGCATACCTAATAAAAGGTAATAGCATAGATTTAATTGCACCTGGTTTTATCCCATATAGCTGGGTCTCTTTCCGCAGGACGACCTGCCTAAACCGTCGCACAAAGCACGAGCTCCATAGCTCCAGCGACGACCCCTAGGAGTCTCCGAGAAAACTCCTCTCATGAAACAAAACATAAGCCGGAATCGAACCCACAACCTTCGGAACTGGAGGCAGGCGATGTAACCAGATCGCCACGGAGACGACATAACATGACTACGATTGCGTTTCCTCTTGCAATAAATACACATGACATTCAAGACATAATCATTGGTTGGTGCCAGTTCCTGCTCTGGTTTTCTGCACGTGAAGTGAACGATGGCTACGAAACTGGTCAAGTATTTTCTGGGCTCTTATTGATTTCTTCTCTAACAATTGTTGTTCTACTTACGTAATAAGGGGAGACGCGGTGGTACAGTGGGTAACGCGCCTGTCTCTCGACCTGGTGGTCGATTCAGTACCAAGAAATACCCGGAAATACAAGGTGGTAGCTGTGGTATTTATTATATGACTAGTCGAATTCTGATTGGTAGATAAACATCTGAGGCTAGCCCCGCACATCCATAGGCTTCTTCAGCTGCTTCGTTTCCTCTCTTTTTGATCTCTCTTCCTTCTTCTTCGTCGTTGTGTTCTCCTACTCCACCTCCTCTACTTCTTCGTATTCTTGCGAGAATGCTTCCTCGTCTTCTTCACCCCTGCTTCTTTTCCTACTTCCCTTATTATTATTATTATTATTATTATTATTATTATTATTATTATTATTCCTCTTCTTCTAATTCTTCTACCCCGTCATCTACTCGCTCGCCGATGTTCTAGAACTATCTATACAACATCTCCGGTTTACCGGACACATGTAGCTGTACTCAAGATGTCGCTGATTCTACCAATAGCTCTGTCTGGATGTCTGTCTCAGCTGTCCAACATTCAATCGGCATTTGACAAATCCCTCTTGCAACTGCTCACAGTCTCACGCCACAGACAACATATCTTTAACATTTATCCCGCCTGGTCAGACACGAACATTTCACAACGTTAACGTCCCTGATTAGTCGTTGTGATGTATGTAAACCCCAACACTGAAACCCTCTAGAAAGATTGGTCTGTGAATTCAAAGATGGCAGCTTCAGAAAATCAAGACTCTTATTGATTTTCTGTCATGGCGTATGCATTTTTTACAATATACTTGAAAATTAGATTTCACAAAGTTATGTCTTGATTTGTGTCTGTCTGTGTTATCTCGAGCCAGATGACAAAGCCGGCTCTTTGGCAAAGGTATTAGGGACCCAGTTCGCAATTCCGCATACCGTGTTCAAAACACACCTGGGGGAGATTTGGCAGCAGACCATCTTACATTAATTTCCAATCAAAGGTAATGGTGCCGGTCGTTCAGAAAGCAATTGTAAACTCAATCAATCAATCAATTAATAATGTGCCATGCCGGAAAGCGGGGGCGATCATGACTCGCGATTTCACTCGATCACCAGAGTCGTGGATCAGCTCAGTGTTCCTGTCTCGTCCATGCCATGTGGCCAAGCCATCCAGGTATTTTCCTCTCGGTCTTCCTCTTGGTCTGTTCCCTTCGATCTTGACAGTTGTCATTAATTTCTCCAATCCATTTCTTCACATAACATCTCCAAAAGATTTTGACTGTCTACGTCTAATTTTGCTAATCAGTTTACGATTTTCATTTGTCTCCTGTAGTACTTGGTCATTGGTTTTTCTATCTGTCCATGGTATTCTTTGCATTTTCCTCAGAAACCACAATTCTGCAGCCATCAGATGTTTTTTCAGCTTGACTGCACATTGTCCAAGTTTCACATCCATACAAAAGAACAGGCTCTGTGTACGCCCTCAACACTCTTTTTCTCGTTTCAATTGACATCTTTTATTGGTCAGAATGTTTTTCATCTTGCTAAAGATCTTTCATCTTTCGCCATGGCGATTCTTGTTCTAATCTCTTCAAGGCATCTCCCATCAGATGTTATGACTACTCCGAGATAATTGTACCGATTCATTCGTTGAAGAATATTCCCATTTACTTGTATATTACATTGTGGTACTTCATTCTTCCTAGTGACAACCATAACCTGTGTCTTTTTACAATTTAATTCTAACCTCAGTTGTTCACTGTGTACAACAACCGCATCTACTAATTGTTGCAGATCCTGCGCATTGTCTGCAATCAATACTGTATCATCTGTATATCTAATGTTATTGATGTTTCGTCCTCCAATGCTGATTCCATTTATATCTTCTACATTTCTGAACATATTTTCACTGTACAGAGAAAAAAAGATCTGGAGACATTACACATCCCTGCCTAACACCTCTCTTAATAGGCTGATATTGTCCCACTTCATTATCAATCCTTATGGCAGCTTGTTGTTTCCAATACATGTTTTTTATAAGTCTAATGTCTTTCCCATCAGTTTGTAGATCTGCAAGCATATCCGCCATGCTGACATGACTAACTCTATCAAAAGCCTTTGTGTAGTCAATAAAGCAAAGATGTTTACTTCTATAGCACGTTCAATAACTGTTCGCAGCATATACACAGCATTTACTGTACCCTTTCCTTCTACAAACCCACATTGTTCTTCCCCTATTTCAGGTTGTATTTTCTTCCTCACTCTTTGCATGATAATTCTTAGCAAAATCTTTGTGATGTGACTCATTATACTATTTGTTCTATGTTGATCACATTCCAAGGCTCCTGATTTCTTTGGGATTGCAATAAATACAGGGTTACATAATTCAGAAGGTATCACGTGCACACCTCGGAGGAGCAAATGGATCACCATTGTCTGGCAAGAATGCGACAGCGTGGAGTGACGAGGGGATCTGGCCGATGCTCGACGCTTAGAGGAAAGGCGAGACGCACATATAATCAGATTACTACTGGTACTATTGGGGTTGGAACTCTTCGCTGGCTTCTGAGGATGGGGACGGAGCGCTTATGGGAATGCCCCGAATGCTGTGATGTCGGTTCCTAAATCAACCAATCAATCAATCAATCTAGCTTAGAGATGTGCACCAGACAGACTTTCAATAACTTAGAGATATCCACAATACCGACTTTAACTAACTCAGAGATTTCCACCATACAGGCTTTAGGATATATATGGTGATTAATTATCATTTTCGGCACAGCAGTAACAAACACACCAACTGCCTAGCGTCCTGTTTTCCACAAATTTGTTTACATCGATTGTTGGTCACCGAACGGCAAACGAACGATTCCCCCCCCCCTCCCCCCATAGGGGTAACTGATTAAGTACCATGAGCTATAAATCGTCTTATTGGAACTTCCCGAAACTGCCATGGGGTTATAAATCGTCTGGATGTTGTCATTGTGTTGTTTCTTTTCCCGCATCTTCCGCAATGTTAATACCCAGTAGACGGAAATTTTCATCGGGGGAAGTTCTTTTTTTCCCAATTGATCGGAAACGAACAGTCACGTCGACTCAAGATTAAGTAGAAATCTTTGTTAAATTGTGTTTAATTTTCTTATTTTAACAATGGCAACGCCCACTAATTCTCGATCTCGTCGATTCACATCAGATTATCGTTGATTATTGTGATTCTGATTTAAAAGAATTTGTGAAAGATTCTTAAAATGATAGCACGTGCAGTAATGTGGTTAATCAGTTAAACTGTTTAGCATGTGGTCATATTAAAAACAAAAGTGACAGTGAAGGTTCATCATCATATGATGGCACATGTCGAATTATGTTTGCCAAAATTATGCCCCTTCGTTATCTTTGTTTATCACAAATAAGCTGAGCAGTATTAAAATAAATATAACAATATCAAATAGTGTAAAATTGGTTCTCATTTTAATGAGTACAAATCTAATCAGTGTTTTCTTGACATTTTCAATTTTGTGATTAAATTACGTGCTTCAAAATATGATGTTATACTTATATTCTGATATTACTGTCTCCATTATGTCTCGATCTGATAATCAGAGTATATGTATATGATATGTACAAAATCACCAGATCTTAATTTTAGTATACATTATAGTGTAGAAGTGGCCAACATTTACATACGGGTAGATTTATCTCCCTCCTCTTTCTTCCTGGAAAGAATTTTCACTGTGTTTTTCCCGTTTCGCAGCGATATTTGCGCTTTCCGGTCGACACATCCGACTTCATTGCGATGTCTGCAGCTTCCGGTCGATTCATCCTTTTTCAGTGCGGCATTCTCACAGCAGGTGAAGGCTCCATCCTTAAACATATATTATTAATACAGCGATTGTTGGGGAGTGTTTCAACATAGACAGAGACACGAAGGTAAACAGGAGGAGAAGATACGGCTTCATACCACTGAGTCAAAGAGAAGAAGACACCAGGTATAGAACAAAAAGTAAAATACCAAAGGCACATGGGCAAGTCAGGATATAGGAGAGATAAGTGGTGTTCTCATCATTGGGTAGTCAATCGGACAGCAAACATAAAATTCACAAAATGACGGGGAGGAAACGGAATTTATTGGGAAATCCAAATAAAGAAGTTGAAGTCAAGGTACCAGCTATATGAATAGAACTACCAAACGAATCAGACGCTTAGTTAGTTAGTTAGTTAGTCGCAGTTCTAACTTCACAGCAACGGGTCGTCCCCATTATGCTCCGTTCCTGTGCCAGTGAATATCACATACAATGCTCCCCACTGCCCAATGTGAAAGGTGGAAAAGACAGGAGTCTCGACAAACAACAGCCCGCACAGATACACTGTGCATAATGCCGCCGCCAGAATGTCAACACATCAGTCCCCCACAAAACATACAGTTTATCTCTGATGGAATCGGCAGTCATTTTCCCATCTGGATGTTTCCTAGATGTTCACCCACATTGGCACCTTTCCGACTTGACAGACGATAGTTTGGTACATTGTGCTTTAAAAAGGCTTAATAACTACGATCCATGGCGGTGGCGAGTGTGGCTGGTAAGGCCAATTCTTGCTGCATATGTTTGCCCACAGTAGGTGCACGTGAAAACATGGTCATTTCCACCATTTTGCACCATCTTACGTCTCTCACGCTCTGTGTGTGCTTTATCTGCAATCATTTTCTCCTTTGTCTTTATTCCGTTTCTGATAGTTGCCCTCCATGCAACACGTTCAGCGGCGACGTGCTCCCAATGTGCATTATCAATGCCTGTATCGATCATGTCCCGCTTACACACATCTTTGTATCGTAGTAGAGGCCAACCCTGAGATCTCCTACCCGTCTGTAATTCACCAAAAAAGATGTCCTTTGGTATTCTACCATCATCCATCCTCCTAACGTGTCCTATCAATCTAAGTCTACGAAGACTGAGCATGGAATACACCGTCACACAACCTGATCTTTCCAATACTTCAGTATTTGTGATTTTGTCTTGCCACTTAATACCAAGTATTCTTCGCAGACACCACATATGAAAGCTGTTTAAACGTTTCTCTTGGCGTGAGTAAGTTGTCCAGGTTTCACTGCCATAAAGAAGAGTACTAAGGACACAGGCTTGGTAGACGAGGACTTTTGTTTTGGCAGTAAGCTTCCTGGTCTCCCAGACTCTTTTTGCTAACATGTTCATTGTTGTTGCTGCCTTGCCAATCCTGATGTTGATTTCCTGATCGAGGGATAATTTGCTATTTACCTCTGATCCTAGATATGTAAAATGGTCTACTATCTCCAGTTCGGCGTCGTCAATAAAGATTGATGGTACACCATGTGCACCTTGTGACATAATCTGTGTCTTCTTTTTGTTAATTGTTAAACCAAATTCAGAACAAGCATTGGAGAATGCAGATAGTAGATGTTGTAATTCTTCCTCAGAGTGGGTCGTAATCGCAGCATCATCCGCAAAAAGCAACTCTCTGATTAGTACCCTGCTAATTTTGGTCTTGGCCTTCAATCTCTGAGCATTATAGAGGCCACCATCTGAGCGTGAATGAATGTATATACCATCATCCTGATCACGAAAGGCATATTTCAGTAGAAGTGAAAAGTATATCCCAAAGAGGGTGGGTGCTAGCACACAGCCTTGCTTAACTCCACTCTTGATTTCAAACTCTTCAGAAGTTGCACCATCAAACTTGATTATACTCTTCATGCCTGTGTGGAACGATTCCACAATGGACAGAAGAGTTGGTGGGCAGCCAATCTTCTTTAGTGCTTTGAACAGACCCTCACGACTGACCAAATCGAATGCCTTTGTGAGGTCGATGAAGGCAATAAACAGTGGCTGATTTTGTTCCCGGCATTTTTCTTGCATCTGTCGCGATGAGAATATCATATCAATGGTAGTGATCACCCATGTTCACCCACACAGTCCACGAAAATACAGTTCATCGTCGATGGCAGCGGCAGTCAACCAGAAGCCCCAGCAGTCACACATTTCTGCATAAGGCAAAAATCGGTCAACTCTGGGACATAGCCAGCTGCCATCGCTCCGAGCATGCAGTCACGTTCCAAAAAACCTCGGGCAGATTCAAAAGCATTTAAGACGCATCTTCTAGTACCACGTTGATCCATTTTATCACTGCGGCCATGACGTCTGAATCGGTGTGAAATGTTATGAGATAGTATGTGATATTATGTGAAGCGATGTTGTGCTATGTTATGTTATGTTATGTTATTGTCAAGAACCTGGATTCACACAGGCATGCTGGCCACTTCATTCGTACCTTACGATCACAAACAGGAGTGTACAAATGGTATCCATAGTAATATTTATTTTCAGTAATTCTCTCACACAGTTTTCGCTCATGCGATAATGCCTACACAGATACGTATATCACTCGCATCAATCGCTCTCACAACTCAAATACATTCGCTCGCTATGTCTAACTATGTCCTTCCTAATCTACACAGTCGCTAGGGAAAATCACACATCTGAACGCTCCAACAGTCAAGTCCTGTCTGCCTGAGTTTACAGGTCTCTCTACTCTTTTCCCCTCAATTCCCCGTCCGGTCAGCAGCACTGCGTGCTGGTCACTTGTCACGTAGTCTAGAGTCTCGTACTCGTTACCCTACATTCGTACTATCGTTCAGTCTGTTTACGGGTAGTTCCCCGTGGTTAACGTCCTTTGTCCTATCCGGGTGGTAGATTCCCGTTATGTCCTGGTTATGACACGTCTATGTCCTAACTGTGTCCTGTCTTATAGCTGGTTGAAGGTCTACGTCCTTTTACTGTCTCTATCTGTCTATTCTCTGAATACAGTCCTTATCTATGTCCTGTCTCTGTCCTTTCCTTACTTCTGTCCTTGTCCTACTTATATCATTTATTCAACACTTTGACACGCTCTCCTCCCACTCTGTATTGCGTCACCAAATTTTAGTTGTTAGGTGTGACGCAATGTGTCGTAACATCTAGAAAAATTAGTCGGGTCTAATTTTGTCAAAGTGCTGGTTTAGGGTTAACTACTCTTGTCTTTGGTATAATTACTAACTTATCACCGTCTGATGTCACACAGTCGTACTTATCCACTGGCTTATTAATCAGTGCTGCACAACTGTATTATTGGCCAGAGTCAACACTCATTCACATTACATATATGGGAGCTGTAACGAACCAAAGCTAAATGTCTGCAAGACCTGCTTTTCAAGATGTCGATTGACCGACATCCCGCACAGATTGCCCCTGTTACGGGTACAATACATGAATATGCATTCATGCTCCCATGTAATGTTTCTCCAACTCTATTACATGTTGTTTGTGTGCTGATGTTCACCTTTGTAACTTCCGTTTGTGGCTAAATCTTTCAATGTGTTATCAAAGTTTAGTAAGTGTATTATGTTCCCTGTTCATGGGTTTTCCCCCCTTCCGTATACTGCTGTCTGCATTTTTATCTTTAAGTATATCTGGTTGTTTGCGTGTTTACTTATATTTAATGTATGTTTAAATCACAAACATAGGTGTATGTCTATAATTTATGTAAATTGACATTTTCAAGCATCGCAGGTTGGTTTATACAGTCAGGAACGAATGCGTATGATTAATTCATGACTGCTCTGCCGATCTGAGTCGCTGGAAAATATTCCTATTGCTGTAATGGAATTATGGCAACTACACATAAAACTTGCACAAACACATGTGTTACATAGAAGACGAAAACAAATTATAAAAAACTCATTGGTGCAGCAAACAAATTGCACCATTGTTATGCCTACATATTTACTTCATTCATTCCGTCCTTATTCTCGTCTTTCGTTCGCTCCTTCACACATCACGGTTTTAGAAAAATCTTATGTCATTAAAATCAAATAACATAGTAAAATAACGAATATTGGCTCACTCTAAACAAGCGTAGAGCCTAATTGTCGTACTGTATATCAGTACTGTTTTTACATTATTTACAAGATGAATTGATTGCCCACGGCAATCCTTAGTATTCTACCTACTCTAAATGAATGATCTACTCTAATTTGGTGTGCTGAAATGTACTAACTAAGGGACGATAATCTAGGAAATAAACAAAATGAAGTGAAATGTGTTTGTTCCCTTAATCTAATCTATAACTAATGATGGTAATGATTTCTACACAAGTTTTACTTTTAAACTAATCTCTATTCTAATTATACTACCTGGTCGTTACTAAATTATATTTAAAGATGGGATGATGGTTTCTTATGAGAACTCTAAGATGTGGTTAACATGATGTTATGGTGTTTAATATAACTATCCCTGTGTCTAAACGGGAATGGGAGAGTTGGTGTTACTAATTTAATGAAAAGAGAAGTTGTTATATTCTAGTAAACTAAACGAAAGGAGATATTTTGTAACGTGAAACTTAATTAAAAATTATATCACATGTCATATATAGTTTACATATACATAAAATGTTTTGCGTATCCTTTTACAGGACTTAGCTGTCAACAGCAGCATCTTTCAGCTGTCTGTTGATCTCTTGGCAAGATTACGCTCAGTAGTTTGCCATTGCTTTCTGAGCGGCCGGCTCAGTATCCGCAAGTCACGAGCGGGGGTCGAACCACCTCAGTTCTCGCTCCGCTGCGAGACCCTGCGTGATAAACGGGATTACAGAGAGAAAGTGTTGTAACCCCACAGCCAGAGAGACCGGCTACATATACATAGATACATTAATATATACATACATACAATAGTACATAACTATATTAAATTAATTACGCTAAATTACTCCTGGAGAGGTGATGATGTCGCGTCTTCCTCCTCCATGAATATCTAGCTTCTAAACACAGATTCTATATACAGTGTTGGATATTCAGTTCTATGGTCATTTTTATGTGTATTTACAAGTTCTATTCGTCTCTGTTTAATTCATGTAATCGTGTCGACGCTGGTAGTTACTGATCTCTATACACATTCTTACACAATCACAATGTACACAGTCTTATTCAAAGTGACACATCTGTATGACACTACTTTGCTGAAGGTGTCTATGGCGAGGCTGGTGTTGCGTCGTATGTTTGCTGTACATCAGAAACCTCAAAGTCCGAAGGTCTGGATAGCATGTCGGCAAGTGTTACTCCTGCCCTTAATGTGTCTGACCGTAAACGCATAGTTCTGAAGTATAAGAGACCATCTATAGATCCTGTTATTTTTGTGGACGCCTGTCTCCATAACTGTGAGCGGAGAGTTGTCTGTTGTGTCTCCTGTTTGTACATGTTACTGTTGTCATCTGATGTTATTCTATAGGTTATCATCCTTTCTGCTGGTTTAAATATTAGGTGTTTATCACTCTTATATACAACAGTTCAACAATTTGCATGAGCAACAAATGGATTATGCTCCCTTTTTTGGTGTTTTGTTTTATTATCCCTTGTTGTGTCCTTTAATTTAGTTATTTCTGGTAGATGTTCTTGTTTCTCTTCTATCTGAATGCTTGGTGTGATTGCATTGTGTTCGTCTTCTGTCTCCTGTTCTTGTCTTGAGTAATATGGTTTGAGTAAGTTGATATGGAATATCTTGAGTTTGTGGTTCAGTGATATTTCATAATCAACGTCGGTTAATTTCCTAACTAATTTGAATGGCCCTTGCCATGTCATTGCTAATACAACCCTCTTATCGGGTAATAGCTCCCTAACCTCCTGTTCAGGTTGACGTTCCACGGCGTTAGCCACTTTGTGGGCATGGACTTCTTTCCATGCTTTTATGTCATTACTGGAACATTTCTTTACCTGAGGCAGGCACCCGATTATAAGATCAGTACATGGGTCATCTAAGATAGCACATGTAAATGTGCCAGATAAGAAAGGGGTATTTATACGAGCCGTTGCTAACGGGTACTTCTCTATGTTCCCCGAAAAAGTTCGGAATCTTACAAACTGGCCTGTATAGTCTTCTAGATTGGCCAGTTCTTTCCTTAGACCGATCATGGTACTGCCGCTATCGATTAAGAGTTGGCCAGGTTTATCATTGACCATTCCATCGTAGAGTTCTAATTTACCTATGGAGGCAACTGCTGTATTTGCGTTCTCAGTTGAACACGGTACTGTGTGCCCGCATTTCAGCACTCCGTTTTCATGAAACTGGTGACATGTTATACATTGATCGAAATTTAGCACATCAATTGCTGTTACAACATTCTCTCCATATGGTAACCTTTCTTCACTCTCACATTCATCCTCACTTCCACTCTCAGAAGAAGTATCAACAAGTACAGCATTACTGGCTCTCAATCTCTGACGTCCAACACATCTGCTACTATAGTGCCCAAATGCCCGGCAAAAGAAGCATTTAACAGCAGGTCTGTGCGTATTTCTTTTGCTCTCTTGCTTTTTTATCATCATCTCTAAATGAGATGGATTTGCTGGGTTTTTGTCACACATAGAATAACTATCATGGAAAAAATTGCAATATGGACATTGCGGTGGCTTTGTTTTTTGTTTATCTTTCATCCTAAATGGTTTTTGAGGTTTGCTTTTGGCGAAAGCAACTATTTCAGTATCCTCTACCGTTGATTTAAATATATCCCTATTTGAAGAAAAATATGCTGAACCCCGTTTCTCTAGCTGTTCTAAAGATTCTACATCAGCTTGCTGTAAAAACTTGGCAAAGGGAGTTGGGACAGTCGAGATAATCTTGTCCATTATCATTAGGTCCCTCAGCTTTTCAAAACTCTTATTTACCTTTGCAGCATTCAGCCACTTACTGTATAAACTTTGTACGTTAGAAACATAATCAATGAACGTTTCATTAGGTTTAGGTTTTAGTTTAGAATACTGAATTTGGTAACCTGGGGCATCTAGCAAAAAATGTTGCATAATGCGTTGCCGGATGTAGTCATAATCATTTCTCAGCTCTTGGGGAATGGATTCTATCACTTTCAAAGGTTCCCCCGAGAGATTTTTCATATAGATCATGGCCCAATGTTCGTGTGGAATTTCCTGAAATTTTAGCTGGAATTCCACATTCTCAGTCCAGGCAGAAATGGAGTCTCCTTGGCAGAAGGGTTTGACTATCCCTTTGTACTTGCTAAACTTATTCTCCTCTTCTTTACACTTTAGCTTAGTTGTTGCTATCTGTACGTGCGATTCGATTTCTAACTTCTTCATTTTCAACTGGGTTTGTGACTCAATCTCCAGTTGTTTTCCTCTTATCTCTAACTCTTTTAATTTGCTGGTTTCAGCCAGTTCTAACTGTTTTAGTTTGTTTGCCTTGGCTAATTCTGCTAGGTCTTTTTGATGCTGTCGTTCCTGAGCTCGCTCCTCTCTTTCAATTGTTGCTTTCTTATCTGTGTATTCTCTGTACTCATTTTTGGCCCATTGTTCTAATTTATCTCCATTATATCCAAGGTCTTTACCCGTTTCTATGCACTCTTTCAATGTCGACATTCTTGTTAGTTAGTTTACACGCTCACACACTCAAGTCACAAAAATACATTTTTTTTAATATTTCTAATTAATTACAGAATTCAAAATGAAGATGCTATTTTAGAGCATTATTCAAAACAATTTGGGTACTTATCTGAATACTTTCAGCTTTGTGGGATCTACCAGGAGTTGTTGACTTCTCTCTCTTAGTTTCTCCGCTCTTTTATACGTTTCTACTCCACATTCTGTTATATAAAGCAGCAACAATTAGCATACAAAAATTTACAAACATGTATGTTGATATTAATCACACTCAACAATATCTCTGTCTCTCCAACCGAATGCTGAAATGCGAAGTTAATTCTGTCAATTATATCTGTCTGTCGTTATGTCAATTTCGTCTTGTCTTCCTTGCTTGAGGCATCACCTGGAACATTCCTGTGAAACATATCAATCTTATCGTCTTTGTAATTACTCTATTTCACAAATGTTCACTCCTTCTCACATGCCATTTTTCATTCCTTCTATCGTGACCGCTCTTCGTTTTTCAATCTTTCCTTATCAGTCGCAAGTTCTCTTGTAATATTACTACTCTTGTAATCCCCTCGTTACTGATGACAAACAATCGCAATTTTATGTTACACATTTACCACTCTTGGTGCTACTGAAATACATTCTTGCTTATAGTTTCACACACTTGCTGACATCATACTTGAACTTGGTCATACGTTTGCATACTACTCTTGCTGTTACACTGGTGAAGAATTCAATCGACCACTCTTTCTGTTCTTACCATAAGTTCAAGAAATTCTTATACTACTCTTGCATTCTTGTCATGGGTTCATAAGAACTTCTGACACCACTCTTTCGTTCTCGTCATGGGTTCATAAGAACTTCTGACACCACTCTTGGCCGCCTGTCAAGAACCTGGATTCACACATGCATGCTGGCCACTTCATTCGTACCTTACGATCACAATCACGAGTGTACAAATGGTATCCATAGTAATATTTATTTTCAGTAATTCTCTCACACAGTTTTCGCTCAGGCGATAATGCCTACACAGATACGTATATCACTCGCATCAATCGCTCTCACAACTCAAATACATTCGCTCGCTATGTCTAACTATGTCCTTCCTAATCTGCATAGTCGCTAGGGAAAATCACACATCTGAACGCTCCAACAGTCAAGTACGGTCTGCCTGAGTTTACAGGTCTCGCTACTCTTTTCCCCTCAATTCCCCGTGCGGTCAGCAGCACTGCGTGCTGGTCACTTGTCACGTAGTCTAGAGTCTCGTACTCGTTACTCTATAGTCGTACTATCGTTCAGTCTGTTTACGGGTAGTTCCCCGTGGTTAACGTCCCTTGTCCTATCCGGGTGGTAGATTCTCGTTATGTCCTGGTTATGACACGTCTGTGTCCTAACTGTGTCCTGTCTTATAGTTGGGTTAAGGTCTACGTCCTTCTACTGTCTCTATCTGTCTATTCTCTTATAACAGTCCTTATCTATATCCTGTCTCTGTCCTTTCCTTACTTCTGTCCTTGTCCTACTTATATCATTTATCCAACACTTTGACAGTTATGTTATGTTATGTTATGTTATGTGATTGATTGATTGATTGATTTAGGAATCGACATCACAGCATTCGGGGCATTCCAATAAGCGCTCCGTCCCCATCCTCAGCAGCCAGCGAAGAGTTCCAACACCATAGTACCAGTAGCAATCTGATTATATGTCCGTCTCGCCTTTCCTCTGAGCGTTGAGCGTCGGCCAGATCCCCTCGTCACTCCTCGCTGTCTCATTCTTGCCAGACCATGGTGATCCATTTGCTCCTCCGAGGTGTACAAGTTCTCCCACAATCCGCAACCACGTCTGCCTTGTTATGTATCAATACTCCACCAAGTTCTGCAGAGCCAGCCAATGTGTCCGCCTGTTCGCTTCCCAGCACACCGGCGATGCTTGTCACCCGTGACCTCCGAAGCGAAGCGAGCCACTCCGCACGAAGCCTGCCCGTCCTCACCCTCGTCAGCATGCTTTCTGAGTCAGTTACAATCACGATATGTGTGTGTGTCGTATTCTCCATCCAGCAGAGAGCCGCAGTGACTGCCGCCACCTTCATTCTTAAGCTGGATGTTGTGGTATCATAGTCCAGGCTCTCCTGCCCCAAACATCGACCATTAGCTTTGGCTATGAACCGCCAGCCACCTCTCTCACGTCTTGACACCGAACCATCTGTGTAGATAATCACATCACCCGAGTGAGCATTGTCCTGAATTAGTTGCTGGATTTCCACTTCCGTGGCCCCTGCTGGCCACTCCCTGCACTCCCGGATTAATGTAATTATAACTCTGCACAAGTCTGACTGTTCCGCTGGCACTCTGACCCATTCGTCTCCACGCCTAATGTGTTCCAGGGGGCACACCTGTCTGATCGTATCTTCCGCCTGATCCATCCATGATTTCCCTCTTATCAGTCGCTGACCCTTAACTGCGTCCAGCGCCTCATGCAGTGGGTGGTCTGTGTCTGCAGCTACTCTGAGGTATGCCTTCGCCTGCATCACCTTGTGCCTACCAGCAACAGTCGGCAGACCAAGGATGTAACGCATACACACTACTGGGGTGTCTCTGGTGCATCCCAGAATGACCCGCATAGCTTCGTTCTGTATGCGCTCTAACTTCACCAGCTGACTCTCTGAGACAGTGAGCAGTCCTAATCCATAATCAATTATTGAAAGGATCAAGTGCTGGTATACTGTGAAAAGCATTCTCTGCTCTGTGTCCATTGCAGCTATAGTTTTAAGTCCACAGAGTCCCTTTTGAGATCTTGTCACAACCGTCCCCACATGGTCCTTGAAGGATAGGCTCCTGTCAAATGTGATCCCCAGATACTTCAGTTTGTTCTCTCTGCTGACATTTCTACCATCCATCGCGAGGCTTGGGACATCAGCTCTCACAATCCTGTTGTCCAGAGAGCACCACAAAACAGCCGCCTTTTCCGGGTGGATGACAGCACTCATTTCTGTGCACCAGTCAATCACTTTACTGTCGCCTGTAACTCCTGGGCTGTTTGCTCCCTATCTCTCCCCTGCCTATATGCAAGAATATCATCTGCAAATGTTAGTATTCTTCCAACCCCTGGTGCTTCTAGGTATGCAATCTTGCTCGTATACACATTAAAGAGCACCGGTGAGACTGCAGATCCCTGTGGCAGTCCCGGGGTTAAAATATGTGGCTCTGAGGTCCATGCACCCAGACGGAGAGCAACCCGACGAGAGTGCAGGACTGCTGCTATCCAGTTCACCAACCAGGAATTGACCCCCTTCTCCATCAGTGCGGTCATCAAAATATCATATCGAACTCTATTGTACGCATCCTCGAGATCAAGCGCTACCGCCATCGTTTCCTGTCTACTCTGGAACCCCTCATAAACATCAAAGGCAAAAGTGGCTGCATTTGACCAGGTATCTTTTCCTGGCCTGTAGCTCCCCAGGCCTCTTGGAAGAAGCTTCCCCCTTTCCAAAAACTCTCGCAGCTTGACAGCGACTATCTTATCTAGAACCTTCCCAAATGTATTTTGAAGGGTGATGATTCTAAAGCTGCTAAGCTTTGAATGATTCTTGGATAATTTTGGGAGAGGGATGAGATAGCTGTGCACCCAATCCTGCGGTACTGATGCTGTCCTAATGCTCTGGTTAAAGCAGTCGGTCATCTCCTCCAGGTCTCCATCGCTCAAACCCTTCATGTGGCCATACCTGACCCCATCGGGCCCTGGTGCCGTGTCTTTTGCCTTTTTCAAAATTTGTTTAACATCTTCCACCCGTATTATGTATGTTATATTATGTTATGTTATGTTATGTTATGTTATGTCGAAGGCGTCACTACAACGTAATAGCTTCTTATACTATCTCGGTCTGTAACTACAACTATCACTTTGTATGTTGTCTAGTGTGTCCTCTAGTCTCTACTTCTGTTTTCTATTTCTTCTTCTTCTTCTGCGTTCATCCGGATTTTTTTTTTCGGATGTGACTGCGTTGTGCCTGTTTACAGTAGAGCTGTGTTCTTGCGCCGTTAGGCCGACACATCCGACTTCTGCGGGCATTTGTTGACCGGGTTAACCTTCCCGGGTTTTCTATTTCTATGAACACTAAACAATAATAATTGCGTGTTTATTTATCACTGCACATTGGGCATGCACATGCATGCTCACTCCGCCGATGCAGCAACCAGCCCAAAGTATTTCTGCTCTCTGTTCCCATAAGTAGTTGGTTATGGTATCTCATCTCTTCCCATCGAAGACGGCATTGGCGTGTCAGGCCAGGCTTCACACACCCCCCCCCCCTCCCCCAGTTCATGTGACCGGCTAGCGTCGGAGTCTGGCCAGTATCCGCCGACCATGTCCGCACTTTAAAAAATTAAGTTGCATGTCCTTCACAGGACGTAGCAGCCAACCCCAGCATTTTCGCTGTTCGTGATTCCTGTGCAAATTTTACGTTCAGTAGTTTGCCATTGCTTTCTGAACGACCGGCTCCTATACCTTTTTCGAAAAAAACCAGCACCGCCGTGTTTCGAACCCGGGTATACGGGCTCACAAACCGCGTTCGCAAGCCCTTAGCCACAGAGACCGGTATGCCCGCACTGCATTGATGATACAGCCGTGCCCAACCTTCTTCCCGTGTGTTCTGGTGCATTATTTGCCAGCTGGTCCGTGCGTTCATTACCTTTAACTCCGACATACCCCGGTGCGTACATCCAGGTGAGTGATGTCCCGCTGCGTACATTCAGGTAAGTGATGTGACGCGCCACTTCCGAATACTGACTATTCATTCCGAGTTGAGATTATCGATTGTGATTTTCTGTAGCAACGACCTCGATTCTGATACGATTATCAATCAATCAATCATGTGCCATGCCGGAAAGCGTGGGCGGTCATGATTCGCCATTTCACTCGATCACCAGTGTCGTGGATCAGCTCAGTGTTCCTGTCTCGTCCATGCCATGTGGCCAAGCCATCCAGGTATTTTCCTCTCGGTCTTCCTCTTGGTCTGTTCCCCTCGATCTTGCCAGTTGTCACTAAGTTCTCCAATCCATTTCTTCTCATAACATGTCCAAAAAATTTTGACTGTCTACGTCTAATTTCTCTAATCAGTTTACGATGTTCATTTGTCTCCTGTAGTACTTGGTCATTGGTTTTTCTGTCTGTCCATGGTATTCTTTGCATTTTCCTCAGAAACCACATTTCTGCAGCCATCAGATGCTTTTCAGCTTGACTGCTCATTGTCCAAGTTTCACATCCATACAAAAGAACAGGCTCTATGTATCCCCTCAATACTCTTTTTCTCGTTTCAATTGACATCTTCTTATTGGTCAGAATGTTTTTCATCTTGCTAAAGGCTACTTTCGCCATGGCGATTCTTGTTCTAATCTCTTCAAGGCATCTCCCATCAGATGTTATAACTGTTCCAAGATAATTGTACCGATACGATTATGTCGTGTGTGATTTCCTGTTCTGCAGCCCTTGAGCGTGGTCTGAAAGCAGCGGCGATAACCGTACTCAAGCGGTGTGAAATTATGGTCCCTCTATAGCTTTTTCAAAGGGTCCGAACAAATTAAACTCACATGGCAACAAATCTGAACTGTACAATTAGCTAAGGCAGAACTTTCCAACTATTCTGCGCCAATGCTTCCTGCACAATATTCTCAACAAGCGGACGGGCATTGTTTTAGCAACACTATCACACGTCTCGAAAGATTACCGGGTCACATATTCTTGATGGTTGTATGCGGCTTGTCTGATGTGTCCTTATAGCGGACGGTAATCGCCATCTCCCTAAGCAGTGACATGCGTGTCTGAATGTCTGTGGTGACTTTTTCTGAGCACGCCCAGGTGCATGATTGCTTCCTAGGAGTTTCTTTGTTTAATTATGTCCCATCATCTGATATATCTTTCATACGTTTGTATAAAGCCTTTAGAACGGGTTTCTTTTTCTTCTTCTTCTTCTTCTTCTTCTTATTATTATTATTATTATTATTATTATTATTATTATTATTATTATGCTGTGTTCATCCGGAGTTTTTTTTTTTTTTCGGACGTGATTGCGTTGTGCCTGTTTACAGCAAAGCTGTGTTCTTGCGCCGTTAGGCCGACACATCCGACTTCTGCGGGCATTTGTTGACCGGTTTAACCTTCCCGAGGGAACGGGTTTCATCTTACCACCCTCGTAAGTACTACAGTATGGACATGAAACACGGCCATCATCCCAGACAATTACTAATAAATTAGACATTCATTAAATGGTGCCAGTTGCGGGTGATTTGGAAGCAGACCGGCTTATGTTGTTTTCCAAACAAAGATATAAGTGCCGATCGTTCGGACAGCAATGGCAAACTACTGAACGTTAACTTGCCAAGAATTCACGAACAACCAGAAAATTCTGGGGTTGACTGCAACGTCGTTTAAAGGATATGTAACTAACCAGTATGCCATAGTTTCTAAAACAGCCGTAATGTATTGTCTGCCAAATACTAAAATGAATACCTGATCTAACTCTGAAGTCACAATAAGAACCGACAGAGTCAAAGACAGTTGCAGACCTCACATAATAACTATCATCATCATCATCATCATCACTATCATCATGTACCTTCAGTTTCGTTAACAATTTACACATGACGGCACGATTCAGGAAACAACACCAAGTGACAGGAATGTTTACATTAGCATTTCATTCCTAGTTCTGACAGCCGGATGTTTGTGCAGATCTGTAGCTTCATTCTTTTATTATAAAGGTAGGTCAGGAAGTAATGAACCAGATTTCTGAACGTCTAGTCAGCGTAGAAGTTCAACTTAATGCCGGTATAGGCGTTGAACCGAGTACCCTGTCATCAACGCATCGGAAGTTTAAAAGCGAAAAGTGTGTTCCGCGCTAACAATTTTGAGAATCCGTGGTTAGATACCACACGCCATTAACCCTACTCGACGCTTTATGAGAACTACATAAAGGCGGGTCTTGGACAGCGGACTATTATGCCATCACGAATCGTTCGCCCGATTAAGGCCTAGGGACATTCTCAAAGTGAACATTTAAATAGTGCTAGATTAATGCATCCCCAGTCAATTCGACCCTGGTCACGCAAGCTGATGAGATAGACAGTTGATGGTGAAGCCTCGTCTGCGATGTACCTCACTCTTCACATATCGGATCTAGACAAGTCTCTGATTTCAAGATTTCGATGATTTTGCAGAGGAAAACGGTATCAATGTTGAGTAATTTGGCTTTCATTTGTCTCTGTACTTAATGTATCTGGATTTGGGATATTTAAATAACGGTTTTATTGTCCTTTGGAGTTATGTCGGGTTTCAAATGTATAGAAGAGAACGTAAAATGAATAGGGCGTTAATAAGGGGGACTTCGTTCTACGGAACTGATAACCAATATGAGGTAATTTCATAGAATGATTTTGCCCTAATGTTGTTAGATGCTATGTTGTTTTCAGATAAGCAACTTAAAACGATTGCGTCGTAATAATGAGAACTACGATCTACGCAACAGATAGTCATAGTCAGTTAATTAGATAGGTGAGGCTTCCCCCGTGTTAGATACTAATGAATTTCTAGATAAGCAACTTAAAATGAATATGACGTTATTAACGGGATTTCTTTCTATGGAACAGGCGACCGTAATAAGGCAATTAGATAGGTGATGTTATCTTAATTGTGTTAGATGCTAATTATTTCACAAATATGTAATTGTTGGCACCTTGCTATCTTGCCAGGCATAATAACTACAACCCATAACAGGGGCTAGGGATGGTGTTATATCTCTCCATAACAGGGACTAGGGATGGTGTTATATCTCTCCATAACAGGGACTAGGGATGGTGTTATATCTCTCCATAACAGGGACTAGGGATGGTGTTATATCTCTCCATAACAGGGACTAGGGATGGTGTTATATCTCTCCATAACAGGGACTAGGGATGGTGTTATATCTCTCCATAACAGGGACTAGGGATGGTGTTATATCTCTCCATAACAGGGACTAGGGATGGTGTTATATCTCTCCATAACAGGGACTAGGGATGGTGTTATATCTCTCCATAACAGGGACTAGGGATGGTGTTATATCTCTCCATAACAGGGACTAGGGATGGTGTTATATCTCTCCATAACAGGGACTAGGGATGGTGTTATATCTCTCCATAACAGGGGCTAGGGATGGTGTTATATCTCTCCATAACAGGGACTAGGGATGGTGTTATATCTCTCCATAACAGGGACTAGGGATGGTGTTATATCTCTCCATAACAGGGGCTAGGGATGGTGTTATATCTCTCCATAACAGGGACTAGGGATGGTGTTATATCTCTCCATAACAGGGACTAGGGATGGTGTTATATCTCTCCATAACAGGGACTAGGGATGGTGTTATATCTCTCCATAACAGGGACTAGGGATGGTGTTATATCTCTCCATAACAGGGACTAGGGATGGTGTTATATCTCTCCATAACAGGGGCTAGGGATGGTGTTATATCTCTCCATAACAGGGGCTAGGGATGGTGTTATATCTCTCCATAACAGGGGCTAGGGATGGTGTTATATCTCTCCATAACAGGGGCTAGGGATGGTGTTATATCTCTCCATAACAGGGGCTAGGGATGGTGTTATATCTCTCCATAACAGGGGCTAGGGATGGTGTTATATCTCTCCATAACAGGGGCTAGGGATGGTGTTATATCTCTCCATAACAGGGACTAGGGATGGTGTTATATCTCTCCATAACAGGGGCTAGGGATGGTGTTATATCTCTCCATAACAGGGACTAGGGATGGTGTTATATCTCTCCATAACAGGGACTAGGGATGGTGTTATATCTCTCCATAACAGGGACTAGGGATGGTGTTATATCTCTCCATAACAGGGACTAGGGATGGTGTTATATCTCTCCATAACAGGGACTAGGGATGGAGTTATATCTCTCCATAACAGGGACTAGGGATGGTGTTATATCTCTCCATAACACAATGCCTGGACCGAATTGTAGAGACAATGCATAGTCCATGCAGCATGATCCCTCTGTCGGCCTGCCTAGATTACTCCAGAGGAAAGATAACAACAATACATCAGGAACAAGACAAGCTGCAGAAGCTGTCGGATCGGCAACGCAATGCTCTTACTGTGCGCTTGTCGCAGCTTCAATTCTATACCAGTTGTCAACCAAGGCTTAGGGCCTGGTCTGCCCTGCAATGGGATTTAATCTTTAAGGTGCATTTCTTCGCACTAGGATAAGGCGTGTACCCTCCCAACTGAGCTTCTCCGCCCGAAGCCGTTGGCTCAATGTGGAGTGTTGGGTTTGGTGAGCGCTGCCCAACATTCGGCACTAACAGCAAGCTGGTAGTACGCCTCTAATGTCATACAGTAGCTCAGTCATATCTGACTAAACCCTGAAAAACATCATATAATAATAATACTAATAATAATCTACTTCTTCTTCTTCTTCTTCTTCTTCTTCTTCTTCTTCTTCTTCTTCTTCTTCAGAATTCCGAGCCATTAAGGTTCTTTGCTGCAGATACAAGCCGTCTCCATTCGTCTCTCTGGTTGACCCTCTCTTGCCAGTCGTTGATTCCAAGTGCTATTAGGTCTGTACATGTATTATCCCTCCACCGTCTTCTTGGTCTACCTCGGGGTCTACGGTCATTTATTTCCTGAGTGTAAGCGAGTTTTGTTTCCCTATTATCTTCCATTCTTTCTATATGCCCCAGCCATTGTAGTCTAATAGCCTCCATGATACCAGTGATTAGCGGGGACTTAAACAGATCATAAATGTCTTTGTTACTTCTTTTCCACTCTCCACTTTGTGTATCCCTAATGGGTCCAAAGATGCGTCTTAAAACTTTGTTCTCAAAGGTTTGTAACAAGGCTTCGTCTCCTTTCGTTGTACTCAAGGTTTCAGGGCCATACAGCACAACTGGTCTGATCAGTGTTTTGTATATTGTGATCTTGGTGTTACGAGATAGCGCTTTTGATTTTAGTTGATGTTGTAGTGCATAGTATATCTTATTTCCAGAATTGATTCTAGTTTGTATTTCTTCCCTTATGATGTTGGAGCAGTTGAAGATTGTACCCAGGTATTTGTATGTTTCCGTTCTTTTAATGGTCATATTATCTATTTGTATGTGGCCAGAGTTTTTAGCCATTCCTTCTCTTGAAATTACCATATATTCTGTCTTATCTTGGTTGATAACCAGCCCCATCTGTTGGGCTTTATCCTTTAAGTGAGTCAATATTTCCAATGTCTTTTGTTCATTTTCCCCTATAATATCTATATCATCTGCATAACCAAGCAGCTTGGATGTTCCTCCAATATCACATTCATCCTTTACCCTCCTTACAACTTTCTCTAGAGCCAGATTGAAGAGTAGCGGCGATAGTGCATCACCCTGTTTCAAGCTAGATGTTATTTGGAAAGGGTCTGATTTCCTGCCTTTATATGTTACTATATTATAAGTATCTTCCATGCATAGTCTGGTCATGTTGATTAACTTCCTTGGTATTCCAAATTCCCGCATAGCATTCCATAGACTATTCCTATGGACACTATCATAAGCCTTTTTAAAATCCACAAAAATGTTATGGAGATCTCTTTTATATTCCCAATTTTTCTCGGCTATTTGTCGTAAGATAAACATCTGATCTATTGTTGATCTGTTTTGTCTAAAACCCACCTGGTAGTCACCTAATATGTATTCTGAATATGGTTTTAGTCTATTTAGTAATACTGCGGATAGTATATTATAGCTTATGGACAGTAGTGATATTCCTCTATAATTTTCACACTGGAACTTGTCTCCTTTCTTAAAGATAGGTATCAATAATGACTCTTTCCAGTCATGGGGTAATTCTTCAGTCCTCCAGATTTTTATTATTAGTTCGTATAGCTTTAGATGTAATGCATGGCCACCCGCCTTTATAAATTCAGCAGCAATTCCATCAGCCCCAGTTGCCTTATTGTTTTTAAGTCGTGTGATTACATATAGGATTTCTTCAAATGCAGGTTCTTCAATTTGTGGTTCACACGTTAGAACCTCTTCCTGTGGGAAAGTGTTACTTGGAGTTTCACAATTTAGTAATTCAACAAAGTATTCTTTCCATGTGTTGCACATTTCCTCATTGTTATTTATCATATTCCCATTTTTGTCTTTTAAACCATATGTGTTATGTTGGTGCCCTTGTTTCATTGACTTCAGTTCTTTAAAAAACTTTCTGGATTCGTTTTTCTGGTGATTAGTTTCCATATCTTTGATTATATTACTCATATATTCTCGCTTCTGCTGTCGAACTATTTTTGTAGCCTCTTTACATTCATTTCTATATAGCTCTTCCTTTTGGATGTTGTTGATGTCATTTAACCATAGATGGAGTCTGGGAGTCTCTGTGGCGAAGTGGTCAAGCCGTTTAACTCATGGTTCGAAGGTTGTGGGTTCGATTCCGGGCCGCACCGGGTTTACGAGTTAAATGTTTCGGAGACTCCTGTGGGTCGTCGCTAAAAGCTACGGAGGTCGTGCTTTGTGCGACGCTTTCCGTGCTGCGGAAAGAGACCGAGCCATACGGGATAAAATCCGATGCAATAAAGTCGACCCTGTCGACTTTTAAGCGACTTTCTTTTTTTTTTTTAGCCATAGCTGTCTGGCATTCTTTTTCCTAATGACTGCTTCTTCACATTTTTTATTGAACCATCTGTTCTTTCTATGCGTGGTTAACACACCGAGACATTCTTCTGCGGTAGATTGAATTGTATTCTTGATGTTCAACCAAGTTTGGTCAACGCTTTCCTCCAACGGGTTTTGTAGAATTTCAAGTTTACATTTTATTTCATCTGCAAATGTATCTTTGACTGTAATTTCTTGTAGTTTTTCTCTGTTATATGTTGGGTGTAACCTTTGTAGTTTAGCATAGAAAGCTCTTTTAAGTTTTATTTTAAATTTTGCCCCAACGAGGAAGTGGTCACTGTGGCACTCAGCTCCTCTATAACTTCTGACTTGCTGTATGTTTGATGCATTTTTGTTGCTAATTAAAATGTGATCTATTTGATTATAGGTTCTCTTGTCACATGATTTCCAAGTTTGTTTATGTATATCCTTTCTTTGCAGTCTGGTACTGCTAATCTGCAGTCCTTTGGCTTCTGCTAGGTTGATGATTCTCCATCCATTATCATTTGAAGTTGTATGTAGGCTTTCCATACCGGCAACTTTTTTATGAGTTTGCTCTCTACCTATTTTTGCATTGAAGTCTCCCAGCACAATCAGGATGTCCTGTTTGGGGTTTTCTTCTATGACATCTTCCAGATCATTATAAAAGTCTTCTTTAATATCATCTTCTTTCTCTTCAGTAGGTGCATGTACATTAATCATCGTTATATTTTTCCATTCACCTTTTATTCGTAATTTACTAATCCTATCATTAATAGCTATAAAGTTTAGAATGTTCCCCCATAACTCTTTTTTGATGACAAATCCTGTTCCTAATTCATGTTTATTTTGGGTGTTTCCTCCATATATTATAATCATTCCATTTTGCTCTAAAGTACCCTCTCCTGGCCACCTTATTTCTTGAATTGCTGTTATATCCATTTTATACTCAACCAGCTCCCGGGTTAATTCTTCGGCCGCTCCAGCTCGATATAGTGTCCGTACATTCCATGTACGGAATAATAATAATAATAATAATAATAATAATAATAATAATAATAATAATAATAATAATAATAATAATAATAATAAACTGTCCCGAAGCAGTTTGTTGTGCTATAAGCCCGATGTGTGATAGCGCCATAACATTGTGTAAGCCTGAGGGCAAGTAGGAATTGGTGGCCAATCTTTACTTCACTTTAGCAAGCGACGAGTCTAGACGTCGAACCTATGTCCGATCGTGCTCGTGGCATGACCAGCCCACCACTATCAACTTCGATAAGCTGCCTCAACTCAACCCACCTTTACACCGCTATCTACTTTGATAAGCTGCCTCAACTCAACTCACCTTTACAGCGCTATCTACTTTGAAAAGCTGCCTCAACTCAACCCACCTTTACAGCGCTATCTACTTTGATAAGCTGCCTCAACTCAACCCACCTTTACAGCGCTATCTACTTCGATAAGCTGCCTCAACTCAACCCACCTTTACATCGCTATCTACTTCTACAAACTGCCTCAACTCAACCCACCTTTACACCGCTATCTACTTCGATAAGCTGCCTGAACTCAACCCACCTTTACAGCGCTATCTACTTCTACAAACTCTCTCAACTCAACCCACCTTTACACCGCTATCTACTTCTACAAACTACCTCAACTCAACCCACCTTTACACCGCTATCTACTTCTACAAAATGCCTCAACTCAAGCCACCTTTACAGCGCTATCTACTTCTACAAACTGCCTCAACTCAAGCCACCTTTACACCGCAATCTACTTCTACAAACTGCCTCAACTCAACCCACCTTTACACCGCTATCTACTTCGATAATCTGCCTCACCTCAACCCACTTTTACACCGCTATCTACTTCGATAAGCTGCCTCAACTCAACTTACCTTTACAGCGGTATCTACTTCGATAAGCTTGCCTCAACTCGAGCCACCTTTACAGATGTATCTACTTCGATAATCTGCCTCAACTCAACCCACCTTTACACCGCTATCTACTTCGATAAGCTGCCTCAACTCAACTCACCTTTACAGAGCTATCTACTTCGATAAGCTGCCTCAACTCAACTCACCTTTACAGCGCTATCTACTTCTACAAACTGCCTCAACTCAACTCACCTTTACACCGCTATCTACTTCTACAAACTGCCTCAACTCAACCCACCTTACACCGCTATCTACTTCGATAAGCTGCCTCAACTTAACCCACCTTTACAGCGCTATCTACTTCTACAAACTGCCTCAACTCAACCCACCTTTACACCGCTATCTACTTCGATAAGCTGCCTCAACTCAACCCACCTTTACCCGCTATCTACTTCTACAAACTGCCTCAACTCAACCCACCTTTACAAACACGGCCCCTTGGTGGGCAATCGATTACTCGTATTTCGACGGCACGAGACAACGGCGCGTGCCAAATGCCGGCAGTGAGGAATGACATAAAATTGGACTCCTTTTGTCAGACGTTGAACTCTCGGTTACCTGCCCGCCAGCACGACTTCTATCCCTGGACTTAGAAATTAAATAAATGCATCTCAAGCAGGCAGTTCTTCGCGCCTGAATAAAAATATGGCGATAGATTTAAGGATTTTTCCGGCATGGCACATGATTGATTGATTAAGGATAGACATTTTGGGATATGACAATTAGGATAAATATGATTTCTTTATGAATGTATGCTAGAACTCTCGATTTTCTGTAATTGGATATTTTGTTATTTAAAGGTAGGATGTGTTTCGGAAAAACTTTTTGCGAAGGTGAGGTTCGATTCCTTGTGTTTTCTAGATGTGTTTCTCAATTATCTAATTTGTTATATGGTTAAGGCGCACCATTAATCATATCACAAATTTAGTGGTGTATTGAAAACAATGTATTCCCTTAGTGAATTTAAATACAGGAGCCACAAACAATACGTTGTACGATTCATTGCCTGGCATATTGCGATGTTTCTCACCAGCTGCTTGCTGCAGAGTTATATAGCATTTGAAGTGAATAAATCATATCACTTTATATGATACATCACTCTGCAGCATACAGCTGTAGAGCAAGATATTGTTTACGGCTTCTGTGTTTAGTGGAGTATTGTTGGAAAACAATGATTGGTATTTTATTTCATTGAAATCCTTATCCAAATGCGTCTATATATCCAACTGCCCATGTATCCATCTTACCACGTATGTATTCATTTATCCATCCATCTACTCACCCGTGAATCTGCCTACAAATATAACTACGTAACTATCGGGCATATTACCTACCCATTTACTTACATATCTCACTATCATCGTACTTAACTACTTGCCTAACCACATACGCTTGTAACCGCGTTTGTCTTTTTGTCTCTCTGTCTCTATTACTACTACTATTACTGCTACTATTACTACTACTGCTGCTGCTGCTACTACTACTACTCTTACTACTGCTGCTGCTACTACTGTTGCTCATACTGCTTCTTTTTATTCTGCTTCTTCTTCTTCTTCTTCTTCTTATTCTTATTCTTTTCCTTCTTCTTATTCTTATTCTTCTGCTTTTCTTTCTTCTCCATTCCTGCGTTAGGTTAAGAAAAAGATAATCTAGTGTTATGTCTTAAGTTTATTACTACTAATACAAATACTGCTACTACATCTACCGCTGCGGCTGCTGCTGCAAATACTAATACTGAGCTACTACTACCGCTTCTTCTTCTTCTTCTTCTTCTTCTTCTTCTTCTTCCTCTTCTTCTTCTTCGTCTTTCCCCTCTTCTTCTTCTTCTTCTTCTTCTTCTTCTTCTTCTTCTTCTTCTTCTTCTTCTTCTTCGTCTTCTTCTTCTTCTTCTTCTTCTTCTTCTTCTTCTTCTTCTTCTTCTTCTTCTTCTTCTTCAGTTTTTCCATTCCCACATGAAGTTAAGAACAGAACATCTGTTGAGAAGTCTTAACATAGCCAACAGGGCCATCTCAGAAGGACAAAGGAAATTACTACAAACGTTTCTAACGACACGCAATGACATAGCTAATTACTATGTAGAGAGATAAATGAAAGCAAGACAATAGCGGCGATACTTGTTGAACAAAATCTATAGCATAAAGTTAGCATAGATCGAAACACCATCGAACAAGCATAATAGTTTCCCTATACAGGCATAGCATAACAGTAAAGGAGTTCTATACAGCTGAAATTAGATCAAGTATTTCGTTGGAAACCAGGAAGTGAAATGGTTCGGCAGCGTAACTACGCTGTCAGCTGACAGTATACTACAACAAGCAATGGTGTACAGACCAAACGGAACCAGAAGAAGAGGGCAACCATGTAAACGATGGACAGAGGGAATAACAGAGTCCATGGGATATAGATAACTGAAGCGCATAAACGGGCACTCTCCCGCTGTTTATGCTTCACCTCGACACCACGGGGCACAAGAGGAGCAAGATGATGATGATGATGATGATGATGATGATGATGATGATGATGATGATGATGATGATGATGATGATGATGATGATGATGATGATGATGAGATTGCAGTAGCTGATATCACAGAAATAGGTCGTGCATAAATGTACAATTAAAATTAGGGCTGCGGAAGTTAACGATTAATTAATCGATTAATCGTTAATTTGTTTTAACGATTATTTTTTTAACGATTAATCGAAAACTTTTCTCCCATCACTTATACAAATGAACCGGATGTCGAAAAATTATCGGACATTTTGAATATAGTGCTGCAAACACAACCGAGTTGCAAAATTGTACTTAATCACCATTGTGTAAGCTGCAGTTAGATGTACCAACAAGATGAAACAGTATTTTTATTATGCTACAGGCTATTTTCTCTACAGGCCAGAGAAGCATTAATTGTCTACATGTCAGATGAAAAGAAGCAATACATAGGTCTAAAACTGTCAGGTTCAGATTGGGAGAAGATTTCGAAATGTGTTAAAGTTTTGGACTTATTCTGTCAGACCACGGTCCTGCTTGGCGGTCAAGATTATGTTTCATGTAGCTGTGTATTGCCACTGTTATAATCGTTGACAAAGCATATGTCTGTACACGATGATGATCCGGGCTACATAGCTAAATTTAAGGCAGCATGTATTAATGACTTCAGTGAACATGTAGCTAATATGACAAGTATTAAAATACTAAAGATTGCAACAGCACTTGATCCACACTACAAATACTTGAAGTGTTTGTCAAAAGATGCACAAGAACGAACTTCGTCACGTATTGAACAACAAATAGCAGTTAATGTTCATGATGATCAGATGGACACTGCTGCAACGAATGATACTGACATTGACAATAAAACTATATGTGAACCAAATGAAAAGCGTATTAAGCTAATGGAGTCTGAATTTGAGAAGAAAGTTGCTGACTCGGATTACCCTCTACAATGGTGGAAACTTAATGAACATCGATATCCAAAATTGGCATTCCTTGCCAAGACCATTCCGTGCATACCGGCTACCTCAGTTCCATGTGAACGATTGTTCAGATCTGCTGGTTATATTGTTAAAAAGACGCGCTTGTCACTTGAACCAAATACTGTTAACATACTCGTCTGTTTGCATAGTTGGTTATTATATGATATATTAACAAGACAATCCAACGTTATCTCGATTTTTGACAAATTCAACTATAATGTGAGTTATGTGACTATAAATGTTTTGCTTTAATCGAAATTAACTATTAATTAATCGTTACTTTTTCGAAAGTTAACTATTAAATTTAAATTAATCGGTCGCAGCCCTAATTAAAATAAATGGTGTTATTTTGGGGCAAGTGCAGAAATTTACATATCTGGGCACCAGGATAACATCCATGATAATAGTCCTGAACATCGTATGGTACAACAGGAATAAGGTGAGATGATGGTAATGAGATGATACTGATGAGTGTATAAAATCAGATGGAAGATGTATCACAGAAATAAAGAATATAATAAGACAATAAAACGCTGCATTTTATCAAATGAAAAACATCCCATGCAATAAATCCTTGTCGTTGCAAATATATACATATTGCATTTTAAAAAGAACCATTTCTAAAATATGGCTGCGAATCCCTGACAGTTTTGTTTTGTTTTGTTTTCATATAGAAATCACTGCAAATTTTAGAGATGTGGTTTTATAGAAGAATATTAAAAATTCCGTGGACAGCCAATCTGAGAAATCTAAACGTTTTGAAAGAGGCAGAGACACAAAGACGACTTATCGCAAACTTCAGAAAGAGTTTGTCATAATTGTAGGCCACATTCTGAAAAGACCAAATCTGGAACACTTGACAACTGGAAAGATCTGTGGAAAGAAAGACGTTGGAAAACAAAGGAAGAACATTATGGACCGTTTTGTGTAATGACAGCGAAAGATGTCAGCACACGAACATGTTCGAGATAACAAGAAATGGAGAAATGTGATCACCCATACCAGTCGGCATTTGATGAATTTTGCTGATCGCAAAATTATTGGGAAAAAGTAATTGTTGAAACGGCTAGAACACCCATTAAAAAAACAACAACAAGAAAAAAAACCTCCCCAATTTGGTGAAGACCTCAGGGGCTGCTCCTCCCTGCAGTCCATTCATTAATCCGTCGTAGGTTGTGATGACGTATTGCACAAGCAATGACAGAAGGGCTATGGTTGGTCAACAGGGCGTATGGCCAGAATTTTGTTTTAATGGGTGTAATTGAATTTCGCCTAACAGTGAATGCGTCCGTTTTGTTAGCCTCTCTCTCTCTCTCTCTCTCTCTCTCTCTCTCTCTCTCTCTCTCTCTCTCTCTCTCTCTCTCTCACACACACACACACACACACACACACACACACATGTTGAACGTCCAACAGCTCCACCACACAAAATCACGGGGCATGGGGGAGGGGACACGAATAAGGGATAAGAGTTAATGAAATTATCTAGCATGAGAAATAAAGATGTGGTATCGCTTGCTTGCTTGCTTGTGTTCGCTGGCTATGAACTCCAGCGTGAAGTCCTGTATGTCAGATGAAGACATCCTGTTGTCCAACATCAGTGTGATGTCATACAGGACCTGAGGTTTGCGTGGGTATCCGTTGTCCCATGTCTGGCTTATTGATGTGCAGACTGGTGGTTCCTCGCCGTGCAGGCAGACACTCTCCGACTTCGGAGGAATCCACGATCCTACTGACTTTAGTCAGTAGGCCAAAGGGACCTGTTGCCCAGGACGCTCGGCGAGGACGCGTCAATAGGTCTTGGCTAGTATTGAACCCAGCCCTGGTGCCTTGGAAACACCTCTGTGCGGCATCAAAATGGTAGAGCTAAGAATAGGACACCTTAGAGTAGGTTGTTTAAAAGCCTAGACCCCAAAGGCGGATAAAGAGCGAAAGAAGAAGATTGTGTTTGTGACAATATTATCTTGCAAATCGTCATACAGAGAGCAAAGGTCAATCCATCACCATCATCATAATCATCATCATGTGCCGTACCGACTGGTGTGGGTGGGTATCCTTGTCCACAGCTCATGATCTCCAATAGAAAGCACTAATCCACTGACACAGTTTCTTAACCCCGACGAGAACCATCACTCGCTGTCTTCCTCTATCTAATTAGAATCCTGAACAGGATCTCCATCTTGTAGTAGAAGCGGTTGTTGTACACAGTGAACAACTAGGGATATAATCAAATTGTAAGAAGACACAGATTATGGTCGTCACTAGGAAGAACGAAATACCAAAATGTAATATACGGGTAAATGGGAATATTCTTCAACAAGTGATCCCATACAACTATCTCGGAACAATCTGATGGAAGGTGCCTTAATGGTATTAGACCAAGAATCGCTATGGCAAATGTAGCCTTTTGCAAGATGGGAAACAAACATATTGACCTAATCAATAAGATGTCAGTTGCAACGAAAAAAAGAGTTTACGTTTCAGAAAATCAAAACAATGTTTTCCCTTAGTGAATTTGAATAACGAAGACACAAACCATATATAGTACGATTTATTATCTGGCATATGGTCTATAACTGCAGTATGTGCCAGGCAATAAATCGTACTATATATGGTTTGTGTCTTCGTTATTCAAATTCACTACGAGAAAAAGGGTGTTGAAGTGTTACATAAAATCTGTACTTGTGTATGGATGTGAGACGTGGACAATGAACAGAGAAGCTAAAAGCAACATTAAATGGCAGTGGAAAAGTGGTTTCTGAGGAAATGCAAAGAATACCATAAACATTCAGGTCTACTCAGCTTACCATGGGTAGCAGGAAATGTCTTAAAAAGAAGAAGCGGCTGGCGTGAACACGACTCCACGAGTGTCGATTGGTCTCTGAAAATAGAGGTCCAGCGCCATATACTCCACGCGTCCTGAGGCTTGTACGTGGGCCCTTTAGTTTGCTGGCTCCACTCCACTCCACTCCACTCCACTCCACTTTAGTCGACGGATCAACATTACGGTACACGGGTGTAACCCATAATTGCTCTGTTCTACTCCTAACTCAAGCCTGAGTCCGGATAATCTCAGCTCAGTGCACGAACTCCGTAGCACCGGCGAGGATCCTGAAATACTTTTGGTAGATATTTAACTCGAAATTTTTGCCCTGACAGTGCCGTTAGGCTACTCTTTTTCGATTTCCAACTGCCAAGGGATTTTATAGGTGCTCAACAATACACACGGGCGTCCGATCTAACTACCCAGAGACCAGGGGAAATTTTATTACTAGAAGTCCACGTAAAAAAAACATCCCGGCCCTCTCCGGGGCTTGAACCCGGGACCTCCAGCACTCGAGGCGGACACCATACCTCGAGACCACTCAGTCCATAGACTCATACGCCTCAAGAAACTGCTGCCTGGTTAGCTCGTACTTACATCATTATAAAACAGCAAGTGATATGGATAGACAGACGACATTTTTAATATGTTTTACAGGTAAAGTGTAACATCTGATGTAACCGGATCTCAAGCTGACCACCACGACATGGCAGCGGTCAGTATACGACAATGTGTTGGTCTGTCAGCCATCTTGCTGTTTGTTTCCTGCTTATTTGGAAAGGTCACGACGCGCCTGTCCAGACCTTCACCTAGCTCTGAATACAACATGACCAGGTGAGTGCTGGGAGGACAAGATTCTGTCTTGTGTGTGACTCATCGTTGCTGTTGCTGTTGTTGCTGCTGCTGCTGCTGCTGTTGTTGTTGTTGTTGTTGTTGTTGTTGTTCGTTGTGCTTCGTTATTCGTTGTTCGTTGTTCGTTGTATTCACCTGAACCTACAACTATAATTTATGGAAATGTCACTTAATGAGAAATCCTAAAAGCTATTCAAAAAGCATGAGGCATACACGTATAGGTACTGATGGGCAAGCATAGAAGTAAGGAGAGAACTGGAGATCAGAAAACATACTAGAAACATCACAAGTTATTGTCCCGTATCTGGATTCGAACCTTCTTTACCTTTCAACCTTTATCCAGCACTGGGGCATAGCCCCATCTGCCAGCTCACCCCAAACCCTCCTTTCCTCATCTATCCCATGCAGCTCCTTCCATGGCCCTCCCATATTATTCATTTCTTTTTCTGCCTTTATTTAACCGTATGTTTTAGGTTTTCATCTGTTTCTTTTGCTCCATGGGTTCCAGACAGAGGCGTTTCTAGTAATGCTATTCTCGGGTTTTCTCAATATAAGTCCAATCCAGCTTCAATGTCTGTTCTTAACCTGATCATGCACTTATATGTGTCAAGATCTCTTCATGCGCTCCACATTTGTGATTCTCAAAACAATTTATACCCTTAGTGAGATTGGTTGATTGATTGTTTGATTTAGGAACCGACATCACAGCATTCGGGGCATTCCCATAAGCGCTCCGTCCCCATCCTCAGCAGCCAGTGAAGAGTTCCAATAGCAATAGTTCCAGTAGCAATATGATTATATGTCCGTCTCGTCTTTCCTCTGAGCGTCGAGCGTCGGCCAGATCCCCTCGTCACACCTCGCTGTCTCATTCTTGCCAGACCATGGTGATCCATTTGCTCCTCCGAGGTGTACACGTGCTCCCACAAGGCCGCAACCACGTCTGCCTTGTCGTGCATCAATACTCCACTTAGTGAGATCAAACACAGAAGTCACAAGATCAAACACAGAAGCCACAAACAAGTTATTGCACGATTTATTGCCTGGCACATTGTCGCGGTATCTCTTTATTACCTTGGGTATAACACGTTCCACAATCGGACAATATCACTGACTATGCGTGTGGTATATTTCAGCCAAAGATCATTCATGTGTTTACTTCATATGATCTATACCTCTGCAGTATGCACTTAGCGAGATACAGCGAACTCACTTAACCACTTCGCTATGGAGACCACATATCACCATTAAATTACTTTTAAGGAAACTAAATACGAAACGGTAATGGCCACAGAAAAAGCCAGATTTGCTTAATATACTCCAGCCAAATGTAACAAGTTAGAGAACATAATACGTGATTGCCGAAGTAAAGGAAAGGACACGATCACACATTCAACGTTGAGGGGGAAGCAAAACTTAATTATTAACGACATCAACATGGCAATGAGCATGACAGAAATAGAGATGAAAACAAACCTACTGTTAGCTTATTACACCAAGGATACCACGGACAGACAGACAAACAAACCAATGAGCAAGTCCTACAAGAAGCAAATGAAAACCGTAAACTGATTAAAGAAAGTAGACGCAGACAGTCACAATTTTCTGGACACGTTATGAGAACAAATAAATTAGAGAACTTGGTGACAACTGAGATTGAGTGGAAAAGAACACGGGGAAGGCAGAGAAGTAACTATCTAGATGGTTTTGCCACGTGGCATGGACGGGACAAGAACACAGAGCCGATCCACGACTCTGATGATCGTGTAATATGACGAAACATGACCACCCGCGCTTATCGGCATGGCACATGATGATGGTGTTGAAATAACCCGCGGCGCATGCGTATCTTTACAATCTGCTAAGTGCATCAGTGGAGAGGTCTCGGTCTTCTGCTGCTCATTTTCCCAGGTAAGATACGGAAGAATGGAAAGCACGTGGGTGCGAGACTTCAGAAGGTATGATGAAATCCAGGTGTCATTCACAAATAAATGGTAAATCCATCACAGACTTCTGTTCGATTGCGAAGCAAGTGCTATAATTTTGTTGTGGCTTCGCCTGCGATTGTAGGTTTTGTTAGCTGAGATCTATGTATACGTTGTGTGCTTGTGGTGATTTATATCCTGGTTATAGATTCTGATAACTGAAATCTATGTATACCTTCTTTGCTTCTGGTGATTTATATCCTAGTTATAGATTTAGATAGCTGAGATCTATGTGCACATTCTTTGCTTTTAGTGATTTCTATCGTGATTATAAGTTTAGGTAGCTGAGATGCCTGTACACATTCAAAGCTTGGTACAGTGTGTTCTAATGCAGCTATATTTTTAATTAGATTAGATCTATATACATATACATTCTAAGATTGCTGTAGTTTTGTCTAATGCGATTACAGGTTTAGTTGGTTTAGATTTATGTGCACATTACGTGCAATTTAAGTGCACCGCCTCCATTTCCTCGTTGTCATCTGCAAACCTATGAACCCGCAAATGTTCTTTCGAGGATCTATTCACGCGAAAACCTGAAGCGGCAAGTTTGGACTGGTGTTGGATGTTTTGAGACCTCAAATTTCAGATCACATAGTGTATCGACTATATGCGCAGCGGTATGAGGGCGGATGTTGTCATGCAGGAACATCACTCCTTTTGAGAGAAGTCCCCGGCGTTTCGATCGTATCGTGTGCTTCAGTTTATTTACTAGCATGTCACTGTATCGAGGGCCGTCACAGTCTCCCCCCTTTCCTGGAAATGCACAAATATGGGGCACTTGATATCCCAAAAAATTGTTATCATGGCATTCCCAGCGGATTCCTGCATGTTTCCTTTAATATCTTTCTACAAATTCGTACATTCTCCCATGACTGAAACAACTGTGTCCATACTTAATCATCATTCTTCTGCAGATTGCACAAGATTCCACATTGTCTGGTCACATAAACAAATAACGCGTCGTTGTTCTTCCGCCGACAAGTCAATAGTTAGATAGACATTGTGTAGTCGCTATTGCGTATGCGCAAATTTCTCGATCCTCACAACCTCCATTTGGGGTATTGCTTAAAAGTCATTTTGAGTCCAGAAATAAGATTTTTTTTAAAATTATTTTTCCATACTCTTCCATGCACTTTGTAGTGAAACTTCTGTAACTTAATAATGCCCCTCGTATTTACACATTCTTGCTTGTGGCAGTGTTTTCTGTTGTTGAGATAGTTTACATGGAGCAGTTAATACTTCGCATGAGACAATCAAAGGGCATCAAAGGGCACCTTGTGATATACATCTTCTAAGTCAATGACCTCTGTACGTGCCCACACCAGCGTGAGAACCTTCAAGTTCATCTTAAGCAAAGATCACAACATTCCACCATGATTGGTTGCCAGCGCTAGATCCTCACTGGATAGGAAGATTAGACACGTATCAAAATCACACGATAGCCTAAGGGCAATAAATCTTTCGAGAAGCTTACCAGTCTTGTTCAGCAGCGCGATGATTCTAATGCCATCCAGCCGGAGGTGCTTCTAATGTGGTTTTATAAGCGTTATTGCAGTGGTTCTCAACCTTTTTTGGCCCATTCCCCCCTTCACCATATTTTCAGAACACCATTCCCCCCTTCCTATCAAAAATTTGGCCCGTTCCCCCCTTCACCAAATTTTCAGAACGTAAAAGTGGAAGGCAAATGTAATAGCATATACTAAAACAAGTCTAGACATCCACATAAAACATGATTTGTGGGTCTACTTACTTTATAAAATGAATTTTAGAAGGACGAGGCATACATAACTGTAAAGTATGAAGGGAAAAACTATGTCAAGTAATCGGTTTTTGTATTAACACGATCTTGAAATGGTCTTCATTCCCTCCTTGGAAACCATGAAATTCCCCCCCGGGGGGGGGGGGGGGGGAATTCCCCACCGGTTGAGAACCACTGCGTTATTGGGTATTAGTGAATCAGTACAGCTATCTCAGAAAAGTCACATCTGATGGGAGGTGCCTTGAACAGATTAGAACAAGAATCACTATGCAAAGGTTGCCTTTTGCAAAATGGAAACCATACTGACCAATGAAATGATGTCACTTGCAACGAGAAAAAGAGTTTTTAAGTGCTACATAGTATCTCTACTTTTGTATGGATGTGAAACGTGGACAATGAACAGACAAGCTGGCAAACATATAATGGCAAATAATGAGATTTGTTTAATGACGAAAATACAAAGAATACCATGGACAGACAACACAACAACAACAACAACAACAACAACAACAACAAAATAAGCAAGTCCTACAAATAACAAATTAAAAACGTAAACATATTTGATAAATTAGACCTCGATAGTCAAAGCTATTTTGGGGCAAGTTATGAGAACAAATAAACTGGAGAACTTGGCGATAACTGGCAAGATTGGGGGAAAAGAGCAAGGGGAAGGCAGGGAGGTTTTTATTTAAAAACGGGTTTTAAAAACAAGAGGATCGACTTCATTGCACCGGGTTTTTCCACGGGACATCCTGCCGAAAGCGTGGCACAAAGCACGAACTCCGTAGTTCCAGCGACCACCCCGGGAATCCCTAGAAAATGGCACGCCCGAATCGAACTCACAACCTTCGGAGCGCGAGGCATGCGTAACCACTTCGCCACGAAGACTACCTGGGCAGACAGGTAAATATATCAATGGCTTGTCCATAAGGCTCAATCGAGACAAAAACACAGAGCTGATCCATGACTCTGGTGATTGTTTGAGATAGTGAAACCTTACCGTCAACACTTATCAGAAATGATGGTGAATTTTAAGTAACTGAGTGGCCGCTCTTCTCAAATCGCTCCACTCTTTTTTTTTTCATTAAACTCCGAGACTATGGCCTTGATATTATTTTCTGATAAATTATTCATATCATCTGAACGAATGCAGCTGTGACCTTGGGGGAAGTTGCCAGATTTTTGGAGTGTTGGCGGGAGGCCACGTTTGTTTCTTCTACATAAAATGCAAAATATGATTGGAAACTTCACGAAAGAAAAAAACCATAAATAAATACAGAAAAACGTTTTAATCGCAGTTTTTATTAAAATATTCAGTAAAGCAACAGAAAATATACACAAAGCTAGAATATTTAACTAGGCTGTCACAATAGTCTGATCAACACAAACACCTAGGGCCGGGAAATGAAAATATGGAACGAAAAACAAGTGCGGAAAACAGAAGGATGCAGAAATTGAAATGGAGCGTAGATGTATGTGTATAGATACACACACACACACACACACATTTATGTATGTGCGTGTGTGTGTGTTTGTATGATTGCGTGTGCGCATACGTGCGTGTGTATATGTGTGTGCGCGCGCGTGCGTGTATGTGTATGTGTGTGTATGACCAACAAAACTGTTCATACGTGCCACACATCTTCAGTCCTAGATGTTCTAGATCAATGACATCAATTATATTTCTCCAGTCCTGCCCGGCAGCATGCCAGCCCCAGCGTCTTGAACCGCTGATTTCTCCGATAATCACGATATTTTCCAATGCCTCTGTTCTCATTACGTGACCAAAGAATAATGTCTTCTTCTTCTTCTTCCTATCATTTCATCTCACTTCATCTCATCATGTTCCTCTTGTGCGTTACGATGTCGAAGTGAAGCATAAACAGCAGGAGAGTGCCCGTGTATGGGCTTCATGTATCAAGATTCCCATGGACTCTGTTATTCCCACTGTCAATCGTTTATATGGTCTTCTTCTGCCTCCATTTGGCCTGTACATTATTGCTTGTTGTGATATACTGTCAGTTGGTAGCTCAGTTATGTAGCCGAAACATTTCATTTGCCTTTTTCTAATGAAATCTAGCTCTGCTATAATCCCCACTTTAGTCCTGATTTCATCATTTCTGATTTTTTCTCTCTCATTGATACGCTGAGTGTTCTTCTTATGAATCTCATTTCCATTGTTGTAAGTTTTCTTTTCTCCTTTTCTGTCATTGTCCAGGTTTAGCGTTGGTAGCATAGAGCTGGTACTTATATTTGTATATAATGTTCTACTTTCATTAGAATTGTCCAGGTACTCATTGTTAATTATCTTTAAAGTCTAATGTATCTGCAACATTCGTCTCAGAAACCACATCCGTGTTACCTCCAAGCTCGTCCGAAATTAATTTGTTCACTCATACATCAGAAAGGTTGTCTATACCATTTCAACACTCTCTTTGTCTATACCATTTCAACCCTCTCTTTCTGACGTGCAATAACAGTGACTTATTTCATAAAATACTTCGTTTTTTTTTTTTTTAAAGACAATTTTCAAACTCATTAATTTCTGAAGGATAATATATCGCCATATGCCATCTCCATTTCGAAACGAATGACTATATAATCGCCATACTAGGGCCATCGTGTTATTTGTTTTGTTTCGTGGTATCTTCCACAATTTCAATGCTCAGTTCATGGACATTTTCATTACAATACTTCATTTGATTGTCCACCATATTTGGTCCAATCCTACTTTTTGTTAACATTGAATCAATTTATGCAGCTTTACTTGGCCTATTCTTCTTTTAATCTACGAATATGTCACGCATCTTCCTTCTGGTGTCAAAACTGCCTCTGTATTTGAATGTATTATCTTCGTTAAGTGTTTTTTCTTCTATTGTTGTCCACATTTTGGTGTTATCTTTTTCTTTGATATAACCATTCTTTATGTTTTCTTAACATGCAATGAAAGTCCTTTCTTGCACTCTCTTTAACTACAATGTCCTACAGTGTCGGTTTTATAATGAATCTCCTTTTATGCACTCCAACAGCAGTTGATTTATTTGCATATTCAACAATTAAAACTGTTTGTGTCATCTGCATATTTATATTACAACCTCCAACACGTACTTCTGACCTCTCTTTGATCGCTTTCATTATTACTTTTCAATAGAGGTCGAGAAGAGATCCGGTGACAAAGCACATCATTGTCTTACTTCTTTCTTTATCTTTTCATATCTGTCCCTTTTCCCCATTTTAATTAGTGCTGCTCGCTTCCAGTAAATATTTTCTATTATTATTCTGAGATCATCCCATCAATTTTAATATTTTCCAACATTTTGATCATTTCATCAGATTTCGCGTGATCAAATGTCTTGGTTTAATCTATAAAGCACTAGCTGACCCGGCCCGGCTTCGCCCAGTCCTTGGTGGGGAGCATCTCATTTAATTCATATAATTAGTCATATAAGCTCCCGTTCCCGTTACCGACTATCTGTCTGTCTGTCTGTCTGTCTGTCTGTCTGTCTGTCTGTCTGTCTGACCCGGCATCGCCCAGTCCTTGGTGGGGAGCATCTCATTTAATTCATATAAGTAGTCATATAAGTTCCCGTTCCCGTTACCGACTATCTGTCTGTCTGTCTGTCTGTCTGTCTGTCTGTCTGTCCGTCCCTCCCTCTCTGTCTGTCTGTCTGCCTGTCTGTCTAATCATTTATTGGTTGCAGTTAGAACAACCTTAGATAAACGAAGACCAACTTACAAAAAGCATTTGAAAGAGCACTTGAAAGATCTTTACATCTTCTCCCAACAATTAACTTGGGTAAATGGAGCGGCGGCAGCAGCATCAGCAGAAGAAGGAAAAGGAGGAGTAGACAACTGCAGCGAAAAGGTGGGTCTGTCTATCTATCTGACCCGGCGTGACTTCGCCCAGCTCCTGGAGTGTAGGGTCTCATTAAATTCATACAACAAAAAAAGTAACTTAAAAAAATGCCCTTCTACACACCATCCATTATTTTTAATGAAAACGCTTTCTAATCACCTGCATGACTACAGTAACTTCTTAAGCAAAAAAAGATGAGTTACAATGTTATGCATTGTGCATCATTTTTATGAAAACTTTGAAAATGCCTTACAGATTGTATCATTATTTATTATAACTCATATGGCGGTACATAACTATGGACAAAGAGTTTATAAATCTTTGAAAACGATGCCACAATATGACTATAAGTTATACAGAAAAGTTATGCCCCTTGAAATAACTTTTACAGAGTTAGGTCCCCTGAGATATATGAAATTATGATGAAAAATGAAAAATGAAATAATACTGAGTAAGCAGGCGATTTCACACTAACAAAATATCACAGTTGACAGCTCTGGAATGAAAGGAAGGCGTGTAGAAAATTTCATCTCAATCGGATGGGCCGTTCGCGAACAAATAAAGGCCATACATACATACAGACAGAGATACATACAGACAGAGATACGCACATCCTAATTTATATATAAGATAAATATTTGTCTTTCTCTGCCTCTATTGGTCTTTCTGCTTGCGGTGTGTATATTGCATTATTAGCCCATTTTTCTTCAACAAATCCGTACATTTCCTCACTATCTTTTTCTTCATTTTCTTCACGTGATAATTCTGAGTAGAAGTTTGGTGACCACGTTTATGAGGTTGGTTTTTCGAAAACATTCTCAGTTAAATGCTCCTGGTCTATTGGGTATAGATAGCTTATAAATATTCTTTGAGATTGCAATACATGATAAATATATGACAATAAACGACAAGTAAATTGGAATATTCTTAAGCAAGTGAATCGGTACAATTATCTCGGAACAATCATAGCATCTGATAGGAGATATCTTGAAGAGATTAGAACAAAAATCGCCACGGCGAAGGTAGCCTTTTGTAATATGGAAAACATACTGGCCAATAAAAAGGTATCATTTGCAACGAGAAAAAGAGTGTTGAGGTGCTACATAGAGCCTGTACTTTTGTATGGATGTGAAGCATGGACAACTAGCTGATGGTTGTGGAGATGTGGTTTCTGAGGAAAATGCAAATACCATGGACAGACAGAAAAACCAATGACCAAGTACTACAGGAGACAAATGAAAATCGTAAACTGATTAGAGAAATTAGACGTAGACAGTCAAAATTTTGTGGGCATGTTATGAGAAGAAATGACTTGGAGAACTTGGTGACAACGGGCAAGATCGATGATAAGAGAACAAAGGGAAGGCAGAGAAGTAAATACCTGGATGGCTTCGCCTCGTGGCATGGTCGAGACAGAAACACTGAGCTGATCCACGACTCTGGAGATCGAGTTATATGGCAAAACATGACCGCCCACGCTTATGGGCATGGCACATGATGGATGGGTGGATGTTTAACTCTTCCATTAATACCTTTCCTGTCGCGATTTCAGACTGCTAGCATTTACTCACGTATTTCGTCCTGTCAACTGATTTTTCTGTGCATCTTGTTTGTATCTTTAATAGAATTTGATTCAGTTTTAAAGCTTTGCTCCTTTAACAAGCTTATCTTTTGCCTTTATGCATTTATCTTATATTTATGTATGCATTGTGTTAATTCGTGTTTATTATTTTCATTTCCTTTTCTTTTGGTTGACGAATCTTTGTCAAAGGAACATCAAGAACGACACAACAAAAAATGAAGGACATCTTTTGGTGAATTACAGACGGGTAAGAGATCTCAGGGTCGGCCTCTACTACGATACAAAGATGTGTGTAAACGGGGCATGATTGATACATGTATTGATAATGCACATTGGGAGCAAGTCGCCGCTGAACGTGTTGCATGGAGTTCAAACATCAGAAATGGAATAAAGACAAAGGAGAAAATTATTACAGATAAGTCACACGCCGAGCATGTGAGACGTGAGATGGTGCATGATGGTGGAAATGACCACGTGTTCACATGCACCCACTGTGAACGGACATTTACAGCGCGAATTGGCCTTATCAGTCACATCCGCTACCGCCATAGGTAAAAGTTATGATGCCTTTTTGAAGCACAAACTATCGTCTGTCAATACGGCAAGGTGCCAATTAACGGTTGACGAATGGAATTATTTAGTATAGCCCATACTTCATCTATATATTGTATTTTAGTCAGAGCTTTGTATCTTTTTTCCCCAGTCACTCTGTATCGTTTTTAAAATCATGTATCTGCTTTTAAGATATATTTATTAAGTTGCATGTTCTTAACGTCATCTTTCCTCTCTTCAGTCGTACTTGCATTTGTTCACATAGGGAATGTTGTAACACTTACAGTCACCGCTAGGCCTTGTCTTCACATTTATCTATGCAATTCAAAATCTTTCATTAATCAGTCTGTAGTCAATCTGGTATCGATAAAATGACTTTACTGCTGCCGAGCTTTACGGATGTACTTATTTGTGCTGTTCGTTTGATTTATATATTTTTTGTTGTTTCGTTCTTGATGTTCCTTTGAGACAAATTTCAATTGGAACTTTCGCCTGATTCATCCCTCGAGCTTCTCAATTATATTTGATGTTTTTATTCGGCTTGTAGTCAGTCTGGTTAAATATTTTACTGTCGGTGTTTACCCAGTGTAAGGTCGTTATTTATGTTAATTAAACCATGTGTTTGCAATCATCATGTATTTTATTTTAATTCATTCTATCTGGGTTGTTTTTTTCGTTTCTTATTCCTTTAATTAACAGTTTAAGGAAACTTAAGATAACATCAATGGGTGGGTAATTCGTTAATTATCTTGCTACACAGAGAGTTAGTTATCTTACTACATAGAGAGTTATGTTGCTAGATATGGTATCACGCAGGTTTGTTTTTGTTTGTTTGTTTTTTTTGGTTTTTTTGCGCTCACTCGCTTTGAACACAAGCGTAGTCCATACACACTATTTATAGTAGTGATGGACTGACTTTTGCGTGGGGATTAGCTTTCCCTGTTAACAATGTCCCTCGCATTCAGGTGAACTCACTCCGACTTCAGAGGTACTTGTAATTTATGTCCCCGAGTAAAAGACGACAGGTCAACATTCTAGTCCAACTGTCCGGTGCGGTGTAGGAGTTGAACAGCTTACGTCGGCGTCAGCGCAACGGATGTTTAAGAACACTCGTTCTTACCTATTCGATCATGCTGACCTGCACGCAAGGGTTTTACTTTAATCTTGCAGTCGAGAACACAAATGTACAGCCTTCTTCTTCTTCTTCTTCTTCTTCTTCTTCTTCTTCTTCTTCTTCTTCTTCTTCTTCTTCTTCTTCTTCTTCTTCTTCTTCTTCTTCTTCTTCTTCTTCTCATCCTCCTTTACTTCTCCTCCTCCTCTACTTCTTCTTCTTCGTCGTCTACTTCATATTCTTCTTTGTTCAACACAAGAATACAGACTTGATCCAAAACTCAGATAACGCGTGATGATGATGATGATAAATTACAATAGCTGTTTTCCTGTATGGTAATACTTCCAATAACTGCACTTTTGCGTGGTAAACACTTCACAAAACACCAACAAAATGTGAGATCTAGTTCCAGATATTCATCAGATCCAAACATCCATGACGTTCGAGACGTTTCCCACAGGCGGCGGGTTACATTGAACAATCTTCTTTATCTCCAAACTTTCTGCCCGACTGTATGAGGCCCCACGAGAGGTAGGCGTGCATGAATAAAATATGAGGGATCCGGCCGCAATATGCAGGACGTTATAGCAGTCAGTATGTGGACAATGGGCAGTTGAGGAGGGTTAATGTTCATGTCTGATGAAATATGGTAATTGTGTTTCCCTATTATCGTGTAAGAAGCTGAAAAACTTGATGTATTTGTCAATGTTTACAATATGTTTTGTTGTGCGCTGATGAAGTCTTCAAGTGGTGAACAGGTAGACTACTTGCCTGCTAACCGATACGTCAGGGATTTGGATGTTGAAAGCTATTGTATAGATCTTGTTCGAAGTGTGACATCAGTCTGATTGCGTAGCTGATTATCTTTAATAACTTTTATTGCTCCCGCTTGAATCACATTCTTAAAAGCTCACGTTTTTGTAGAAAATTTCAGGTCATAATCAGTTACTGTAATTTGAAGTTCATTGCTTCAGTGTAACGTTTAACTCAGAAAATGCCACCACATAGCAACACCCAGATTACCAGAAGTGACGTGTAGAAATACAGGAGTGGAATGCCAGCAGCATTCTGTTCAAGTTTTTTAATACCGCCACTGTGGTGAAGGAGTCACGAACGCAATTCGTAATCCCACATACCGAGTTCGACACACAGCTGTGGGAGATTTGGCATCAGAACACCTTGAGTTGGTTTTCATACAATAGTATAAGTGCTGGTTGTTCAGAAAGCAATGGCAAACTACTGAACGTAAACTTGCCAAGAACTCACAAGCAGCCAGGAAGTAGGGGTATGTCACAATTATGGCGTCTCATCTCATCTCAGCATGTTCCTCTTGTACCTTGCGGTGTCGAGGTGAAGTATAAACAGCGTGAGAGTGCCCGATTATGGGCTTCATATATCGATATTCCCATGGACTCTGCTATTCCTTCAGTCCAACGTTTACGTGGTCGGCCTCTTCCTCTGTTTCCATCTGGTCTGTATGTACATCATTGTTTGGTATGCTGTTGACTGGTAACCTACTTTCATGGCCAAACCATTTGACTTGCTGCTTTCTAATAAAATCTATCACTGCTATTACCCCCACTTTAGTCCTGATTTCTTCATTTCTGATCTTATCTCTTCTTGATACGTTGAGTATTCTTCTCAGGAATCTCATTTCTGTTGTTGTGATTTTTATTTTCTTTTTTTCTGCCATTGTCCAGGTTTGGCATTGGTAGCAATTATGGCATACACGTTGTTAATATGGTAGCAGACATGATGTATTATAATGCAATGGCAATATTTCGGCGATATATAAGCCCATGGCAGAAACGGCAATTCATTTAAGACGATTAATCATCCCATGGTCCTTAATCAGTTAAGTATCAAGATGTCAAGGCAGAAGATCTATGGACAACAATCACCTTCACATTAATCAGCTTCTGAGAGTAAAACCATGGACAACTGATATTTGCGGCTGACTCAGTCAGAGAATTATTAATCTGAGCCAGGGATGGACCCTAATATAACTTCTCCTTGAGGTTGAACGGGCTATGGGTAATAGTAGAATCAAAGCAAACGGCAGGAGTATGCCATACCCGTAATACTGGGTAAGGTCGATGATGCCACGAGCTGCGCGATCCAGTGCCTTGCCCCAAAGCAGAAGAAAGCCTCTGGGTAGCATCCTACGTTTTTCGTTCTAGATTTCTTCTCAGAACTTATGAAAAATGCTTTGGTAGCACACGGAATTGATAGTACCGCCAAGAGGACAGTGGTCAGTGAGTATTCCCCACAACGGTTCCTACAGACGGTGAGCATGAGCTTTTCTTCAGAGGGTACCCCCTTTGCTTCCTTTGTTATTGGTGAACGCGAATATTTCGAATCAATCTATAGAGACTTTCTTCAGAGAGTACCCCCTTTGCCTCCTTTGATATTGGTGAAAGGGAGTATTTCGAATCAATGTACAAAGACTTTCTTCATAGGGTACCCCTTTGCCTCCTTTGATGTTGGTGAAAGGGAATATTTCGAATCAATCTACAGAGGAGCGCCTAGCCCAGTTACAAGAAAGTCTTGCTCTCATTCGGGAGGGTCGGTTTCGAATCCTCGGTAAGGTAATTAATTATTTTTTTCTGTCAGGGGCAAGAGAAACTGCCCTAGCCAGGCTGTCTTAATTCCTCAGACTTAAGAACTACAATGAGTTCTGGCAAGTTTTTTATTACACAGGTGTTGGCGAAAAGGAAAGTTTCCATTATTTACTCTGAGTTTTAGTCTAGCATTAATAGAAATGCACCCAATATTCGTCAACAGTAATCAATCTACGAACAAAACCATCATCGTCAGCATTGCAAATGTCCAACATCTGTGTGGCTATTTCTGGTCGATGCACATGTTGGAATGTCGTGAGAAGACGGGTAACCCGTCCCGCAGGCACATTTCTCACGTGATGCTCTACTTGCGCAATCTTTAGTATGGTTCTATGACTTAGTCCCAATCAACCTTGATTTCTTTGATGGTCATGAGTCTTTCTGACGGGACTTTCTGAGAGGACCTTCTTGCAATGTTGGTCGCGTCGTCTAAAAAACTGACCTGAAGTTCCTTGAATCATCTTGAAAGTTGCTGTATCCTGCTTGAAAATGACTTTTCTAATGCTTCCCAATGGCATACGAAACTCAGACATCCTCATTACGGCAAAGACCCAATCATAAATTTCCTTCTCAGATTTGTGATACAGGTCATAGCCTCCATTTTGTCCACGACGTCACTTCATACACATTTGCACAAGTTTCCCATTTATTGCTCACACACACGTTTTCCTTGGTGGCACGTACGCGCGAGATATTTCAACCAGAGTGTGTCTTCACCTTAACACATAGCACACCCGCCTGTCTTAGACATGTCTTAACTCATTCAGTGTCAAGTCATAATTAATCGTCACAAGCGACTTCCCATATCTGCCGTAGGCTTACATACCGTAGTTTTATCCTATATAGTCTCCTTTAATTAATATATAATAAGTCGTATAATATAATATAATAGCTGTAACACCACTACACTATCCATTTTTTTTTTTTGGGTGCAAACCTACTTTTTTGTGTGGCATTCAATGTGTCTGAAGATTTTTCCTCATTAGCATATAATTCTTTCTCCATGTTAGGTTTATCTGTATGCATTATCTTTATTTTTGCTATATTAAGATATAAGTTGTGATTTTCACTATTCAATTGGGTTGAGGTTATTAGCTGTTCTATGCCATTCTGTGTTGTGGATAGTAATACTGTATCATCAGCATATCGAATCTCTGCTATTTCATGACCATCGATGTTTTTGACGTTAGAGTTAAATATTCAACGTTTGTTGCTAGCTTTCATCTTCTTTTGACTTTCATACATGTCCCAGTGCTATGAACACTCCACCCGCCTGTTTTTATTCTTATTTTAATACCGTTATCTGTTCCCCCATGTTTTGTCTTCATTGCTAACTATATATGAATGCAATATATTTTTTTAAACAAGTGGATTGGTACAACTACGAGGGTAAGTTAATAAGTAAGTCACAAATGGCTTTAGAAAAATAACTAAATATGATAACAACGTGAAACCAGTTTATTTATATACATACATTGTCCCATTTTAAGACGAATGTTGCGAATTCCTTGGACTGCCAGAGTAACTAACATCGATTGCCTGAAAGAGGCTAATGAAACTAGAACACTATATACAACAATAAGAAAGAGACAAACAGCTTTCTTTGGTCATGTGTTGAGAAGAGGGGCATTGGAGAACATCGTGACAACTGGAAAGATCGAGGGGAAAAAGGCAGAGGCAGACCAAGAGAAATGATGATGGACGGATTGAGACGGTGGCATGGAGGAATATCATCAGCCGAGTTGATCCAGAACACCAAAGACCGAGATCTGTGGAGAACCATGAACGCCTACGCCAGCCGGCACGGCACTTGATGATGATGATGATGACATTGTCCCTTTATTTCTCAACATAATTTCCACCAACATTGATGCACTTGTCCTATCGTTTTATCAGTCCTCCTAAACCGGCTGCATAGAACTGCTTGCTGTGTTTTCATTTACCTGCCATCCCACAGAACTGCGTGACTTACTTATTGACTCGCCCTCGTAACGTTTTCTACCCAGCTATGCACCGCTTTACGGGATAAACATTTGTCAGCATAAACACTGAAAACACACCTTGGCGGGACACATTTCGCGAAACTAACTTCCTCCCGTAGGAGACAAGAAAGATGGCTGCAGCCACCATGGTGGAATGGAGAGGTCGAGAAGGTGTGGCTGGGAAAGAGGCAGGCTGTCAAAGACTGGCAAAAGGCCAGAAAGGCTAACATGCCACAGGTTGAATTGGCGAACCTGAAGACTGAGGTCGTTAGGACGACGACTTTATTCAAATCCTGCGCCAAACAGGCCAAGGCCGACAAATGGGACGAGTTCTGCAGGAAGGTGTGCTCCGAGCAATCTCTTACGACATTCTGGCGCCTCCACAAGAGCATGAACGGTGCTGCACAACGTAGGGGTATTCCAGACTTTCAAGGCACAGACCTCGCATGGAAAAAGTCGGATGCGGATAAAGGTAAGGCCCTTCTTGCACGCTACATAGAACAGACTGACCAGAAAGACGAGCCCGCCAGACAGAGGACCACAACAACACTCTCTCAGTTGTGCGAGGGGGTCGGGACAGACGAAGAATGGACGATCACAGTTGACATATTGCGTGCGATGCTAAAGAAATCACCTAACACCGCCCCAGGCCCAGACGGCATCCGATATGGTGACCTAATGGTGATATCAGATGATGACATGGAAGAACTGGCCAGAGAATTCAACACCAGTATCCAGAGGGGTCAGGTCAAAGAAGAATGGCTACACAGCTACTTGCTGCCGCTGCCAAAACCGAACAAAGACCATTCCAAGATAAGCGGCTACAGAATCATTACGATGCAGAATACTGTTGGCAAGCTACTGGAGAAAATTGTAGCACACAGACTTGCTTGGGACTTGGAACAGCTCGGTTGCTTCCCGCCCACACTTGGAGGATACAGACGCAACAAAGAGTCATGGCTGAATGCGGCGGTCTTTGCTCAAGATGTTTACGAAGGATTTCAGGTCAGAGAAGAGACATGTGCGGCCGCCATAGACTTAGAGGACGCATATAACAGAGTATCTTTCGAGCACTTGATGCAAACCCTCCTCAGACTGAAAGTGCACCCTCACCTTGTACGATGGATAGCTGCAGTTCTACTCCAAAGGAAGGTGGTGCTAAGATGCGGGAGTTGGTCTTCTGAGCCGATAACGATATGTCCAGGATTGCCGCAGGGTTCACCACTGTCACCAGTACTTTTCAACGTGTATACGGTGCCGATCACTGAACAACAGTTGGATGGGAGGGGTAGGACTCTATCATTCGTTGACGACATCCTCGTGTATCGACAGGGTCGAGATAGACAGGCGGTTGCCAACTATATGCAGGGCGAACTAGATCGAATTTCTTCATGGTGTGCTGATGCCGATGCCCTTGTCAACCCTGCAAAGGCAACGGTTACATGGTTCTCACTAAACAACCATATTGTGAAAACAGACCTGCCGGCAGTAAGAATGGATGGGAGCATTCTGAGTAGAACCCAGTCAATGACATATCTTGGCGTGAGGCTTGATCGTAGCCTGTCCTTCAGAGATCATGTCGATTATGTCATAACGAAGGCTCGAAAAGGTTTGGCAGCAATGAGAGTCATGGCGAGTGCCAATATCGAGCAAAGACTGCTATTACTTCTGTTTCAAGGACTTGTGCTTTCACGCATCGAGTATGCCCTGGCCATCCTCACTGTCAGCCCTACACAGATTGGAAGACTTGAAAAGGTACAAAACGAAGCCATGCGCATCATTTTGGGCTGCACGAGAGACACCAGCTGTGTAGCAATGAGATACCTCCTTGACTTCCCGACAATGGAACACAGGATCAAGATCTGGAGAGCTCGTGCATACTTAAAAATAAGTGCAGATGAGCAGCACCCTCTGCATGACGCTGTATTCAGAGAAAAGGGTGACAGGCTAAAGAGGGGCAAATCATGGATGGGTCGGGCGGAAGATGTCGTCGGACAGGTCTGCAGTCTTACCAGTATCAACCCCGGCAAGGAATGGGTGCCGGTGCCTCCAGCTTTTAAGTGTACCTTCTCCTGCTTTATCACACTCGACAGACGGTGCAGAGAGCAGAACCCTGCCGCTGTCAATGCAGAGGTTAACGCGCTCATCTATGATCACTCAGATAGCCCCGAAGTGCTCATCTATACAGATGGATCTGTTGTAAAGCAGCAGAGAAGTGCGTGGGCATTTACAGCCCGTTCAGCGGGCCGAACCGTTCAAGAATCCAGTGGTGCCCACTCCATGACCACGAGCAGCATGACGATGGAGGTAATGGCAGTTACACAGGCTTTCATATGGCTGGAATCACAGCATTATACCAACGTGTGTGTACTAAGTGATTCAATGAGCATGATTCAGAAGGTCGAAGCTGGATCTATACGTAGACAGTGGACTGAGTCGCTGCGGAAGTCCGTTGTCCGCAAAGTCACTTTCATCTTCGTCCCGGGACATGTGGGAGTCGAGGGAAATGAACGAGCTGATAAATTGGCTGGCTCTGCACCCCCTGTAGATGGCCAGCCCATGGATCGTGCCGATGTTATTAATGCCCTTAAAGATATGGCGAGAACAGAGGATTTTGACGCTAGTGATTCCACATCGCTGTCCAGGATGAAAGACCTGGGAGTAAGAATCGGCACAGCCAGACGCGAGAGGTACATCGGGAAAACAAAGCGCCTCGTCAACCAACACAGAACTGGCACTATTAGCCACCGGACGCTGATGCATATGCTGGGGGGAGGATCTGAGCACCTATGGACATGTCCGGAGTGCAACGAAGATACCCCAACTGATAACTAACTAACTAACTATTTCGCGAATGACTCCGAAGTTGAATGTGAAGTGAAAACGTGGTTTAGAAAACAGAGCACGCAGTTCTATGCTGCCGGTTTGGGAGGAATGATAAAACGATGGGATAAGGTATGTTTTCTTAAAAATGCGGTCTAGCATGGGTCAGAATAATAATGGCGACAAGAGCAATGCCTATTTCGGGCCTGTTCTGATGTCAGACGTATCCTGTAGTTTTTCCATCAGTGGCGCATCCTTATAGATGACTCTTGTTTTCAGACATGGTTCTGATTCGATGTTTGCTTCTCTCTCTTTCAGACAAGAAGTGCTGGAGATTTTGATAACGAACTCGACCTACAATCATCGGATTTCTCCAGATTATGAACTTGGTACGTGTGTTTATGTGATTGTATTGTTCACGCTAAGTGCGTGTTTCTATGATTGTGACGATCACGTGTAGGTAGGATCACGTGATGCGTATGTTTCTATGTTTGGTGGGATCATGTTCGGTGTGTGTTTCTATGTCTGCTAGGATCATACAATGAGTATGTTACTATGTTTGTTAGTTTCATGCTAGAAGTAGGATTATACGATTGTATTGATCACGTTAGAAGTATATTTCTATGTCTGATGGAAACACATTTAGGTGTAAGTTTCTATGATTGAAATGATCCCTTTAGAAGTATGTTTCTGTGTCTGATGGAATCACGTTAGGTGTATATTTCTATGATTGTATTGATCACGTTAAGAATTTGTTTTTATGTCTGCTATGATCACGTTATGGGTGTTTGTATGGTTGCTATAATTATATTAAAAGTGTCTGTGTGATAAATGAACACTTTCTTAACACTTCTCCTTCCTCCTCTTCTGAGCTGCAGCATAACCGTAGACGGTACAACCTGCTTTCTATTAGAGCCGGATGTTGGGTCTGAGTCCGATATGACTGAGCTACCGAATGACAATAGACGGTACTACCTGATTTCTGTTAGCGCCGAATGTTGGAATGTCAGGCCTTAGTCAGATATGACAAAGCTGCTTGCATTCTGTTAGCGCCGAATGTTGGGTGGCGCTCACACACCCGACACCCCCAATGTGCCAACATCCTCAGGTGGGGGAGCGCAATTTGGAGGGCACAAACCTTATCCTTATGCGAGGAAATGCAACCTAAAGACTAAATGTTATGGCAGGGCAGACCAGGCCCTAAGCAAGGGTCGGCAAATGTTCTGGGATCGAAGCTACGACAGGCGGACAGCTAGAGAATTGCTTCGCTGATCCGACAGCTTCTAAAGCTCGTCTTGTTCCAGATGTATTGGTGTTACTTTTCCTCTGGAGTAAACTAGGCAGAGGGATCAAACTGCATAGGCAACATATGGTCTCTATAATTCAACCCAGGCTTTATAAGCAAAATGTAACAAATTATAGTCTGTCTAGACGGCACGGTGTCAATAGAATTTATGTCCAGGGATCACTATAGTCTCTACCTAAAAGGAAAGCAAAGACACCATCATCATCATCATCATCATCATCATCATCATCATCCAGTGCCTTACCGGCTGGCGTGGTAGATCATAACTTTCCACAAATTGCGATCTCCGACGGCGTGACTCAATTCGTGCGTTGACTCCTGTCCGTGCCATGACACAAGACTGTCAAGAATCTTCTCCCGCTGTCTTTCTCTATCTTTCTTTCCGACATACCACAAGGAAATAATAGTCTACACATAAATCGATAAGAGCGATAAAAGAAATTACGAAGAACATGCAAGGAAAAGAAGCTTATGCAATAAGTCATTATCACCGAATGCAAGAATAAGAGTATTAAAATTATATATATATATATATTTATATATATATATATATATATATATATAACCTGAAAAGCTGGGAAGCAACGGAGATATGGTTCCTGAAACGAGCGTTGCGAATTTCTTGGACTGCCGGTAGCAACTAACAATGATTGTCTGGAAGAACAAACTAGAACATTATATACGACTATAGGAAAGCGACAAGCGGCATTCTTTGGTCATGTTATGAGATGATAAATATTGGAGAATATCGTGAAAACTGGAAAGATGAATGGGAAAAGAGGTAGAGACAGAACACGAGAAATGATACTAGATGGACTGAGACGGTGGCATGGAACAATATCACCAGCATGGAAAGACACGAACGCCTAAACCAGCTGGCATGGCACATGATGATGATGATGATGATGATGATGATGATGATGATGATGATGATGATGATGATGATGATGATGATGATGATGATGATGATGATGATGATGATGATGATGATGATGATGATGATGATGATGATGATGATGATGCAATAATATCAATACAGACATGGAACAGGATTATTTTCAAACAGAAAGTCAAAAGATGGGATCGCCCAATCCAGTTGCGAAAGCAATTTGATGAAAAAGTGCTCAATTGGTTTTTTTTTTTTTTTTAAATTATGATTTAATTTGTTTCTGGTGATGACAATCAGGGTCTCTCGGAGCAAACGCGTGCCTGCTTGGACCGTTTCAGTGGGTGCTCATTTATCAACCACAGCAGAACATGGCAGATTTCAAAACAAAAACATCAGACTCCACGAAACGGAAACAACCCGCGTGTTTTCACAAGTCTCCATTCACATTCTTCTTATTCTTCATTGGGGCATTCTTTATCCCCAATTGAGATATAGGCCATCAATCGATCCATGATAAGCCGTCCTATCTTTTGTTATCTCTTGCATCTCCCTCCATGTCCTTCCAGTTTTGTTTTGTTTTTTTTTCATCTCTGTCTGTAATTCTCTTCTCCATTTGTTTTTAGGTCTCGCGCTATTTCGTTTGCCTTCTGGGTTCCAGACAAGAGGGTCTAGTTATACTTACTATCTTCAGGTTTACTATCCTCAGGTTTTCTCAGTGTGTGTCTTATCAAGCTCCGGCGCCTTTTCCTCCCCTCTTGGTTCACCGGTATTTGTCTAATTCTCTTTATAGGCTCTACGTTGGTGATTCTACCATACCATTTGATTCCCACTACCGTCATCATGGTCTCTTTCGTTTAGTTCTGTAGAATACTCTACGTTTATTATTGTCTTTGTCATATTGTTCTGTAGAATACTCTACGTTTATTATTGTCTTTGTCATATTGTTCTGTAGAATACTCTACGTTTATTATCGTCTCTGTCATATTGTTCTGTAGAATACTCTACCTTTATTGTCGTCTCTGTTATATTGTTCTTAGAATACGCTACCTTTATTGTCGTCTGTGCCATATTGTTCTGTAGAATACTCTACTTTTATTATCGTTTCTGTCATATTGTTCTGTAGAATACTCTACTTTTATTATCGTCTCTGTCATATTGTTCTGTAGAATACTTTACGTTTATTATCGTCTCTGTCATATTGTTCTGTAGAATACTCTACCTTAATTGTCGTCTCTGTCATATTGTTCTGTAGAATACTCTACCTTTATTGTCGTCTCTGTCATATTGTTCTGTAGAATACTCTACCTTTATTATCGTCTTCGTCATATTGTTCTGTAGAATACGCTATCTTTATTAACATCTCTGTCATATTGGTCTGTAGAATACTCTTCGTTTATTATCACCTCTGTCGTATTGTTCTGTAGAATACTCTAACTTTATTAAAGTCTCTTTCGTTTAGTTCTGTAGAATACTCAACGTTTATTAACGTCTCTTTCATATAGTTCAGCGGAATACTCTACCGTCATTATGGTGTCTTTCGTATAGTTCTGTAGATTACTCTACGTTTATTATCCTCACTTTCATATAGTTATGTAGAATACTCTACCGCCATTAGTCCCTTCCAGTTAATCATTCGGTTGTCCAAAGTAAAGGGAACATTCGTTTCAGAAACCTCATCATCTCCACTGTCTCCAAGATTGTTCCTGATTTCTTTGATCCTACTACTGCTTTGTATTTCACTCTTGGCATAAACAATAGTCGGGCTGTTTATCTTTAACATCTTGCCTGTTGTCCTTAGACAGAAAAACCAATCAACAAGTCCTACAAGACATAAAATAAAAACCGTAAACTGCATAGAGAAATTAGACGCAGACAGTCCAGATATTGTTAACACTTTATGAGTAAAAATAAACTGGAGAACTTGGTGACAGCTGAAAAGATTGAGATGAAAAGAACAAGAGGAAGGCAGAGCGTTAAATATCTAGATGGCCTGGCTGCATGGCATAATCGAGATAAAAACACAAAGCCGATCCACGAATCTGGTGACCGTGTGACATGCGAAGCATGATCGCCCACGCTTATCGGTTTGGCACATGATGATCTTGTTGATGATGATGATGATGATGATGATGATGATGATGATGATGATTATGATGATGATGATGATGATGATGATGATGATGATGATGATGATGATGATGATGATGATGATGATGATGATGATGATGATGATGATGATGATGATGATGATGATGATGATGATGATGATGATCCTTAGTTCACTAAGACATGTGTATATTTAGTATCAATATGTCAACCAACTCTAACATTCCCGTAATTTCTGAGTCTCTATCAGAAAATCACGAATACTTATAATTCCAGTGACCATTTTGTTAAGCACTCACCTATTCCGTCCTCTGCCAAGTTTCTTCCTGCTAGTATCAATTTGGATTCCTGATTCCATCAGTTGCCGCTGCCGGATGTGGTCAACGATGGGTATGTCCTCGTACAACAGGCGATTATTTGTGAACAGCATAGTGTATCCCGCGCCGAACTTTATAAGGAATAAGTTGAGCTGAGTTGAGTCAAGAACCAACATCATAGCCCTCAGGACATTCCCATAAGTGCTACGTCCTTATCTTCAACAGCCAGCGAAGAGTCCCAGCACTAATGGTAGACGTAGCAGTTTGATTATGTGGCCGGCTGCTCTTTCCTCTAATAAGTAATGAACATGTTATATGACTGGGGTAGGTGTTATAATGACACCTACAGAAGAGAGTGTCTGCAATAAGACATCCGGACTTTCAAATGCCCCTCCCAATTACCTTACATATTTGCTGGACCTAGAGGCAAACTAAATAAAAATGTTGCCTTCTCTGCAAGACGTCGCGATCAACACCAACCTCGGGTGAATTTTCCAGGCAATTTTAAGTGCAAGAGATTACCATAGTCTGTCCCGTGGTGAAGAGGTTACCAACGCGATTCGCAATCCCACATACAGCGTTCAACCCACAGCTGTGGGCGATTTGGAAGCAGACTGCTTTGTATTGCTTTTCATACAATGGTAAAAGCGTCGATCGTTCATAAAGCAATGGCAAATTACTGAACATAACCTTGCCTAGTAAATAAAAAAACGCAAAAAAAATGATGGAGTTGACTGTGATGTCCTGTAAAGGAGATGCTACTACGATGCTACTCGTAGTTAGTTTAGTTTACCATACAGAAGGCTATACAGTAGCTTTGATAACTAGGAAATTATCGGTAGTCAACAGAAATTAAACTTAGCACCAAACTTATAATTCTCAGTTCTAACCTTGAAGCAATACTACTGTGTGGATCAGATACATGAACAACAAAGAAAACAATTACAAATAAACTACAAATATTCACTAATGTCTGCGAAAAACAGAAGAGATAAAATGGTATGACAGAATCAACCAATGTGGAACTCATTGAGAGAGCTAGACAGATACCAAAGAACCAAGGAGTGAAGAAATGACACACTGGCACGGCATAGAACATATATTGAGAAAACCTCGTGAATAGTAAACTAGAAAAGCTTTAGTATGGAATCCACGGGGAAAAAGAAATAGAGCAGTGCCAAAAACAATCAATTACAGGTTCTAGAAAAACCGGAAATGAAAAGAGCGTTGATGAAAGAAATAAAAAAGAGGCAAGTAAAATATATCGGCCACGTTAAAAGGCATAACACTCTTATAAAAACCAGACTGGAAGGTGGGACTGAAGACAAGCGAGCAAGAGGTAGATAACGATGCAAGTAGGAACATAACATCAAGAGATGGACGAACAGTAATCTGACAGAATTTACAGTAGCGGAAAGAGACAGATAACGGTGGAGATCCATTGCAACCAACCTTCATTGTGGAGACGGCACTAGATTGATTGAGTACCTAAAAACTCATGGAGAGGAGAAATAGAAACGGAAATGAACAATATGGGAAGAATATGAGCAAAGCTCCATGGGATAGCTGAAGACAGAAGGCTTGGAGTGGGTTTGTTGGGGCCTATCCCTCTATGGGAAAATAGAAGGCAAAAGAAGAAAGGAGAAGAAGAATTTTAAAATTGCTTTCTGAACGAGAAGGCAACGTCGAAGTCCAACTAACCGATGTAGGGGTTGATCCGGCTACCCCGCCGTCACTGCTGTACGTGAAATTGCCCAATAACTCACACACAACCAATAAAGGCTGGGGTGGTTGCATTGCCCTGCAAAGGTCAAGAAATTGTCGTGGTTTTTACACCGTTGGACGGTTGGTTCTTCCTGTCCAATCCGCTCTGTCCAATCGTATAAAAGAAGTATCCAGTCCACAACAAGGATACAGATCAGTGTAACTGTTATATGTATATTTTCATGTAGTGTTTTTCACGTAGTCGTATTGGTTTGTGATTGTGTTTCCTGTGCTGACGAAGGCTTTGGCCACAACGTCCGTTGTGTTACTTTTGATCGTCTTCTAGTAAAGTTTACCGTCTTTTTCTCTCTTTTTTTGTGATTAATTATTTTCATAACACAAGATTGTAGGTTTTAGTTGGTCACTTTGTCTTCCTTTATTCCCCAGTTTTGATAGTACGGATGTTTCCTTTCTTTATTCTCCAAGTATTAACGTGGCCTACCTCCTCCCCCGCCCCCCCCCCCTCTTCCAGTATTCATATTAACAAGATCTCCTCCCTCCCTCACGCCTCCTGCTTTCATATAAACGATGGTGCCTTTGTCTCGTCTACTGCCTTCAACTGAAACTGTTTATTCAGGTCACTCATCATATTTCAGATCATGCAACAATCGTCTATGTCCAGATATATGTGCTCAGCATTGACACTGTCAACGAACAGTCCATGGTAAGTACTAGTTATCTCACCGGCACCCTCCCTCTCTCTCTCCTCTCTTCTCTCTCTCTTCCTCTCTCTCCTCTCTTCCCTCTCTCTCTCTCTCTCTCCCTTCTCCCTCTTCTCTCCTCTCTTCTCTCTCTTCCTCTCTCGTCCTCTCTCTCATCTCCCTCTCTTCTCTCTTCGTACCTCTCTCTTTCTCTCTCTCCTTCTCTCCCTCTTATATCTCTCTCCTCTCCCTCTCCTTTGTCTCATCTCCATTTCATCACTCTCCTCTCTCTCTTCGCACCTCTCTCTTCCTCTCTCTCTCCTTCTCTCCATCTCCCTCTCCTCTCCCTCTCCTTTGTCTCATCTCCATTTCCGCATTCTCCTCTCTCTCTCTCTCTCTCTCTCTCTCTCTCTCTCTCTCTCTCTCTCTCTCTCTCTCTCTCTCTCTCTCTCTCTCTCTCTCTCTCTCTCTGATAGCCACTATTTAAGAAAAAAACCTTTCATTTAGCGCACATAAATCATAACAAAGTAAAAAAATGACTATTATATTACCTTTCTACACCCCATAAGCCGTAGTTAACGTGTGGTGCACATTTCTATAGATTCACTAATCGCCACCGCAATCATCATGTGGTTAATATCCCCTCGGCCGCCTTTACTTCTCAACACATTTCCTGGTACTCATTCTAGGCCAGTGTTTCCCAACGTGGGGCCCACGCCCCACAGGGGGGGGGGGGGGCAATTTGACTGTTAAGGGGGGCAATTCGAAAATGGAAGAAATCGGCTGAATATAACAAAACGGGGAGACTTGAGACTGAAGTTAACTAAATTGGAACCTGACATAAGATCTCTTTGCAGCAAGCATCAAGCGCAAGGATCTCACTAAATGTAAATAATAAATAATTACTAATAATTAAAATAATATAGACAAATCTTTCATTAAAATTATTTTGTACTTGAATTTCAGTTCTCCATTATATGTTTTGAAAATTTACTTACTGTGTTTGCTCAATAATTACCTAGTGATTTCTTCCTAAAACCTATCATTCAAGTTTCTTTAGTGAACATTTCAATTTTTGAATATTAAAAATAATGTATTTGTTGAGGGGGGGGGGGGGCATGGGGCGGGGGAGGGGGGCAATATGAATTTTAGAAAGGCTTAAGTGGGGCATGGTACAAAAAAGGTTGGGAAACACTGTTCTAGGCTGTTTGGACCTAGAAACCCAAGTTTTAAAATCCGCATCGATGCAAATTCGAACCCAAGAACTCCGGACCTACAGGCAGGCGCCTACCCACTGCACCACCCTGCCCCCCACGTAAAACATCAACACACTTCTTTAACCATCGTCCCGAGGTAGTTTGCTGTCATGGGTCCGTGACGTAGGTCCGAGAGCAAGCAGGAGTAGATTGCCACATCTTCTCTCATCTTAGCAAACGACGAGCGTCCAACCCGAATCCGATCGTGCTCATTATATTATCAGAGCAGTTGGCCATCAACTTCGCTAGCGCACGCTCCCACTTACAACATATTCAGCTGTAACCGTGTCCCACCTACACATATTCAGCTGTAACCGTGTCCCACCTACACATATTCAGCTGTAACCGTGTCCCACATACAACATATTCAGCTGTAACCGTGTCCCACATACAACATATTCAGCTGTAACCGTGTCCCACCTACAACATATTCAGCTGTAACCGTGGGACCAGCACCCACCCTGTCCCGACCGGTCTATAATAATGTGGGTATAACACCATATGCCCCTTAAAGATTGTAAAATGGTCCTTTACCTCTTTTACAACTTATAGCGTTTCGGTGTAAGAAAGAGGCTAATGAAACTAGAACATTATATACATCAGTAAGGAAGCCACAAAAAGCTTTCTTTGGTCATGTGATGAGAAGAGAGGCATTGGAGAACATGGTGACACCTGGAACGATCGAGGGGAAGAGAGGTAGAGGCAGACCAAGAAAGAAATTGATGGATGGATTGAAACGATGGCATGGGGGAACATCATCAGCAAAGTTGATCCTGAACACCAAAGACAGAACGAACGAACGAACAAACAAACTTTATTTTCGAAGGGTAACAAATTTGCACGCAGGCCCGTCTTACATTCGCCCCTTCCAATCACTCATCTTTCGTTCATCAGTGCATAGTGCATTCACATAGGAAAAAAACATTGTCAAATGAATGTTGTAAGCATAAACAATGCATGTTACCATGTTATGAGACAAATTCCCCACCCACCCACCCATCTATCCATCCGCGTGTCCCCCACACACACATCCACCACCCAACCACACACATACCCACAGGCACATACATGACCCCATCCATCCACGCATCCCCCAACCCACACATCCCAAACACACCCCCACATACATCATCTCCCTACCCACACACACACACATCTCCCACCCACCACACATCCCGCACCCACCCACACACCCAGGCACACATGCATGCAACCACCCATCCATACCCACCCACACGCACACATCCTCCACCCATCCCATAACTTACCAACACTCACCCACCCACATACCCTCCACCACCCACCCACACACCCCCAAACACTCAGCCAAACACACATCCCCCAACCACATTTCCAACACCCACACACACATATTCCCGCCAACTCACATATCCTGCACTTACCCACACACAAAACCCGAACCCACTCACACATCCCCCACTTGCACACATATCAGAGATATGTGGAGAGTCGTGAACGCCTACGCCAGTTGGCATTGCACTTGATGATGATGATGATGATGATGATGATGATGATGATGATGATGATGATGATGATGATGATGATGATGATGATGATGATGATGATGAGCGTTTCAGTAAGGGATCTTCTTCTGTTACTGATGATGCATCTGTTTGTGTTCAGGACTATGCTATGAACATCTATATACGGTTACTGAAGCTGAATCTGTTTGTGTTCAGGACTACTCTATGAACATCTATCTCAGACAACGATGGGTAGACCCGAGGCTGTCCTTCAGCAACTACTCCAAGGCCAACATGATGGAGTTGGACGCCAAGATCATGTCCCAGGTGTGGGTACCGGATACCTTCTTCAGGTACACCATGTTCTTCCTCATCATCATCATCATCATCATCATCATCATCATCATCATCATCATCATCGTCGTCTTCGCCGTCGTCTATGTCGTCGTCTATGTCGTCGTCTATGTCGTCGTCTATGTCGTCGTCTATGTCGTCGTCGTCATCATCATCATCATCATCATCATCATCATCATCATCATCATCATCATCAACAACAACAACAATAACAACAACATCATCATCATCATAATCATAATCACTATCGTCATCATCACCATCATCATTACTTTTATCATCACCACCTTGTGTAAATCGGTTCAGTATCACACTGGTTGTAAACACTTGAATTCACGAGCCCCATCTTGCCATAGCGACATCTGGATACAATGGAAGCATCCTAACAGTAGGTTGTATTATAATTTAGTGTCGTCGATTGTAAGCAGGCTTCTATATATCAGAGTTGTATCTACTAGAGCTCGCTAAGCCAACAGATCCGCTGCCTCGGCGTCTCGTACTCCAGCATGATCCTGACATTGTATCCACGAGAGAGAGAGAGAGAGAGAGAGAGAGAGAGAGAGAGAGAGAGAGAGAGAGAGAGAGAGAGAGAGAGAGAGAGAGCGAGAGAGAGAGAGAGAGAAAGGAAGAAAGACAGAGACACATACTTAGACAGAGAGACAGACAGGGAGAGACAGACAGATAAAGAAAGAGAGAGAGAGAGTCAGTGGGAGAGAGACAGAGAAGAGAGAGAGAGAGAGAGAGAGAGAGAGAGAGAGAGAGAGAGAGAGGAAGACAGACAGAGAGACATACAGAGGCAGACAGACAGAAAAAGATATATGGAGAGAGAGAGACAGTGGGAGAGAGACATAGAGACGTGTCTATGCTTGACAGCCCATCATGCTACAATAATGGATGAAGAATCATATACAGTGATGATGATGATGATGATGATGATGATGATGATGATGATGATGATGATGATGATAACGACGACGACATAGACGACGACATAGACGACGACATAGACGACGGCGAAGACGACGACGATGATGATGATGATGATGATGATGATGATGATGATGATGATGATGATGATGATGATGATGATGATGATGGTGGTGGTGGTGCTGGTGGTGGTAGTGGTGGTGGTGGTGGTGGTGGTGGTGGTGATGATGATGATGATGATGATGTTGATGATGATGATGATGATGATGATGATGATGATGATGATGATGATGATGATGATGATGATGATGATGATGATGATGATGAACAAAGATCTTCACCTTTATTTCTGCCGATATGTGTAATAATCTGGTTGTGTGTATCATGGCATCTTCAGATCATGTCCATATCTATTATTCATGGCATTAATCAAATATTCTGTATTTATATTGCTCCAAGCGATTTTACTCCCTGGCTGTAACGTGTTCTCGCCGTTTTGTGAATATTTTTTTTCACGTTGAAGAGTTGAGCTTTTTTTTTCTAACTTCCCTCAATTGCATTTATTGTATACGATGTTCATATTTTGTTTTATATAATGCAGTAACGACATGGCAGCGTTTAGTCCCCATTTATGTGTCTACATCTTCATTAGTGTAGATGAGAGGTTTATTGCGCTACTACTTATATTTTCTGTGCGATGACGGCGGGGTAGTTGGGATATTCCACATGATTGTCAGTTGGGATTACACGCTGATGTGGAGATGTACGTGTGAGGACTGTTGTTATGTGCTTAGGGCTTTTGTGTGTTTGGGTGGTTGGTTGGTTGGCTTATGGTTTGTTTGTTTGGTTGGTTGTTTGGTTGGTTGGTTGATTGGTTGGTTGGTTGGTTGGTTGGTTGGTTGGTTAGTTGGTTGGTTTTTTGGTTGGCTGGCTGATTGATTGGTTGGTTGTTTAGTTGGTTAGTTGGTTGGCTTATGGTTTGGTTGGTTGGTTGGTTGGTTGGCTAGTTGGTTGGTTGGTTGGTTGGCTGGCTGGCTGATTGATTGGTTGGTTGGTTGGTTGGTTGTTTCGTTGGTTGGTTGGTTGGTTGGCTGGCTGGCTGGCTGCTTGATTGGTTGGTTGTTTAGTTGGTTGGTTGTTTAGTTGGTTAAATGGTTGGCTTATGGTTTGGTTGGTTGGTTGGTTGGTTGGTTGGTTGGTTGGTTGGTTGGTTGGTTGGTTGGTTGGTTGGTTGGTTGGTTGGTTGGTTGGTTGGTTCATAAATGTGAAGTACAACATCAATCAACTCAAGACATGAAATCATGACTGCTAGAGACGGCCACATTGAAATAACTGTCTTGTGTTCTGTTTCAGAAATGAGAAGAAAGGCGAGTTCCACATCGTGACCGTGCCCAACAGACTGATGCACCTCTACAAGGATGGAACCATCTACTACAGCATGAGGTGGCTAGAGTCGTTTAGTCTCCTCACGGTCACAGCTCGTGTGGGATATTGCTAATGATAGTTGTTTATGGTTAATATAAACTTTATCACTGGACTCAGGGCTCGTCTATAAGTGTTCAGTCTCGATTAGCAGATATGGAACTCTAATTAGTGAACAGCGGCTAAACAAAGCGAATCATTTATTTTTATTGAAGAGCAAGCATTAAAGCTATTGATCCATCACTTCATTATCGTTCCTTTTCTAGCCTAGGATGTCAGGGCAATTGAAGATTTTGTTTGTTCTTTCCTCTTCTACTCTATGGTACCTTATGACTTGTTTAGACTTTTCTCTCCTGCCCTGAGATATAGATGTACCTTAGGACTCATTTAGACACTTCTATCCTACCCTTAGATGTTCTAGTACAGTGGTTGTCAACCATTTTTGGCCTATACATCCCTTCACCATATGTTCAGAATGTCACCCCCCCCCCCCTTTTTCGTATTTCTTCCCTATAAATTCCCCCTCCCCTCTTTTACACAGCATAGTAAAAATTTAGGTTAAATTTAATAACACATACTAGAACAAGTCTAGACGTCTAAATAAAACGAGATTTGCTGGTCTGCTTACGCTATAAAACGAATTTCAGACGGGCGAGAAGTACAGTACCCTTATAAGCAGTGTCTGCCTAGAACCGTGTTTAGATCCCTGGGTCCACCATAGCCGTTAGATGATGTTTAGATCCCTGGTTCCACCATAGCTGTTCGCTAATGTTTAGATCCCTGGGTCCACCATTGTCGTTAGCTGATGTTTAGATTCCTGGATCCACCATAGTTGTTAGCTGATGTTTAGGATGATTGAAAACTACTGCATTTGAAAAGACTCATTATCTGATTTTTAATATTATCATTTGGTTTACGCGTGTGCCAAGACAAACTTCAGTTCTCATTGAAAGTATGAAAGACCATATGTTCACAACATACATTTATGGTTACAGATTGTTAATGTTCTGCCAATTTTCAGTGAAAGTATGAAAAACGATATGTTCACAAAATACATTTATCATTGCAGTTTGTCAATGTTGCTGTCAATTTTCATTGAAAGTATGAAAGTCCATTTGTTCCCGAAAACATGTATGATGTAGATTGTCAATTGCTGTCAATGTTCATTGCAAGTATGAAAGACGGTATGTTCAGAAAATACATTTACGTGTGCAGGATGTCCATGTTGCTGTCAATTTACATTGTAAGTATAATAGACCGTATGTTCATAAAATACATTTATGCTTGCAGATTGCGAAAGTTGCTGTCAATTTGCATTGAATGTATGAAAGACCATACGTTCATAAAATACATTTATGTTTGCAGATTGTCGATGTTGCTGTCGTGCCACATGAGGCTGCAGAAATACCCACTGGACATACAGTCCTGCCCGATTAAGCTGGCCAGTTGTAAGTGTTACATCATGTCTCAATCAAACGGATTTCATTCATTCATTCATTCATTCATTCAGTAGCATGTCCTTTGCAGAACTTCGCTCCCATAACAACCTTCTGGAAGAATTTTCGATTGAAAGCAAGATGTCCCGCGTCCGATACACCCATCTGGAGATCATCCGCCACATCCTGCACCCATCTTCTCTTTGGCCTCCCTCTTCTTCTCTTCCCAGGCATATGCCCCCTCCATTATTATTTTCTCCAAACTTTCGTGACGTTTCAAGTGACCAAAATATTTCAATTTTGTTTGTTTTATCGCCTTTAATAACCAACCTTCTTCAATATTCAGCTTTTGAAGTATGGGTGCATTTGTTCGTTTTTTTTTACCCAATATATTCCCAGAATTCGTCTATAACGTTTGTATTCAAAAACATTTATGCGCTGTTCAGCTTGCCTATAAAGTGTCCATGTCTCACAGGCGTATGTTGCAATGGGAAAGATGCATGCTCTTAAAAATCTAATTTTTGTAGTTCTATCTGTCCCGCTCCACAATTTATTCAGTTGTTTTAGTCTTTGAAGAGCAATTGATAGTCGTCATTTAATTTCTTTCATTGTGTCACCATTGTTGGTAATCAATGACCCAAGATATTCGAAATTTTCCACCACCTCCAATCTTTCCTCATTAACATATATTTCTTTCTCCATAGTGGTTTTATCTGTATGCTTTATCTTTGTTTTTGCTATGTTAAGTTATAAGTTGTAATTTCCACTATTTCTTTGGGTTGAGGTTATTAAGTTTTCAATACCATTCTGTGGTATGGATAGTAATACTGTATCATCAGCATACCGAATCTCTGGTATTTCATGACCACCGATATTTAGGGCACCATATTGCTCCCTGGTTATATCATCTCTGATATTTCTCATTATATTTTCGGCGTACAGGTTAAACAAATAGGGCGAGAGCACACAGCCCTGACGGACTCCTTGCTGTTGGTCTAGATAGAGCATTTTTATGAGTTGTATTACATATGATGGAAAGCCCTGATTCCTCATGATTTCCCAAAGTTTCCGATGCTGTACACAGTCAAATGCCTTTGAATAATCCACAAAACATGAGAATAGGTTTATATTAAATTCTCTGCACTTCTCTATTATTAAACGCATGTTGAGTATGTGATCTCTTGTTCCTCTTCCTTGTCTAAATCCAGCTTGAACTACGTTAATCTCTTCTTCCGTTTTCTTACGAAGTCTTCGCATTATGATTTTAGTAGAACTTTACTTGCATGACTGATTTATCTAAGGACATTAGCATGATAAATAAATTTAGAGATATCCATAGGCACTCATAGAAGCACAGGAGAAATGTGGGAATCACAGGAGATACCAAACAATACAAAACTGAAAGATATGGAACCACTAGGGTTCCCAACAGCCTTCTCCAAATGACGAGAGTGTTCCGATGAATAAAGTTAGTAATTACCATGGTGATCATTATAATAGCGAAGAATATGATGATGCCTGCGATAATGATGTTGCCTGTGATAATGATGATGTCTGTAATGATAGTGATGATGTAAATGAAGTCAATGAATATAACTATTGTGATGTGGAGAAGGAGAGTGACAACGATGATGATGATGACAACTATGATAATTATGATGCTAATAATGATGATGATGACAACTATGATCATGATGGTGTCAATGATGATAATGATGACTGTGATAATTATGATGATGTGGAGGGGTGGGATGACAACTGTGAGGATGATCATTATAAGAACTATGAATTCAGTCCCTTACTACTTTAAACAGTGTATAAGGACTACGCTTGAGTTTATGCGAGCGAACAAAGAGAAGAAGAAGAAGAACTATGATAATGATAATGTCAATAATTATGATCATGACTGTTCACCTCCACACAGACGGTTACACCACAGAGAACATAGTCTACCGTTGGTTGGAGCGCAAGCCCATAGACTTTGTGGAGAACCTACAGCTGTCTCAGTACACGCTCGTCTCCCACGCGCTGTCCAACTGCACCAAGACATACAAAGAAAGTAAGTTGCTGCAACCACAATAACAGTTAGTTGCATACATTTTACAGAACGTAGCCGTCAACCCTATAATTTTTTTCTGTGATTTCTTGGCAAGTTTACATTCAGTAAGTTGTCATTGTTTTCTGAGCGACCGCCACTCATACCATTGTGTGAATTTCTATAGGTTTCACCCCTTTACTGATCAAAAAACTGATAATAGAAGGCTGCTCTTCTTTGGTGCATATCAAAAGTGGGGCGGCCATCTTTAAACTGTCCTTATGACGTCATATTATTCGTCTGCATCGTGATGCCACGTGCTGAAACCCTTGATATTTTTAACAACAATATTGACAGGTTACAAGACAATGGCAAGGTTATTGTAATGTATATCACACTTTAAAGGTTTTTATTTGTAGCCCCTAGTATGTTTAATGTATGTGTTGAATGAATATATTTAATGAATATTTTGAATGAATCTATGCTTATATGATTAATGTATATGATTTATTTAATATGTATATTTACCGTATATTTTTCATGCATATGTCTAATGTATGTTTTTAATATACAGTCTATGTTTCCTGTCAGTGATGTAGTGTATATGTTTAATGTTTGTCTATTGTTTATATCTAATGTTTGTTTCATGGCGAGGGGATTAAGGACATGATTCGTAATCTCGTATACCTGGGTTCGAAACACAGCGGTGCTGGTTTTTTTGAAAAAGGTATAGGTGCCGGTCGTTCAGAAAGAAATGGCAAGCTACTGAACGTAAAACTTGCCCAGGAATCACGAACAGCCAAAATGCTGGGGTTGACTGTTACGTCCTGTGAAGGACATGAAACTAAATTTTTTTTAATGTTTATGTTTAATGTTTATATTTAATGTTTATGTTTATTGTTTATGTTAAATTTCTATGTTTGATGTGCATGTTTATGTTTTAAATTTATGTGTATGTTTAATGTTTATGATTTTTGTTTATATTTTATTTTTATATTTAATGTATATAATTAATGTTTATGTGTAATGTTTGTGTTTAAGTTGAGTTGAGTTAAGAACCGACATCACCGCACTCAGGACATTTCCATGCGCCCTCCGTCCCCTCGTTCAACAGCCAGCGAAGAGTCATACTATTAATCGCTCCCGTCGCAATCTGATTGAAAGTTCTCCTTGCCTTCATTCTTAGTTTTTAAATTCCTCCAGAACCCCTGCCGATCCCCCGCAATGTCATTCTTTCCACATACGGGTTCTTATTTGGTTCCTCCACCTTCTCCACCTTCTCCACCTTGTCCCACAGGCGCACGAACACCTCTCCCTTGTCCATAGATAATCGCCCACCAAGAAGTGCATCCCCGGCCAACCTATGAGTCTGTACATCCCCCCGCACTCCCGCATGGCCAGGGCAAAAATAACCCATACAATTCTCACAATCTGTGACCTCTAAAGCGAGGTGAGCCATTCCACACGAAACATGCCTTTCTCCGCTTCATTAAGCATACTCCTTGAGAGCGTAATGAATACAGTGTGTTGTAGTGGTCTTCTCTAATCTACGGAATGCCGCTACCCAAGTACTCCAATTTACTCTCTCTCTCTCTCTCTCTCTCTCTCTCTCTCTCTCTCTCGCTCTCTCTCTCTCTCGCTCTCTCCCCCTCCCTCCCCCCCCCCCACCTAAGAGGACATCCATTCAATATAATACATGGGACATCTGCTTTCACGATCCGGTTATCCAGGGAGTACCACACAACCGATGCCTTTTCTGGGTTTATAACGGCCCCTGTATCCCTTGCACTACTCCACCACCCTGTTTACTGCCATCTTAAGTCTTCCGCCAAACTGGCCCTGTCTCTGCCCTCTCTGTACACCAGCACATCATTTGCAGATGTCAAGATTCTACCCACACCTGGTGTCTCAATAGCAGCGACGTTACCGGAGTAGACATTAAAGAGCACTGGGGGCACGGTAGATCCCTGTGGCAGCCCAGGTATAATAGTACAGGGGTCAGACGTGTTTAATGTTTATGCTCAATGTTTACTTTTAATTTTTATGTTTAATGTTTACGTCTATTGTTTATACCTAATGGTTACGTTTTAATTTCTCACTATTTGGCACATCCTTGGCTCTTCATAACAGTTAATTTTGCCCTTGAACTTAGCTGGCAGCTTCAGCTGCGTCCAGGCTGACCTGATTCTCCAGCGGGACGTGGGATATTTCATCATCCAGGTCTACGTCCCCAGCGTGCTGATCGTGATCCTCTCCTGGGTGTCCTTCTGGCTGGACGTGGAGGCCATCCCCGCAAGGATATCTCTAGGAGTTCTGACAGGTAGGTTTTACAGAGCCTGTGTGTCTAAACTGTGGGAAACCAGGGCTTCAGATGTGCTGTTTGTGTAGATGAATGTTTAGAATAGCGTGGATGGTGAAAAGTATTGAGAATGTCGTGGACAGAGAAGAATATTGATTGTATCGTGGACAGAGAAGGATGTTGAGAATAGCGTGGATGGTGAAGAGTATTGAGAATGTCGTGGACAGAGACGAATGTTGAGAATATCGTGGACAGAGAATAATGTTGATTGTATCGCAGACAGAGAAGAATGTTGAGAATATCCTGGACAGAGAAGAACACACAAATGACCGACATCTTGAGAGGGTCTGGACTACACTCAACCAGTAAAGGAAAACCCAGTGGGATCCTTGCCAGGCTGTCACTGTTACCATCAACATGGGGCTCTTCGCTGGCTACTGGAGATGGGGACAGGGCGAGCGTGGGAATGTCCAGAGGTGGGGGAGGGAAGATTCTTGTTTTCATTGTTCATCTTATATTTCGTATTTTATATTTACATCTAACACCAACAAACGCCCTATTACCCTGCAGTAGTAATGTTTTCTTCTTCTTCTTTCTTCTTCTTCTTCTTCTTCTTCTTCTTCTTCTTCTTCTTCTTCTTCTTCTTCTTCTTCTTCGTCTTCTTTTTCTTCTTCTATTTCTTCTTCTTCTTCTTATTCTTCTTCTTCTTCTTCTTCTTCTCCTCCTCCTCCTCCTTTATGTTGTACTTCTTCTTCCCCTTCCTTCTCTTCTTTTTCTTGTGCACACGCTCAGGATGCTCAAACCACTCACAAACGGCAACAAAGACAGAAGTACACTTCTTCCAATCATATTTCAGTGCTGACGATGACCACACAAAGTTCAGGCGCACGAGCCTCCCTGCCCAGGGTCAGTTACATCAAGGCCATCGATGTCTGGATGGCAGCCTGTCTGTTCTTCGTCTTTGCCTCGCTGCTGGAGTTTGCCTACATCAACGTGCTGGCCAGGCGACGAGTCCCTTACCGATGTTTTACCAGTCCGGATTCTTTTGACAGTTCAGCCGCTGCCAACGGGGTAAGATTCTATGAATTATTTCTTGTCTCATTAAAATAAAACTGGAACGTTAACGTCTTTTCATCTTATTTTTTCGACCTCCTCTTTCTCATCCGCCTCTCCACATTCTCCTCCTCCCCGGTCCTCCAGTTGTTTCGCAGTTTAATAAGTAATGTCTTTACAAGAAGTTCGGTTTTGTAATGAATGTTGATATATTTGAAACCTCACTGAGATCCCCAAATGAATTTGTGTGAACAGTTGCTATCACTATTTGTCTGATTTATAAACATAGACGTCAAGAGGACATTCTTGTCAGCTTGTGTCCTGGCATGGAAGTGTATCATCATCCCACAAATTGAAACATGCTACCGGAGATCGCGAGACGTCGAGAAGATTGATCGTCCACGTCAGTCAAGCCACTTGATGATGATGATGATGATGATGATGATGATGATGATGATGATGATGATGATGATGATGATGATGATGATGATGATGATGATGATGATGATGATGATGACGATGATGATGATGATGATGATGATGATGATGATGATGATGATGATGATGATGATGATGATGATGATGATGATGATGATGATGGTGATGATAGACATCACTATTTGACAAAACTGGGAAGGCAAGGACTATCACATCTGAGACCTGTACTCCACAATGGAAAACCATGTTTCTACAGATTTGCCATGAACCTAGTAGTCTTTCCTAACAACTAACATTTTCTGTGCGAAACAAAAAGTAAGTTTGAACCAAACGAAGATGAATGACGGAAACGGGAAGTAGGTTGGATCACAGTTATGACTTAAAGGTTGTTAATGTGGTAACAGTTAATGTGGTTGCAGATATGTTATATTATAAAACAACTAGCTGACCCTGCCCGGCTTCGCCCAGTCCCTGGTGGGAAGCATCTCATTTAATTCATATAAGTAGTCATATAAGTTTCCGTTCCCGTTACCGACTATCTGTCTGTCTGTCTGTCTGTCTGTCTGTCTGACCCGGCCCGACATCGCCCAGCTCCTGGTGTGAAGCATCTCATTTAATTTATATAAGTAGTCATATAAGTTCCTGTTCCCGACTGTCTATCTGTCTGTCTGTCTGTCTATCTGTCTGCCTGACCCTGTCCGGCTTCATTAAATTCATACAACAACAAAAAATGTAACTTAAAAGAACGTTCTACCACACACCATCCATTATTTTTAATGAAAACTCTTTCTAATCACCTGCATGACTACAGTAACTTCTTAAGCAAAAAAAGATGAGTTACAATGTTATGCATTGTGCATCATTTTTATGAAAACTTTGAAAATGCCTTACAGATTGTATCATTATTTATTATAACTCATATGCCGGTACATAACTATGGACAAAGAGTTTATAAATCTTTGAAAACGATGCCACAATATGACTATAAGTTATACAGAAAAGTTATGCCCCTTGAAATAACTTTTACAGAGTTAGGTCCCCTGAGATATATGAAATTATGATGAAAAATGAAAAATGAAATAATACTGAGTAAGCAGGCGATTTCACACTAACAAAATATCACAGTTGACAGCTCTGGAATGAAAGGAAGGCGTGTAGAAAATTTCATCTCAATCGGATGGGCCGTTCGCGAACAAATAAAGGACATACATACATACATACAGAGATACATAAATACGCACATCCTAATTTATATATAAGATGACAGCATTTCGGCGATATGTAAGCCCGTGGCAAATACGGGAAGTCGCTTTAGACGATTAATCATCCCATGGAAGTTCATCAGTTAAATCACCCACAGGGATATTCAGCTGGGTGCACTTTCTGTCCCCAGTCCAAATGTCCCAGAGCCGACCCAGAGATAGGCGAGAAGTCTAATTCACCGAGGTCCACAAAGATGATCTTGTACGGAAAACAGGGGGCCAGATATATAGACAAGTAAGTGACGAGCTGTGACTGTGGCCTCGTCTTGTTGGATGTTTGTTGGACTGGTTGCATTGTCGATTGGGCTGGTGTGATTGTTGTTGAACTGGTTGGGTTGTTGGTTGAGCTGGTTGGATAATGTGTTGAGCTGGTTTAATTGTTGCAACGGCTAGTTGGATTGTTGGTTGGGATAGTTGGATTGTTTGCTGAGCTGGTTGGGTTGTTGGTTGAGCTGGTTGGGTTGTTGGTTGAGCTGGATGGATTGATCATTCTATCGTAACAGGTAACCATGTAGGATTCTGCCCATTTTTTCACGCGACCATTAACAAAACAAAGAATTGTATCACTGTGTCACCTGCATACAGGGCACAAGCGGCCACGGAGGGGGGTTCCGCTTTCGCATTCTGTAGAAAACGTTTACTGCTCAGTCAAACCAATTATGAACACGTCTAGAGATGACGCAAAGAACAAGTATAACCCAACCAACTAAGAGTAAAAGAACCACTTCTAGCAGAGGTATGGCGTATTGCGGAGAAAGCCACAAGGAGTCCGAATCGCAGATTGTCTTTCTTTCAAGAAGGGCCGTTCCCAGAATGTTCACCTGGGATTTTGGGGCTGCATGGGATAGCTAAGGATAGGAAAACCTGGACTGAGTTGGGCCAGGGCATTTTTTTCGTATTGGGGACAAATGGCGATGACAGTATGGGCGAACTAGATACATGTTGCCTGTCATTCGTCCATTTCTTCTAACTGTCGTCTCCCAACGAGGCATCGACAATCAATTAACTGACGTTAAGCTCTTTCTAGACTTGGCCATAACTGCTTGCATTTTACAGCTAAAGTTGTCTCAGGAATCAGAAAGCTGGTGTCCCTGCAACCCTCCTCAGTCGACTCCCACGACATGTCTGTTAGGTGCCAGTGTTACTGATAATTACCTCCCTAATGGATCTCGGTATAACACGGGCAGTCACAAAGTACAATGGCCGGCGGGGTGGCGAAGTTGATAGCGGACTGCGATGATAATGTCATGAGCACGACCGGGCGCGAATTTGACATCAGGGCTCGTCGCTTGCCAATATGAGAGAAAGATTGGCCACCTATTCCTTCTTGCTCTCAAGCCTTTAAAAAATGTCATGACGCTATTACATTAGAGATCCATAGCAGGAAACTGCTTCAAGACAAATTTATTTGTGTGTTATTTAGTAACAAAATATATTATTGTTTATTCTCCAGAGTTTCCCGGTTTATTTTCCCCCTTGCCTTCGCTGTGTTCAACACGGCCTACTGGCTGATCTATAGGTTCCTGGAGATGTGACCCTCCACCACCTCGCCATCAAGGAGTCTTGTCAGGCGACAGGGACTCAACAATCCACGCGTTATTGACTCGACAATCTACAAGTTCTCACAGTGACGCAATACCCCATATATCATTTGCTGCGTTTTCCATATACTTTCATTGATAAGTAAATACTCGTGTACAGAATGTGTCTTCCGGTTAGTGGTCTTTCAGTAGTTTCGCATTTATACAAGGTGTTTGTAAAGTCTGGCTACACTGTGTATGTAGAGCAAATTTGAAAAATCGAGTACATGATTCATAAAATATGTTGTACTAAAACATTTATTAATTTAGTTACAATAGTCACTGCTATGGTCTAACTCTGTTTTGGGGAAGCTGGAAAGTACCAATGAAGTATTAATTATAACAGGTGTTGGAAATGTCCACCACGGGCTTCAAGGCATGACTGTACACGTCTCTTCATATTGTCAAATACCTTCTACAATGTATCTGTTTTTATTTCTTACGTCCATAACATCATTCTGTTTGGAGTGCAAATAATTACTCCAACAGACGACAGCCATTCGCTGCATATTGCTTCACGATGGACTGTGGAGGAAATGTTTTAATGACGTCATGTACTTCATTTTTCGGATTTGTTCTACACACAAAGTGTAGTGAGACTGTAGAAACACCCGGTATTTCCTCTGTGTTTGACTCGGCTCGGGCAATTCCAGTCACTATTGTAAATATGTCCAATACGATATATTCCGTTCTCGTGTACTGATTGGCACTCACAGTGGAGGAATTATATGATAAGTAAAATAAGAAAAGGGCTCTTGTACGCGTCTTAAGGCATATGGTATTAGGCAATACAGAGAAGTCGGTGTGGGTTCGCCTGATGGCGAGGGGCACTAGTAATAGGGAAAGCTAGCCCACTAGCAAAAACAATACTTCCAGTGCATTCCCTAGCAGTAGCTAGTTAGTTAGTTAATCGCGGTTTCAACTTCACGGCTACGGGTTGTCCCCATTATGCTCCGTTCCTGTGCCAGTGAATATCACACGAAATGCTCCTCACTGTCCAATGTGAAAAGTGGGAAAAGACAGGAGTCTCGACAAACAACAGTCCGCACAGATACACTGTGCATAATGCCGCCGCCAGAATCCAACACAAATATCTTCCACAAAGCAATAGTAGCACACGTGTGGACGACGCTTGAGATTGAAGCGAGTGAGCTAAAACACAGACCCACCTTTAGCATTCACTCTCTTTACTTCCCAGCACATTTTCTGGTGCAAATTGTAGGCTGGATCATCATGGGAGACGAGGTCGTTGCTTAACATTCGAATCCGCCATGATGTTGGTAATGATTGAGATGATGATGATGATGATGATGATGATGATAATGATGATGATGATGATGATAATTGTGTTGATGGTGATGAAGATGATCGTGTGATGATGATGATGATGATGATGATGATGATGATGATGATGATGATGATGATGATGATGATGATGATGATGATGATGATGATGATGATGATGATGATGATGACAATGATGATGGTGGTGGTGGTTGTGGTTCTGGTAAAATGCAATAAATATTAGTTTCACGTATCACTGAATCTGTTAAATTACAATGTTTATTTTATGAACAAGTAGAAGGATAACACATAACAGATTTTGTCGTATATTTCACAAGAAAGATATTTGTAAGAATGTTAGTCTGTCTGTCTGTCTGTTTGTCTGTCTGTCTATCTGTCTACTTATCTATCTGCTATCTATCTATCTACCTATATATCTATCTGTCTATTTATCTATCTATTTATCTATCTATTTATCGGTCTGTCTGTCTATCTGTATGTCTGTCTATCTGTAACAAGCTATGTGGAGGGTCCCAAATAACTATGTAACAATATTTCAAAACTATTCTTTCGCTCTGGCTGGGATAGGTCTTTGCTTGCCAACCCTCCTCCGTTCCCCGGACTCACTGTCACTCTCTCTTACGACCTCGGGACCTATTCCCTGATGTATCTTTCTGGCTGATTCATAGATAACACGGTGATCGTTGGAATAAACTAAAACGTGATTTATTAACCTAATAAAGAACAGCACATGAAAACATTAAGGCAGTTAAAACAGATAGTTCTAAACAGACACAACAAGGATAAAGTTCATTTCAGACACAGAGTATCATGGCTTTACATCATAGACCAAGCTGTAGTCAAGGTCCGTTCTGTCCACATATCGCTCACCAAATCATACGTCCTCCTTGCTTTCCCTCCCGGTACGGTTGGCCAACAACAGGTCTCCGTGGAACCAGACTAATGTTCGTGGGAAAATGTCCTGTGATCCCTGGTCACAATGCTAAGTAAACATTCCTACAAAGGTAAATAGTTCCTGAGCGGGAATTGGGTAGGTATCCTTCACTGTCTCAGACAAGGATGGGTGGGTCTGATATTTATGTGGGGTTCAGTCCAGAATACAAACTGACTCGATCTTAGCGTATCGAGATGACTGGCGAGTTGTTGGAAAGACTGATGGTTATTCTTTCGAGCTAGCTGTGGCTCTATCTGGTAGAGATCATACCCTTAGACCTGGCATGGCCTAAAACTTGACATGGCCTCGTCTTCAACATACTTTCTGCGTATAGCATTGTCGAGACCTTCAGCTCTGTTCCTACTTTCAAAAAGGAAGGACCCTGTAAAGGATAAACAGTTGTGAGAGTCTCCAGCCTAAACTTCTGGTACAGCCGACATGGAGACTCCTAATGGTCTCAGCACATCAGCTGCTATCAACAAAATATATAATATTGATAGATATATTTTTGTTTACCAGACCATTAAAAGAACGGAAACATACAAATACCTGGGTACAATCTTCAACGGCTCCAACATCATAAGGGAAGAAATACAAACTAGAATCAACTCTGGAAATAAGATATACTATGCACTACAACATCTACTAAAATCAAAGGCGCTATCTCATAACACCAAAATCACAATATACAAAACACTGATCAGACCAGTTGTGCTGTATGGCTCTGAAACCTGGAGTTACAAACCTTTGAGAACAAAATTTTAAGACGCATCTTTGGACCCATTAGGGATACACAAAGTGGAGAGTGGAAAAGAAGAAGTAACAAAGACATTTATGATCTGTTTAAGTCCCCGCTAATCACTGGTATCATGAAGGCTAATAGACTACAATGGCTGGGGCATATAGAAAGAATGGAAGATAATAGGGAAACAAAACTCGCTTACACTCAGGAAATAAATGACCGTAGACCCCGAGGTAGACCAAGAAGACGGTGGAGAGATAATACATGTACAGACCTACAAACACTTGGAATCAACGACTGGCAAGAGAAGGTCCACCAGAGAGACGAATGGAGACGGATTGTATTTGCAGCAAAGAACCTCAATGGCTCGGAAAGCTGAAGAAGAAGAAGAAGAAGAAGAAGAAGAAGAAGAAGAAGAAGAAGAAGAAGAAGAAGAAGAAGAAGAAGAAGAAGAAGAAGAAGAAGAAGAAGAAGAAGAAGAAGAAGAAGACCTGCGTGAATTAGCCTGACCTGACAAGAGGTCCTGGATTGGTGGCGTCTTTTCTAGACTAGGCCTTAAGCTTGACGAAGTCTTGTCGTTTGACCCTAGGTACTTTTTGCCTACAAGACTCACTCTCCACACTCATACCAAGCCTTTATTCTTATTGGGCACATTCGTTTCCCGGCGTCTCTCTCACTTGCAAACCATGCCTTTCTCACGACAAAGCTCTTGTGGTGTGTTGTGCTTAGTGATATGTGTGTTTCTCCCCCTTAACTAATATTATAGTAGTGGGGTTGTGTGGCACGCAGTGTAGTTCCCCATTCCCAGCAAGAATAGGAAAGAAGATACTACCCCTTCCGGCCGCTGCTCTTTTCTGAGCTGTCACCGCAATGTACCGGCAGTGCCTCACATAACACGTAGATTCAGAGGAATTCAGGTTCGCTCAGTGAGATAAAGAAGTTTATTTATATTCCCGACATCATCCTATCGACCCGTAACCATTCAATCCACCTGGCCACCCCATCTGCCAAAAGACGAAAGAGATAGCACTGTGGATAGCCTCTTCCGGCTCAAGAAGATAGAACATAGATTGGTGGAAACCGTCCGCACGGAGCCCTTCCCTCCTTCCGGCATACTGTAGCTATATAATGTGTTTATATTTAAAGGAGAGATGCTACTATGCCGAGTTCAGGCCTTAGGAAGAAAAATAGCCCCCGTCCATCTGCTGCCAAGAACAAGTGAAAGCATCTGGGAAGCTATATTGCTCAGATTCGTTCCCAGGCAAAGCCAAGAACAAAACGCTTAGCTAGATTGGCCAACGGTCAACCCACCCCCAATATGTCAAGACTGCCGTTTCGCCAATTCGTTTCACTAGTCGAGACAACCAGTTAGCCTTTTAGACCAAGGTCTAGCAGTATTAAATAAAACCCAATTATTACCTTTCAATTCCCCAGTAGTAGGCTGCAGTGTTGTCCTAATCTTTGAATTAAATAGACATTCTGCAATTACCAAACGGTAAGTATTGGAACGGACATGAATTGCACCAGAAGTTGCACTGGTGTGTATTTGGTGTAAGGTGCCCTATCGGGTTTCCCCGAAGACAAGACATATATCTAATCGTTCTATTAAAAAGATCGTGTTGTTAAAGAATCCCAGAGAACTATCTTCCATGGTGATTGAGCAAATAAGAGAACTGAGGGTTCCCGAAAGCTGTTTCCCCCTGTTTACCCAAAATAAAAGAAGGCATGAGGACATGGGCCATTGGCGTTTTGCCAAAATATCCATCTACCCATATATATATATATATATATATATATATATATATATATATATATATATATATATATATATATATATATATATATATATATATATATATATATATATATATATATATATATAGATTGTCTGATCTGGAGATTCTATTTCAAGATGCAGATGATCAATGGGAAATGTTGAAGAATTCAGTTTGGCTGCAGACCAACAACTATTCCAAAATCAAAGAAGGTAGATTGTAAGAAATGAATGACTGAAGAAATTTTACAACTAATGGAAACAAGAAGACTCAACCATAATAATCCTGCCAAACGTGAAGAAATTCACAGACAAGTCAGAATATTATGTAAGGAGGGAAAAGAAGCATGGCTTGAGAAAAACTGCTTAGAAATTGAAAAACAACACAATAGTCAAAATACCAAATTAATGCACAAAAGAATTCAGGAATTTACTTATAAACGAACAAGTACATCAACAGGCTGTCTAAAAACTGAGGATGGAAAAATCATAATAGAAAAAGATCAGATTCTACATGTATGGACAGCGTATGTGAAAAACCTTTCTGATGATAACAGAAAGGAACAGTATGATATTCGATTTAATAATGAAGGACCGCCAATTTTGAAGATGGAGGTTCGAAATGTTCTTAAGCATATGAAAGCTGGCAAGGCCCCCGGTGCAGATAACATCACAACAGAAATTATTAAAGCTTTGGAAGAATATGGAATAGATCAAGCCACCAGACTGCTGAACACATTATATGATACTGGAGATATACCTTCTGAATTATGTAATTCTGGATTTATTGCAATCCCAAAGAAATCAGGAGCCTTGGAATGTGATCAATATAGAACAATTAGTATAATGAGTCACATCACACAGATTTTGCTACGAATTATCATGCAAAGGGAGAGGAAGAAAATACAACCTGAAATAGGGGAAGAACAATGTGGGTTTGTAGAAGGAAAGGGTAAAGTAAATGCTGTGTATATGCTGCGATCAGTTATTGAACGTTCTATAAAAGTAAACAAAGATATACATCTTTGCTTTATTGACTACATTGGCTTTCGATAGAGTAAGACATGTCAACATGGTAGATATGCTTGCAGATCTACAAATTGATGGGAAAGACATTAGACTTATAAAAAATCATATATTGGAAACAACAAGCTGCCATAAGGATTGGTAATGAAGTTGGACAATATCAGCCTATTAAGAGAGGAGTGAGATATGTACGTGTAATGTCTCCAGATCTTTTTTCCCTATACATTGAAAATATTTTCAGAAATGTAGAAGATATAAATGAAATCATCATTGGAGGACGAAACATCAATAACATTAGATATGCAGATAATACTATTGATTGCAGACAATGAGCAGGATCTGCAACAATTAGTAGATGCGGTTGTTTCACACAGTGAACATCTGGGGTTAGAATTAAATTGTAAAAAGACACAGGCTATGGTCGTCACTGGGAAGAAAGAAATACCACAATGTAATATATAAGTAAATGGGAATATTCTTCAACCAGTGAATAGGTACAATTATCTCGGAACAGTCATAACATCTGATGGGAGATGCCTTGAAGAGATTAGAACAAGAATCGCCATGGCGAAAGTAGCCTTTAGCAAGATGAAAAGCATACTGACCAATAAAAAGATATCAATTGAAACGAGAAAAAGAGTGTTGAGATGCTACATAGAGCCTGTACTTTTGTATGGATGTGAAACTTGGACAATGAGCAGTGAAGCTGAAAAACATCTAATGGCTGTATAAATGTGGTTTCTGAGGAGAATGCAAAGAATACCATGGACAGACAGAAATACCAATGACCACGTACTACAGGAAACAAATGAAAATCGTAAATTGATTAAAGAAATTAGACGTAGACAGTCAAAATTTGTTGGTCATGTTATGAGAAGAAATGGATTGGAGAACTTGGTGACAACTGGCAAGATCGAAGGGAACAGACCAAGGGGAAGGCCGAGAAGTAAATACCTGGAAGGCTTGGCCACATGGCATGGTCAAAACAAGAACACTGAGCTGATCCACGACTCTGGTGATCGAGTGAAATGGCGAGTCATGACCGTCCACGCTTTCCGGTATGGCACATTATGGATGGATGGATGGATGTGTGTGTGTGTGTATATATCTGTCTATTGATCTCGCTGTCTATCTGTGTATCTATATATCTATCTCTCTGTCTGTCTGTCAGTCGGTCTGTCTATCAGTCAGTAGATCGGTCTTGCTCTCTCTCTCTACTCTCTCTCTCTCTCTCTCTCTCTCTCTCTCTCTCTCTCTCTCTCTCTCTCTCTCTCTCTCTCTCTTTCTGTTTCTCTGTCTGCTGTGGTCTGTGAGTATGTCTGTCTATCTGTCCCTATGATATTCATTATTTTTTTAATTTCAACCTAGCTGTCTGTCTGTAATGTAATTCTGTCTGTCTAATTAGCAAAAGTTTGTTCGAGCGTATGCAGATATTGCGATGTAGCTCTATCACAAATCTCTGCAATAGCTCCACGTGCAATAAAATCGTTTTTAACAGTTGCCTTTCTGTGCGTTATTTATTTCAAACCATGAAACGCCTATTTTGTGTTTCATTAATTATCATCATCACGTGCCAAGCTCATACGCAATTCTGAACATGGTACGCCATCTCACACGACCACCGCAGTCATGGATTTGTTCTGTGGCCTTGTCAGTACCAATTCATCTACATATTTATATCTGATCGTCCTTTTATTAGAAGTTTTAATACTAGAATCTTGCGCATCTCACCAACGTGATCGTAAGACACTGAAATACCGCCTCATTCTCCAGTTGGGTTCACTCTCCCCTCACGGCCTCAATGTCCAACACAATTGGTTTGGACCAAACATGACGCACAGTCAGATAATGTAAATTTTCATTCACGTGCATTAAACTTGCGAAAGTACCGCGAAACGAAACAAATAACACTATGGACTTAGTACGGCGATATAGCGCCTTAGAATTAAATGCTAAGTCACATTAGGTGATGTGATATATTATCCTTCGGCAGTAAATCAGTTAAATTATGTATTTACTATTCCTTTCCTTGGCCACTAATGCTTGCTTGCTTGTGTTCGCTGGCTGTGATCTCCAACGTGAAGTCCTGTATGTTGGATAAAGACATCCTGTTGTCCAACATCAGTGTGATGTCATACCGGACCTGAGGTTTGCGTGAGTATCCGTTGTCCCATGTCTGGCTTATTGGTGCGCAGACTGGTGGTTCCTCGCCGTACAGGCAGACACTCTCCGACTTCGGAGGAGGCCACTAATGACTAGAGATCTCTGTGTTAGTTCTCTTTCGGTTTATATCAAACAGATATGAACATTCCAGAAAATGATGGTTACCAGTCGTAATAAATTTTAAAGTAGAGATCACCTTATGCAGACTGTCGTAGCGTTGTGAAGTGTTAGGATAGTACATACATTCAGTAACTGAATTATAAGATTAAATAACCAGCTCTCTTCCACACTATCTTTCTTTCATACATTCATCCATTCATTCAGTAGCATGTCCTTTGCAGAACATCGCTCCCATAAAAACCTTCGGAAACCTCTCGATCATAAGCAAGATGTCCCGCATCCGATACACCCATTTGGAGATCATCCGCCACATCCTGCACCCATCTTCTCTTTGGCCTTCCTCTTCCTCTCTTCCTAAGCATATCCATCTATCATGTGCCATGCCGATAAGCGTGATGTTCAGCTATCTCACTCAATAACAAGAGTCGTGGATCAGCTCTGTGTTCCTGTCTCGACCATGCCATGTGGCCAAGCCATCCAGGTATTTACTTCTCGGTCTTCCACTTGGTCACTTCCCTTCGATCTTGCCAGTTGTCACCAAATTCTCCAAGTCATTTTTTCTCAAAACATGACCAAAAAATTTTGACTGTCTACGTCTAATGACTCTAATCAGTTTACGATCTTCATTTGTTTCTTGAAGGACTTGTTCATTGGTTTTTCTGTCTGTCCATGGTATTTTTTGCATTTTCCTTCGAAACCACATTTCCACATGCATCAGCTGTTTTTCAGCTTGTCTGCTCATTGTCCACGCTTCACATCCATATAAAAGTACAGGTTCTATGTAGCATCTCAACACTCTTTTTCTCGTTTCAATTGACATCTTTTTATTTGGTCAGAATGTTTTTCATCTTGCTAAAGGCGACTTTCGCCATGGCGATTCTTGTTCTAATATCTTCAAAGCATCTCCCATCAGATGTTATGACTATGCCGACATAATTGTACCGATTCACTTGCTTAAGAATATGCCCATCTACTCGTATATCACATTGTGGTATTTCCTTCTTTCCAATGACGACCATAATATACCCCTCCATTATTGTTCTGTCTAAACTTTCTTGACGTTACAAGTGACTAAAATATTTCAATTTTCTTTGTATTATCGTCTTTAATAGCCAACCTTCTTCAGTATTCAGCTCACGAAGTATAGCTGCATTTGTTCTTTTCTTAATCCAAGATATTCTTAGAACTCGTCTATTACATTTATATTCAAAGGCGTTTATGCGCTGTTCAGCTTGTTTAGTAAGTGTCTAGTGTCAGAATCTCTATGTCTCCAACCGAGATGCAGGAACATCGTTACGCCCGCCAGGCGAATAGTCTCCAGCCGGGATGCAGTAACATCGTTACGGCCGCCAGGCGAGTACCAGTTACCTGCCCACAGGTTGCTGGCTGACGCGATCGTCAGCGGTCAGGCAAGGACAAAGCAAGACGCACGCAGTCCTCGTGAAGCCAGTCCACAGGGCAATCACTGTGTGAGGAAACCGGCAGACTGCTTGGGAACTCGGACATGACAAGACGTGTGGGTTGAGAAAGGCTTCGTGTGGTTTCTGTGCCCGAAAGTCGAGTGCTTGTATATCTTGTGAGATAGACTGTGATGCTATAGGTTTTGTCTGTAAGTGTACTGATGTATTGCATATGTATAGTAATGATCATCACATGCTAAACTAGATTGTCTTGCATGTGAATTGTCAATAAATCCATTGAACTTCGTGTCATTGTGTATCAAGTCCAATCACTTTGTACTTGTACTTGTCTCACATATGTTAGGTCCAACGAGCCAGGTTTAAGACCCTGACATGTGTGAACGTGGAAGGCTCGTCCTCATTGAACATAGTAACGTAAATTACATGCATTTGATTGTTTAAACGTGTAAAATATCTGTGATTGTAAAACTTGTCGCCATTTTGAACTTGTTGTAGTTTGACCTTGTCGCCATCTTGTAAGCATGATGTCTATGTCCTTACTGAATGTCATCTTGATGTAAGTGATGTGTCATCATTGTTATAGATTGTTGAAAGATATCTAGATTGTGTTTGTGAAGTTAGTTGTGGAAAGCAGAAAGTTTAGGAAAGAAAGTGACTTGTGATTTAAAAAAATTGTTGACCGACGACATTACGACCTACAATTATACTCAACCTAATCAAAACTTAGTGACAAGCATACACCTCACACAAAGATAGATTCTAATTTATTTCATGCCAAAAAGAAAGCAGGTTGTCTGTGCCATCTGAAACCCTTGCCCGTAGAGGTCGGTTTGTCTTTGAAGTAGCGACCCTACAGTTCCTAGCCCTGGTTTGAACCACTCTTCACCGCATCCAGTGCACTTGGGTATATTTTTTCTATATACTTTCGGATGCAAATTTGGGCATAAATTGTAAGTCAACAATATTGTAAAATTGTTCACGTTACTAACACCTTGTAACAAATTGTGTGTCTGATAACTTATTTTCACTTAAACATTCCATCATGTCTTCATTAAATGACTTCATCGATATGGGTTTAAAGTTAAAGTTAACTGGTGACGAGTTAACAAAATGGAGTGAAACAAAATACTCTGAACACCTTCGAGAAAAAGCTAATGAACGCGATGAAAGAGCGGCTGAAAGAGCTGCAAAGCAGACAGAGGCAGAAACAGCATTAAAACGGGCTGAGCTAGATTTAGCTGCAAAAACGAAACAAGCAGAATTAGATTCTGAATTGAAAAAGGCAGAAAAAGCAGCTCAAAGCAAACGCGAAGAGCTCGAATTACAACTCAAAATTAAACAGCTTGACACCGAGACTGCCATTAACAAAGAGTCTAAGAAATCTGAAAGACTGGAAAAAGAAAACCAGTATAAAAAGTATCAAGGTATTGTAAGAAATTATACCTCAGGTGACTGCATTGCAGCGTTCACCCAGAATTTTGAAACCTTAATGGACCATTATCAGGTTCCAGTTTCTGAATGGAACATTATTTATATGAGGAGTTTGTCAGGGGAACCTCTGAAAGTCATAGAGACTATCCCCAAAGACCTCAGAAAAGATTACCATTATCTAAAATTAAAAATTATGGCACATTTTATGCTAGATGAGGCAGGATACAGAGAACAGTTCAGCAAACTGAGTCCAAAATCTACTCAGACGTTCTCTGACTATGTCTCTGTAGTCCGAGACCTATTTACAAAATGGAGTTCAGCAGCCGAAGTAAATAAAAACTATGATAAGTTAGAAGATCTCATTATCAGGGATAAAATCATCACATCCCTCCCACCAGCATTTTCAAAATTTTTGCTAGAGAATGAATGTACGAGTGTAGAAGAGATTGAGAGACGTGGGTCGGCTTACTACTCAGCCAATAAACATTGTTTTGCTAGTGAAGCTATTGAGACAAACTTCGTAGCAGCTGCAAACTATGACAAACCTCGATCAGAAACCTACAATAGGCAAAGAAATTATAAGCCTACTTCTGAGAAATACAATCATTGTAGATTTTGTAACACGTCACACCACCAAGGTGAAATGTGCGATAAGAACCCAGCATATTTTACATACTTACAAAACTACATAAATAGTCAGGATAAGGAACGTAAATCCTTTAAAAAGGTACGAAAATGCTTCCTCTGTAAAGCGTACGGCCATTGGCGTCATGATTGTAAAGGAAGGCAAATGTCCAAGAAAGCAAATGCCGCCTTATTTGACAGTTCATCATCAGATGAAGAACATTCAGAAAAACTCCCTGTGAACTCAGCACAGGCTTTTGACATGTTTAATTCACATAAATGTACTGTTTGTAATACCTTTTATGAAGATGGCATTTTAACATGCGGCCATCCCATTCCTATTGCCAATGAAGATGCTAATTTGGTAATAGATTCCAAAGGCAGAATAAACATCCATCAGGGATATGTGAATGGCAAGCCTGCTACAGTGCTTCGTGACACCGGAAGCTCCCTTATAGGGCTAAAGAGACAGTTCATAATGCCTACAGACTATACAGGCAGGCACGTAACATGCAGAACATTCTCTGGAAATATTGAAAAGTACCCATAGCATGGGCATATATTCAAACACCTTTCCTCACTGGGAAAGTAAAATGCGCTGCATTAACTAACCCTGTGTGTGATATTATCATTGGTAATTTACCAGAGGTGAATGATATGCCTCATGATATTACATCTGTTTGTATTGATGATAACACAACATCATCACCATCACATGTCATCATTGAAAGTATAGTATCACCAGATGAATGTATGGTAGCTAATGGAGCACTAACATCTCATGAACCCATTGACCATAATGTTTCATCACCATCTGATATCATTGAATGTGTGAACGCAGTAACTAGAGCTACTGCTAGAGTGCAAGATGAAATTAATCAAACTGAGGCTATAGAAATGCTTAGCCCAGTGATACTGCCTCCTAAAACCATGAAGGAGAACTTTGTAGCAGCCCAAAAGGCTGATCCTTCATTATCTAAATATTTTAATCTGATCGGCCAAAAGCCAAAGGTAACCAAAAATGCAAGATGGCATTTTGCTCTGAAGAATTGCATCCTCACCAGGTACTATACCAGAGGCAACAGCACCACAGAGCAAACTGTGTTGCCAATTGAATACCGTAAGCAAGCCTTACATCTTGCCCATGATATACCTCTTGCATGGCATATGGCATACTCTAAGACCAGATCAAGATTATTAACACAGTTTTATTGGCCAAGATTCTGCAATGACATTAAGAAATATTGTAGAAGTTGTGATATCTGCCAAAAACTAGTGAAAAAAGGAAAGAACCCACAGGCAAAATTACAAATTACCGACTTAGCCAGTCGACCTTTTGAGAAAATATCTGTCGACATAGTGGGCCCTCTGAATCAAGTCACATCCAGAGGGAATAGGTTCATCATTACCATTGTTGATTTATGTAGCCGCTGGTCGGAAGCGATTCCGTTAAAAAACATAACTGCCAATGATATTATGGAAGTTTTCTTCCACATATTTTCACGAATAGGATTTCCAGACACTATCCTATCAGATAGGGGAAGTCAATTTATTGCTGCATCTACTCAAGCTTTCAAGCAGTCAGGTCTTAGTCAGATATGACTGAGCTACCGTATAACAGTAGACGGTACTACCTGGTTTCTGTTAGCGCCGAACGTTGGGCGGCGCTTACCAAACCCGACACCCCACATTGTGCCAACGGCTTCGGGCGGAAGAGCGCAATTGGGAGGGTACAAGCCTTACCCTGGTGCGAGGAAATGCAAGCTAAAGACAAAATTGTCATGGCAGGGCAGACCAGGCCCTAAGCCTTGGTTGGCGACTGGTCTAGGATCGAAGCTCCGACAGGCGGACAGTTAGAGCATTGCTTTGCTGATCCGGCAGCTTCTGCAGCTTGTCTTGTTCCAGATGTAGGGGTGTTACCTTTCCTCTGGAGTGAACTAGGCAGGCCGAGAGAGGGATCATGCTGCATGGGCAACACATGATCTCTATATTTTAGCCCAGGCTTTATGCTATGGAGAGGCAATAACTCCATCCCTGGTCTTAACTGGTCTCGGAATCAAAGCGAGAGGCAACTGTTACGGGTTATAAGTCCTTGTCAGTTGGCGTAGACATGGGGCGCCACGCGTTGCCTCTGACGGTGGGAGACACCTATAGGTGTCACTGATCAGCTACCGCCCGCCTCAAGCTGGGCAGCCCCCAGCCAATTGGGTGCTGATCCGCCACAGCCTGCCTGCTTCAATGGGTGCTTGGGGCTAGGACAAAATCTGAATCGCAGGCTGTAAAACCAATGCACCAGGTACAAACAAAAATATAAATAGAAACCTCAAGCTACGGCTTGCAACCTGGAACGTGAGAACCATGTGTCCAGGATTTTCCACTGACTTGACCAATATTGACGATGCGAGAAAAACGGCTGTGATTGATGCCGAACTCAATCGTCTTAACATTGATATTGCTGGCCTGCAGGAGACTCGCCTCGCTGAGGAAGGGTCACTCAGGGAAAACAACTACACCTTTTTCTGGAAGGGTAAAGGGCAGGCAGAAAAAAGGCAACACGGTGTGGGCTTTGCAGTGAAGAATTCGCTACTGGGAATGATTGAAATTCCAGCAGGAGGAAATGAAAGACTATTATCCCTGCGCTTGGCAACCTCTTGTGGGTTTGCCACCATTATTACTGCATATGCACCGACACTCGATTCCTCTGATGATGTGAAGGATTTGTTCTATGCGGAGTTAGACTCTGTGATCAAGGTAGTTCCAAAATCCGACTACATTTATATGCTCGGTGATTTCAATGCTCGTGTGGGCAAGGACTCGAGTTCATGGCCAGTGTGCCTTGGAAAATACAACATCGGTCGCATGAATGAAAATGGGCAAAGGCTGCTGGAGCATTGCACCAGTAATGACCTATGTATTACAAACTCTTTTTTTAAAACAAAAGAGATGCATAAGGTCACATGGAAACATCCAAGATCCGGCCATTGGCACCAGCTGGACTTCATCATCACACGGAGACAACATCTGAACCATATATCATTGACTCGTAGTTACCACAGTGCTGACTGTGATACGGATCATTCTTTGGTTGTTGCAAGGGTTAGACTGAGACCAAAGAGAATCTACACAGCTAAACACAAATCTAGCCCCAGGATTAATATTATTAACACTCATGATCCTGAAAAATGCTTTCAGTTTCAACAGCAACTTGAAGACGCTTTCACTGATACACCAGAAAATTGTACAGTAAATGATAAATGGAATAAACTTAAGGAAACTCTTTGTAAAACTGCCGTAAAGGTTTACGGCACTGTGGATCATAAGAGGCAGGACTGGTTTGCGGCCAACAGCGAGACTCTGCAGCCCTTGATTGATAAGAAGAAGAAAGCTCTCTTAAGAAACAAGGAAAGACCAACGCGTAACACTCTGAGTGAGCTAAGGCAAGCTAGGAAGGATGTGCAAAAGGCTGCCAGGCAGTGTGCAAATGATTATTGGATCAAGTTATGTGAGTCCATTCAAATCGCAAGTGATAAGGGAGACATAAGAAGCATGTATGAAGGAATAAAGAAAGCCTGTGGTCCAGTGATCAAAAGAAGTGCACCATTGAAAACCTTGACTGGAGAAGTCATCACTGATAAGAAACAGCAGATGGACAGATGGGTAGAGCACTATTTGGAGCTTTACTCAAGTGAGACCAAACTAGCGGATAATGCCATTAACGCCATAGAGGCTCTACCAACTCTTGACCACCTGGACACACTTCCCACCATAACAGAAGTTAAGTGTGCTATAAATGAACTTGCATCTGGCAAGGCTCCAGGTAAGGATGGGATTCCAATAGAGGTTATCAGGAGTGGGCAAGACACACTCACTATACAGATCCACCAGCTAATAGAGCTATGCTGGCGTGAAAGACAAGTCCCACAGGATTTCAAAGATTCAAGCATCATAACACTGTACAAGAACAAGGGCGATCGGAGCGACTGCAACAACTATAGGGGTATCTCACTTCTGTGTATTGTTGGAAAAGTATTTGCCAGAATTGTTCTGCGCAGACTTCAAGTCCTAGGAGATCAAGTCTACCCCGAATCACAGTGTGGCTTTCGACAGAACCGGTCTACCACTGATATGATATTCTCATTGCGACAAATGCAAGAAAAATGCCGTGAACAGAATCAACCACTGTTTATTGCCTTCATCGACCTCACAAAGGCATTTGATTTGGTCAGTCGTGAGGGTCTGTTCAAGGCACTAAAGAAGATTGGCTGCCCACCAACTCTTCTGTCCATTGTGGAATCGTTCCACACAGGCATGAAGGGTATAATCAAGTTTGATGGTGCAACTTCTGAAGAATTTGAAATCAAGAGTGGAGTTAAGCAAGGTTGTGTACTAGCTCCCACCCTCTTTGGAATATACTTTTCACTTCTACTGAAATATGCATTTCGTGATCAGGATGGTGGTATATACATTCACTCACGCTCAGATGGCGGCCTCTACAATGCTCAGAGATTGAAGGCTAAGACCAAAATTAGGAGGGTACTGATCAGAGAGTTGCTTTTTGCAGATGATGCTGCAGTTACGACCCACTCTGAGGAAGAATTGCAATGTCTACTATCTGCATTCTCCAATGCTTGTTCTGAATTTGGTTTAACAATTAGCAAAAAGAAGACACAGATTATGTCACAGGGTGCACATGGGGTACCATCAATCTTTATTGACGACGCCGAACTAGAGATAGTAGACCATTTTACATATCTAGGATCAGTGGTAAATAGCAAATTATCCCTAGATCAGGAAATCAACATCCGGATTGGTAAGGCAGCAACAACAATGAACAGGTTAAGAAAAAGAGTCTGGGAGAACAGGAAGCTTACTGCCAAAACAAAAGTCCTTGTCTATCAAGCCTGTGTCCTTAGTACTCTTCTCTATGGCAGTGAAACCTGGACAACTTACTCACACCAAGAGAACAATTTAAACAGCTTTCATATGCGGTGTCTGCGAAGAATTCTTGGTATTAAGTGGCAAGACAAAATCACAAATACTGAAGTATTGGAAAGATCAGGTTGTGTGACAGTTTATTCCATGCTCAGTCTTCGTAGACTTAGATGGATAGGACATCTTAGGAGGATGGATGATGGTAGAATACCAAAGGATATCTTTTTTGGTGAATTACAGATGGGTAAGAGATCTCAGGGTCGGCCTCTACTACGATACAAAGATGTGTGTAAGCGGGACATGATTGATACAGGCATTGATAATGCACATTGGGAGCAAGTCGCCGCTGAACGTGTTGCATGGAGGGCAAATATCAGAAATGGAATAAAGTCAAAGGAGAAAATTATTGCAGAAAAGTCACACACCAAGCGTTTGAGACGTAAGATGGTGCATGATGGTGGAAATGACCACGTGTTCACATGCACCCACTGTGAACGGACATTTACAGCGCAAATTGGCCTTATCAGTCACACTCGTTACCGCCATAGTTAAAAGTTATTATGCCTTTTTAAAGCACAAACTATCGTCTGTCAAGACGGCAAGGTGCCAATGAGACTCAAGCTTTCACCAAAATGTTAGGGGTGAAACAATGTTTCAATTCTCCATACCATCCTCACTCAACGGGAATCATCGAAAAGTTTAACGGTGATTTGAAGCATATGCTTGCTAAAGTCACGCAAGAACATCCCAAAAACTGGGACATATATTTGCCCGCTATACCTTTTGCTTATCGCGAAGTCCCACATTCTAGTACTGGATTCTCTCCTTTTGAACTTATCTATGGTGCCAAACCACGTGGTCTATTGAGTATCTACCATTCAATGTTAACTGAAACCACCCCTGTACTTAAACCCATATCATCATACGTGTATGTTACATCATTGCGCGAAAGAATCATCAAATCTTGTACTATTGCAAAAGAAGCACTAAAACTATCTGTGCTACATATAGACAATATGCAGACAAAGGTAACAGGACAATAACGTTGACACCTGGACAGGACGTACTTCTTCTCTTACCTAGTGACCGACACTTATTGACTGACTCTTGGCAGGAACCATTTAAAGTAATAAGACAGATTTCAAATGTAGACTATGAGATTCAAATAAAAGACAAACATAAAATATTCCATATCAATATGCTAAGACCATACTACAACAGAGACAACGAACAAGACGATACAACAGCCTGTACAGTGATAATAGACCATGAAGATGACGAAGATAGTGACGAAATTCCAACACCTGCATTAGACACGACAAACTGCTTGAAAGAAATCAAAATAAACCCAAATTTAACTCCAGCAGAAACAGACAGTTACAAACATCTCATACAACAATACAACACCATCTTCTCCAACAACCCAGGACAAACGGAATTAGTACAATATCACATCACGCTCACTTCAAACACACCAATAAAATGCAGACCTTACACCATTCCATTACATTACAAAGAAAACTTACATCAAGAGATCATTAGCTTAGAGAAAAACAACATCATTAGACGATCCCAATCACATTTTTCATCTCCAATGGTCATGGTACGCAAAAAGGACAACACGATAAGACTCTGTGTCGACTATAGAAAATTAAATAAAATAACTCTTCTAGATCTGGAACCAATGACCAACTGCGAGGACCTACTGACAGAACTGACAGACTCTAGGTACTTCACGAAATTAGATATGACGAAAGGTTACTGGCAGATAACGGTAGACGAACAGAGCAGACATCTGACAGCTTTTGCCACACCTTGGGGACTGTACGAATGGTGCAAATTACCATTTGGGCTATTCAATGCCCCAGCGACATTCGTACGTATGACACGACTATTACTTGTGGACATAACAAACATTATCTGTTACATGGACGACATTTGTGTTCACACAAAGACGATGACAGACCACATAAAGACATTACAGCAGACATTTGAACGAATTAGACATCACGGACTGACGGTGAAGCCGACAAAAGTAGACATAGCCTATCAGGAAATCTCCTTCTTGGGGTATAGAATATCTAATGGCTTTGTCACGACAGACGATAACATCGTGTCCAAAATACTGAAACTCTCACTTCCGACTACCAAGAATGTCAAAGACTCAGTTACATGGAATGAAGACCACCCTGAATGAGTGGTCTACCTCAAGTAGAATAGAGGTAACCCAGTGCCCCTACATGAGGTCAGGGTAGGTGTAAGGAATAAATAAGAAGGGGAACTATTAAATAGTTCTCTCATGGGACACGGAGGTGTCAACCAGAGAGTAAGCACTCTGGTCACGGCATAATCACGCCAACGTGATAGACACGGAGAACTTAACTGAAACTCAAGAGAGGCCACTACTCTAGCGTGCTGGATGAGGCCGCACGCAAAAGCCGTAGTGCGCCCCAAGTCCTTCCGCGTACTGTGTAAACGGCACGTGGAGAATAGTCAGACGGGACACAGACTTCGTAGTGAGCGCATCGCTTAGCGTCGATGCTTATTTCGTTAGCCGAGTAGATAGATTAGCAATAGGGTTAGGAAACGACTAGTGATAGGCAATTCTGTGCATTTATGCTTGTGTGATTTGTTAGCGACTGTTTGTTGTACATTGATATGATGCAAAGAGCCAGTGGCAATAAAATGTGTAATCAATTCCTCTCGTACGACTAACAAGTCTGTTTGTGTGGTGCGAGAGAAGTTATCCCGGAATGCCTGTGACATCGGTTGGTGACAGGCTAGGATAAAGTGGTGTCAGAAGTGTAGCTTGGACAATTGTTCAAGCTAAAACACTCACCCACGGCTCTAAAATAGAATTACGGCTAGATAATCACAGGGTTTAATTTATGTTAGTGGTGATGGCGTGTGCAGACAGAACAAAGTGCGAGCTGTGCCAATCGTGACCAAATTATGTTTATTTATGCTTACTAAAGTATTTTGTGCTTATGAACATGTTTTCTTCTGATTTGTAAGTATTATTATTATAGTTTTGTATCATTTATTTCTACAATTACTTATTTATTTACTACTATTCGTCAAATATGATTCACGGCGGAGCGATACACAAAACTGAGCCGAGAACAATATTGATTTTTCCATTCGCCGGTGACGTATCGCGACTGACAAACAGCTGCGTTACGCCATTTGCAATCAGCGGCTGATTGTTGACACATTGCTAAGCGGCTGCTCGCCTGAATCGTTGACTTATATCGAATATTATTTGTTTATATTAGTTATTTATTGAATATATTTATTTATTTGAACATTATTATTACCTTTATATTTATTTCAAAGCATTTATTTAATTATTTATATACTTTTTGTATTTCTTACCGTCGCGATGGCACTACTTTTGCTATGCAAATGAGACGCAGTCTGCACAACACTTCCATAAATTAAACAGCTAGAGTTAGGGAAGGCAGAAGACGGTAGAACGAAGACAGGACAGTGACATTTATTATTAATTAAACCACATTGTATTGTCCTGGGGCATGTAATTGTACAAAATTGTCTAGAGTTATATATCGTTTGCAAGTGTTTAATTGTTGATGCTCTTGATAACCAGGGAGGACAACAGCTGGTCATAAACATAACGCAAGCTGTATGTGGTATTGCCAGACGATTGGACTTGATGTGCCAAACGAGTGTACATGAATGATCTGGAATATTAAGATGAGTATACCCAAATGATTTTGCATGCAATATGATTAATAATGCATCTCTTTTTCAGCGTGTGATGTATTAGCATATTTTTTGTGATCTGTTTTTCAGGTTATAATCTAAGAGTATATTTTTGTACTCAGAGATTTAAAAACCGAAACATATCTAATATAAATAAGTGAGTAAATATTTGAGTGCCTATCAACTTTATCTGATTACCCAACAACATGGCAACATTAGCTGATTTCATAAAAGCAGGCAAGGAATTAGAATACACAGGAAAGGACTTAGAGCAATATGCTGATCAAAAATTTAGGAAAGCAAAAGATGCTGAGAGAGATGAGCGTGCACGAGAGAGACAACATCAAAAGGAGATTGTACAATTAGCTGAAGAAACAAAACAGAAGCAGATAGAACAAGATAAGGAGCTTAAACAAAAGGAATTAGAAATAAAACACAAAGAGGCACAATTAGCTGAAGAAACAAAACAGAAGCAATTAGAACAAGATAAAGAAACTAAACAGAAACAATTAGAACATGATAAAGAGACTAAACAGAAACAATTAGAACATGATAAAGAGATTAAACAAAAGCAATTAGAACATGATAAGAATATTAAACAAAAAGAATTAGAATTAAAACAAAAACAATTAGATCAGGAGAGAGAATTAAAGCAAAGAGAGATAGATGAAATGGCAAGAGTAAAAGAAAAACAGATACAAGTTGAATCAGAGACACAGTTAAAGATGAAAGGTATGGATGTAGATTCACACTTAGAGATCTCCGCTACAAAACTAAAAAGTCAGCAAGAAGAGAATAAATTTAATAAGTACAAAAATATTATTACGCCATTCTGTAAAGAAGATTCCATATCAGCCTGGACAGAAAATGTCGAGTATCAACTGAAATACCACGAAGTACCAATCGATATGTGGGCCATGATCTACATGAAGAACCTCAGTGGGGAGCCCCTTAAAGTGATAGAATGAATACCAACTGACCTTAGATCTAACTATCAGTACATCCACGATAGGATAATGCAACATTTCTTACTTGATGCCCCTGGGTATCAAGTACAGTTTTCCAATTTAAAACCTAAGCCAAGCGAGACCTTTACCGATTATGTCTCAAATGTCCAAAGCGTACTAAATAGATGGCTTAGTGCATCAAAAATAGGAAAGGATTTTGAAAAACTTAAAAATTTAATAGCCATGGATAAAGTCATATCCACAATACCATCTCCTTTCGCTAAATTCCTGCAGCAGTCAGACATTGAGACCATAGAACAATTTGAAAAGAAAGGCTCTGCATATTTTTCCTCAAATAGAGATATTTTTAAGACATCAAATAGCGACTCTTAAATAGTCTCTTTTGTTAAGGACCAACCTAAAAGCTATCAGAGCAATAAAAAACCATTTCATAGAGTCGACACGAAAGATAAAAAAATATCGAAATGTGTCTATTGCCAACTTTTTCATGATACTTATGCTATGTGTGATAAATCACCAAACTATCCGACACATCTTGAGATGGTCATTAAGAAACAACAAAACAAAAGAACTGCATACAGGCGTGCAGTCAAATGCTTCTTCTGCTCGAGCTACGGGCACTATTCCAATAAGTGCCTAGGCCGCCAAAGAATGAAGGCCAACAATGCAATGTTGATTGATACATCTTCTGATAGTGGGAGTGAAACTGAGTGTGACGTCCAAAACGAATTACCTTTTAACCAATCGGTAGATGTGTGTTGTGTAAACGATATTTTAAACTTTGATAATTGTAATCAATGTCAACAATTTCATGCAGACGGCAAACTCACATGTGGACACATTGTAACATCCTCCTTAGAGAATGCAAACGCAGCTGTAGCCTCCAGAGGCAATCTGATGTTTCACACTGCATTGGTCAATGATAAGCCATGCCGATGTTTGCTTGATAGTGGTAGCTCTATTATTGGTGTAAAGAAGGAACTGGTTGATCCTAAATATTATACTGGTGACTCTGTAAAATGCCGTACTTTTTCAGGAAATATAGAAATCTATCCTCTGGCAAGAGTCCGTATAACCACCCCATTCCTTTCTGGTACCTTTACATGTGCAATACTAGACAACCCTTGTACTGAGTTAATTCTTGGGTGTCTACCCCAACTAAGACACTGCACAGATGAAGAAATAGCTGCCTGGGAGGAGAACAATAGACTCACTCCAGTGAACAGTGCAGATATCCTCAATCACAATCCCGACAAAAGTGCTAGACTCATAAGTCTTGAACCTGGTCAAGATGTATTGCTATTACTGCCTGACAAACGTAATAACATGTTAACTTCATGGCAAGGGCCTTTCAAGGTTATACAAAAACTTTCGGATGTCGATTATGAAATATCGATAAACGGACACTTAAAGATATTTCATATCAACATGTTGAAACCCTACTTTTCACGACAAGAGACAGAATTAGAGACAGACGAACACAATGCACCCACACCTATGGATGAGACGACAGACGTACACAACGCAACTACACTAGTTAGCGAGACTGGCAAAGCCGACGAGATGCATACACTTAGTGAGATTACAGAAAACGCACTTAGCACCACAACCGTACTGAATCAGGTAGACGACGACGGGATGGAACTACCTGTTCCAATTGTAGACAAGACTGCTACATTAGATTGTATACGTTTAGAAACGGGACTGACAGAAGAACAACGACGACAGATAATAGAATTAGTGACTGAATATAAGGACATATTTTCCGACATTCCAGGTAGGACGGACAGGATCGAGCACTCCATCCTTCTTTCGGACTCGAAGCCTATCAAATGCAGGCCGTACTCTATCCCACTTAGCTATAGAGAAAGTCTAAATAAGGAAATTCTTAATTTAGAAGCTAGTGGAATCATTCAAAAATCTACATCTGAGTACTCCTTTCCAATCGTCCTGGTCAAGAAAAAAGACTCCACAATTCGTCTTTGTGTGGACTATAGAAAACTCAACAATGTTACTAAGATCGACGCAGAACCAATTCCTTCCTGCGAAGATCTTATTCTGGATATGTCCACCTCTAAAATCTTCTCTAAATTAGACCTTACGAAGGGATATTGGCAGGTCCCTATGCAGACTCAATCTATCCATCTTACTGCATTCTCAACACCTCTAGGTCTTTACGAGTGACGATTTCTTCCTTTCGGACTTCGTAATGCTCCTGCCACCTTCGTACGCTTAACTAGAGATTTACTACATGGAGTGACGAATACGGTGACATATATAGATGATATTTGTGTCCATACAGATGACTGGACAACACACTTACTGAAACTCAGACATGTCTTCGATAGGTTGCGACTCTTCGGTCTCACTGTCAAACCGAGCAAAGTCGAATTGGGCCTACAAGAAATTGATTTTTTGGGTCATGTCATTTCACAAGGACAACTGAAAACTGACAATAGAATAATTACTAAAATTATGAACCTGGCCATGCCTACAACAAAATAGCAGGTCAGGAGCCTTTTGGGTTTAGTAAATTATTAGAGCAAGTTCATACCGAACTTAGCTGAAATTACAAGTGTATTTTCAAATGTTTTAAAAGCATCAGTAAAATTGGATGTCAAAGATGCATTATTAATTTCTGCATTGTCAAAATTGAAAATCCTATTTAGTAATGTACCAATCCTCCGTTTGCCTAACCCTAGGCTCGTTTATTATCTTAGGACAGATGCCAGCAGGATTTCCATCGCTGCAGTACTAGGCCAGTTTTATGATGGCATCTTCCATCCAATTTGCTACGTGAGCCGCAAGATCACACCGGCTGAGTCCAGATATTCCATATCAGAGTTGGAAGCCCTAAGCGTCATCTATTCGGTGAGGAAGTTGCATCGATTTCTGGCGGGTAATCACTTCGTAGTCCAGACTGACAACTCCCCTATCACGGTCATACAAAGTGGGGTGCATCGCAATGACCGCATCTACAGGTGGTCATTAATATTACAGAATTATACTTTTAGTATAGAGCATATTAAGGGTAGGGACAACATTCTTGCTGATACCCTTAGTCGACCATCTGAGGTAGAAATACCTGATAATCCACATGAATAGGTAGGTTAAGAAATGTTCATTTAGTACACTTAAAATATCCTGTGTAGAATATAATATTGAATACATAGACATCAGTATCAGGACTGTGTGCTAAGAACAGTGAACTACCATGTGGCCGTAGACAGCAGAATAAGAACTGTGCGCCAAGAACAGGTAAATCACCGTGTGTAAATAGACAGCTCGTTACTTACTATGCTCCATTTATGTTCCGGTGAATCACCTGTGTTAATCACATAAGAACAGTGTCAGAACATTGTAAAATAACAGACACGAAGATACTTGTCTACGACACCAGCGGACTCGACGAGTGGAAGAATACCCATAAAACACAAGTATGACTGTGTAGTGTAGTTATTATACCCAGGATAGTTGTGTATATATAAACTATGCCAACGAAAGCAATTTCTATACATTATGGCAACAACTAACCTGAGGTAAATAAATACCATGTATATATATATATATTTATTGTGATATGTAATATAACGGTTTTAAGATAGTGGTAAATTATAGTTAGGTTAGTTACTTTAATATAGAGTTAGATTAGATTTAGGGAATATAATAGATTTTTTTTTGTAGTTTAGATAAATCATTAATTTACCCACTTAGCATAAAAATAGATTAGTATAGTACTTTAAACTTAATAACAGCTAATTAAAGACTAGAATAAAAAGTTTAGATAGGAACAGTACCACTTAGTTTAGATAGGAACAGCACCATTTAGTTCATTTCATTTCATTTTATTTCATTCCATCTTTAGGAACACTTTAACAACCATATCATTTAGGACTAAAATTAGGGTATACTTTATAGGATGAAAGGATTATACACATGGACATACATCATATATACCATGTAAAATAAAAATATCCATTACATTGTTTTCATTTAAACATTAAATACATTATTTATAATTTTTTTTACATTTCACATTACCCATTTCATAAAGAGACATAACTCATCTCACATCATTTTCACTTTTGTAGATAGTTAGCTTACTTCCCCTAAATTAGATTGATTTTGTACAACAAATTAGGAGATATATATTTATATAAGTAGTATTAGTATTTCAGTAGAATATAGTGTTTAATAATAGCAGGATACATAATAATAGCAGGGTACAAACTATCAACCCTATTTCATCCATGTAAATATTTTGTAAATACATGACTCGTGCAGTAAGTGACGCACAGTCATTAAGCTCAGCTTTTTTTTTTTTTCAAACTGAGCCAAACGTGTACAGTGTCACTTCAAGGTTTTTAGATAATTATGAGAATAAAAGATGTGTGACAGAAGTGTAAAAGTGAGAGAAAATGGTAAATATACACTGGAGAGTGAGGGCAGCCAGCGGGTTTTTTTTTTTTTTTTTTTGCCGCTCAGCTCGACTTTTTATTATTTGTCTGCGTCAGGTGTTTGCTTTCAGTGTTGAAATGTGCTGTCTCCAATGTATTGTGTGTAGTTTAGAGTAAACCGTAGAGAAAGTATTTTAAGTCTCATAAGACGGAAACGTAGTCACGAATTAGTGTTATACACTTGTTTATGGCCACATTTAACCGAATTATGGCACTTGAAAACTAACTTACATACATATGGATAGACAGACACACATGTTAGAAGTTAAACTATATTATTAGGTAGATCCAAACACGCAAACAACCAGGAAAACAAACATGTAAATTACATACATTTTTTAGAACAAAGGGAGATAACTCCGGGTCAGGGGACACAATAGACAACGAAACACTAACTTAACAGTGAAAGATAACTTTACACGCGGAAGCGAGATAGGTAAAGCCTGTCGCACACAACTTGTGCAAGGGTTGTTTAATATTATATGGGGGACATGAAGCAATTCGTGTGTTGACCCTAAGAAAGTCAACTTTGTATGGGTAGTGAGTTAATTTACTATTTGAGGGCAGGTCTTATAAGACAATGGTCCGGTTCAGACAAACCTCTAATTAATATAATATTGCGATTGAGAAGAGGGCTCACGCCAACCAGACAAGTTTGTGGCGATCACCAGTAGCCAAGTAAAGTGATACTACACTGTGACAATAGTCAGTAGAAGTCTATTGAGGTACCCAGAACCAAGTTATCAGTAGTCTTTGACAAAAATTAGCTACACTAATTTTTAGAAACCTCTTGCGTCACAACCAATGAGTCAAAGTTTGTAACGCAACACAGGAGGGGAGGGTGTGTGTCAAAGACTCAGTTACATGGAATGAAGACCACCCTGAATGAGTGGTCTACCTCAAGTATAATAGAGGTAACCCAGTGCCCCTACATGAGGGCAGGGTAGGTGTAAGGAATAAATAAGAAGGGGAACTATTAAATAGTTCTCTCATGGGACACGGAGGTGTCAACCAGAGAGTAAGCACTCTGGTCACGGCATAATCACGCCAACGTGATAGACACGGAGAACTTAACTGAAACTCAAGAGAGGCCACTACTCTAGCGTGCTGGATGAGGCCGCACGCAAAAGCCGTAGTGCGCCCCAAGTCCTTCCGCGTACTGTGTAAACGGCACGCGGAGAATAGTCAGACGGGACACAGACTTCGTAGTGAGCGCATCGCTTAGCGTCGATGCTTATTTCGTTAGCCGAGTAGATAGATTAGCAATAGGGTTAGGAAACGACTAGTGATAGGCAATTCTGTGCATTTATGCTTGTGTGATTTGTTAGCGACTGTTTGTTGTACATTGATATGATGCAAAGAGCCAGTGGCAATAAAATGTGTAATCAATTCCTCTCGTACGACTAACAAGTCTGTTTGTGTGGTGCGAGAGAAGTTATCCCGGAATGCCTGTGACATCGGTTGGTGACAAAGAAACAAGTCAGAAGTGTATTAGGACTATTAAATTATTATAGGCAGGTCATACCAGATTTTGCTGAACTGACAGAAAACCTTACTAACCTACTAACGAAAAACCAACCTGAAAAGATTGTAAACAACGAATGCCTAAAATTTGCATTCCAGAAAGTGTTATCTTATTTTTCTGAGAATAGTTTAAAGAATCCCATTCTCAAATTGCCCAATTTACTTATTCCTTTCAGATTACGCACAGACGCGAGCTCCGTGGCGATTGGGGCTGTTCTATTACAGGAACATGACTACATTCTACATCCTGTATACTACGTCTCTAGAAAATTGAAACCAAGAGAACGCGCTTGGTCCACACCTCAGTTAGAAGCTCTTGCTCTAGTGGTGGGTATAACTAAATTGTCCAGATTCCTTCTAGGACGGCATTTCATAGTAGAGTCCGACAATAGTCCATTAAAATTTATTACTTCAGGGGTCCCAACAAACCAGATGATAGCGCGCTGGTCTCTTTTACTTCAGGATTACAGCTTTGAAATTCGACATATCGCTGGCAGAACCAACACGATTGTCGATCTTTTGTCCCATTGTCCGAACGACCCAGTAAGCACTAATGTCTGAGTGCAGTGTGTTAGAAAACACTCAGACCAATACAGCCAGCATTGAAAGTTTTTTTTTTTTTTTCAGAAAAGCTGTGTACATCGATGATGTGATGTGATAGGGTTCATTCCCACTGTAAATATTGTTTCTTATTTTATTATTAATGTAGTAATCGTCGTGAATAATTGTGTAGTGTGTGGTAGAATGTGAACAATATTAATTGTAGATATTATAAAACAAGAACAGTGCCACGTGCGCTTTGAACTTACCTGAAGCTAACTAGTCAAGTTATCAGTGGTAGCTGCGAGTGGATCATATCCAGTGACATTTTAATCCGTCAACGAAAGTGTGAACTGAACTTTGACATTTACACCACTGCAGTTAATCCGAATCCAGAAGTTTTCCAGCGAAACAACGAACACATTAACTATCAGAACAATTTCGCATTGTTACACCAGAGCGGAACAAGTGTGTGATAGAATTGTTAACATCAGCTGTTCGTGTGTACTTCCGGATGAATTGTAAATTTAGATCAAAAGTAGCAGACGATAAACAAAAATCTTAAAAATTTATGACGCTTCTAAAATAATTATGAAACACCAATTTCTAATACACGAATTGTGTATTAATATTTTTCAACTAATGTAATCTTAGAATCATATCTTGATTAACTTATTCACACTACCGACATTTTTTCGCTAGTATGGAAAAGCATCAAGCTATGACGCTGAGAAATAGAATAATAATTGTAATAGTTTAGATTTGACATCTTTTCAAATTATGTCCCTTTCATTTTTGTTGTTATTAGTTTATTACACTAAGGGCGGTAAATTGAAATGTATTCAGAGATGTGTTGTATAAAAATAGCCATTGTGTTGCCAGATTGTCAACACTCCAAATGGTCATCAGCTGGGTATGGTATAGGGTTACCGAAGTTGTAGACCAACGGAAGAGCTCCCGGCCAGATGAGGTCAGAACTCGGACGTTGAATGCGGCTTATAAAAAGTCGTATTACGGTCTTACCCGATGTTTTTTGTTCCAAAAAGCATATTATTCAGTTTTTTTAGAGGTTGCGAGGTAGATGCATTTTTGCTGGTGCTACCGATCTGACTGGGTCAATATTGCAACTCAGGTGATCATCCATCGAGAGGATGAAACTTGGAAAGTGGTGAAGATTGAACACCGCATGACTTAACATACAATTTGCATTTCTTATGTATTTCTATGCCAAGGTACATGACAACAGAAAGGTCGATTCTGACATGGTTAGAATATAAACCCTATGTCTAGGTAGATTATGCATGAAATATAAAATCTTTCATGAATAAGCCCCGGGGGAGCGTGTCAGAATCTCTATGTCTCCAACCGAGATGCAGGAACATCGTTACGCCCGCCAGGCGAATAGTCTCCAGTCGGGATGCAGTAACATCGTTACGGCCGCCAGGCGAGTACCAGTTACCTGCCCACAGGTTGCTGGCTGACGCGATCGTCAGCGGTCAGGCAAGGACAAAGCAAGACGCACGCAGTCCTCGTGAAGCCAGTCCACAGGGCAATCACTGTGTGAGGAAACCGGCAGACTGCTTGGGAACTCGGACATGACAAGACGTGTGGGTTGAGAACGGCTTCGTGTGGTTTCTGTGCCCGAAAGTCGAGTGCTTGTATATCTTGTGAGATAGACTGTGATGCTGTAGGTTTTGTCTGTAAGTGTACTGATGTATTGTATATGTATAGTAATGATCATCACATGCTAAACTAGATTGTCTTGCATGTGAATTGTCAATAAATCTATTGAACTTCGTGTCATTGTGTGTCAAGTCCAATCACTTTGTACTTGTACTTGTCTCACATATGTTAGGTCCAACGAGCCAGGTTTAAGACCCTGACATCTAGGTCTCACAGGCGTATGTTGCAATGGGAAAAATGCATGCTCTTAAAAATCTTATTTTTGTAGTTCTATCTATTCCACTCCACAATGTATTCAGTTGTTTCAGTCTTTGAAGAGCAATAGATATTCGTCTTTTAATTTCTATCATTGTGTCACCGTTGTTGGTAATCAATGACCCACGATATTCGAAATTTTCCACCACCTCCAATTTTCCCTCCATAATAATTTCATCTGTATGCATTATCTTTGTTTTCGCTAAGTTAAGATATAAGTTGTGATTTTCACTATTCAATTGAGTTGAGGTTATTAGGTTTTCTATACCATTCTGTGTAACGGACAGTAATGTTGTATCATCAGCATATCGAATCTCTGGGTTGTTATGATCACCGAGTCTTTCATACACGTGTATGAAAGTCCCACAATTTTTTTGTTTTTTGTAGCCGTGTAACGAGATTGGATTGCGTCTAGATGTACATGGGCGTGGGAATTCCCTAATTATGCCCCAGCTCTGTGTTGATGGTATACGAGATAGCAACAATTTATGTTGTAGCTACTGTTGTCATTACAGAACGACTTCCAAGCTATTTACTCACATATGTACAACTTTATGATGTAGGGAATAATTAATTACTTGGCTTCGAGAACAACCACCATAACAACGACAACAACAATAACAAAGGAACAGCGACTACAATAACGATAACCACAACAACAAAAAATTTCCTTAATAACCAATAACAATGCGCTATTAAATACCTGTTATTGCATATACAAATAAATATTTATTTACATTATTGCCAAACATCAACGTTAAACAACAGTTATATTAATAAATAACAATTACTTACATAAATATTATTGTATCTGTAATAACTTGCTTGATTCTGGGTATGTGGGGATGCGGGGAGTCTTGTACGAGAGGTTTGGTATCCGTCCCTGGATGAGGAGTTAATGGATTGTTTACAGCGACGGACTCATAATGTTTACAATAAACATTGGATTTTTATGATACAGCACTTTCGATTGATCCCTAGACTAGTCACATTGGAATACCGAAGTTTCTGGGATACGACGAAATCCAGGATCCTTAGTATAGCAACATCTGACACCATTCTTTCTAGGTTACGACGAAATCCATGATCCTTAGAATAGCCGCATCGGATCCGGAACTATCTTGGAAACGACGAAACCATGTAGGTTCCAAAATAATAGCAGCAACAAACAAAGATAAACACGATTTACTTTGGCAGCAAAATGAAATTGTAACACTACTATTATTGTATTATTATTGTATATATAGTGTTTTGGTGTCACGTGTCACGTGTTCTTTCACGCCGTCTTTCACTGGTCACCATCATCATGTGCTATTCCGATAAGCTTGGACGGTCATGTTTCGCCAACTCACACGATCACCAGAGTCGTGGATCAGTTCTGTGTCCTTGTCTCGGCCATGCCATGCGGCCAAGCCATCTTGATATTTATCTCTCTGTCTTCCCCTTGTTCTTTTTCCCTCAATCTTGCAGTTGTCACCAAGTTCTCCAATTTATTTCTTCTCATAACATGTCCAAAAAATGTTGATTGTCTACGTCTAATTTCTCTAATCCGTTTACGATTTTTATTTGTTTCTTGAAGAACTTTCTCGTTGGTTTTTCTGTCTGTCTTTTCTGCACATAAAACACTGAATGTAACCCCTGCCTCTCGCTCCATCCTTTATCGAAGACCAGCATGGCCGAATGGATAAAAGCACTTGCTTTTAAACTCCCAGTGTGCTGATGTCGAGGTAGCGAGTTCAACCCCTATACCGTCATATGCACTAAAATAGAGACTTCTCGTCCTTGATTTGGGGATGTATGTTACAAGTAACTCGGAAGTCGGAGTGGGTTCGCATGATGGCAAGTGATGCTGGTAATAGGCAAAGCTAATCCACACGCAAAAATCAGCCCAGTGCACTAGAAGTACTAGCATGTATAAGGACTACGCTGAATTCAAAGCGAGCGAAAGCAAAAAAAGAATGTTTTCTCTCCATCTCCATTAAAACTGCTAAGGTAGCTTCCCCTTGAACTTATTCTCATTGTTATCTCCCCTAATGAAAGGTTCATATTGTCTTTCCTTCACACTGCTTCCTCTAGTGGAGGATTGACTCTCAACAAACTCCGCCCTTTGCTGTTCCATGCAGCTCTCTCTGTCTCTCTCTCTCTGTTCTCCCCATATTATTCAGGTCTGTCTCTAATTCGCTTCTCCTTGTGTTTTAGGTTTTTCTCTATTTCGTTTGTCTTCTGCGTTCCGGAAACGGCTTTTTGGTGACACTATTTTCCAGCTGAATAAACAACTGATGGTTGTGGGTATGTGGTTTCAGAGGGAAATGCAAAAAAATACCATGGACAGACAGAACAACCAATGACCAAGTCCTACAAGAAACGAATGAAAACCGTAAATTGATTAGAGAAATAAGACGTAGATGGTCACAATGTTTGGAAACATTGTAAGAAGAAATAAATTGGAGAACTCGGTGACAACTGGCAAGATTTAGGGGGGGAAAATAACAAGGGAACGGCAGAGAAGTAAATACCTGGTTTTGTAGAGACAAGAACACAGAGCTGATCCACGACTCTCGTGATCGTGTGAGATGGCGAAACATTACCACCCAGGCTTATTGGTACGGCACATGATGATGACGATTATTTTCCAGTATTTTCCCTGTATGACCTGTCCATGAACATGATCGTTTCTCCCGCTCTAGATTTGCTGACATTTGGTTAGTTAACTCCATGAGCTCCTCATTTGTGATTCTGCCATACCTTGTTAGTCCTTCGTTTATGTGCAGAGGTACCAATTAATGAATGTTTCTAGCTTATTATCATAGTCCGTGTTTCTGAAGTTCTCATTTTACGCAAGATTTCAATATTCTTAGTTTGGTGATAAGTTTAACTTCCTTTGACTTCAACCCGGACAGTAGTCATCTTTACAAATATACAACCACAAGTCATCTTTACGAAAATACAGTCACAAGTCATCTTTAGAAAAATACAACCACAAGTCATCTTTACAAAAATACAGTCACAAGTCATCTTTACAAAAATACAATCACAAATCATCTTTACAAAAATGCAATCACAGACGATAGGAGCTTACTTCGAACCATAGTCCGACATGCTATTATCAGCGTAACATATTAACAATCACACCAACACGCCCGCTATACTGATATAAGTGTGAATGAGAAATATATACATGTCACTTAGCTGAATGAAATATTATGAATCAAGGCTATCGCAAACCAAACTGAATCCTGGTGCGATATAAATCAAGCTGATCGCAACGAGCTATTGTGTCAGCTGACTTGAAGTGACGTAATAAATTATGTGTGAGCGAAGGGAACATTTTACTTTTTTCCGCTTGATTATTCATTTCGATTTGTTTACTCTTAAATACAAAGGAACTTCTAGCTCATATCTATTTTATGATTTTAACGTAGTTATATCAGTGTTGTCTTGTAGTTGTTACGTTGTTTACATGCTAAGAAGACTGTCTAATTGCTACGTCATACTTTGACAGAATTATCTCCCTTATGCTGTAACACAAAATTATCACCCTTCCACTAAAATGTTTCGACAATTGCTTTCATGGATGTATACGTCCCAATGACAGTGCCAAACACTCCAAACAGAAATATCAACGCATCCTTGACAAGAACGATCTTCGGGATGTGTTGCTCCTCCATTGCCAGGGTCACGATTTCGATAAATGCTGGCAAGATCAGGGCCAGAAACGAGCAGGCAACAGCTCCGATGAGGGAGATAAGTAGGTCAATGTGTGGCACTGCCGCGGCGAAGCCAACTGCCAGAAGACAAAATAATCCGAGTCATACAGGGTGGAATTGCATGAATTGTTTGTGTTTATTTCCAAATTATTTCAAACATAATATGTGTCTGTGTGTTTTGTGTTTGTGTATGTGTGTTAGAGTGTGCGCGCACACGTGTATGAATGTTTATGTGTGTGTGTGTGTATGTGTGTGTGTGTGTGTGTGTGTGTGTGTGTGTGTATGTGTGTGTGTGTGTGTGTGTGTGTGTGTGTGTGTGTGTGTGTGTGTGTGTGTGTGTACAGGCAGGCAGGCAGGCAGGCAGGCAGGCTCGATATAATATAACTCTTAAGAACTCGTTTCCTCATCTCGATTGAATGAATTACCTAAAAACGATAAGTAGATTGTGAGCTTTACTAGAACACGATTACAAGAAACAAAATGAACGTTGCGGCCAAAGCCTTCGTCAGCACAGAACAAAACAACACAAACAGACACAAAACTAATAAAATAATCACTACATTGAAAATACAGAGGTTACTTAGCTGAATCCTGTCTTGGTTGAATATGTCTAAAGCGCTAGCCGTTTAGTGAGTGTGGAAACGGCCGGATGTGTGGTTTGAAACGGATCGATGGGTAACAGGGATTGGCTAAGACGCCCGATGGGCGGGGGGGGGGGGACACTCATGTGGGCAAACGGTGAAGGGTGAATTAGCAGTGAACTAAAGCCGGCTCTGTGAAGGGCGCTTGGAATGCAGCACGCCCTGTGTTGGTTAGCATAGGATAGCATGAGTACCGGTGGCTCAGAAAGCAATGACAAACCACCGAACGCAAACTTGCCAAAAAATCACTAACGGCAAAAGTAATGCTAGGGATGATGGCAACGCTCTGTAAAAGATACGCCATCACGTTATACTAGTGGCTATACAGCTGCGGGGGGGGGGGGGGAATGGGAAGAGAGAAAGGGAGTGGGGGAGTTGGAAGTTAAATGAAATTATGTTGGACATTAAGGCTGTGAAGGGAGAGTGTCCCCAACTTGAAGATAAGGCGGTTTTCCAACGTCTTGCGATCACATTGGTGAGATGCGCACGATTTGAGCGCCGAGACCTGTATGTCCGCCACGCCACAGTGGTCAGAACTGTTGAAGTGCATGGGCACCGGTTTATACGTTGGGCACTCCTGCAACAAACGTCTAGCTGTCATTTTACCAGTTCCACAGTCACATGCACCAGTGTCTCCTGTCTTTAGTTGATTACACATTTGGTATTTCAGTCTCTTGATGTCATGTGCCATATCTTAGGGTATTCTACATTTAATTGTCATAATACGTCTCCCATCTGTGTATACGTTTGTGTGTATGTGTGCGTGTATGTGCGTCCGTTGTTGTGCGTGCATGTGTGTGTGTGTGGGGGTGGGTGGGGGTATGCTTGTGTGCTTGTGTGTGTTGGTGTGCGTGCGTGTGTGTGTGCGCGCGCGCGTGCGTGTGTGTGTGCGCGCGCGTGCGTGCGTGTGCGTGTGTGCCTGTGTGTGTGTGTGTGCGTGAGTGCGTGTGTGTGTGTGTGTTATTTATTCTAAAAGAAGCCATATTCTATACTTACATGTTATTAAAACAATTGAGATACGGAACATGTATTCCCCATATTTTCTGAAGTCGTCTCTTGTTATGTGAGGATCAATCTTCGGCCAGGTGATTGTGATTGGCACATAGAACTGGATGTTGTAGGTAATCAGAATAGCTATGGCGAACATCAGTCGGACAGACACATAGAGTCTGGGGGGGAAAAGTGTCAGTGTTCATTACATATTCATGCTATAAATATGTTAGAAAATCAGGTCTTAGTCAGATGTGACTGAGCTACTGTAATGACAGCAGACGCTACTACCTGCTTTCTGTTAGCTCCGAATGTTGGGTGGCGCTCTCCAAACCCGACACCCCACATTATGACAACGGCTTCCGGCGGAGCAGTGCAATTGGGAGTCACAAGCTTTATCCTAGTGCGAGGAATTGCAACCTAAAGTTTAAATGTCATGGTAGGGCAGACCAGGTCCTAAGCCTTGGTCGGCAACTGGTCTAGGATGGAAGCTATGACAGGCGGGCTGTTATAGCATTGTTTTGCTGATCCGTCAGCTTCTGAAGCTTGTCTTGTTCCAGGCGTATTGTTGCTACCTTTCCTCTGGAGTAAACTAGCCAGGCCGAGAGAGGGATCATGTTGTATGGGCAACACATGGTCTCGACAATTCAGCCCAGACTTTGTGCTAAGATATTGTGAGGTATAACATTCGCTACCGCAATAGGTTGTAGTTAGTATGCCTTGTTAGAAACACAATATAACAAACTATCGTCTGTCAAAACGGCAAGGTGCCAGTGAAATATACCAAATGTAATAATACTGTATCAATGGGAAACGATGAAGAATTCAATCACTTGCGCAGCAGAAAAAACTATTCCAAAAGTAAAGAAAGTGGGCCGTAAGACATGGATGACTGAAGAAATTTTACAACTAATGGAAACAAGAAGACAGAACAAATATAATCCTGCCAAATATGAAGAAATTCACAGAAAAGTCAGAACCTTATGTAAGGAGGCAAAAGAAATATGGCTTGAGAAAAATTGCAGAGAAATTGAAAAACAACACAACAGTAACAATGCGAAACTAATGCACAAGAGAATTCAGGAGCTTACTAATCAAAGAACACGTACATCAGCAGGCTGCCTAAAGACAAAAGATGGAAGAGTCATAATAGAAAAAGATCAGATATTACATGAATGGTCAGATTACGTGAAAAACCTTTATGACGATAACAGAGACGAACAGTATCATGTTCAAAATAATAATGAAGGACCAGCAATTTTAAAGATGGAGGTTCAGAATGCTCTTAACCATATGAAATCTGGCAAGACCCCCGGTTCAGACAGCGTCACAACAGAAATGATTAATGCTTTAGAAGAATATGGAATAGATAAAGTTACCAGTCTGCTTAATACAATATATGATACTGGAAATATACCTCAGGAGTTATGTAATTCTGTATTTATTGCAATCCCAAAGAAATCAAGAGCCTTGGAAAGTGATCAACATCGAACAATTAGTATAATGAGTCACATCACGAAGATTTTGCTAAGAATTATCATGCAAAGAGTTAGGAGGAAAATACAACCTGAAATAGGAGAAGAACAATGTGGGTTTGTGGAAGGCAAGGGTACAGTAAATGCTGTGTATATACTGAGAAACATAATCGAACGTTCTATAGAAGTAAACAAAGATCTACACCTTTGCTTTATTGACTACACAAAGGTTTTTGATAAAGTGAGACATGTCAACATGATAAGGATGCTTGAAGATCTACAAATTGATGGAAAAGATCTTAGACTTGTAAAAATCATATATTGGAAACAACAAGCTGCCATAAGAGTTGATAATGAAGTAAGCCAATATCAGCCTATTAAAAGGGGTGTGAGACAGGGATGTGTAATGTCTCCAGATCTGTTTTCCCTGTACAGTGAAAGTATTTTCAGAAATATTGAAGATATGGAAGGAATCAACATTGGGGGACGATGCATCAATAACATTAGATATGCAGATGATACAGTCTTGATTGCAGGCAATGAACAGGACCTGCAAAATTTAGTAGATGCGATTGTTACACACAGTGAACAACTAGGGTTAGAATTAAATTGTAAAAAGACACAGACTATGGTCGTCACTAGGAAGGACGAAATACCACAATGTAATATACAAGTAAATGGGAATATTCTTCAACAAGTGAGCAGGTACAATTATCTCGGAACAGTAATAACATCTGATGGGAGATGCCTTGAAGAGATTAGAACAAGAATCGCCATGGCAAAAGTAGCCTTTAGCAAGATGAAAAACATATTGACCAATAAAAAGATGTCAATTGACACGAGAAAAAGAGTGTTGAGATGCTACATTGAACCTGTACTTTTATATGGATGTGAAGCGTGTACAATGAGCAGTCAGGCTGAAAAACATCTGATGGCTGTAGAGATGTGGTTTCTGAGGAAAATGCAAAGAATACCATGGACAGCCAGAAAGACCAATGAACAAGTCCTTCAAGAAACAAAAGAAGATCGTAAATTGATTAGAGAAATTAGATGTAGACAGTCAAAATTTTTTGGGCATGTTGTGAGAAGAAATGGATTGGAGAATTTGGTGACAACTGGTAAGATCGAGGGGAACAGACCAAGGGGAAGACCTAGAAGCAAGTACCTGGATGGCTTGGCCTTGTGGCATGGTCGAGACAGAAACACGGAGCTGATCCACGACTCTGGTGATCGAGTGAGATGGCAGAACATGACCGCCCACGCTTACCGGCATGGTACATGATGGATGGAATAATACTGTCCGCTAAAGGTTGAAATATATCATTTGGAAAACATCATCATTAAGCAGACCCTTCACAGAACGTCCCTCTAAGCACGGCCCACCGAAGAGATGCTACATCTCTGGTTATTTCTTCTGCTGCACGCAGTTCACAAGTTCATGTTTTCATTGCCGTGCTAGTCGACCCTTGCCTCTTCTTCCCCATCTGTCGTGTCCTCCTTTAAAGTGTCGTCCCTGGAGTGAAGAGAGTCAACACTCACATTATAATATTTTTTTTTCCTTATCAATATCCTGGAGAATCCACCAGCTTCCGTCCAACACACTCCATCAGCCCGTGGACACCTTTTCCTATCACTCTCTCACTGTCGTACTATGCCCCCTCTCATACTTCCCCAACGCAACATACTCAACAACTCTTGCTTCTAAAAATTAATAAAGATTAATTTATTAAAAGAAAAGTGTAACGTATATGAGACGTGTATGCGAAGAAAATGCGTGATGTGTTCTATACTGTGTGTATGATCGGACTTTCAGATAATAGCATAGTTTCTTCATTGCAAGGGCACACCACAGCACATTAAATCATAACCAGTGCACCTCACCCGGTGTCGAAACCCTCTTGCCGGATACTGACTGTCATCTGTAGCCACCTGGTAATCCATCTTCATGATCATCCGAAATAGATACTGTTTGTAAGTACAGATTGATTACGGACTGATTGTCAACTAACTTTGTAAGTTCCTATCGGTCCTACAGAATGCACAAATCCTTTGTAGTGTATTTAGGTTTTACTGTTAATGTTTCTACACTTGATCCTAACTAGTGTTCATATAGGTTCAAGTATATGTCCTATGTAATATTTCACTGGAATCTAGCACACTATGTGACTTATCCGTTAATGTTCTCGTTCCTTAAACAATGGTTGTCTGATGTGTGATATATCAACAATCATCACCCATCCTATGTGAACCATACCACCCAGGAGTCGTTATATTGGCTGGCTCTTCTGGGCCATGCCATGGTGAACCCTTCTGAGTATGAGTCCAGCGTCAACATATACCATCTTTCTTCTCGGACGTTATTCCTTTTCCGTAAGAATCATTTAGAGTCCAACTGATGAACGTCCAATTGGAGTGCACTTCTTCAAAACCAGTGTTGAGTTTCCTAGTAACTGGTGGGGAACCTGTGGGAAAACCAACACATCATGTGAGAGCACTAGTCACTGATCCTACCGGCTGGGTGTAAGCTTATTACCCTGCTCTGTTATTTTACAGCTAACTACTCTTTCAGAGAGCCTTATAGCTTCTCACCTAAGTCCGAATCAGGCTATGATAAGAAAAGACCAATAAACAGAGTGCGACCTCAGTATTCTATTCACCTTAGCAGAGCCAATATCACTATTCTACTCTAACTAGTTTTCCACTAACAGTGCTAATCATCACACTATAGGTTTAACAAGGCTACAGTCTATATTAATTAGAACTAATAGACTATATTGACTACCTTATGCAAAACCGCCTCATTCCCGGGATGGCTACTACAATTTGCCATAACGACACATGCTAGTTAATCTAGAATTAATCTAACACTGTAGAGCTCTCCCACAAACACGTCCATCATAATCCACGGTTTTTGTCAACTCCCCATCTCCAATCATGGTTTTCTGGCAAACCCCTAAAATTGGTCACGTGATATGGGTGACGTCCTGCAGGTGTTATTTATTTTCATATCAGCCATTGTCAAGAAACGATTCTCCCTTTCCTTAGTCACTGTCAAAGTTGTCATCAATTGTTTCGACTCCCCCAACAAACTAACGAGTTACTGTATGATCCCAACAACAGTTTTTCCCAACAAGCTGCCAGTCTTCTTGATGTTCCGGAAACTAAGAATTGACAGAGGTACTGTTTACCTCCGTGCTGAGTACTTCCGTTTTCCCTCTGATACGTTATTGACTTGTCAAAGCGATGTATGATTCAGCGCACTCACTTCCGAGTGTTGCCAATCCGTCAACCAGATGTACAAGTACAGCTGTTATTTATGCCCGTCCTGTTTGGGACCACGTGCAGCCACAACTATGAATGTTTTCTCTGTATTAGTTGAAACACTTGATGCTTAGCAGATAGTCCGGTTTATCAGAAAGCCTCTTACTAATCAACTGGTTAAACACACGGTTTTATTTTGTGACACCATCTATGCTTTTCTTTCCTGGTCTTCCCAATCCACTGACGCTTTATGTAGGCAAAGTATTTCAGTTTCTGAGACAGGATATTGTTTGCGGGCTAGTTTTCTTCGATCTGTAGTGTGTTTCTTTGTCATTGTGAGTGGTATTCTAAGAATTGTTCTTTAACATTTAAACTCAAATGTCTGAGTTTCCTTCCTTTTCTTTTTTGTTTTCCTCTTCTTCTTCTTCTTCTTCGTCCTCTTCTGATTCTTCTTACTCTTCTTCCTAAAGTGCTTCTTTTTCTTCCTCTACTTCCTCTTCCTCCTCCTCTTCTTTCTCCTCCTCTTATTCTTCTTCCTCTCCTTGCTCCTCCTCCTCTTCTTCTTCCTTCCTCTCTCCTTGACTTGTTCCCCGTCTTCCTCCTCCTCCTCCTTTTCTTCTTCTTCGTCTTCTTCTTCTTCTTCTTCTTCTTCTTCTTCTTCTTCTTCTTCTTCTTCTTCTTCTTCTTCTTCTTCTTCTTCTTCTTCTTCTTCTTCTTCTTCTTCTTCTTCTTCTTCTTCTTCTTCTTCTTCTTCTTCTTCTTCTTCTTCTTCTTCTTCTTCTTCTTCTTCTTCTTCTTCGTCTTTTTCCTCATCCCCCTCCTCTTCTTCTGCCCTTTATCCCCAATGGAACCTAGACCTTCAGACAACTCTTTGGTTGTTTGGACTTTGCAGTTCCAGCTTTCTACGTTATGGGAAGCTAGTCCCACGTCTATCGCCTCCTACGACATGCATGACAGGTCACAGTGCTATTACTCGTTGCTTTCCTTAAGCGGCCCGGTAACACACAAACGTATGCTTCTTTAATGATTACTCACTGGACCATGACTCAAATCCGGAGACGTTCATGTTCTCAAACCGTTTACTTTAATTTGTTTTCTGCTGCATTTAAATATGCTAATTGGAATGTTTTTGATAACCATGGCTTCACAGAAGGGTTCCAGTACTTCAGTACATCAATCATCTGTGTCTTGTCCCTGGTGTATTGCTCAAGCTTTCCTAGGCGAGATGTATCGCCATGGTTGCGCCATATTATTTAAAGTACGGTTGGGATTGTCTGTCCATCGTTGCCTTGGGTTTCCTCTGGCTCCACATGAAGATCTCTTTGCTGTATTTTTTTTTAATTTGTTGCCCCTTGATTAAATCGATGTATGATATTTCGCCTATCCCATTTCTGATGTCCTTGGGTGGGGCGGCTACACGCTCATCTGTCGTACTGGAGCGGCGACACGCTCACTTTCTGGAGGTCGTGACTTCGTTTCCCGGACGGGGTCGTTCAGACCACGAGTAAAGTTTTTAAGGAAACTCCTGGGGGGTCATCACTGGAGCTACGGAATTCGTGCTTTGTGCGATGCTCAAGGTGAGCGACTTGCCGTTCTGCGGAGAGAGAGATAGCTGGAGTAATGCCCGGTGCAATTAAGTCGACCCTCAGGACTTAAGCCTTAGCTCTCTAGAATACAACTTACTTCTCGTCAGGCAGACTTAGGGTGATGGTGCTCTTGATCGGGTCACCAAACTTCAGGTAGCCATAGAAACCGATGGTGGCGAACAAGCAGACTGCGCCACACATTCCCAGGTTCAAAACCCCGAACCAGCCCCCGAAGTCCTGGGGCCGTCGCATGCTGTTTCTCAGGGGCAGGACCTGGTGAGGTATAGGGCAACAAGCAATGAGTGTTGGGAGTTCATACAGTGTTCAATATATCTATATGGGTACCAGAACACGTCTGGGGAAATAAAGGCGGTCGGTGTGATATTATCTACATCACCACCCAAATGCTAATTTGCCTATAAAAGCATGGAACTAGCACGATGTGCGAATTACGTTTCAAGGTGTGCAAACAGGCCCTTTAGTTTATTTAATTTCGAGCACGAAAGGGTTAATGTTAGAAGTATAGCTGTTGTGAATCTCCACATACATTGCTTTCTGGGTCCGCTTAATAGTTTAATCACTGGGACTGAAGAAGTAGCGAAAGAGGTGAGTGCAGTCAGCCAATAATAGCTTGACTGCCAACGTTCGTGTCAGCGGGACAGAGCTCGGTAGAGAATGCTAGGAGTGGTGCCATAACAGAATGAAAATATAAGTACAACGTGTGATAGATTACTTCTGGAGAGAATTATGGCGTCATTTATATCAATAGCTTTGATCTTGCCGACATGAAGTTGGGACTCTCAGCTGGGGATTCTCAACTAGATATCCAGGACAGATAACTGCAAAGCATAGTAGTGCATATGAATAATTTCATCCAATATGAGAAACGGCTTCGTGGCCGAGGGGTTAGCAGCTTTCTCCGCTAACCCCGAATACTCTCGTCACGTGACGCGACGAGAACTAGCAGTGGTTCGAATCGCAAAAGTGACTTATGAGAGTATGGAGCCGGTCGCTCAGAAAGTCGTGGCGTGCTGATGGCGTAATCTAGCCTAGGAATCAACATACAGCTGAAAGATGCTGGTGTTGACCGCAATATCCTGAAAACAGGATGGAAACGCGGGGAAAAAAAAATGAGAATGGAGGCAGAGGCGGTCATTTCAGCTCTTCTGTGAATATCTTCTTGCTCGTTCACACTCAGACCTACATGTTCATGACTCTATTAACTTATTAAATGCCCTGGGATAATTAATCGTCTTAAGGGACTTCCCGTAGCTGCCATAGGCTTATACATCGCCGAAGTGTTGTCTCTGCGTAATGATACGGCGTGTCAGCTACCATATTAACAACCTTTAACTGTGACGCATCCCTACTTGCCACTTTCCGCCATCCATATTTGATTGGTCCCAACCTAATTTTTGTTTGGCCCATAATCTCGTATTAAAGCAATGGTTTTATTTCAGGTTTATCACATCCCGATACAGTTGTTTATGATTTTAATGGTGATAGTTCATACCGTATTTAGTTATCTGGACTCGATACACTGGAGCAGCCAACATGCCTGACTGTCGTGGTATGCCTAAGGAGGCACACTGCAGGTGGCTATGTATGGTTAAGTTATATGGGTGCGTCACTTCCTGGACCAACGAGCCTGTTCAGCTATCTGTACTGTGTCATTTGTGGATCTTTAGAGTGTTCAGCAATATGTACTGTGTCATTTGTGAAACTGTAGCGTGTCCAGTTATTTGCACTGTGATATCTGTGAATCTTTAGCGTGTCCAGTTATTAGCACTGTGTCATCTGTGAAACATTAGCGTGTTCAGCTATTTGTACTGTGTCATCAGTGAATCTTTAGCGTGTTCAGCTATCTGTACTGTATCATCGGTGAATCTTTAGCGTGTTCAGCTATCTGTACTGTGTCATCAGTGAATCTTTAGCGTGTTCAGCTGTCTTTAATGTGTCATCTGTGAATCTTTAGCGTGTTCAGCTTTCTGTTAATCTGCATTGCATAGTTAAAGTTTGTTGTATGCCTTTTACAGGACGCCCCAGTCAATCCCATGATGTTTCAGCTGTTTCTGATTTACTACGCAAGTATACGCTCAGTAGTTCGCCATTGCTTTCTGAACGACCGGCACACATACCATTAATTAACATTAACATGTCACAATCCCCTACAACAGGCAGATATTCGCTGTTGTCTAAGGTCCAGATATTTTGCAAATATAGGTAAGTAGTGCATAATGGATCAGCCACTTTTATCACCGATCATTCACAATGATCAACAACTATTAGGCAATTTAGAACACCGGTTTTGCACACACATGGAAGCTTTATTACTGATGAATATACGTGATGAATATGCATCACGCCAGGAAAATGTAACACAGATAAAAATACACAATACTGCCTTGTACCGGCCTTGTAACATAACTTGTCGCGCCGGACTCTTCCCCGTGTCCGAACGCAACCAACGCCACTCCACGGAGTCCATCGTTGGGACCAAGTTTTCCTCTAACTTGCCCACACTGAATGCCCGGGCGAGGTTTTCCTAACCTCTCCAAAATTCCAAAATTCTCCATTTCTCCCCGTTCTATCACTTACTGCTCTTTTTATCCATTTCCTCGGGACCACCCATGAAACCCTATTTCACCATTGATCCCAATTACCAGTTACCACAAACATTCCATTTTGGTGTTTTCCCTGATCTGTCCATCTACTATAACGTTTTACCTTCCCACATGTGATTATTAATCTAGACTGGTGCGTGTTCTACAATACCATTGTCTTTGGGCTCCCCCATTGGCTTGGGACTTCTTAATAACCTCTCTGGCCTCACATCCGCCTTACTCTCACCTCACACCTGTAACCCTGCGTTGTTACTTTCGTTTGTTCCTCACGCATTGTTACACAACACAATGGGGTCTCCTTCCAACTCGCCTGCAGCTGATTTCTAACGCGGTAGGCAGGATTGTGAATCACATTCGCTATCCCTTCGCCACAGACACCACTGACCTCATATATGCTCACTTAAAGCTAATTCCTCCATTTCATCTCCTATGTTGATACCTTCAAACAAGGCACAAACACTCAACTCACCAGACCTATGCCTTCCACGGTGAAGAGAGCAGTGCCAAAGAAAAGAGGAATGTCGCTAAAGGAGCTGAAGGCTGGCCTCTTGGAGGTGTCCGGAAGTCCCTGAACGATGTACTGTATGATGATGATTAGACCTGAGTGATGGGGCAGACGTGGAAAACATGAGAGTTATACACCCTGCCGGAAGTGGGGAAATAACGGGCATTTTGTGCGGACACAGTTGATGTGTGTTTTATGTCCACATGTACGATGTGAGTGAACGAGCAGGCAGAAACACAGGCGCGGGCGCACACACACACACACTCACACACTCACTCTCGCACACATACACGATATGCATATATATATATATATATATATATATATATATATATATATATATATATATATATATATATATATATATATATGTATGTATATATATATATATATGTGTGTGTGTGTGTGTGTGTGTGTATGTGTGTGTGTGGATACATAAAGATGGGCATACAATTTATTAACTTGGAACAACTTAAAGACAGGCAGGCATGCAGGTGGGCAGGCAAACAGACAAGCAGACAGGCAGGCAGACAGGCAGGCAGAGAGACGGACAGGCAGGCAGGCAGGCAGGTAGGCAGGCAGGCAGAAAGGCAAGCAGGCAGAAAGGCAGACATGCAGGTAGGCAGGCAGGCAGGCAGGCAGGCAGAAAGAAAGAAAGAAAGAAAGAAAGAAAGAAAGAAAGAAAGAAAGAAAGAAAGAAAGAAAGAAAGAAAGAAAGAAAGAAAGAAAGAAAGAAAGAAAGAAAGAAAGAAAGCCAATTCTACCACACCTACAACAGCAGGAAATCATCTACCTGCCCAGGCACGACCCCTGATTGAGCCTACCTGTCAGTGTGAGAACGTTGGCGAAGGCAGAGAACGGCGCCAACAGTCTCAGATTTCTGATGCAGACAAACGGGACGAGGATGGCCACGACACACAGTTCATAGACCCGGACGTTGAGGTCCACGGACACAAAGTAGCCTACCACCTGTGGATGTGAAGATTACCGTATGTACCAGGTGGCTTCAAATTAGAACCTTAAAAGTGTGATAGAAATTACAGTAATCATGCCACTGTCTTGTAACCAGTCCATGTTGTTGTTAAGGGTGTCAAAAGTGTTCATAACGTAACATCACGGTGTGGACGAACACTGTGACGTCATAAGGACAGTTTAAAGATGGCCACCCCACTTTTGACATGCATCAAAGAGAAGAAGCGTTCTGTTATCAGTTTTTGTTTTTTCTCATTGAAGAGGAGAATGAAGATCCAGTATGGTGATGCATGCCTGTCAGTCCAGCAAGTGTATGAGTGGAGTAGGAAGTTTCACAACGGCGTGGCTTCCGTGAAGAGGTACAGCAGGTGGAGCATGAGAGGTTACACACGCGACCAAGAGACTTATTTTCTACAGGAATCTGGAGGACTTGCATTGAACGCAGTGGTGACTACATCGAAAAATTATATATTTTTTTCCTTATATTTTCAGAATATATTCACCACACAAACAGACAAAAACATATAAGGTTTTCATTTGAAGCGCCCTCGTATTAACATGTCTCTCTAAAAATAATATAAATTCTAGCAACTGTATCTCTGTGGTGAAGTGGTTCATCCCTCTGTCTCATTCCCTGGAGGCTGTCGCTTCGTTTTTGGAGACACTTGGGTGTCGTCGCCGGAGTTATGGAGTTCGTGGTCTGTGAGGCGCATTCGACAGCCTGTTAGCTTCTCTGCAGGGAGAGACTGATCTTTAAAACCCGGGTGTCTTGGAGACGATTCTCTTATTGCTTAATCCCTTTGAATATTCTCACACCAGTCTGGGAGAAAGTTCCTTCTGAACGCTCTAGGCAAGGTCGATGCACCGTAAGGCGCCGTGGTGAACTGTTAATCGTCTCATTGTATTGTGGAATAGTAAAGAAACTTCGATAATAAAATAGAGCTGCACTGTTTCTGTACTCACCTGCTGAATATTGCTGGCGATGAAGACGATGTACACACAACAGGCTCCAAGTTGAGTAAATATCAGTAGAGCATCCACAAACGGCCTGTCAGCGAAGAGAAGGGTTAGTTTTAACAAGTAATTAAAATATACAAATGCTCCAGCTTTTTCTTCTTCTTCCACTTCTTCTTCTTCTTCTTCTTCTTCTTATTCTTCTTCTTCTTCTTCTTTTTCTTCTCCTCCTCCTTCTTCTTCTATTCTTCTTCTGCTTTCACCCTGTATCCTCCATTGAGGCATGGTTCCTCAACCAACTCATTCCACGCTGTTAGGCTTGTTCACGTTTGTTTGGATTTTGCAGCGAAAGGATGTTTTCCCTACTGCGTGAGGAAGCTAGCCGCACGCCCAACCCCCCTTCGTCGCCCCCTGCGACATGTATGACAGGCGGAAACCTCATGAGTCGGTTCCTACCACATGTATGGTAGGACTGCAGTGCTACTATTCTTTATTTCTCCTTAAGGTTCCAATAATATTCTTCTTCTTCTTCTTCTTCTTCTTCAGAATTCCGAGCCATTGAGGTTCTTTGCTGCAGATACAAGCCGTCTCCATTCGTCTCTCTGGTGGACCTTCTCTTGCCAGTCGTTGATTCCAAGTGCTTGTAGGTCTGTACATGTATTATCTCTCCACCGTCTTCTTGGTCTACCTCGGGGTCTACGGTCATTTATTTCCTGAATGTAAGCGAGTTTTGTTTCCCTATTATCTTCCATTCTTTCTATATGCCCCAGCCATTGCAATCTATTAGCCTTCATGATACCAGTGAATAGCGGGGACTTAAACAGATCATACATGTTTTTGTTGCTTCTTCTTTTCCACTCTCCACTGTGTGTATCCCTAATGGGTCCAAAGGTGCGTCTTAAAACTTTGTTCTCAAAGGTTTGTAGCAAGGCTTCGTCTCCTTTCGTTGTACTCCAGGTTTCAGAGCCATGCAGCACAACTGGTCTGATCAGTGTTTTGTATAATGTGATCTTGGTGTTACGAGATAGCGCCTTTGATTTTAGTAGATGTTGTAGTGCATAGTATATCTTATTTCCAGAGTTGATTCTAGCTTGCATTTCTTCCCTTATTATGTTGGAGCAGTTGAAGATTGTACCCAGGTATTTGTATGTTTCCGTTCTTGGTCATATTATCTATTTGTATGTGGCCAGAGTTTTTAGCCGTTCCTTCTCTTGAAATTACCATATATTCTGTCTTAACTTGGTTTATAACCAGCCCCATTTGTTGAGCTTTTTCCTTTAAGTGAGTCAATATTTCCAATGTCTTTTGTTCATTTTCCCCTATAAGATTCCAATAATACTCAAAGAATTACGTGCCATGCCGATAAGCGTGGGCGGCCATGTTTCGCCATCTCACACGATCACCAGAGTCGTGGATCAGCTCAGTGTTCCTGTCTCGACCACTAAGGTCTTGGGGAGGGAGGGGTGTAGTTAATGTGATAACTGGTAGTCTGTTGAAAACAAGGAAATCAAGCTCCGTAAACACGTGACTACATCAGGCTGAGGATGCTCCAATTTTCATAGTGGGTTGGTTGATTATGATCTTCTGCCCTATGTATTGACTTTCAGATTTCCTGTCTGATCTATTGACTTTCAGATTTCCTGTCTGATGTATTGACTTTCAGATTTCCTGTCTGATGTATTGACTTTCAGATTTCCTGTCCTATATATTGACTTTCAGATTTCCTGTCCGATGTATTGGCTTTCAGATTTCCTGCCTGATGTATTGACTTTCAGATCTTCTGCCCGATGTATTGACTTTCAGATTTCCTGTCCGATATATTGACTTTCAGATTTCCTGCCTGATGTATTGACTTTCAGATTTTGTGTCCGATGTATTGACTTTCAGATCTCCTGCCCGGTGTATTGATTTTCTGATCTCATGTCTGATATATTGACTTTCATTTATAATCAATATACAGTCTAGCAGAATGTACAATGAAGGTTAGGGAGACAACATCTAGATATAATCAATATACAGTCTAACAGGATGTACAATGAAGGTTAGGGAGACAACATCTAGATATAATCAATATACAGTCTAGCAGAATGTACAATGAAGGTTAGGGAGACAACATCTAGATATAATCAATATAATCAATATACAGTCTAGCAGAATGTACAATGAAGGTTAGGGAGACAACATCTAGATATAATCAATATACAGTCTAGCAGAATGTACAATGAAGGTTAGGGAGACAACATCTAGATATAATCAATATACAGTCTAGCAGAATGTACAATGAAGGCTAGGGAGACAACATCTTGATATAATCAAGATACAATCTAGCAGAATGTACAATGAAGGTTAGGGAGACAACATCTAGATATAATCAAGATACAATCTAGCAGAATGTACAACGAAGGTTAGGGAGACAACATCTAGATATAATCAATATACAGTCTAGCAGAATGTACAATGAAGGTTAGGGAGACAACATCTAGATATAATCAATATACAGTCTAGCAGAATGTACAATGAAGGTTAGGGAGACAACATCTAGATATAATCAATATACAGTCTAGCAGAATGTACAATGAAGGTTAGGGAGACAACATCTAGATATAATCAATATACAGTCTAGCAGAATGTACAATGAAGGTTAGGGAGACAACATCTAGATATAATCAATATACAGTCTAGCAGAATGTACAATGAAGGCTAGGGAGACAACATCTAGATATAATCAAGATACAATCTAGCAGAATGTACAATGAAGGTTAGAGAGACAACATCTAGATATAATCAAGATACAATCTAGCAGAATGTACAACGAAGGTTAGGGAGACAACATCTAGATATAATCAATATACAGTCTAACAAGCTGAGCCGCCAGCGTCTGAAGCCTACCCTGTCCATTCCTCTGGATCAGACAGGTCAAGGCCGAGAGAGGGAACAAGTCGTTTGGGCACCACATGTATCTCTGAAGCTCTGCCCAGGCATTGTGATGGAATTTTGGCCAAATTCCAACTCACATACTTTGGTCTGTCAAGACTGCAAGGTGCCACTTACAGTCTAGCAGAATGTACAATGAAGGTTAGGGAGACAACATCTAGATATAATCAATATACAGTCTAGCAGAATGTACAATGAAGGTTAGGGAGACAACATCTAGATATAATCAATATACAGTCTAGCAGAATGTACAATGAAGGTTAGGGAGACAACATCTAGATATAATCAATATACAATCTAGCAGAATGTACAATGAAGGTTAGGGAGACAACATCTAGATATAATCAATATACAGTCTAGCAGAATGTACAATGAAGGTTAGGGAGACAACATCTAGATATAATCAATATACAGTCTAGCAGAATGTACAACGAAGGCTTGGGGCAGTCATTCCTGAAGATCGATCACCTCCAACCTTCACCTAGGAGATGGCACTGGATGATACAACATGGAGTGGATCAATAAACTTTTAGTGAGTCGCAAGATACGGAATAGTTCACGGGAAACAGCGAGAATAGCGGTTAGCGTCACCTGACAAATCCGGAGAACCTCTGCAGACGTGATGGCCCGGTCTTAAGACACATCTCCATGACACCTGCATAGTCCAACAGGTCACTCCCTGTCCTGGAAAATGCAATGGGAACAGTCATAATAACAATCATCATAATTAATAATAATGATTGCATTAATAATAATAATAATAATAATAATAATAATAATAATAATCATCATCATCATGAATTGTCCTGAAGCAGTCTTCTGGTATGGGGTTGAGGTGAGATTGCGCCATTATATTTTGTAGGCCAGAGAGCAAGTAGGAATAGGTGGGAAATCTTTCCTTCACTTTGTACTGACACCTTGCCGTCTTGACAGACGATAGTTTGTTATATTGTGCTTCAAGCAAGACATAATAACTACAACCAGCCCACAGATGGAGTTATATTTCTCCACGGAACAAAGCATGGGCTGAATTATAGAGACCTGCCTAGATTGTTCCAGAGGAAAGGTAACATCGATACTTCTGGAATAAGGCGAGCTGCAGAAGCTGCCGGATCAACAAAATAATGCTTAAACTGCTCGCCTGTAGTTTCCATACTAGACTAGTTGTCGACCAAGGTTTAAGGCCGGGTCTGCCCTGCAATGAGATTTAGTCTTAGGTTGTATTTCCTCGCACTAGGATAAGGCTTGTGCCCGCCAAATTGCGCTCATCCGCCGGAAGCCATAGGCACAATGTGGGGTGTTGGGTTTGGTAAGCGCCGCCCAACATTCGGCTCTAAAATAAAGTAGGTAGTATCGTCTACTGGCATACGGTAACTCTGTCATATCTTACTGAGATCCAAATTCGGCGCTAACAGAAAGCAGGAAGTACCGTCAACTGTCATACGGTAGCTCAGTCATGTATGACTCTGACCTGACACCACCCTGACTCTGACCTGACACCACCCTGACTCTGACCTGACACCACCCTGACTCTGACCAGCTTAACTTAACTATTAAATACTAGTTTCTGTTGTTTCCATAAATGCAGGGGCGTCACTAGGGGGGTGCGGGGGGTGCGGGCCGCACCGGGTGACACCATCAAGGGGTGACACCAAAATAAAAAAAATTGCAAATTTGACAAAGCAGACATAGCAAAATAACAAAAATTTAACTTTGTCCGAGTTTGTCGAAGTTCTTTATTTATGTTTTACCTGAAGTATTGAAGTTATATTGTTCAATTTGTTTTCTTTCTTATGTCCTTATTAACTTTTTGACTTATTTTACAAACATTACTATATGCGATTATATATGGTACAGGAACACTCGGAAGAAGACCATGGTGAAAGTCTAGAGGGGTGACACCAAGAGTTTACCGCACTGGGTGACACCAACCCCAGTGACGCCACTGCATAAATGTAATCTAAACCTTTGTCTGTAAGAGTTATATAATATACATGGTCCAGATCGGGGGAGAACTTGTTTGCCATCGTCCTTATTAACACCTGATTTTTTTTTCATTACTTGTCAAGTTTATGTTTAGTAGTTTGCCACTGCTTTCTGTTTTTAGTGCACATATATAGGCGCCTAGGCGTGAATTCACCCACTGCAACACCCCAGACCATTTGGGATCTGACGTTATTTCTTTCCATCACCGCCATCCTCCAGGGTTATTCAAACTGGAAAGTTCGCACCCAATAAATAAATGCTGGACATGAACAGTGTCAGTCCACAAGGTTGAGTATCCAGCACAATTCCGAGCCATAACAGAGTGCATCTTATATGTTGCCCCAATGACCCCCATTTTTAACCTTTGACTCCTGGTTCTCTATCATTTCTTGCAGAGTATGAGTTTACTGCGGCGGTTTGGGTCATAGCTCATCATCCAGATCATGTCTTGTGGTGTTTTGCACTTAGCGTCTGGAATCCTGCTCGATGTGCAGCATCGGAAGTTGATGGCTTAAGAGACACGGGACTATGCGCAACATGTCATTTCAATAACAACAAACATGTTTGCACTTTCGGTGAGGTTTTAATCAATCCATGGCGACCAGAAATAAATCGACAGCCATCTTGGAAACCGCTAACAGTTCAAATGTTGTATAGGATTTTTCAATGTGGTGAACTTATAACTTCTGTAATAACTTAATCGTTTTGTCTCTAATTACTTGTCCTTGTATAATTTATTTCTAACTTTCATTTCACCTATTTTACCTGTTTCATTCTTTCTTTACTATACTTCTATGTTACTACAGATTACATTGTTCATTGAGATCGTAGATTGTTCATTTACATCTTACATTGTTCATTTACATCGCCCATTGTTCATTTATATCGCCCATTGTTCATTTGCATGGCCCATTGTTCATTTACATCGCGATTTGGAAGCAGACTGCCTTACGTTGGTTTTTAATGAAATGGTATAGGTGCCGGTCATTTAGAAAGCAATGGCAAACTGCTGAACGTTAACTTGCCATGACATCACGAGCAGCCAAAATATGCTGGGATTAACTGCAACCTCCTGTACAGGATATGCAACTAACTTTTTTTATTCTTCATTTACATCGCCCATTCTTCATTTACATCGCCCATTCTTCAATTACATCGCCCATTCTTGATTTACATCGCCCATTCATCATTTCCATCTATTAAACACGTGTTTTACTTGTGTACTTTCACGTAGTGTGTTGAGTTGTTGGGACACTTTGTCATTGTGTTTACTTTTTCTTATCTTTTTTTCGTTTCTTTGTGAAGTATTCCATCTTGTTTGACAATGATAAATATTGTACTCTGGGACCTGTTCGATGTCTGCATTTGCTGTTTTTTAACAATGCAAATATTACCATCATTATGTACTTAATTAATTTTCTTTGTGAAGACGTTTCTAGAACAGCTGCGAACGAGCAGGAAGAGGAAGAGCATTAACGGCAGCAGCAGAAGAAGACGAGAAGGAAGGACCAGGAGGACGAATCTTCTTCTTCTTCAGCTTTCCGAGCCATTGAGGTTCTTTGCTGCAGATACAATCAGTCTCCATTCGTCTCTCTGGTTGACCTTCTCTTGCCAGTCGTTGATTCCAAGTGCTTGTAGGTCTGTAGATATATTATCTCTCCACCGTCTTCTTGGTCTACCTCGGGGTCTACAGTCATTTATTTCCTGAGTGTAAGCGAGCTTTGTTTCCCTATTATCTTCCATTCTTTCTATATGCCTCAGCCATTGTATTCTATTAGCCTTCATGATACCCGTGATTAGCGGGGACTTACACAGATCATAAATGTCTTTGTTACTTCTTCTTTTCCACTCTCCACTTTGTGTATCCTTAATGGGTCCAAAGATGCGTCTTAAAACTTTGTTCTCAAAGGTTTGTAGCAAGGCTTCGTCTCCTTTCGTTGTACTTCAGGTTTCAGAGCCATACAGCACAACTGCAGGAGGACGAATAGAATAAGAAAACAAGGAAGAGGGAGAGGGGGAAGATGAAGAAGGAAGAGGGGAGAGGAGGGTGAAAAAAGAAGAGGCTTAGGAGGTGGAAAATAAAAAGGAGAAGAAGAACAACAACAAGGCGAATGAGGAGGAGAAAAGTGAGGGGAAGAAGAAGAATATATATCCAAGAATGTCATATTACCTTTTGCACAATATTTCATTACATGCGATAAGCATATGCATGCAGTGCACGGCGACACCTCCGACACATAAGATCCCTGCCAAGCCAGTCTGTAAAATAGGCAACATTCCAAAAATCAAGATAACGTTCTGTACCAAGAACGGTAACCAGAAAGAAGCGCATTTGTGGAGAGACTGGAGAATTGTACACATTTCTGGCGTCATGCACAACAGAGGATATTCGGATGAGCTGTTAAGGCCTTTGGGGTGTTTAAGCTTGTGGCTACGGTTTGCTTACGCATTTTTCTCATGTTGGACTGACAGTGCATGGTTCAGTCGCCCTGATATTGAGTATAGTGAGTGGAGCAACACTGTGAGCTGTGGATTCTGTGTGTAGTGCTTTTACACCTGTCCGAGATTGTTTGTAGCGTGAACTGTATGTTCAGAAAAACGGCGACCGGCCGGTCGCTGAATTAGCTAGATAGCCTCATGCAGTAATATGTGGCTGCTGGTTTTCTAGTGACTGCCACTTCCATTGACGATGAACTATTTTTTTGTGGCGGACTTTTCTGTTGGCATTCTGGCAGTGGCTTTATGTATAGTATACCTATGCGGGCTGTTTTGTTGAGACTCCTTTCTGTTCCATTGTTTACATGGGGCAGTGAGGAGCATTTTGTGTGATACACTGGCACCGGAACGGAGCAACATATGGCGACCCTTTGCCGTGAAGTTGGAACCGCGACTAACAGACAATGGAGATTGCAGCCAATCACGGTAAAAGACTAATTGCGATGTTCAAGTAAGCGTGTATCCCTTTTTAAGTGCTAATCAATATACATAATTTCTGAATTCATGACTTCCGTGTTTCCAATGATTATGTATAATTTACAGGTCAGCCGAACGTATAGCACTCTCTCTTAAACGTTGGGTGCTCTGATGACGGGGTTCAACCCCTACACCGGTCAGTGGGACTCCAACGGTGACTTCTCGTTCAGATGCTGAAGATGACCAAGTAGTCAACAACATAATGGTGGAGTTGACCAAGTAGTCAACAACATAATGATGGAGTTGACCAAGTAGTCAACAACATAATGGTGGAGTTGACCAAGTAGTCAACAACATAATGCGGAAAGAGAAACACCGCAGTTTTTTTTTTAAAACGTGTACTGAAAGCTCTGTTGCGAAGGGGGTTACGGGTGCAATTCGTAATCCCGGATACCGAGTTCGATACACAGCTGCTAGCGATTTAGCATGAACCCGAATTTGTGTCGGTTCCTATACAAACATATGAGTGCGGGTCGTTCAAAAAGTAATGGCAAACTACTGAAGGTAAAATTGCTATGAAATCACAAACATCCAAAAACGCAGAGGTTACTGCCACGTCCTGTAGAGGATATACGACTAACTTTCTTTTAACTGGAAACTGAGGTGGCACAGTAGTTGTTGCACTGGCCTGCCAAGACAGTGATCCCGTTCAGTTCCCATCAGAGGCAACATTATTATTTCCGACCCACAGCTCTAGGGTCGACCCAGTCGCATACAAATGAGTATCAGGAGTCTGTCTGGGAAGCCAAGGCTACGGGCAATGGATCTGGTACCCCCACCTCGTATGTGGTGGCCTCGAATATGTCACGACTTAACCCACCCCACGGCCAGGTTCGGGTGTGTGTTTACCGGTTGCTCAACTCACTGGGTTTGCCTTATGCAGTAATGTGTGGCTGCTGATACTGACGGCCGACAGTGACTAATGGGAAAACATGTGTTGATATAACTGTGCTGCTGTTGTAACTGATATGACAGGCCGGGCTTATATCTAGATACACCGTTTCTTAAAATAAATTCGATAACTACCTTCTGGTTCGCCAAGATGTCAAGATGTCATTTGATAACAAGGATCATTTAGCAACAGTAAGGCATGTGATGTTTGATAACTGGTGTGTTTGACCTACTGAAATGCTTTTCTGACACCTGCTGGCAGAAAGTGGCTACAATTTATGTGTTGATTTTAAAGATGATAAAAATATTCTGAGTAAGAGATAAATGCAGTTAGACTACTTGTCAGGTCATCATAAAGTGGGCGACCATCTTCCCCCGCATCTTACGACTCCTAGTGCGGGTATCAGATCGTGAGTTGGCTCCCTTCCGTACCATGGGACAAGACTGTCAAGAATTTTCTCACGATGTCTTCCTTTATCACTCTTTCCATAAATCTTTCTAGCTGTCACAATACGTTCCAGTTTTTGTCTTCTCGTAATGTGGACAAAAACAAATTATCACTGCCTCTTTCTGATGTTTGTGATGTCTTTGCGACTTGGCCTCCCTCAAAATGTCCATATTACTGTTTTGGCTGTCCATGGAATTTTCAGCATTCTTCTATAAAATCGCATCTCTAAAACTTCCGGTGATTTCTTCGCTTGTTTGATAATTGTCCAGAATTTGCAGCCTATGTTAGGACAGGTTCTATGTAACATGCAAGAATTCGTTTTCTAACGCCAGTGACAAGGACCTATTGCATTAAACTTTCTTCTCTGTGTCAGGTAGAACAAATGAAAGTTGAAGAAGATCGTGGTGGCTGCGTGTCATGTTTATGCTCGATAAATACGCTCTACGCAGTTGAGAATCGACAATAGAAGGTCCAATAAGTCACTGCCCGGCAGAATTTCAAAGATAGTATATATATATATATATATATATATATATATATATATATATATATATATATATATATATATATATATATATATATATATATATATATATATATATATATATATAGCAGCCTACCTTGTGCCAGACGTATTGGTTACCCATTCCTCTGGGCAACACAAGGTTAGGCCGAGAGAGGGATCATGTCGTTTGGGCGCCACATGTTTCTCTGAAGCTCTGCCCAGACATTGTGATGGAATATTAGCCACATTCCAACTCACATACTTTAGTCTGTTAAGACTGCAAGGTGTCAACGAATATATATATATATATCTATATTTATAAAACAAAGTGTATGTATGTAAATATGTATGTATGTAAATATGTATGTCCTTTATTTGTTCGCGAACGGCCCATCCGATTGAGATGAAATTTTCTACACGCCTTCCTTTCATTCCAGAGCTGTCAACTGTCATAGTTTTTTTTTCTTCTTCCTCCTCCTCCCTCCTCCCCCTCCCAAAATACGTACGTAAATATATGATGATGATGATGAAAGAATCCCCGAACCAAAACGCTAGGGAAAGGGAAGAAAATGACGTGACTACACAGAATCGTCACACGGCAATCATCATCATCAAGTGCCGTGCCGGCTGGCGTAGGCGTTCATGGCTCTCCGTAGATCTCAGTCTTTGGTTTTTTGGATCAACTCTGCTGCTGATATTCCTCCATGCCACGGCAATATCAATAACAATTCATCTTTTTATGTGTAAGGAAGTTATCTACAGTCGTGTAGAAGGGAAGAACTAGACGAGTATGAATTCGGAATGGCGAACTCTCTCCTCCTCTCTTCTCCTCCCTCCTCCTCCCTCTACCGCCTCCCTCCACCCTCCTCCTCTTCTTCCTCCCTCTCATCACTCTACCGACTCCCTCCTCCTTCTCCCTCTTCCTTCTCCCTCTCCCCTCCTCCTCCATCCTCCTCCCTCCTACTCCCTCCGCCTCCTCCCCCTCCTCCCTCATCTTCCCTCCTCCTCCCTCTCCCTCCTTATCCCTCCTCCTCCTCCTGCCTCCCTCCTCCTCCTCCTGCCTCCTTCTCCCTCATCATCCTCACTCCTCCTTCTCCCTTCTTCTCCCTCTTCCCTCTTCCTCCTCCTCCTACCTCCTCCCTCCTCCTCCCTCTACCTCCTCCTCCTCCCTCCACCCTCCTCCTCCCTTCTCCTCCTCTTCCTCCTCCCTTTCCTTCCTCCTCCTCCTCCCTCTACCTCCTCCTCCCCCTACCTCTTTCCTCCTCCCTCCTCCTCCTCTTCCACCTCCCTTTCCTTCCTCCCCTCCTCATTCTCCCTCCTTCCTCTCCCTCCTTCCTCCTCCTCCTTCCTTCTTCTCCCTCTGCCTCGTCCCTCCTCATATCCCCTCCTCCTCCCTCCTCCTCCTACCCTCTTCCTCTTCCCCTCCTCCCTCTCCCTCCTCCATCCTCCTCCTCCCTCTTCCCCTCCTCCCTCTTCCTCCTCCATCCTCCTCCTCCCTCTTCCTCCTTCCTCCTCCTCCCTCTTCCTCCCTCTCCCTCCTCCATCCTCCTCCTCCCTCTTCCTCCTCCTTCTTCCTCCTCCTTCCTTCTCCTCCCTCCTCCTCCTACCTCCTCCCTCCTCCTCCCTTTTCCTCCCTCCTCCTCTCTCTACATCCTCCCTCCTCCTCTCCACTCTTCCTCCTACCCTCTTCCTCTTCCCCTCCTCCCTATCCCTCCTCCTCCCTTCACATTCCTCCTCCTCCCTCTTCCTCCTCCTCCCTCCTCCTCATCCCTCCTTCTCCCTCCTCCTCCTTCTTCCTCCATCCTCCTCCCTCCTCCCCCTCCTCCTTCCTCCTCCTCCCTCTCCTCCTCCTCAGTCCTCCTCCTCCCTCTACCTCCTCCCTCCTCCTCCCTTCACATTCCTCCTCCTCCCTCTTCCTCCTCCTCATCCCTCCTCCTCCCTTCTCCTCCTCCCTCCTCCTCCCTCTACCTCCTCCTCCCTTCACATTCCTCCTCCTCCCTCTTCCTCCTCCTCCCTCCTCCTCCTTCTTCCTCCCTCCTCCTCCTCCTCCTCCCTCCTCCCCCTCCCTCCTCCTCCCTCTCCTCATCCTCACTCCTCCTCCTCCCTCCTCCTCCCTCTACCTCCTCCCTCCTCCTCCCTTCACATTCCTCCTCCTCCCTCTTCCTCCTCCTCCCTCCTCCTCCTCCTCTCTCCTCCTCCCTCCTCCTCATCACTCCTCCTCCCTCCTCCTCCTTCTTCCTCCCTCCTCCTCCTCCCTCCTCCCCCTCCTCCCTCTCCGCCTCCCTCTACCTCCTCCTCCTCCTCCCTCTACCTCCTCCCTCCTCCTCCCTTCACATTCCTCCTCCTCCCTCTTCCTCCCTCCTCCTCCTCTCTCCTCCTCCCTCCTCCTCCCTTCACATTCCTCCTCCTCCCTCTTCCTCCTCCTCCCTCCTCCTCCTCCTCTCTCCTCCTCCCTCCTCCTCATCACTCCTCCTCCCTCCTCCTCCTTCTTCCTCCCTCCTCCTCCTCCCTCCTCCCCCTCCTCCCTCTCCGCCTCCCTCTACCTCCTCCTCCTCCTCCCTCTACCTCCTCCCTCCTCCTCCCTTCACATTCCTCCTCCTCCCTCTTCCTCCCTCCTCCTCCTCTCTCCGCCTCTCTCCTCCTCCTCATCCCTCTACCTCCTCCCTCCTCCTCCCTTCACATTCCTCCTCCTCCCTGCTCCTCCTCCCCTCCTCCCCCTCCTTCTCCTCCTTCTCCCTCCTCCTTCTCCCTCTTCCTCCCCCTCTTCCTTCTCCCTCCGCCTCCTCCCTCCTCCTACTCTCTCCTCCTCCTCCCTCCTCCTCCCTCTCCTTCTCCTGCTCCCTTCTCCTCCTGCGTTCTCCTCCTCCCTCCTCCTCCCTCTTCCTCCTCCCTCCTCCTCGCCTCCTCCTCCACACTACTCCTCCCTCCTCCTCCTAATCCCTCCTCCTCCCTCCTATTCCTCCCTCCTCCTCCCTCCTCCACCTCCCTCTTCCTCCTCCCTCCTCCATTTACCCAAGACAGACAGACAGTCAGACAGATAGTCGGGAACGGGATCTTATATGACTACTTATATAATTTAAATGAGATGCTCTCCACCATGGGCTGGGCCGGGTCAGACAGACAGACAGATAGATAGATAGACAGACAGACAGACAGACAGACAGACAGATAGATAGATAGACAGACAGACAGACAGACAGACAGACAGACAGATAGATAGACAGACAGACAGACAGACAGACAGATAGTCGGTAACGGGAACGGGAACTTATATGACTACTTATATGAATTAAATTAGATGCTCCCCACCAGGGTCTGGGCGAAGCCGGGCCGGGTCAGCTAGTATATATATATATATATATATATATATATATATATATATAGAGAGAGAGAGAGAGAGAGAGAGAGAGAGAGAGAGAGAGAGAGAGAATAATATGTGTATGTGTAGCGTGATTACTGTGATAGTGAGTTGAGTGCGTGGAGTGACACTGTGAGCTGTGATTTTCTTGTGGAGTACTTTTACGTATGTCCGCTGCTGTTTGTATTGTGAACTGCATGTTCATAAAAATGGCGACCGGCCGTTTGCTGAACTAACTGGGTTTGTCTTACGCAGTAATGCTGGTTTTCAAGTGAATGCCGCTTCCAGTAACGTGCGGTAGATTTTCTCTTCGAATTGCCGCCCCTTTCATGCTTTCTTGTCTAGATAAATGTCGCCCCCTAATGAAGCCCCCTCACGTTGCCGCCTGATGCGGCCGCCTCTCTGTGTCAAAGCACGGCACGGCTCTGGCTGCTTCCATCGACAAGGAACTATTTTTGGTGACGGACTTTTGTGTTGGCATTCTGGCAGAGGCATTATAAATAGTATACCTATGCGGGCTGTTGGTTTGTCCAGACTTCTGTCTGTTCCACTTTTCACATGGGGGAAGTGAGAAGCATTTTGTGTGATATTCACTGGCACATGAACGGAGCATTATGGGGCGACCCTTTGCCGTGAAGTTGGAACTGCGACTAACTAACTCTAGAAGACCTTGACATGGAAGAAAACTGGCTGATAGACAAGCTCAAGTCACAGTGGCTGGGGAACAAGCTGATAGACAAGCTCAAGTCACAGTGGCTGGGGAACAAGTTGATAGACAAGCTCAAGTCACAGTGACTGGGGAACAAGTTGATAGACAAGCTCAAGTCACAGTGGCTGGGGAACAAGCTGATAGACAAGCTCAAGTCACAGTGGCTGGGGAACAAGTTGATAGACAAGCTAAAGTCACAGTGACTGAGGAACAAGTTGATAGACAAGCTCAAGTCACAGTGGCTGGGGAACAAGTTGATAGACAAGCTCAAGTCACAGTGGCTGGGTAACAAGCTGATAGACAAGCTCAGGTCACAGTGGCTGGGTAACAAGCTGATAGACAAGCTCAAGTCACAGTGGCTGAGGAACAAGCTGATAGACAAGCTCAAGTCACAGTGGCTGGGGAACAAGTTGATAGACAAGCTCAAGTCACAGGAACTGAAATTCGGTGAGCATGCTAGACGTCACAGTGGCTGGGGAACAAGCGGCGATGGACGGCTTGGTCCCTGGGAGATGTGGCAGGGATCCACCAGCGCGGACACCGACATAGGACATTGAAGACACCTTAAGTATTAACATCTTGCTGCGAATTATCATGCAAAGAGTGAGGAGGAAAATACAACCTGAAATAGGGGAATAACAATGTGGGTTTGTAGAAGGCAATGGCACAGTAAATGTTGTGTATGTACTGAGAACAGTTATTGAACGTGCTATAGAAGTAAACAATGATATACATCTTTGCTTTATTGACTATACAAAGGCTTTAGATGGAGTAAGTAATGTTCACATGGTAGATATGCTTGCAGATCTACAAATTGATGGGAAATACATTAGACTTATAAAAAACATACATTGGAAACAACAAGCTGCCATAAGGATTGATAATGAAGTGGGACAATATCAACCTATTAAGAGAGGTGTTAGGCAGGGATGTGTAATGTCTCCAGATCTTTTTCCTTATACAGTGAAAATATTTTCAGAAATGTAAAAGATATAAATGGAATCAGCATTGGAGGACGAAACATCAATAACATTAGATATGCAGATGATACAGTATTGATTGTAGACAATGAGCAGGATCTGCAACATTTAGTTAATGCGGTTGTTGCATACAGTGAACAACCAGGGTTAGAATTAAATTGTACAAAGACACAGATTATGGTCGTCACTAGGAAGAACGAAATACCACAAGGTAATATACAAGTAAATGGGAATGTTCTTCAACAAGTGAATCGGTACAATTATTTCCGAACAGTCATAACTTCTGATGGGAGATGCCTTGAAGAAATTAGAACAAGAATCGCCATGGCGTAAGTAGCCTTTAGCAAGATGAAAAACATACTGACCAATAAAAAGATGTCAGTTGAAACGAGAGAAAGAAAATTTGAGGTCTTACATAGAGCCTGTTCTTTTGTATGGATGTGAAACTTGAACAATGTGCAGTCAAGCTGAAAAACTTCTGACGGCTGCAGAAATGTCGTTTATGGGGATAATACAAAGAATACTATGGACAGACAGAAAAACCAATGACCAAGTACTACAGGAGACAAATGAAAATCGTAAATTGATTAGAGAAATTAGACGTAGACAGTCACAATATTTTGGACATGTTATGAGAAGAAATGAATTGGAGAACTTGGTGAAAACTCGCAAGATTGAAGGGAACAGACCAAGGGGAAGACCGAGAAGTAAATACATGGATGGCTTGGCCACATGGCATGGTCGAGACAGGAACACTGAGCTGATCCATGACTCTGGTGATCGAGTGAAATGGCGAGTCATGACCGCCCACGCTTTCCGGCATGGCACATGGTTGATTGATTGAAATATTAACATGCATGAGGCAGAGATCCACCAGCGTGGAAACCATCATGGGACATTGAAGACACCTTAAGTATTAACATGTATGATGCAGAGATCGACCAGCACGGAAACCAACACATGACTTTTAAGACAACTTAAGTATTAACATGCATGAGACAGAGATCCACCTGCTCGGAAACGGACACAAAACATTGAAGACACCTTGGGTATTAACATGAATGAAGCAGAGGAACTGCCATTGGACCCAGAGTCTTTTCGAGAGAATGCTGAGAACGTAAGTAGGATAAAGTACGACATATCAATCTGATGACCATGCTAACGGGTCTAAAACCTTGTGGGAAAGGCCTTAGACGTGTAAAAAACATATTGGAAACTACCAAAAAGATTGAAGTAGGTCAATACAAGCCTGTTAAAAGAGGTGAGCGACAGGGATGTGTAATGTCTCCAGATTGTTTTCCCTATACGGTGAAAATATTTTTAGAAATTTAGAACATATGAGAGGAATCATCATTGGGGGACATAACATCAATAACGTTATATATGTGGATGTAACAGTATTGATTGTAGACAATGGGCAGGATCTGCACATTTAGTAGATGTGGTTGTTGCACACAGTGAATACCTAGGGTTATAATTAAATTGTAAGAAGACACCGATTATGGTCACCATTGGGAAGAACGAAAAACCACAATATATTATACGGGTAAATGAGGATATTCTTAAACAACTGGATGCTACAACTATCTCGCAACTGTTATAACATCTGATGGGAGATGCCTTGAAGAGATTAGAACAACAATCGCTATGGCAGGGGAAGCCTTTTGCAAGATGAAAAACATACTGACCAATAAAATGATGTCAAATGCTAAGTAATAAAGAGTATTCAGGTGCTACATAGAACCTGTACTTGTGTGTGGATGTGAAGCTTGAACTATGAACAGACAAGCTGAAAAATACCTAATGGCAGTGGAAATGTGGTTTCTGAGGAAAATACAAAGAATAACGTGGAAAACCAGTGACTGAAAAACCAGAAAAACCAATGGCTAAGTCCTACCAGAAGCAAATGAAAACCGTAAACTGATTAGAGAAATTATAGCTAGACAGTCAACATTTTTGGGCACGTTATGAGAAGAAATAAACTAGAGATCCTGGTGACAACTGGCAAGATTGAGGGGGAAAGAACAAGGGGAATGCGGAGAAGCAAATATCTAGATGGCTTGAGCACATGGTATGGTCGAGACAAGAACACAGAGCTGATCCACGACTCTGGTAATCTTGTGAGATGGCAAAATATGACCGCCCTCGCTTACAGGCATGGCACATGATGATGATGATGATGATGATGATGATGATGATGATGATGATGATGATGATGATGATGATGATGATGATGATGATGATGATGATGATGATGATGATGATGATGATGATGATGATGATGATGATGATGATGATGATGATGATGATGATGATGATGATGATGATGATGATGATGATGATGATGATGACGAGAATAACGTTCAGCAAAAGATCTGCTACATAATGAAGTTCCTGGTATACACACATTTCTATTTTGTACAGTGCAACGTAGTGGATGAACTGAGTTTCGTTCCTCCTTGGGGGAATCTTCGGGACAAGATTGAAGCACTTGTGGTGTTATCTGAGTGCAATTTTTTTTTTTTTTGCGTTCGCTCGGTTTGAACTCCAGCGTAGTCCATACACGTGCTATTACTGCTAGTACACTGAGCTGATTTTTACGTGTGGGTTAGCTTTCCCTATTACCAGTGTCCCTCGCCATCGGGCGAAACACTTCGACTTCTGATGTACTTGTAATTTACGCCCCCACGTTAAAGACGAGAAGTCAACATTTTAGTACAACTGACAATTGTAGGGGTTGACCGCGCTACCTCAGCATCAGCACACCGGATGTTTAAGAATGGTAGCTCTTATCCATTCGGCCAGGCTGATCTCTAAGTGTGCAGTGACAGTTATCCTTCACATACCAAACGTTGTATTATCATTATCGCCATGTTGTTATCCGCCAAGATCCCTTATCTCAGTTTGACAAAACTTATCGGTCCCAATCAGATGGGACATACTTGATTACACAATTACAACTGTTTAATCATGCATCATCATCATTACGCGCCCTACCGATAAGTTCGGGTCATTATGAAGCACGACATACATAGATACTACATATTTGACTGAGATGAGTGTTCCTGTTGTTGGTTTAACGGTTACGATGTTATGATGACCATGGCACGACCGCTATGACGAGGGTTCGGTGATAGCTCTCGTCGTTTGCTACGGGAGGGAGAGTTTGGGCACCTATTTCTTCGTGCTCTCATGCCTACAAAATATGATAGTCCCGACATTTCATATACCCACGCGAGATTCCCGTGTGTGTGTGTGTGTGTGTGTGTGTGTGTGCCTGCCTGCCTGCCTGCCTGCCTGCCTGCCTGCCTGCGTGCGTGCGTGCGTGCGTGCGTGCGTGCGTGCGTGTGTGTGTGTGTGTGTGTGTGTGTGTTAGTTTGTTTGGCATGCGTATTGGTAGGGGAGAGGGGAGCGTGTCTCCGTAGCGAATTGATTAATCCGCCTGCCTTACGATACAGAGGTTGTGAGTTCGTTTCTGACTCTGTCATTGGACTGACGAGCGCAATTTGTCTGCTTAGCTCTGGGGTTGTCCCTAGAGCTATGGATTTCGAGCTCCGTGCGACGCATTTGAACTGCCGCTCTGCGGAAAAAGACAGAGTTATACTGGATATAACCCCTGGCAATGAAGTCCATTCTCTTTCATGTAACCTCATTTGATGTAAGGGGCTTTATGCCATGAACGACTTGAAGTATCGGCCCAAACACTGGCGGACCATCATGTAACTGGTAAACAGCAAACACACACAAAATCAAAACTTACCCATAAACCTGCGTTTTTGACGGCGCTGGGCAGCGATAGGATGCCCGTCCCGATGTTGCCTTTGAAGATGTGCATCAGTGTCTGCGTGTTGCTGGGGAGAACACGTGGCTGCACTTAGTTCATTCTGGACTGGGGAACCCACCATACGTCTAACACTAGATACGGCCAAACTGGTTTCATCTATTCTACATCAGCCTACATATAACTGCTTTGACTTCTGCAGGTATAAAATTTGGTTCTTGTTGTCCATGAAATATGCCAGGCAATACATTGTGCAAACTAATGTTTTTGACGTCTGTATTTAGATTTAACAAAGGAATGTTATGTTGTTTGTCCATCAAGAATAATGATGACCATTCACTTCATCCAGTGGGGTTGAAAGTATGGAGCCGTGAGTTCTAAGATGGCTGGTAAGGACTATTTTGGCTCGAAATGGTCTTTGACAATGTGGGCAAAGAATGCTTGACATTCCAGGAGGCGGAGTGGTTTTTCTGTCCAGCCTTTTTTTCCGCAGCTCTTGCAGTCCTGGTTGCTTCACAAGTGACTGCTCCCTTATGTAATGATGTACGCCACGAATTACGGTCATTGGCAGCAGTCTCCCAAGTGTCGTGATGAATTCCAAAAGCTTTCAGTGAGATATTCAGAGTGTCTTTAAAGCATTTCCTCTGACCACCTTGGGGGCGTTTACCACAACGCAACTCGCCGTAAAAAATGTGTTTAGGGGGCCTGTGATCTGGAATGCGAGTCAGGTGACCAGCCAATCTAATGCCAAAGGAATACATTGTTTTGGGCAACCACACTCGTGACCGGCAAGACACACGTAAATCATTCTTTCCTTACGGACATAACAAAGCAGAAAAACTGAGAATATGGAAAATTTCGTTTATCTGTTTCATCGCGTGCGTGATTTACGCACACAAACTGCTGAGCAAGTTCTTCAGTACTTTCGTCTGCTCAGCAAGTTGAGAAAACTATACTGATCCAATGTACCGACACTCAACTTCAGGCTGTATGGAACTAAAGAGTAATTTAAACACACCGAGTGTCTGTGTGCAGCTTTCCTATCCTCGGCCTTCCTAGTCATAGTTTGTGTTTATTTGATTTTAGATGTGGTCAGTATCACACTGACCACGTTAACTTCCCAGAATAATTCTTGCTACCCATTTCAGGCAGGGTCGACCCTAGCGCCTTGGTCCGTTTTATAACAACCCTACCTCCATGGGGATTCGAACAGAAACCCATCAGAAGTTCAGCAAGCATACTAGCCACTCTGCGAGCGTATGCTCTGTTTGCATTCTATTATGATGCTTGTTTATCTACGTTCAATAATTATAACTTTTATATAAGAACAATAATGAAAGTAAACCGAGCAAAGGCTTAAAATAAACACGCTGTAATAAATGTCATTCTTACTTGATTGATGTTGTTGATGTGACCTCCTCTGCTGTAATTTCCACAGGGTATGGCTTTGCAGCATCGTCGTATCCATTGTTTGTTACTTCAATAGATGGGTACTCAACACTACCCTCCCTATCAGCGTTGATGCGTTGTGTTTCAGAGATTGGGTATGTCAGCTCATTTTTCGATTTCACCGTAGGAATTCTGGTCGGCATTGTCACGTGTTGAAGTTTGGCTCGTTTTTGAAGTTATAAAAAGTGTCTAACTTATAAGCCTGTCTCACGGGTCATCGCGACGTTCTGCAATAGCTTTGAGACCTGTAAAGTATCCAAGGTTAAAAAGAAAAGAGTAATTATGTTCTTATACAAGGGCAGTATAAAAATCACCATTAATTATTTCTTCTTCTTCTTTCTTCTTCTTCTTCTTCTTCTTCTTCTTCTTCTTCTTCTTCTTCTTCTTCTTCTTCTTCTTCTTCTTCTTCTTCTTCTTCTTCTCCTTCTTCTTCTTCTTCTTCTTGTGGGGGATGCGTGGTCTTGAGGTATGATGTCCGCCTCGAGTGCTGGAGGTCCCGGGTTCCGGGGAAATAATAAAAATCAAATAAAATAAAAAAATATAATAATAACAATATAATAATAAAAATTTTTAAAAATAAAATAAATTTCCCCTGGTCTCTGGGTAATGAGATCGGACACCCGTGTGTATTGCTGCGCACGTAAAAAATCCCTTAGTAGTTGGAAATCGAAAAAGAGTAGCCTAATGGCGCTGCCCGGGCAAAATTTAGAGTTAAAATTCTACCCAAGTATTTCAGGATCCTTGCCGGTGCTACGGAGTTCGTGCACTGAGCTGAGTTTCTCCAGACTCAGATTTGAGTTAGGAGGAGAACGGAGCACTTATGGGTCACACCCGTGTGCCATGATGTTGATCGATCGACTAAACTAACTAACTAAACTAAACATCTTCTTCTTCTGCTGCTGCTGCTGCTGCTGCTGCTGCTGCTTTATCTTCCTCCTCCTCCTTCACCACCACCACTACTACTACTACTACTACTATTACTACTACTACTACTACTACTACTACTACTACTACTACTACTACTACTACTACTACGACTACTACTACTACTACTACGTCTTATTCTACTGCTACTTCTTCTACTGCTACTTCTTCGTCTTCCTCTTTTTCTTTTGTTCGCTTAAAATGTGTCTATATTTACAATGCTGATCGTCTAATCTCTACTGTTTTCTCCTACTTCTATGAGCGACGAGCACTATTCATGACCGTGTTTAAGCAGTGGTAGAATAGTATTGATGAAAGGGTATAACGTGTTTGGGTGCTTCACCTACATGTAAAACTAGGACAATATTGCATGTGAATTCGGTAGTGTGAAACACGCAATTTGGGGGACTGACTGAATATCCCTTGGTGTAAGAATGTAGCTTTGGGTATTAGCGGAGTTAAAGTACTCACTTGTCCGGGCAGAGGTGACATACGACTGAAGATGTCCTGGCAGCGGGGACACGCGACTGAAGATGTCCTGGCAGCAGGGACATACGACTGATGATGTCCTGGCAGCGGGAACATGCGACTGAAGATGTCCTGGCAGCGGGGACGTATGACTGAAGATGTCCTGGCAGCGGGAACATGTGACTGAAGATGTCCTGGCAGCGGGGACATACGACTGAAGATGTCCTGGCAGCGGGGACATGCGACTGAAGATGTCCGGGCAGCGGGGATATACGACTGAAGATGTCCGGGCAGCGGGGACATGCGACTGAAGATGTAAGGACAGCGGGGACATACGACTGAAGATGTCCGGGCAGCGGTAACATACGACTAAAGATGTCCGGGCAGCGGTAACATACGACTGAAGATGTCCGGGCAGCGGTAACATACGACTGAAGATGTCCGGGCAGCGGTAACATACGACTGAAGATGTCCGGGCAGCGGTAACATACGACTGAAGATGTCCGGGCAGCGGTAACATACGACTGAAGATGTCCGGGCAGCGGTAACATACGACTGAAGATGTCCGGGCAGCGGTAACATACGACTGAAGATGTCCGGGCAGCGGTAACATACGACTGAAGATGTCCGGGCAGCGGTAACATACGACTGAAGATGTCCGGGCAGCGGAAACATGCGACTGAAGATGTCCGGGCAGCGGTAACATACGACTGAAGATGTCCAGGCAGCGGAAACATGCGACTGAAGATGTCCGGGCAGCGAAAACATGCGACTGAAGATGGAGTTCACAAACAACATGAAGGAGTCTCCGTGCCGAAGTCGATACTCCGCCTGCCCCACCTCCAAAGATTGTAGGTTCGATTCCGGCCTACGTCGATCGATTCACGACTGTAATTTTCTCGGAGATTCCTGAGATGCATCGTCGGTGCTACGGAGTTCGTGCTTTGTGCGACGCTTTCGACAGGACGCCCTGCAGAAATAGACCGAGCCACATGGGATAAAACCCGTAGATTGTAGGTTCGATTCCGGCCTACGTCGATCGATTCACGACTGTAATTTTCTCGGAGATTCCTGAGGTGCGTCGTCGGTGCTACGGAGTTCGTGCTTTGTGCGACGCTTTCGACAGGAATCCCTGCAGAAATAGACCGAGCCACGTGGGATAAAACCCGTGCAATGGAGTCGATGGTCTTGCTTTTTAAACCTTTAAATCTTTGTATCTTGTCTACCGTACACTGAAGCCAGTATGTACATGACAACCTAGGTGGCTTAATCAGTTAAATCAGTTATCAGTTGGGGTATCTTCATTGCACTCCGGACAGGTCCATAGGTGCTCAGATCCTCCCCCCAGCATATGCATCAGCGTTCGGTGGCTAATAGTGCCAGTTCTGTGTCGGTTGACGAGGCACCTCGTTTTCCCAATGTACCTCTTGTGTCTGGCCGTGCCAATTCTTACTCCCAAGTCTTTCATCCTGGACAGCGATGTGGATTCACTGACGTGAAAGTCCTCTGTTCTCGACATATCTTTAAGAACGTTAATTACATCGGCACGATCCATGGGCTGGCCATCTACAGGGGATGCAGAGCCAGCCAGTTTATCAGCTCGTTTATTTCCCTCGACTCCCGCAAATCCCGGGACGAAAATTAAGGTGACTTTACGGACAACAGACTTCCGCAGCGACTCAGTCCACTGTCTACGTACAGATCCAGCTTCGACCTTCCGAATCATGCTCATTGAATCACTGGGTACATTGTGAAACTCTGTGAAATACACTTTCGTGATTTAGAACTGGTACACAGAATACTAATGTCGCAGAAGTTTAAGGTGTGACACGTGCTCACTTAATGTACTTGTACCCAGTGTACGCATAGGTGGCTTAGCGATGAGGCAATATCGATTTAACCTAGAGACAAAGCCATTGCGATTTTCATATCTGTATTTTAATAAACTGTACAAGAAAATAACAACAAACAGTTAATACTTACGTGTCTTTATTTTACTCACAAACTCTGTGGATTACACTTTCGTGAATTAGAACTGGCACACGGAATACTATTGTGTAAGAAGAAGTTGAAGATATGACACTTATATTACTTAATGTACTTGTATACTATGGTACAAGTATGTTATCAAGGAGTTATCGCATTCGTTATTGAATGTTTTAGTACACACAAGTGGTTGGATGACAATGCAAATCGGTGTTCGATAGCAAGAGACAGTTCTTAGTCCTTCATTGAAACAAAATAGTCGGGGCAGAGAATGGGAACAAGATAAAACCAGGGGACCGGACGATCATGTAGCAAGAGTCTTGCCGAGGTCCGTAATAGACATCAACGTAATTACTGTAAATGGACGCGTTAGTGTGGTTGATAAGGAGCTGCGCTGATAATGCCATGAGCGCGGTAGGGTGGGGTTCGTCGTCCGTAAATAGAGGGAAAGATTGGCCAACTACTCCTCCGTGCATTTAGTTAGTTAGTCAGTCAGTCAGTCATTCAATCAGTCAGTCAGTCAGTCAATCAGTCAGTCAGTCAGTCAATCAGTCAGACAGTCATTCAGACAGCCAGACAATCAGTCAGACAGTCAGACAGTCAGACAGTCAGGCAGTCAAACAACCGATCAGTCAGTCAGTCTGACAGACAGTCATTCAGTCATTCAGTTAATCAGTCAGACAGTCAGACGGTCGGTCGGTCTTTTGGTCGGTCGGTTAGTTAGCTAGTTAGCTAGTTAGTTAGTCGGTCGGTCGATCGGTCGGCCGGCCAGCCAGCCAGCCAGCCAGTTAGTTAGTTAGTTAGTCCGTCAGTCGGTCAGCCAGCCAGCCAGCCAGCCAGCCAGCCAGCCAGTTAGTTAGTTAGTTAGTTAGTTAGTTAGTTAGCTAGTTAGTTAGTCGGTCGGTCGATCGGTCGGCCGGCCAGCCAGCCAGCCAGCCAGTTAGTTAGTTAGTTAGTCCGTCAGTCGGTCAGCCAGCCAGCCAGCCAGCCAGCCAGCCAGTTAGTTAGTTAGTTAGTTAGTTAGTTAGTTAGTTAGTTAGTTAGTTAGTTAGTCCGTCAGCCGGCCAGCCAGCCAGCCAGCCAGCCAGCCAGCCAGTTAGTTAGTTAGTTAGTTAGTTAGTTAGTTAGTTAGTTAGTTAGTTAGTTAGTTAGTTAGTTAGTTAGTTAGTTAGTTAGTTAGTTAGTTAGTTAGTTAGTTAGTTAGTTAGTTAGTTAGTTAGTTAGTTAGTTAGTTAGTTAGTTAGTTAGTTAGTTAGTTAGTTAGTTAGTTAGTTAGTTAGTTAGTTAGTTAGTTAGTTAGTTAGTTAGTTAGTCGCGGTTCCAACTTTACGCAAAGGGTAGTTTTATTATGCTCGGTTCCTGTGCCAGTGAATATCACATAAAATGCTCCCCATGTGAAAAGTGGAACAGACAGGAGTCTCTACAAACCAACAGCCCGCACACCCTCAGTGCATCCTCTTACCCTCCCTCCGTACAACCTCATACCCTCCCTCCGTACATCCTCTTACCCTCCCTCCGTACATCCTCTTAACCTCCCTCCGTGCATGCACTCCTACAAAATGTAGTGGCCCTATTACAGACTAATAGCAGGAAACTACTTGGGACATTTTTTTTTTTTAAATTACTTCCTTTTCTTCGTTCCTCTTTCGATGGGAGTGTGTCACACCAAGTTGTCCAGGTCAAGTTAGTGCGTCCGACTTCACGTGCATTTGTGTCAAGTTTGCTTCCTCTAGATTGATTCCATCCAAGGTCACGGGGTCTGTCTACCAGTGGCTAGGTTTTGTTTCCTAACAACTTTGCCAAAGCAGAAGCCTGAAGGCCTGCTCTTTGCGAATTATAACTGCCGGAATTTTTAACGTGCGCAGCTTATATATACAGCCTCCTGTTCTTCGTCCTTATGCGAGATATAAGTGTCTGAGTCACTAACTAAGAGATCAGGGAGGCGTGTAGTATCATTACATACATTTGCTCTTTGGGAAAATACATTTAACAAGCCTTGTACCTCATGAGCCAGCGATCTCTGTCACGGCTCCCTACTGATAGCTCTCTTCTGAATACAGCATCTTCGCTAATAGTCCAATAGTTCTGCTAACAATACAGCATCAACACTAATATTCCAATATTTCTCCTAACAATACAGCATTTACGCTAATAATCCAATAGTTCGCATTAACAATACAACATCTATGCTAATAGTTCAATAGTTCTGCTAACAATAAGCATCCACGTTAATCGTCAATATATATATATAGTTCTCCTAGCAATACAGCATCTACGCTAATAGTCCATTAGTTCTCCTTGCAACACGTCATTTTAAATTACTATAAATGATTATCTACCTGAGGTGCCACGGGAGTTATAAAATCGGGATTGTCAGGATCTGAACCCGGGACCTCTCGCACCCCAAACGAAAATCATACCCATACCCCTAGAGTTTGCAGGCCTCGATCAAGTCCCGGTCACATGTAAGAGTGGGGAATTTACTTAGGAGACCACACCAGGCAGTCTGAGCAACGCCACATTAGATGGATGTATCCACCTGTTATATACTAGCAGCTTGTCGTCTGGACAGATGATAGTTTGTTACATTGTGCTTCAGAATAGGCATAATAACTACAACCCATGGCGTGGATCAGGGATGGAGCTATACCTCTCTATAGAACAAAGCCTGGGCTGAATTATAGAGACCATGTGTTGCCCATGCAGCATGATCCCTCTCTCGGCCTGTCTAGTTTACTCCAGAGGAAAGGTAACACAAATACATCTGGAACAAGACAAACTGCCGGATCAGTAAAGCAGTATTCTAACTGTCCGCCTGTCGGAGCTTCCATCCTAGACGTTGCCGACCAAGGCTTTTGGCCTGGTCTGCTCTGTCATGACATTTAGTCTTTAGGATGCATTTCCTTGCACTAGGATAAGACTTGTACCCTCTCAATTACACTCCTACACCCGAAGCCGTTGACACAATGTGAGATGTCGGGTTTGGTAAGAGCCGCCCAACATTCAGCGCTAACAGAAAGCAGGCAGTACCGTCTAATGTATACGGTAGCTTATATCTGACTAAGACCTGACAGTCCCACCTGTTATACATGTTTCATATGTACGTGAGTATGCAGTTCTTTAATTAAAGCGGCAGTGAAACCATTCCTCGTCCCTACAGCCAGGTGTTTGTCAGTGTTGTGTGGTGTCCTACTTAAGCTTCGTGAAGGAGCCTGTTCAGTGTGTTGTAGAAGTCCAGTGGTCGTGACCGGGTTTGTTCAGCTGAAATCTTGTGAAGCGCTTCTGTATTCTACATCCAGCACACCAAATGTTCATCTTAAATACTACCATATCAACATTGCTATTCTGACAAGGAACACTACCAGCCAAGGCATGTGAGCACTGCTCCGTGATGTGGTTGAGTTGAGTTGAGTCAAGAATCGACATCACAGAATTTGGGACATTCCCATACGTGCTACGCCTTCATCTGCAACAGCCAGCGAAGAGTCCCAATACTAATGGTACCAGTAGCAGTCTGATTATGAATCTGTCTGGCCTTTCCTCAGAGTCCTGAGTGTCGGCCGGATCTTCTTGTTACTCCAAGCTGCACCATTATCTTCAGGCCGCAATGATCTATCTGTTCCAGATGGGCTGGGTCAGAAGGTATTGGTTTAAATTTCGAGGAGGTCAAGAGTGATCAATATATTTCACTTTTGTGCCAGGGCAAGCGGGTGTAACAGGAAACGAACAAGCAGACAGGCTTGCGGGGTGTGCTGCTGTGCGGAGCGGACGTGCAACAGACCAGGTTGACAGCCTGAATATCCTAAGTGAGACAGGACGAGTCAATGACTCCAGGGATGGATGTGACTTTGCATCTTTGACCAGACTGCAAAAAAATCAACTCAAGCGGCATCAAGCTAGACGAGCACCATGCGGGAAGCCAAAGAAGAATGATCAACCAACACAGAACTGGTGTCGACAGTCGCTACACTCTGAGGGTGATACTGAGGAGGGGATCTGAGCAATTGTGGACAAATAGGTCAATGGGCAATGAGGATGGTCTGTTGACTAAATAACTAGCAGAAATTACGACATCAATCTGTGTGGCGAAGTGCACTCTGTAGCCATACCGTGGAGTTCCGTCACAGACAATGTATGCTGATCTCTGTAACCATCCCGTGGAATTCTGTCACAGACAATGTATGCTGATCTCTGTAACCATCCCGTGGAATTCTGTCACAGACAGAATGTATGCTGATCTCTGCAACCGTCCTGTGGAGTTCCGTCAGACAGAATGTATGCTGATCTCTGCAACCGTCCTGTGGAGTTCCGTCAGACAGAATGTATGCTGATCTCTGCAACCGTCCTGTGGAGTTCCGTCAGACAGAATGTATGCTGATCTCTGCAACCGTCCTGTGGAGTTCCGTCAGACAGAATGTATGCTGATCTCTGCAACCGTCCTGTGGAGTTCCGTCAGACAGAATGTATGCTGATCTCTGCAACCGTCCTGTGGAGTTCCGTCAGACAGAATGTATGCTGATCTCTGCAACCGTCCTGTGGAGTTCCGTCAGACAGAATGTATGCTGATCTCTGTGGCCGTCCCTGGAGTCCCGTGACAAAATGTATGTAACTAACACCAAGTCCATAGAATGTTCTAACCGGATGAAGGGCCAAATATAAGACAGGCCTGCAAGCCCAAATTGTGACACATTTGTTCAGCATTAACTTTGTGTGAGAGGAAGTGAGAGAAAGTGGAACACAGACAGACAGAAACACACATAATGCCATTCCACTGTCAACCTGTTTAACCAATTTTATTCTGAAATACAGCAGCACTTTTACAGACTGCGCCTTCAGACATGTCAGGTGCAAAATACAAAGAATGATCAGATTTGGTCCCACTTTTGTCATTTGAGGTTACAATAACTTAAGCATATCATTATTATTGTCAGTCTGTGCCTTGGGAGTTAGAGAAATTAATGTTCAGAATTCCCTGCTCAATCTGTCCTCTTGTATCTTAGAGAATAGAAGTGTCCCATGGACTTGTGTACGCTTGTTTCTTTTACCCTGGGAGTTCGACATGTCCTCACATCTGACCCAGTGTTTCCTCTACTACACTGGCGTATATATAAACATATCACATCAGGCTATTCGGTACCAGCAGTGCTATAAAATAATTATTTCACATGTTTAACCACCACAAATCTAGCACTGTGACTGCTCATTAACTAACTGTTGTGAAACTGATATTGTGGTGGTTTCCCCTTGTCTTCTACACCCACACAAGAGATTTACATCTCCTTCTGCCTATCATCTCAATGCCGGCCCTCAGCCAACTCATGTCCAGCCCTTTGCAATCTTGCTGGGATATGACAACAAAGGTTCCCTGCATCGCACTCCAACCTTCTCTTTCTACTGGATGAGGTGGCTAGTCTCATCCCAATCTTCCTCGGGTACCCCTTAAAATATGCAGGGCAGGTTACTGAGTTGTGGGTACCTGATAGAATTTCTTGCTGTTGCTATAAATACAGTGATGGTTTGTAGAACCAAGACCAGCAAGGACTCAAACCCCACACTTTCACAATAAATGTAGATATGTTACAGCTTTTCCACTGAAACATCTCATGTCATATATTAACAATTGAACATATACATAATAGAAGGCTGGAATAATAGGATGTTTTTATAAACATACGTCAACATCTGATAGAACATACATTTCTGACACCAAATAGTTCACATATTTATAGTTCACAATTTTAATTCAAACTTACTGTTACACTTCTTTTCTACACATTTGACTACCTCTCTCCTTGTGTTTTCTTTCATGTAGCACTGTAGTCACATACCCCAGCACTGTAGTCGCATACCCCAGCACTGTATTCACATACCCCAGCACTGTAGTCACATACCCCAGCACTGTACTCACATACCCCAGCACTGTAATCACATACCCCAGCACTGTAGTCATATACCCCAGCACTGTAGTCACATACCCCAGTACTGTATTCACATACCCCAGCACTGTAGTCACATACCCCAGCACTGTAGTCACATACCCCAGCACTGTAGTCACATACCCCAGCACTGTACTCACATACCCCAGCACTGTAATCACATACCCCAGCACTGTAGTCATATACCCCAGCACTGTAGTCACATACCCCAGTACTGTATTCGCATACCACAGCACTGTAGTCACATGCCCCAGCGCTGTACTCACATGCCCCAGCACTGTACTCACATGCCCCAGCACTGTAATCACATACCCCAGCACTGTACTCACATACCCCAGCACTGTACCCACATACCCCAGCACTGTACGAACATACCCCAGCACTGTACGAACATACCCCAGCACTGTACGAACATACCCCAGCAATGCAGTCACACACCCCAGCACTGTACTCACATACCCCAGCACTGTACGAACATACCCCAGCAATGCAGTCACATACCCCAGCACTGTAAATACACACCCCAGCACTGTAAATACACACCCCAGCACTGTACTCACATACCCCAGCACTGTATGAACATACCCCAGCAATGCAGTCACATACCCCAGCACTGTAAATACACACCCCAGCACTGTAAATACACACCCCAGCACTGTAAATACACACCCCAGCACTGTAAATACACACCCCAGCACTGTAAATACACACCCCAGCACTGTAAATACACACCCCAGCACTGTACTCACATACCCCAGCACTGTAAATACACACCCCAGCACTGTAAATACACACCCCAGCACTGTACTCACATACCCCAGCACTGTAAATACACACCCCAGCACTGTAAATACACACCCCAGCACTGTAAATACACACCCCAGCACTGTACTCACATACCCCAGCACTGTAAATACACACCCCAGCACTGTAAATACACACCCCAGCACTGTACTCACATACCCCAGCACTGTAAATACACACCCCAGCACTGTAAATACATACCCCAGCACTGTAAATACACACCCCAGCACTGTACTCACATACCCCAGCACTGTAAATACACACCCCAGCACTGTAAATACACACCCCAGCACTGTACTCACATACCCCAGCACTGTAAATACACACCCCAGCACTGTAAATACACACCCCAGCACTGTACTCACATACCCCAGCACTGTAAATACACACCCCAGCACTGTAAATACACACCCCAGCACTGTACTCACATACCCCAGCACTGTAAATACACACCCCAGCACTGTACTCACATACCCCAGCACTGTAAATACACACCCCAGCACTGTAAATACACACCCCAGCACTGTACTCACATACCCCAGCACTGTAAATACACACCCCAGCACTGTAAATACACACCCCAGCACTGTACTCACATACCCCAGCACTGTAAATACACACCCCAGCACTGTAGTCACATACCTCAGCACTGTACACATATACCCCAATACAGTAATCAAAGACCCACACTTAAAAACTCCACTACTGTACAAAGACACCCAACATTGCACCCACAGAACCCAGTCTTGTAATCAAAGACCCACACTTAAAAACTCCACTACTGTACAAAGACACCCAACATTGCACCCACAGAACCCAGTCTTGTAATCAAAGACCCACACTTAAAAACTCCACTACTGTACAAAGACACCCAACATTGCACCCACAGAACCCAGTCTTGTAATCAAAGACCCGCACTTAAAGACTGAACCACTGTACTTATAGATCTAAGTACAGCATTCAAAGACACCCAGTATTGTACAAATAAACAAAAACGCAGCATTATGCTCAAAGACATGCAATCAAGCAGCACTGCATAGCTATCACAGCACTGTTAACAGTTGTTATGAGTTGCTTTGTTAACAGGTCATATTATAAAATAGAGACACCCACGTCACAACCACATACAACAAATTATTAAGAACAGGCGAACAAAACAGACTCAAATACTGCAAGCACTGCAATAATACAATGAAATACGACATCAAATGAGACAGTGTGGTAGGCGTATGTAAAGACAGTTTTATAAATAAATAAGCATAATTTGACACATCATCAACCTGTCCTCCGTGGATAAGTTTGTATCCTTGCAATCAGTGCTTTTTATTTTATTTTTTTTGCATTTGCTTACTTAGAACTCAAGCGTAGCCCACTAAAGTGCCACAGCTTCTAGTGCTTTGAGCTGATTTTGTGTGTGGATTAGCTTTCCCTATTACCAGTGTCCTTCGTCATCAAGCTGACCTCTGTTGTGACATCATCTGTGTCCCCCCCATCTACTGGTGACCCACCAATTGGCTAGTCCAGAATGCTGGTCAGCCCTCAAAGGAAAGTAGAAAGCCTTCAGGAATGAAACTCATCATTCTCATGTGATGCTGGGCTAAAGACAATAAGAATACCCGGACATTCAACGTACATTTGTCCTTTTATTCTGTGCCCAAACTTTAAGTGCTAATCAATACATACATATGTATAGATGTGATTACAAAGTGAATGTGAATTGTGCTGCAGTTTCCTCAAGCCTGTGGCTCAGTACATCTGACTTTGACGAGCAGTACATCTGACTTTTTTTGCGTTTGCCATTGACTGTCCCCAGTCTACCTACAAGACATCAGGTTTATGTCTCTCATTTGGTTTCTGTCCCTTGACCTATCCGACATGGGAGACCCTACCTGTAGCTGCGCTACAGTCAGCATAGCTCACATAGAGTCACTTGAACACACAAGCCTGTGTCTACCACTGTATGGTGGAGACATGGCAGAGGGGGGATGGATGCATCAACTTTGATGGCTTGCCCAACACTTCCCATCTCCTACACCAGCTGCCAACAATACATCTAACTGCATGCAATCAGCAAGTCATAAAACTTAATGATGTCAGATGTTCCTGGATTTCACAGCCAGGATACAATAAATAGTAAATGTGATTATGAGATTCAGAAACTACCCAGACTAGACATTCTTGGAGAGCAGTAACTGCTGACCTATGATGCACAAGATAATGCAGTAGTATGATGATGATTATGAAGATGATGATGAATTTTCCTTCTGGATGATTCTTGCCAAATGTGCCATTACTCTCCATTACACCCTGTGTTGTCATGTCAAATATCATCAATGCATAAAACAATGAACAAACCCTTTGTAATGAGAACATTCTTCATCATTTTAACACACCCTTTATATTAACAGGAAACCCTGTATAATAAAGGAAACACCTGAATAATAAATTAACACAGTTTATACTCAAAGGGAACACTTTGTAGCAAAGGATAAGCTGTATAATAAATAAAAACGTTAGTTGCACACCCTTTACAGGATGTAGCAGTCAACCCCAGCATTTTTTGGCTGTTCGCAATTCCTGGGCAAGTTTACGTTCAGGAGTTTGCCATTACTTTCTGAACGACCAGCAGTCATACCATTTTATTAAAAACATCAACGGTAGGCAGTCTGCTGTCAAATCACCTGCAGCTGCGTTTCAAACGTGGTACGAACTTTGTCCGTAAACTCTTCGCCAAGGATCTGGTGTATTATAAATAAGAACCCATTATAAGAATGGAAAACCCTTAACCCTTTACAGGGCAGACGCTTGTCTGTTTTGTAGCCCTGAACGGGCAAGATTTATTCAGGTTCTGTAAAATTTTGGGTCGCGTTAGTAAAAACATCACAAATAAGGTGTTAGTCAACCGATTTTAGTTAAATAAACAACACAATGAAGGGAAAAGCATGCAGAATATGTTACGTGATTGTTGCCGGTAATCCATATATGAACACAAATATTTACGAAATACGGCATGTTGTTTGTGATTTTCCGTCATCTATACGGCAATTTACAAACACATTTTCAGAATCATAATCACTTTCTTTAAAGTCCGACTCACGACTGCTAATGCAAATTAACGCTTTGCACTGATATCTAGCTCCGATAAATAGTCAACTTCGTGCCCTTTAATGTCATTTAAATTGAACCTAGCGAAATCTCGGCTATCACTTGAAGAATCGCCGAAATCCATTTTGAAAAACAGCGTAAAAATCCCGAAAACTATCAAAAAAAGTCAGTAAAAGTCCGTTCAAATTCATGATAGCGTGTTTACACGTTGTCAAGCTATCGACGAAAGTGAAAGTAGCCGTCGGAAGTGTCGGAAAGCCGAGAGATCGCGTTATTACAATGCATAATAGTATCGGACGCAATCGGCCGCTCCGCTCATTTAAGCGATCGGCCGGTAATGGCCGCTATGCCCTGTAAAGGGTTAACATAATGCAAGACCCACTATAAAACTGCTAAACCCTCTATAATAGTGCAAACAACTGTAACAATGGGAAACGCTTGTAATAATAATGGAGAGGGGCGTTAGTGAAGTCAATAGCCAGCTAGGATGATAAGATACATCATGTCATAACTATTTAAATGACATGTTGCAATATTTTTTCAACATTTAGGTACTTTAATGTACTTTCTCAATTTATTCAAACAAAATTATCTTGGATAGAGCAGACAAAACAAATCCAACGGTAGCTTATTAAAGACTCTACGTTGATTATAGTTAAAGTTAGTTGCATATCCTTTACAGGACATAGCAGTCAACCCCAGAATTTTTTGGCTGTTCGTGATTCCTGGGCAAGTTTATGTTCAGTAGTTTGCCATTGCTTTCATTGATTATAAGCAGAGGTATTAATGTTGAGAAAGAACTGTCAAATACAATCCAGTAAAAAGATATAGTTCCAAACAAAAAAGCTAAAGGATAATCTGAAACACCCATCTGACCCCAAAGGATGGTAGGAACACACATAGATTCCTGCCATATGGGTGGGCTCTGTTAAAAAAGCTCTGTGGTCTTGTCTCAACCATGCTATGTGGCTAAACCATCCAGGTATTTACTATTCTGACTTCCTTTTGTTCTTTTTCCCTCATTCTTCCCAGCTATCACCAAGTTCTCCAATTTATTTCTTCTCATAATGTGTCCCTAAAATGTGTGACTGCCTACGTCTAATTTCTCTAATCAGTTTATGGTTTTCATTTGTTTCTTGTAGAACTTGGTCATTGGTTTTTCTGTCTGTCTATGGCAGTGGTTCTCAACCTTTTTTGGCCCGTGCCACCCTTCACCATATTTTTAGGACGTCATTCCCCCCCCCCCCCTCACCTTATTTTTTTAGAACTTCATTCCCCCCCCCCCTTTCGTATTTCCTCCCTAAATATTCCCCCCTGCCCCCACACAGTATACATAATAACTGAAGCTAAATTTCATAGCACGTACTAAAACAAGTCTAGACATCTACATAAAACGTGATTTGCGGATCTACTTGCGTTATAAAATGAATTTCAGAAGGGTGATACGTACAGAACCGTAAAATATGAAGGAAAAACAATATCAAGTAATCGGTTCTTGTATTAAGGCAATCTAGAAATAATTTAAATTCCCCCCCCCCCCCCGGAAACCCTAAAATTCCCCCCTGGGGGGGGGGGGGGGGGGGAGAAATTCCCCACCGGTTGAGAACCACTGGTCTATGGTATTCTTTGCATTCTCCTCAGAAACCACATCTCCACTGCCATTAGATGTTTTCCAGCTTGTCTGCTCACCTCTCATACAACACAATGTATAAAAAGAATAATCAAAGACCTGTAAACGTGTCTTGAGACGTATAGCCCTTATTGTGGTAGCCCCATATTGTACAGACCAATCAACACTCACAGGTTGATGTAGTCAGTGCCGTGCCAGTCACCTTCGCTTGCCAAAACCTTGCCTGGTTGCCATGTTATTGTATAAAAAGTTAGGTTGCCATGTTATTGTATAAAAAGTTACAAGCAAAATGTTCAGAGACTAAAATGTACAGCATCACAGCCATATACTTGTGGACCGGTACGATAAATATATTTAATGAAATATACACAATAAAAACCAGCCAAGCACTTGTATTCAAGGCTGGAAAATGTTACAAAGAAGTGTCCAAATTGCAACAGAGTTGAACACCGGCCTCAGGAATGTACATGGATATAATACACAAACAAATAAAGAAAGAAATCAAGTGACATTTTGTTTATGTATTGATTGATTGATTGATTTAGGAACCGACATCACAGCATTTGGGACATTCCCATAAGCGCTCCGTTTATGTATATGAACAGCTGGTCTATTTATAGATAAAAGTAGTCCCAATTGTATGTAATCCACCATAGAACAAACATAACAGAAGATCATTAGAACCCCCAAATGTTTCCACCCCTTACCTCTTTGATAAAACTCATGAAGAAATACAATCAACATACATATTGTTTATGTATATGAAAAGTTGGTCTGTTTAAAGATAAAAAGTGGTTCCCATAGCATATATTAACACTGGAATGTGAAGAGTTACGGTTAGTTGCATTTCCTTTACAGGATGTCGCAGTCAACCTCAGCATTTTTTGTTTGTTGCTGTTTTTAATTTCTTGGCAAGTTTACGTTCAGTATTTTGCCATTGCTTTCTGAATGACCGGTACTCCTACCATTTTATGAACACCAACGCAAAGCAGTCTGCTGTCAAATCGCGCTCAGCTGTGTTTTGAACGCGGTATGCGGGATTAGGAAATGCAACGCCTTCACCGCAAGTTAGGCTTCCCATATACTAGGCCATGGCATATGAGGTGCGGTGGACAGCTACCTTCCTCATAATCTCTAATTTGCAGGCAATTCACAGAAAATTCTTAAAAGCGAATAGTATCCATTTTTAAGAGCCGGGGGTATTGGTGAATCAGCCATGTGCACATATGGATTGGTGCCGCAGACAGCAGAGCACATACTTCAAGACTGCCCAAAATATAACATATCTAGGCAAACCTTCTGGTCTAGAGAAACAACATGGAAGATACACTCTATGGACCACTGAGTGAACTAAAGAAGACTGTAAAGTTCATACAAAGGACAACATTGCAGTTATAGAAAAATTCCAAGAGAACAAAATAAGAAGAAAAGGAGGTAGGGGTGACCCAAGAACCACACTAGTTAGAAATAAATGATCCTTCCCCTAACGGGAATTCCAGCCAGATCACTGTCCTGGCAGGCACACTCACTAACCACTCAGCCACCATGGTTCTAGTCTAGTTAACAACAATGAACTAATGGTTTATGACAAAGAACCACTGTCACGGCAGAGGACAAGATCATGAGTGTTCAGTTTTCAGTAGCAATAATGGGGAGTGGATGCTGACTGTCCCTGTTGCGATCTGGTTAACTACAAGCCAGAACTGTCCTCAACTGTAGTCACTGTGACTGGGACCATACTCGATCCCCCCACTCTAATATCCGTAATCGAGTAGATTCATCAACAGATGTGTTCCCAAGCACCATGCTGTCATTTTTTGCTCACTGTATATCCTATCAGTCCATCTTCAATATCTCATTGATGGCTATTTATGAAGTCAGTATACCATGCATGGCTCTCTTGTATCCAAGCATCCCAGCATGGCTTTCTTGTATCCCAGCACCCCAGTATGTCTCTCTTATATCCCAGCCCGGCTCTCTTGTATCCCAGCACGGCTCTCTTGTATGCCAGCACCCCAGCATGGCTCTCTTGTATCCAAGCACCAAAAGCACAACTTGTATCCAAGCACCCCAGCACAACCTGGACAACACACACAAATTCTAGTCACACTCAGCTACCCCATGCAACTCCACCCATGCCCTCCCCATATTGTTCATGTTTGGTTCTACTGACATAGTACCAACACTACAGGTAGCAATTCTGAAAGTCTCCCTAGTGAAAATCAAATCTGCCACCCAGACTCCTGCCGCCATCTCCCAATGTGTCATATGTCACCTAGAAGAGCTACATGGTCTGTTGGTCATTCTTTTTTCTTTAACCTTGTTCATGGTTGGTTAGATGTTGCAGCTAAGTGTTTCTACTGAATGGGGAAGCCAGCCCCATGCCCAACCCTCCTCTGTAGCCTCTTATGATATGGAAGGCGGGTTACAATGTGCTACTGTTCTTTGTTTTTCTTAAGGGTCCCTGAACCATGGGCAGAAACCCTCTTGGTAAGTTACAGAGTTAATATTCATTACTTCCCCTTGGTGTTCCGGTAACGTACAGGCAGTTTGATTTTATTACTACAATATATGTGAAAATGTGGTTCTTTCTGTTTCTAGTACTGAAAATAGACACCAGCTTCCTTTACTCATTTTAGGAAAACGAACATGTGAAAGACACATACGAAATGGACATTAAAATATGTCAGTGATGTCTATACAAAAAGTCAAATATGTATGTACATTAAGGCAGAGTGAACTATGTGTTAGGAGTATTCACAGAATACAAACAGAAAAAGAAAAAACAAGATTTACATTTTACTGACTGTACAATTACTTAGAAACATCACAATCAGTCAGTGAATGTTTTTGATTGCAACATGCTGCGTAAGATGTGCAACTAAAAACAACAGAAGATCATGTAACATATGAGAGCGAAATATTATAACAGCTTCTCTTGTTCAGCAACACTCAAAGTGTCAGTTTCTGAAGGAGTGTGGTTTTGGTAATTACACTAAACACCGTTACGTTTCCATCAAAACACTGGGGAATGTCCACATCTGTGAATTATTTATATGGATTTGTATTTGTTGTATCAGCATGGGATCTGAACATCACTTTCTTGTATTTGTTTCACTGCATATTCCCTATCCGATACGTAACAGATGATGAGTGCTGTCCATGTCATACACGTATTCCATATATGGTGCTAGCCCCACATTTTACAGACCAATCAGCATTCGATATGTCATGTGATCGATATCATGCCAGCCACTGAGGTCAGCGTGGCTGAATGGATTAGAGCACCTGATCTTACACTTCGGGTGTGCTGATGCCGAGGTATTGGGTTCAACACCTACACTGGTCCGTTGGACTAAAACGTTGACTTCCTGTACTTGATTTGGGAACGTGAAAGACTTGATAACCTTCTAATAACTACCAACATCAAAATGTTTTAACAATTTATTTATGGTATGTAGCCATGGCAACAACTTGATACAGTTCAAACAACTACCAACATCAAAATGTTTTAACAATTTGATAATGTTTATGCACCTATAACAACTACTCAGATACAGTTCAAACAACTACCAACATCAAAATGTTTTAACAATTTGATGATGTTTATGTACCTGTAACAACTACCCAGATACAGTTCAAACAACTACCAACATCAAAACGCTTCAACAATTTGATGATGTTTATGTACCTTTAACAACTACTCAGATACAGTTCAAACAACTATCAACATCAAAACGCTTCAACAATTTGATGATGTTTATGTACCTTTAACAACTACTCAGATACAGTTCAAACAACTACCAACATCAAAACGCTTCAACAATTTGATGATGTTTATGTACCTTTAACAACTACTCAGATACAGTTCAAACAACTACCAACATCAAAATGCTATGGTATGTAGCTATAACAACTTCATACACGTAACCAACCACCAACATCAAAATGTTTCACCAGTTTGATGTTACCTCCTATAACAATGACTTAGATACAATTCAAACAACTACCAACATCAAAATGTTTCAACAATTTGTTTATGGTATGTAGCTATAAAAATGACTTGATAGAGTTCTACCAATTACCAACATCAAAATGCTTGAACAGTCTGTGTATGGTATGTAGCTATAACAACAACTTTATACATGTAACCAACAACCAACATCAAAATGCTTCCACAATCTGCTGCAGGGCTGTGTATGTTCCTATAACACAGCCGACAACACCAAACAGAAATATCAAGACATTTTTCACCAGAATGTACACTGGCAGACGCTCGTCTTCGTTGGATAAAGTGATAACTTCGATGAGGGATGGAAGAATCAGGGCCAAGGAAGAACTGGCAAAAGCTCCAATAAGTGAGATCAAGAGATCAAGATGAGGTATGGCTACAGCAAACCCAACTGTAAAAAATTTTAAAAAGCAAGATTATTGTACATTAATTATTTGGTTGTTTCGGGATTTGAACATTACATTATTTAGACTATTATATATAATTACATTATATTTATCTATTGTACATTACATTAGTTAGACTCAGAATCTTTCTCAACTACAGAGCAAACTTCAGTTCTTAAAACAATGAAGGCATGTATTTGGGATCAGTTAATTGTTACCAAAGTTTTTGTTTTGTGATGTTCTAGTTATAATTTTTAAATATTCCTCTGTAATAGTGTACATGAAATGAAATTCTTGGGAAGATATTGTGGTGGTTTCCCTTTGTCTTGCACATCCACATGGGGGTATTTTACCTCTGCCTTTGACAACCATTTCCGACTGTCAAGACAAGTGAGTGCTCTTCTCTGCTCAGCTGCAGAGGTGTCCATTTACCCCGATGGATATTTTGTTCCCAGGGGTGCCTTTGCCACACCATAGTTGTTCCCCATCCCCTACCACTGGGAAGTGCAGCTGGGATTTTCCCCTCTTAAGAGTTATGGGCCTTGATGGAGTTTCCCAAAATTCTCCAGTGCTAGTGAATCATGGAATGTTCATGAGCAGATGAGACCAAACTTAAAAGCAACAGAGATGTGGTTCCTGAGGCAGATATTAATATCTTGAACTGCCAGAGTAACGAACAGAGATTAACTGGAAGAGGCTGATGAAAAATATTATTATATACAACTATAAGAAATAGACAAACAGCTTTCATCATTCATGGGATGAGAAGACAGGCATTGGAGAATATCGTGACAACTGGAAAGATTAGTGGGAAAAGAGGCAGCGGCAGTCCAAGAGAAATGATGCAGGATGGACAGAGACGGTGGGGTGGTATGTAGGGATATCATCAGCGGAGTTGATCCAGAACAACGAGGACCAAGATCTGTGGAAAGAGATGAACGCCTACATCAGCTGGCAAAGCACATGATGATGGTGAACCATGTCAATCATCATCATGTGCCATGCGTGGCACCATGCTCCCCAATGACCATCTATTTGTTGTGTTCACAAGTCTTAACTCTGTCAACACATCAGGAATGCTCTTCTCCTCACATCCTGACTTTTGTCAACACATGAGAAATGCTCTCTTGATATCCTCACTCTTGACAACACATCAGAAATGTTTTCCTTCTGACATCCTGACTCTTGTCCACACACAAGAAATGTTTTCCTTCTGTCATACTGTCACTGTCAACACATAAGAAATACTCTCATTCTGACATCTTCACTCTGTCCACACATCAGCAATGTTTTCCTTCTGTCATACTGTCAACACATTTGGAATGTTCTACTCCAGTCATATTGTCACCACATCAGGAATGCTCTACTCCCGCCATTTTGTCAACACATCAAGAATGCTCTACTCCCGTCATTCTGTCACCACATCAGGAATGCTCTACTCCAGTTATACGAATGTTCCACTCCAGTCATACTGTCACTGGCAGACAATAATGAAACCCTGGAAACATTCAGGCAGACAATGAAACCGGGCAACATTCTGGCAGATAGTAATGAAACCAGCAAACATTCAGGCAGACAATGAAACCGGGCAACATTCTGGCAGATAGTAATGAAACCAGCAAACATTCAGGCAGACAATGAAACTGGACAACATTCTGGCAGACAGTAATGAAACTAGGAAACATTCTGGCAGACAATGAAACCGGGCAACATTCTGGCAGATAGTAATGAAACCAGCAAACATTCAGGCAGACAATGAAACCGGGCAACATTCTGGCAGATAGTAATGAAACCAGCAAACATTCAGGCAGACAATGAAACTGGACAACATTCTGACAGACAGTAATGAAACTAGGAAACATTCTGGCAGACAATGAAACCGGGCAACATTCTGGCAGATAGTAATGAAACTGGGCAACATCCTAACAGACAATAATAAACCAAGTGGGCAACATCCTGACACAAATATTGTAACCACCTGCTCCTTGTGGCATAAAACAAAACAGTAAAATTCCAGCTGTTGATGATCATAACACTGAAGACGCAAAAAAATACAAGAAAAGACCATCTATGAAATACTTACAAGTTACTAAGACCAAGGCTATACGGAAAAAAAATTCCCCATATTTTCGCCAAAATTTATTTTCCAGCCGTCGTTTGATTTCAGGCCACATTATAGCAATGGGCACATAGAACTGGACGTTGTAGGAGATGAAGATGGCGACAGCAAACATCAGCCTCACGGAGAGATACAGCCTGAAAGTAAACAACATATGTGTCAGCATACAAGAGATTCCTTTTGTATTCTTTGTTTATGCCAAAAATATATACAGGTTGTTAAAAGGGGGGGGGTCGACTTTCTTACACTGGGTTTTATCCAGTATACCTCAGTCTCTCTCTCTGCAGAGCTGCCTGAAGAAAGCGTCAAAGAAGGCACTAGTTCCATAACACTGGCAACGACCCTGAGGGGTCTCCAAATAAATCGAACTCGAGACCTGAATGATGCATCACCAGGAAATACCTGCGTCCAGAAAATGACATTGTTTGTGTAGTTTTTTGTTTTTACAACATAGCATTCATTGTGGGACCTGGTTTGCTATCTTTCTTTGACCACTCAGTCCCGTACCCAGACTGCAGTTCAATGCCAGGGCCACCACTTAGAAGTGGATAAAAGTCTTTATCAGTTCTGGTTTACTACTTGACACAAGCAGTCAAGATATTGGTCACTGACTGCATTATCTCTTTTCTTATGTCTTCAGTCCCAAGCAACTGGTAAAGGGTGTATTTTTAATGACTATGCAGTTTTTGAAAATATTGCTGTCCCAAGTTTTGTATCCACCTACTGCGGAGTTCATGCAACATAATAGGTAAATACAAAACTTGGAACGGCAATATTTTTAAAAACTGCAGTCATTAAAAATACATTCTGTATGTCAGTAAGAAAATAAGAGGATCCTTCTTCTTCTTCTTCTTTGCGTTCATCCGGAGTGTTTTTCCAGATGTGATTGCGGTGTGCGTTAGACACCCTTGGGTCGAAACCCTTAGGTCAACACATCCGGCTTCTGCGTGCATTTTTGACCAGGTTAGCATTCCTGGGAGAGGATCCTATTTCACACCAAATGCTACTGGGTATCTGGTGCAAGCCCCATAATTTCAGACCAATCACTTTCCAGGATTTCACGAGCTGTGGAAACAAGGCTGGACCCAACACACACACAGACCAATCACTTTCCAGGATTGCACGAGCTGTGGAAACAAGGCTGGACCCAACACACACACAGACCAATCACTTTCCAGGATTTCACGAGCTGTGGAAACAAGGCTGGACCCAACACACACACAGACCAATCACTTTCCAGGATTGCACGAGCTGTGGAAACAAGGCTGGACCCAACACACACACAGACCAATCACTTTCCAGGATTTCACGAGCTGTGGAAACAAGGCTGGACCCAACACACACACAGACCAATCACTTTCCAGGATTGCACGAGCTGTGGAAACAAGGCTGGACCCAACACACACACAGACCAATCACTTTCCAGGATTTCACGAGCTGTGGAAACAAGGCTGGACCCAACACACACACAGACCAATCACTTTCCAGGATTTCACGAGCTGTGGAAACAAGGCTGGACCCAACACACACACAGACCAATCACTTTCCAGGATTTCACGAGCTGTGGAAACAAGGCTGGACCCAACACACACACAGACCAATCACTTTCCAGGATTTCACAAGCTGTGGAAACAAGGCTGGACCCAACACACACACAGACCAATCACTTTCCAGGATTTCACGAGCTGTGGAAACAAGGCTGGACCCAACACACAAACAAACCACTGCAGGAGATTCTCCTCCTGGAACGTCAAGCATTCTTTGCCCACATTGTCAAAGACCATTTCCAGCCAAAATAGGCCTTATCAGCCATCTTAGAACTCACGGCTCCATACTTTCAACCCCACTGGATGAAACAAATGGTCATCATCATTCTTGATGGACAAAGACCTGACATTTCCACAGCTTTACTGCAGTTAACCACACATCATTCATGGTATTACGTGTAAGGTCACCAGTTCCTTGGTCATCTTTTGCCTTCTCAAATCAAAGTATCTATTTGAATGATTCAGTGTGATGAAGTAATTTAATATTTAGGCCTGGTCACGCACCTGAAGTCACATGATCATAGAAGCCCAACCACCTGGTAATGTAGGTATAATACTTCTTCTTCTTCTTCTTCTTCCTCTTCTTCTTCTGCGTTCATCCGGAGTTGTTTTTTTTCGTGTCTGTTTACATCAGAGCTGCGTTTTGGCGCTGTTAGGCCGACACATCCGACTTCTGCGGCCATTTGTTGACCGGGTTAACCTTCCCGGGTAGGTATAATACATAACTCAACAACACAAGGCTAATGAACTCCTAGCAATGAATTCTTACCAGTTATCAATGGGCAAACTCAAGGTCACACTGTCCTGAATATCCTCGCCAAATCTCAGGAAGCCATAGAAACCAATAGCTGTATACAGGCACACTGTTCCGACCATGCCGAGGTTCAAAACTCCAGTCCAGCCACCAAAGTCTTCAGGGTTCTGCATGGCATTTTCCAGCGGAAGCACCTAAATGTTGCACACAGACAACGAAGCTCAATTATAGTGAAGTGGTGACGGAGTGTTTAGTAAACTTACCAACATAGTGGCACATTACAGGAAACTGGTGATGTAGTGTTTAGTAAACTTACTAACATAGTGGCAAATTACAGGAAAGTGGTGATGTAGTGTTTAGTAAACTTACCAGCATATTGGCAATGACAGGTAAGTGGTCATGTAGTGTTTAGTTAAACTTACCAACATAGTGGCAAATTACAGGAAAGTGGTGATGTAGTGTTTAGTAAAACTTACCAACATAGTGGCAAATTACAGGAAAGTGGTCATGTTGTGTTTAGTAAGCTTACTAACATGGAAAATTACAGGAAAGTGGTGATGTAGTGTTTAGTAAAACTTACAAACATGGTGGCAAATTACAGGGAGGTAGTCATGTTGTGTTTAGTAAGCTTACTAACATAGTGGAAAATTACAGGAAAGTGGTGATGTAGTGTTTAGTAAAACTTACCAACACATTCGCGAATTACAGGGAAGTGATTATCTAGTGTTTAATAAACTTACTGAAATTCTCCTTGTGTGATCTATGGGAAAAAACTGAAGCACTCATGGAAATAAATGTGTACAGTGAAAGTTATTCTTGACCAAAAACCAAAAGGAAAGAAATGTCTACTGAACTTACCAAGCTGATTCCTTCAACGGCAAACATGGCTGTGCCGAAAAACAGCGGTATCTCAGCGAATGAACTAAACGCTGGCCTCTCGGAGACATCTGGCAGACCCTGAACAACGTACTGGATAATAATGATCAAACCTGAAATATGGAACAATGAAACAGAACTTGTCTACATTCTTCATCATTGTTCATGAAAGCTGACTGACTGTTCCTTGCTCATATACATGCCATTAGGTGTGGGTGGGCAGGGTTCGCTATCTTACAAGATCACCAGCATCTTGGATCAGGTCTGTAGGCGTGGGTGGGCAGGGTTTGCTATCTTACAAGATCACCAGCATCTTGGATCAGGTCTGTAGGTGTGGGTGGGCAGGGTTCGCTATCTTACAAGATCACCAGCATCTTGGATCAGGTCTGTAGGCGTGGGTGGGCAGGGTTCGCTATCTTACAAGATCACCAGCATCTTGGATCAGGTCAGTAGGCGTGGGTGGGCAGGGTTCGCTATCTTACAAGATCACCAGTATCTTGGATCAGGTCTGTAAGCGTGGGTGGGCAGGATTCGCTATCTTACAAGATCACCAGCATCTTGGATCAGGTCTGTAGGCGTGGGTGGGCAGGGTTCGCTATCTTACAAGATCACCAGCATCTTGGATCAGGTCTGTAGGCGTGGGTGGGCAGGGTTCGCTATCTTACAAGATCACCAGCATCTTGGATCAGGTCTGTAGGCGTGGGTGGGCAGGGTTCGCTATCTTACAAGATCACCAGCATCTTGGATCAGGTCTGTAGGCGTGGGTGGGCAGGGTTCGCTATCTTACAAGATCACCAGCATCTTGGATCAGGTCTGTAGGCGTGGGTGGGCAGGGTTCGCTATCTTACAAGATCACCAGCATCTTGGATCAGGTCTGTAGGTGTGGGTGGGCAGGGTTCGCTATCTTACAAGATCACCAGCATCTTGGATCAGGTCTGTAGGTGTGGGTGGGCAGGGTTCGCTATCTTACAAGATCACCAGCATCTTGGATCAGGTCTGTAGGCGTGGGTGGGCAGGGTTCGCTATCTTACAAGATCACCAGCATCTTGGATCAGGTCTGTAGGCGTGGGTGGGCAGGGTTCGCTATCTTACAAGATCACCAGCATCTTGGATCAGGTCTGTAGGCGTGGGTGGGCAGGGTTCGCTATCTTACAAGATCACCAGCATCTTGGATCAGGTCTGTAGGTGTGGGTGGGCAGGGTTCGCTATCTTACAAGATCACCAGCATCTTGGATCAGGTCTGTAGGCGTGGGTGGGCAGGGTTCGCTATCTTACAAGATCACCAGCATCTTGGATCAGGTCTGTAGGTGTGGGTGGGCAGGGTTCGCTATCTTACAAGATCACCAGCATCTTGGATCAGGTCTGTAGGCGTGGGTGGGCAGGGTTCGCTATCTTACAAGATCACCAGCATCTTGGATCAGGTCTGTAGGCGTGGGTGGGCAGGGTTCGCTATCTTACAAGATCACCAGCATCTTGGATCAGGTCTGTAGGCGTGGGTGGGCAGGGTTCGCTATCTTACAAGATCACCAGCATCTTGGATCAGGTCTGTAGGCGTGGGTGGGCAGGGTTTGCTATCTTACAAGATCACCAGCATCTTGGATCAGGTCTGTAGGCGTGGGTGGGCAGGGTTCGCTATCTTACAAGATCACCAGCATCTTGGATCAGGTCTGTAGGTGTGGGTGGGCAGGGTTCACTATCTTACAAGATCACCAGCATCTTGGATCAGGTCTGTAGGCGTGGGTGGGCAGGGTTCGCTATCTTACAAGATCACCAGCATCTTGGATCAGGTCTGTAGGCGTGGGTGGGCAGGGTTCGCTATCTTACAAGATCACCAGCATCTTGGATCAGGTCTGTAGGCGTGGGTGGGCAGGGTTCGCTATCTTACAAGATCACCAGCATCTTGGATCAGGTCTGTAGGTGTGGGTGGGCAGGGTTCGCTATCTTACAAGATCACCAGCATCTTGGATCAGGTCTGTAGGCGTGGGTGGGCAGGGTTCGCTATCTTACAAGATCACCAGCATCTTGGATCAGGTCTGTAGGCGTGGGTGGGCAGGGTTCGCTATCTTACAAGATCACCAGCATCTTGGATCAGGTCTGTAGGCGTGGGTGGGCAGGGTTCGCTATCTTACAAGATCACCAGCATCTTGGATCAGGTCTGTAGGCGTGGGTGGGCAGGGTTCGCTATCTTACAAGATCACCAGCATCTTGGATCAGGTCTGTAGGCGTGGGTGGGCAGGGTTCGCTATCTTACAAGATCACCAGCATCTTGGATCAGGTCTGTAGGCGTGGGTGGGCAGGGTTCGCTATCTTACAAGATCACCAGCATCTTGGATCAGGTCTGTAGGCGTGGGTGGGCAGGGTTCGCTATCTTACAAGATCACCAGCATCTTGGATCAGGTCTGTAGGCGTGGGTGGGCAGGGTTTGCTATCTTACAAGATCACCAGCATCTTGGATCAGGTCTGTAGGCGTGGGTGGGCAGGGTTTGCTATCTTACAAGATCACCAGCATCTTGGATCAGGTCTGTAGGTGTGGGTGGGCAGGGTTCACTATCTTACAAGATCACCAGCATCTTGGATCAGGTCTGTAGGCGTGGGTGGGCAGGGTTCGCTATCTTACAAGATCACCAGCATCTTGGATCAGGTCTGTAGGTGTGGGTGGGCAGGGTTCGCTATCTTACAAGATCACCAGCATCTTGGATCAGGTCAGTAGGCGTGGGTGGGCAGGGTTCGCTATCTTACAAGATCACCAGCATCTTGGATCAGGTCTGTAGGCGTGGGTGGGCAGGGTTTGCTATCTTACAAGATCACCAGCATCTTGGATCAGGTCTGTAGGCGTGGGTGGGCAGGGTTCGCTATCTTACAAGATCACCAGCATCTTGGATCAGGTCTGTAGGTGTGGGTGGGCAGGGTTCGCTATCTTACAAGATCACCAGCATCTTGGATCAGGTCTGTAGGCGTGGGTGGGCAGGGTTCGCTATCTTACAAGATCACCAGCATCTTGGATCAGGTCTGTAGGCGTGGGTGGGCAGGGTTCGCTATCTTACAAGATCACCAGCATCTTGGATCAGGTCTGTAGGCGTGGGTGGGCAGGGTTCGCTATCTTACAAGATCACCAGCATCTTGGATCAGGTCTGTAGGCGTGGGTGGGCAGGGTTCGCTATCTTACAAGATCACCAGCATCTTGGATCAGGTCTGTAGGCGTGGGTGGGCAGGGTTTGCTATCTTACAAGATCACCAGCATCTTGGATCAGGTCTGTAGGCGTGGGTGGGCAGGGTTTGCTATCTTACAAGATCACCAGTATCTTGGATCAGGTCTGTAGGCGTGGGTGGGCAGGGTTTGCTATCTTACAAGATCACCAGCATCTTGGATCAGGTCTGTAGGCGTGGGTGGGCAGGGTTTGCTATCTTACAAGATCACCAGTATCTTGGATCAGGTCTGTAGGTGTGGGTGGGCAGGGTTTGCTATCTTACAAGATCACCAGCATCTTGGATCAGGTCTGTAGGCGTGGGTGGGCAGGGTTCGCTATCTTACAAGATCACCAGCATCTTGGATCAGGTCTGTAGGTGTGGGTGGGCAGGGTTTGCTATCTTACAAGATCACCAGCATCTTGGATCAGGTCTGTAGGCGTGGGTGGGAAGGGTTCGCTATCTTACAAGATCACCAGCATCTTGGATCAGGTCTGTAGGCGTGGGTGGGCAGGGTTCGCTATCTTACAAGATCACCAGCATCTTGGATCAGGTCTGTAGGTGTGGGTGGGCAGGGTTCGCTATCTTACAAGATCACCAGCATCTTGGATCAGGTCTGTAGGTGTGGGTGGGCAGGGTTCGCTATCTTACAAGATCACCAGCATCTTGGATCAGGTCTGTAGGCGTGGGTGGGAAGGGTTCGCTATCTTACAAGATCACCAGCATCTTGGATCAGGTCTGTAGGTGTGGGTGGGCACGGTTCGCTATCTTACAAGATCACCAGCATCTTGGATCAGGTCTGTATTGTTGAGCTGATTATGACATGTGGCCAAGCCACCCTTGTATTTATCTATCTGTCTTTCCCTTGTGTTTGCTCCATCACTAGTTTTCAAGATATATGCCCAAAAAAATCTTAACTGTCTACATTTTATTTCTTTAATCAGTTTACGATTTTTAATTGTTTCATGTAGGACTTGCTCACTGCATTTCCTGTTTGTCCATGTTATTTTTAGCACTGGTCCAGAAACCACATTCCCACTGCAATTAGGTGTTTCTCAGTTTGTTTGCTTATTGTCCATGTTGTGCATGCATATAACAGTATAAAACTGACCACATCACCCACCAAGTGCTGGTTGGTATATGAAAACATGGGTCCAGCAACATAAGTCCAATACACTTAAAGCATGTTACTGAATATTTCCTATCTAACTATCTATCTATGTTTGTTAGTGTGCTTGTGAAAGGGTATATATGTGAGTTTGAGGGAGTGTGTGTTTATGTGTTATTGAGTGGGTGTATTCTTCTTCTGTAAATGCTCCCAAGGCGGCCAGAGGAAACACTTTAAAGACACTGAAAATATCACTGAAAGCTTTTGGAATTCATCACGACACCTGGGAGACTGTTGCCAAAGACTGAAATTCGTGGCATACATCATTACGCAAGGGTGCAGTCACTTGTGAAGCAACCAGGACTGCAAGAGCTGTGAAGAAAAGGCTGGACAGAAAATCCACTGAAGGAGATCCTCCTCATGGAACATCAAGCATTCTTTGTCCACATTGTCAAAGAACATTTCGAGCCAAAATAGGCCTTATCAGCCATCTTAGAACTCATGGCTCTATACTTTCAACCCCACTGGATGAAATGAATGGTCATCATCATTCTTGATGGACAAACAACATTCTTCTTCTTCTGCGTTCATCCAGAGTGTTTTTTTTCCCCAGACGTAACTGCGTTGTGCCTGTTTACAGCAGAGCTGCGATACGTACGCATTTTGGCTGACACATCAGACTTCTGCGGGAGTGGGTGTATAACTGAATGTTTGTGTGTATGTATGTGTCTATGCACGTATGAGTGGCTGCCTCATAACATGGTAATATGCATTGTTTATGTTGACAGTATTCACTTGACAATGTTTTATTCTATGTGAATGTCACATGTACTGACACATTGCCGTCTTGACAGACAATAGTTATCGTGCTTCAGAAAGGCATAATAACCTCTCCATGGTACAAAGTCTGGGCTGAAGTGTAGAAACCATATGTGGCCCATGCAGCATGATCCCTCTCTCTGCCTACCTGGTTTACTCCAGAGGAAAGGTAACACAAGTACATCTGGAACAAGACAAGCTGCAGAAGCTGCTGGATCAGCAAACCAATGCTCAAACTGTCCACCTATTGGAGCTTTGATCCTAGACCACTTGCTGACCACGACTTAGGGCCTGGTCTGCCCAGCCATGACATTTAGTCTTTTTTCCTTGCACTAGGATATGGCTTGTACCCTCCCAATTACGCTTCTGCGCCCAAAACCGATGGCAGAATTTTGGGTGTCAGATTTGGTGAGCACTGCACCACATTCGGTGCTAACAGAAAGCAGGTAGTATATGCACAATAGATAATTGATGTTTAAAAAATAATCGGTTGGAAGGACTGAAATAAGACGGATCAATCAATCAATCATGCGCCATGCCAGAAAGCGTGGACGGTCATGACTCGCCATTTCACTCAATCACCAGAGTCGTGGATCAGCTCAGTGTTCCTGTCTCGACCATGCCATGTGGCCAAGCCATCCAGGTATTTACTTCTTGGTCTTTCCTTTGGTCTGTTCCCTTCGATCTTGCCAGTTGTCACTAAGTTCTCCAATCCATTTCTTCTCATAACATGTCCAAAAGATTTTGACTGTCTATGTCTAATTTCTCTAATCAATTTACGATTTTCATTTGTCTCCTGTAATACTTGGTCATTGGTTTTTCTGTCTGTCCATGGTATTCTTTGCATTTTCCTCAGAAACCACATTTCTGCAGCCATCAGATGTTTTTCAGCTTGACTGCTCATTTTCCAAGTTTCACATCCATACAAAAGAACAGGCTCTATGTATCCCCTCAACACTCTTTTTCTCATTTCAATTGACATCTTTTTATTGGTCAGTGTGATTTTCATCTTGCTAAAGGCTACTTTCGCCATAGAGATTCTTGTTATAATCTCTTCAAGGCATCTCCCATCAGATGTTATGACTGTTCCGAGACAATTTTACCGAGTCACTTGTTGAAGAATATTCCCATTTACTTGTATATTACATTGTGGTATTTTGTTCTTCCTAGTGATGACCATAATCTGTGTCTTTTTACAATTTAATTCTAACCCCAGTTGTTCACTGTGTGCAACAACCGCATCTACTAATTGTTGCAGATCCTGCATGTCCATTTTGTGACCCTTTGAAAATAAAGTTTGTTCGTTCGATTGTTCTATTATTGATACACTGCCTATGCATAAACCCACAAACCCTTGAATTTCATTACGAATGTAATGGTATGAGTGCCTGTCGTTCAGAAAGCAATGGCAAACTACTGAACATAAACTTGCCCAGGAATCATAAAACAGTCAAAAAAGGCTGGAGTTGACCGTTAAGTCCCGTAAAGGATATGCAACTAATCTAACCACTGTTGTGTAACAGAAGAATCTGGCACATATACACATCTTCACAAATTTACCAGTAATCGTAAGAATGTTCGCAAATGCAGAGAAAGGTGCCAGCATCTTGAGGTCCCTGACACAGACGTAGGGAATGAGAGCAACAGTCACAATGATTTGATAGACCCATAAGCTTGGTCCGCCCGGATGGAAGTGATTGATCACCTGCATAGTGAGACAAAAATATGATGCCACATGAAACATACAACAACAAACAGTGTAATGTACATTGTGGGTGTACAGGACAGCGACATGATGATGATGATCACCCTCGAATGGACTTGGGGCAATGACTTGTGGTCTATATTTGTCATTAAGCAAAAAGCAGATTTAAAGTTTGTAATCCTGAGCCAACGATACTGCCAGGCTTGCACTTGGTTTTTGTCTGCGGAAGTACACCTTTGTTACAATCTGGTTTTCATTCTTTCGAAAGCTCAGTTGACAAAGCATCTTTGATTCTAATTACAAACCAATAGCTAACTGGGCATCATGGAGCCTTAACTAAGTCCGTGGAGGAGATGTGACCAACCTCAACAAAATCCCAGGCAGCCCTATGTGCTGTGTTTAAACTTGACCTGGTTACATACTAATATGCCTCTCCATAGATGTGAAGTTCCATGACTGGTCTTGCACACTGTCCCAGATGAAAAGTGGAACACACAGCAATCCTGACAAACAAACAGTACGCACAGGCATACATGCATAAAGCCACTGCCTGAATGAAAAACACAGCAGTCCACCACTAAAATTACAGTTCACCATAGATGGAAGCGGCAGTCATAAACCAAGTCAAACCAACAGTTACACATGCATTATTGCATAAGGCAAAAACTAGCTTATTCAGCAATCAGCTGTCTGCCATTTTTCTGAACATACAGTTCACAATACAAACCACCAGGGGCAGATGTAAAAGCATCATTCCACATGAAACTCACAATCAATACAACTCACACACTTAACTGCGTACTTCCAGTCCAATATAAGGAAATGCATAAGGCATAAGCAAACTGTAGCCAGTTGCAAAAACACTCCAGAGGCCTTAATAGCTCAACAGACCATCTGCCATACTGAGCCAGAAGTCTGTTTAGATGTGTGTAGTAGTGGAGACAATACACAATACTGGCTGATACCTCAAACTATCTATATTTATTGTTTAGGTGTGTGTAGTAGTGGATACACTACACAATACTGGCTGATACCTGAAACTATGTATACAGAGTGCGCCAGAAAAATGTATACACAGTAATCGCCAACCAGTTTAAATTAATCGCAGTTTTGATCTTTGAACATGCTGTTTACATCATCATTTTAAACATATCATGCAACACATTGCTACCATAATGCATTCTACAAATGATGTAATATGACAAGTTTTGATTGCGTTGTTAAAATAATATACTCAATTGAAATGTGAAATGATGACGTAAACAGCACGTTCAAAGATCAAAACTGTGATTACATTTAAACTGGTGGGCGATTACCGCATATACATTTTTATGGCACACTCTGTATTTATTGTTTAGATGTGTGTGGTCATAATAACTAAGTGTGCTGCTTCTTTTGCCCTCCATTCCCTCCAAACACCCCCCCCCCCCCAATCATTAGCTATCTCATGGAGTTCTGTCCATATCCTTCTCATATTGTACAGTAGAACTTCTGATTAACCGTCACTCATTTAATCGTCAGTTTCTGTTATCTGTCATCGTTTTTACAAAAATGCATGAGTATCAACAACAGGATGCTACTGTCAATGTCGCCACTGCCTGGGCTGACCTTACAGACCTAAAGAATGGGTAGAACAAACTCTTGCCTGAACCTATTGATGAAACTGAAGGAACTGAGACTGTTAGTGTTGACGAAATTGTGCAACTGTGCAACAAAGTAGGACTTAACAGTTAAAACATTACGCCAGAAGAGGTAAAAGATTGGTTGGAGTGTGACAAAATGGATGGAGGCTTTGAAATTTTGAACGATAATGAAACTGATTATAGCGTGACTACCATTGAAGAACAAGAAATTTATGATGATGAGTGATCAATTCTTAACCAAACACCTTCAACTAGCCACTCAGAAGCAGAAACAATATTTTCAAACTGCATCGAAAGGTTTGAAATGAAAGAGGAAACTTCTTCTTCTTCTTCTGCGTTCATCCGGAGTTTTTTTTCTCCCGGACATGATTGCATTGCGCCTGTTTATAGCAGAGCCGCGTTTTTGCGCCGTTAGGCCGACACATCCGACTTCTGCGGGCATTTGTTGACCGGGTTAACCTTCCCTGGGGTTTCTTAGGACATTTGACTCTCACTGTTGTGTTATCCCCCATCCCAGCTGGCCCATATAGAACAGCCAAAGACATCCTGGTCAACCCTCAAGGGAAGGCAGGGGCAGACCATGGGCATTCCCCGCCATCCAAGGAGGCTTCCATAATTGCAGAGCCGACACACAGCGCTCAGGTACTGGGCTCACCCAAGGAATCGTCACATTCTGCACATGACTGCTTAGCCACACTTCCGTAAATTAGGCCTTTCATTCACCATAGGCTGTTCTTCCGGAAACCAGAAGAATTGAGTCTGCAGATGACACATATACAGTGAGCTTTTGATTCGGACTTTCCACGTAATGGATTTGCTATCCAAGCAATATTCCATTTCATGCCTCTGGGATGCTTTTGTAGCCGACATACTTGTGGTATGAAGTGTGGCAGTCTAAATACTTCTTCATGCACCTTTAGATGTCAACCTGAATGTAGTTAAAGTAAGCTGCAGTCAACTTGAGCTTGTTGATATCTCCACAGAGCTTGTCCTCAAATGAAGCAGGTATGGGATAAAATATCTTTCTCTGTTCTGCATATATTGGGCACTCATGCAGCAAATGTTTAGCTGTCATTTTACCAGTTCCACAATTACATTCATCAGTACCACCTATCTTTAGTTTATTGAACAAGAGGTATTTCAACCTGTTATGTCCTGTGAGGAGTCTGAAGATTGCTACTTGTTCTCTTTGGTCGAGTTTGTAATATGCATCATCCTACTGGTGGCCTGGATGCTCTGATTCCCATTTGGTTCTGTAAGTGCTTTTTATAAACCTCTTTGCCTCATTATAGGTTATATCTATGTCAGGCTGTGGTAGTCGTCCGCCCTCTTTTGCTAGTATGTCAGCCTCTTCATTTCCAGGTATACTGCAATGTGATGGGATCCACTGTATTACAACTTTATCAAATGCTTTTTCTAAATCTATCCAGACCGCTAGTGTGTGCGTTTTCTCTTGGAAGGCATCCTCTATTTCCTGAGCTATATAGGTTATTTGATCTTCAGTGGATCTGTACTTTCTGAATCCTGCTTGGTGTGGTGTTAAGAGTTGGTTTTCTTCCAGATGCCATGTTAGCCTGCCATTGATAATGTGTTCCATCAATTTTCCTACACAGCTAAGTAGACTGATAGGTTGATAGCCATTTGGTTCTTCCAGGTCTTTTCCTTTCTTTGGGTCTGGTATTAGTATCGCTTCCTTCCATGCCTGTAGGACTATTCCTCTCTTCCAGTTGTAATTTAGGACTGCTAGTAGTTTCTTTTTTGCCTTAGTGCCCAGTCCTATTAGGATTTCATTTGTGATTCCATCCTTTCCTGGTGATTTCTTCATTTTTTTAGGGTATTCATTGCTTGTTCCATTTCTTCCATTGTTAGATTTGCCATCATATATTCTGCTGCTGTCTCTGTATTACTATGATGTATCTGTTTATCTTTGATTGCTTTCTTCTGTTCGGTTGTAATATCAATGTGGTTTGCACTGGCATAGTGTTCCATTAGTGCATTTGCAGCCTTTTTCCCTGTACGCAAGGCATTTCCTTGTTTAATTGTTATTTGTTTGTTTCTAGGTCCTTCATTGTTCATGGCTTTCACTAGTTTCCATAGTTTGTTTCCATCCCTGTCAAAGTTCAGGTTTTCTGTTTTTTTCCCTCCAACAATCTCTTGTTGTTTGATTTACTGTTCTTTTATATTTTGCTGAGATGGCTTTGAGAGAGATGTTCGCTTCAGTTGTTTGTTCTCTCTCTGCTGTCTTCCTGGCATCTTCAACTTTGTCCTCCAAAATTTATAGTCCTTCAGTCCAGTTTGGTTTGTAATTTTTCCTCGCTCCTCTTGGAATAGACTCAGTGGCCGCCTGTATTATTGCTCTGGTTAGACTTTCCACCATTTGCTTCGTGTTGCCATATCGTGCATTTATGTTTTCACAATATTTGTCTGTTAGTATGGCAAATTTGTCCCCATCTGCTCATTTGTAATTCCAGAGGGGAAAAGGCTTTTGCTCCTGTGGAACATACTCCATATTCATTACAAGCTTGATTGGTCTGTGGTCACTACCTGCTAATTGGTCAAGCACATGGCGATCGATTTTGTGGAGGATGTCTCCAGTACAGAAAGCTAAGTCTGGAGTAGAAGTGGTAAACCATCTTCTGGAGTAGAAGCTCGGTGTGTCATCCGCTTTGTTGAGTAGATGGAGATTTGAGTCTATTTCCCAGTCCTCCACTTCATCTCCTCTTTTGTCAGTATCTGGGTATCCCCCATCTTTCTGAATGGCTATTAAAGTCACCGACAATAATGCAGTTTGTGTCATATTTGAGAGTGTAAGGTCCTTATCTGCTGGGCTATACAGATTGTAAATTCTTATTTTCGCACCCTTTATCATTATATCAACACCTATTATTTCCGTTTGGTTGTCAGAGATCACAGATACTTCGTCGCAAGGTATTGTATTTCGTGTAAGTATTAGAACTCCTTTGTGTCCTTCGCGGTCGAAATGTGTGGCCTGATAGCCTCTGACTGAGAATTTGCGACTGGCGTTGAGGTGTGTCTTTTGAATGCATGCCACATCTATTCTATCTTTATGAAGACGCTTTGTTAGGGAGACTTTCTTGTTATAAACTCCTTCGGCATTCCACTGTAGTATGTTGAGTGTCCAGGGTGTTTGGTCAATTGCTCTTAACCTACTCCTCTGTGCCTTGACTCCACAGCACAGGGAAAGGTGACCACCAGTAGTCATGGGTGGACCCCCTCAAGGCAGGGGGCCCGGCACTATCACCGCCTAATGGGACTTCGCGGGATTAGCACCATAACGATTAATTTTCATCTGTGGCATCATTAATTGATTAAGTTACATTGCACTGCTTTGTCAAGCCTGTGGCTCAGTACATCCGATTTCGACAAGCATTTGTTCGGGGTGCTTTCCCTAGCCTTTGACTGTCCCCAGTCTCCCTACAAGGCAGCAGGTTTGTGTGTCTCTTCGTCTGGTTCCTCTCCCTTGACCTGTCTGAAATGGGTGACCCTACCAGTAGCTGTGTTACCGTCGGCATAGCTCTTGGGGTCATTGGAACGCGCAAGCCCCTCTACCTCATCACGGTGGACACACAGCAGGGGGTGGGGGGCAAGAGGAAACAAATGCAACACAGATCCTACTTCTGTGTAAGACATGGGACATTGTCACATTTCTGTACATTAGTACTCTTATATTGAAGTTTATATTGATTGTTTTGTAACATTAAATACAATATGTATGCTATGGTGTTGGTATCCTGAATTACACTCGTCTGTCCCAGAACATCATAACAGATTAACGGGAACCGTAAATTGAATGTCAACAAAATGACAGCAGCCAACGATGATAATCCACGTCATATTTACTTTAATGGTGTTGATCGGTCGGACAGATAATCAATAAATAGTTACATGACCGTTCCCATTCAGCTGGCAGGATCGGTCAGAATATAATAAATAAATAAAGATTGAAAACATACTGTTTCGCCTGCCGAATCCAACCTCAGCATATTGATAACTAAATAACAAATACTTGAGCGTGGTCCATCACTAATTGCTTACATTTAAGTTCCTTTACTGACGTACTAAAGCTGTGACCCTTTTGCCTACAATTTGATCGGCCAGTTGTGACGCCAGATATTTCTCTTCATTCCTTCTGCTCCATGCATTTATTCTTGACCGTTGTTCATAATCTAGATTGTGCTGTTGTTTCTTCATCTTGCGTGACCATCCTATGTCGTGCCTATAATGCCTTTTGAGTTGAATATTGTCAATATCTCGATGTTGTCCTTCTGTCCGCCTTTCTCCATTGCTGTTGTCAAACGCTCTCTGACTATGGTAACCTAATGTAGTCCCCGTGACGTCACATAGTAACCCTTGTATTCTTGCGCTTTACGGTGACTCACTTTATTTGTCTGCCATTATTTTCTTATCCAATACTAAATCATTGACTCTTGCCTCAAACGCTACATGGCAATGTATGTATTATTCCCTTTTAAAGGATCTTACTTTCATTTTCGTCCTAAGCCCGCAGTGAAATCACATTACTGTACCTATGTATTAAGAAATTTCTGTTATCCATCTATTTGTTTATCCGTCACAGCCCTGGTCCTGACGGTGATGGTTAACCGAAGTTGTACTGAAATGTTCATTTCTGTTTCTACTTTTCTTCTCCATGAGTTTTAATATCTCCCTCTATTTCTGTTGGCCTGTGGATTCCAGACTCAGGCTAAGTGTACTCACAGTTTGAATGTTGTTGGCCTCAAAGACGATGTACACACAACAAACTCAGGCTAAGTGTACTCACAGTTTGAATACTAGTGGCCACAAAGACAATGTACACACAACAGTATCAGGCTAAGTTTACTTACAGTTTGAATATTGGTGGCCACAAAGATGATGTACACACAACAGAATCAGGCTAAATTTACTCATAGTTTGAATATTGGTGGTCACAAAGACGATGTACATACAACAGACTCAGGCTAAGTGTACTCACAGTTTGCATATTGGTGGCCACAAAGACGATGTACACACAACAGAATCCAAACTGGGTGAATATCAGCAGGGCATTCACTACATGCCTATGGATGACAGAAAACAGTGTACATTAAAAGCAAGATGTTCATTCAGACTAATGTAACTTCTCTCTCTGTCTCTGTCCCCCTTTTCGTCTATCAGGTGACAAAAACAGTAATATATGCATTATAAAAGCATAGTGTGTGTTTATGAGACAGAGCGATACGGAGACTGTCCTAGAGAGAGAGACAGAAAGAGAAAGTGAGAGAAACAGAGAGCGAAAGAAAATGAAGGAACTTTATTTTCAAAGGGTCACAAGTTGGGCACGCTGGCTCGTCTTACATTCGATTCGGCCTTTCCAATAACTCATCTTTCATACATCAATTATCTATTGTGTATGTTACACTCACATAGAAAAAAAAAACATTGTCAAATAAAAGTTATGAAAATAGTTAATCATGAATAATTATAATTTCAAAGTTCTAGTAATATTAAGTAACATATATATAAAATAATATAATATATATAATGTAATATATATAATAATATATAAGTAATAACTGCGACTAACTAACTAACCTACCTTACCTACCTACCTACCTCTCCATGCTATGACTTCACAACTCTCATTAATATTACTTATATATTATTATATATAATATACTAGCTGACACGGCCCGGCTTCGCCCAGACTCTGGTGGGGAGCATCTCATTTAATTCATATAAGTAGTCATATAAGCTCCCGTTCCCGACTGTCTGTCTGTCTGTCTGTCTATCTGTCTGTCTGTCTGTCTGTCTGACCCGGCCCAGCCCATGGTGGAGAGCATCTCATTTAAATCATATAAGTAGTCATATAAGATCCCGTTCCCGACTATCTGTATGTCTGTCTGTCTTGGGTAAATGGAGGAGGGAGGAGGAAGAGGGAGGTGGAGGAGGGAGGAGGAGGGAGGAGGAGACAGGAGGAATAGGAGGGAGGAGGAGGGATTAGGAAGAGGAGGGAGGAGTAGGGTGGAGGAGGAGGGGGAGGAGGAGGGAGGAGGAAGAGGGAGAAGGAGGGAGGAGGAGATCGCAGGAGGAGGAGGAGGAGGAGAGGGAGGAGGAGGAGGGAGAGGGAGGAGGAGGGAGGAGGAGGAGAGAGTAGGCGGAGGGAGGAGGCGGAGGGAGCAGGAAGAGGGAGGAAGAGGGAGGAGGAGGAGGGAGGAGGAGGAGGGAGGAGTAGAGAGTGGGAGGAGGGAGGAGGCGGAGGGAGGAAGAGGGAGGAGGAAGAGGGAGAAGGAGGAGGGAGGAGAAGGAGGGAAGAGGATGAGAGGGAGGAGGAGGAAGAGGGAGGAGGAGGAATGTGAAGGGAGGAGGAGGGAGGAGGTAGAGGGAGGAGGAGGGAGGAGGATAGAGGAGGAGGAGGGATGAGGAGGAAGAGGGAGGAGGAGGAATGTGAAGGGAGGAGGAGGGAGGAGGTAGAGAGAGGAGGAGGAGGGAGGAGGAGAATGGAGGAGGAGGGATGAGGAGGAGAGGGAGGAGGAGGGGGAGGAGGGGGAGGAGGAGGGAGGAAGAAGGAGGAGGGAGGAAGACAGATGAGGGGGAGGAGGGAGGGGGAGGAGGAGAAGGGAGGAGAAGGGAGGAGGAGGAGGGAGCAGGAGGAAGGAGGAGGGAGGAGGAGGAGGAAGAGGGAGGAGGAGGGAGGAGGAAGAGAGAGGAGGGAGGAGGAAGAGAGAGGAGGGAGGAGGAGGGAGGAAGAGATAGGCGGAGAGAGGAGGAGGAGGGAGGAGGAGGAGTAGGGATGAATAGGAGGGAGGAGAAGGGAGGAGGAGGGATTAAGAGAAAGAGGGGGGAAAGGGGAGAAGGAGGAGGGAGGAGGAGGAGGAAGAGGGATGAGGAGGGAGGAGGAGGGAGGAGGGAGGATAAGGAGGAGGGAGGAGGATGGTGAAGGAGGAGGAGGAGGAGGGAGGAGGGTGAAGGAGGAGGAGGGAGGAGGGAGGAGGAGAACGTAGGTGGGGGAGGATGAGAAGGGAGGAGGGAGAGGGAGGAGGAGGGAGGAGGAGGAGAGAGGAGGAGGGAGGAGGTGGAGGGAGAAGGAGGAGGGAGGAAGAGGTAGAAGGAGGAGGGAGAAGGAGGGAGGAGGAGACAGGAGGAATAGGAGGGAGGAGGAGGGATTAGGAAGAGGAGGGAGGAGTAGGGTGGAGGAGGAGGGGGAGGAGGAGGGAGGAGGAAGAGGGAGAAGGAGGGAGGAGGAGGAGGAGGAGGAGGAGAAGGGAGTAGGAGGAGGGAGAAGGAGGAGGAGGGAGGAGGGAGGAGGAGAACGTAGGTGGGGGAGGATGAGAAGGGAGGAGGGAGAGGGAGGAGGAGGGAGGAGGAGGAGAGAGGAGGAGGGAGGAGGTGGAGGGAGAAGGAGGAGGGAGGAAGAGGTAGAAGGAGGAGGGAGAAGGAGGGAGGAGGAGACAGGAGGAATAGGAGGGAGGAGGAGGGATTAGGAAGAGGAGGGAGGAGTAGGGTGGAGGAGGAGGGGGAGGAGGAGGGAGGAGGAAGAGGGAGAAGGAGGGAGGAGGAGGAGGAGGAGGAGGAGGAGAAGGGAGTAGGAGGAGGGAGAGGGAGGAGGAGGGAGGAGGAGGAGAGAGTAGGCGGAGGGAGGAGGCGGAGGGAGCAGGAAGAGGGAGGAAGAGGGAGGAGGAAGAGGGAGAAGGAGGGAGGAGAAGCAGGAGGGAGGAGGAAGGAGGAGTAGAGAGTGGGAGGAGGGAGGAGGCGGAGGGAGGAAGAGGGAGGAGGAAGAGGGAGAAGGGAGGAGGAGGGAGGAGGTAGTAGGATGATTGATTGCCATCCCACCAGGTTAATATGTTATCGCGGACCTCAGAGAGAAGTGTCTATGTAGAAGACCATTTCCTGGACGTACGTATTTTGGGAGGGGGAGGAGGGAGGAGGGAGGAGGAGGAAGAAGAAAAAAAAACTACGACAGTTGGCATCTCTGGAATGAAAGGAAGGCGTGTAGAAAATTTCATCTCAATCGGATGGGCCGTTCGCGAGCGTATAAAGGACATACGGAGATACGCACATCCTTTTTTATATATAAGATAAGTAATATTAATGAGAGTTGTGAAGTCATAGCATGGAGAGGTAGGTAGGTAGGTAAGGTAGGTTAGTTAGTTAGTCGCAGTTCCAACTTCACAGCATCGGGTCGTCCCAATTATGCTCCGTTCCTGTGCCAGTGAATATCACACAAAACTCTCCCCACTGCCCAATGTGAAAAGTGGAAAGGACAGGAGTACAGACAAACAACAGCCCGCACAGATACATAGTGCATAATGCTGCCGCCAGAATGTCAACACACCAGTCCCCCACAAAACACCCAATTCATCTCTGATGGAATCGGCAGTCATTTTCCTATCTGGATGTTTCCTAGATGTTCACCTACACAGTCCACGAACATACAGTTCATCACTGACGGCAGTGGCAGTCAACCAGAAGCCCAGCAGCCACGCATTTCTGCATAAGGCAAAAACTGGTCAACTCTGGGACATAGCCACCTGCCATCGCTCCGAACATGCAGTCACGTTCCAAAAATAAAAACTTGGGCAGATTCAAAAGCACTTCACACAAAACTCACAGCTCACAGTGTCGCGCCACGCACTCACTCAGTAGCAGGGCGACGGAACCATCAAGCCTCCTTAGTCGCCTCTTACGACATGCGTGGTAGGCTGCAGTGTTGCTATTCTTTGCTTCCCTTATGAGCCCCGGCAACACACGGGAGGAGAAAAAGCGTGTTGAAGTGCTACATAGAACCTGTGCTATTGTATGGATGTGAAGCGTGAACAATGAGCAGACAAGCTTAAAAACATCCGTAGGCTGTGGAAATGTGGTTTCTGAGGAAAATGCAAAGAATACCATGGACAGACAGAAAAACCAATGACCAAGTCCTACAAGAAACACATGAAAACGTAAACTAATTAGAGAAATTAGACGTAGACTCATAATTATTTGGTCACGGTATGTGAAGAAATAAATTGGAGAACTTGATGACAACTGGCAAGATTGAGGGGAAGAGAACAAGGGAACGGCAGAGAAGTGAATACCTGGATGGCTTGGTCACATTGTATGGTTGAGACAAGAACATTGAGCTGATCCATGACTGGTGATCGAGTGAGATGGCAAAACATGACTGCCCATACTTACCGACATGGCACATGATGATGATGAAGCTGCACGAAGTAGATGTGAAAGTTAAATATGTTTATGGCTGTTGAAATAAGAGTACTTAGAATTTAGCATAAAAAAAGCTTGTTGAAGCAAACTTGGGGGCAGAGAACTGAATGAAACTATACACAGAGAGATGGTAGGGAATTTTGGGAGCAAGTTGCAGTTCATGGATTTAATTCTATTCTTTGACTGTGATGCTCAGAGATTTATTATTCAGAGACTGATAGATTCAGTCATTCACTCAGAGATGTACTGATTGATGGATTGACTCATGGATTCACGCATTCATTGAGATTAGCAATTGACTTGGAAGAGAGAAGAGGGTGAGTGTTAAGGAGGAGTGCTTAGTAGCAAAGCCCAGAGAAGTCAGTTCGGACGTTTGTATTCTTATTTGCCAATGTACTTAGTGTTGTAAAATGGAAATGAACAAGTTATATGCATTCGAGAACTCCGTTTAATAAAAGTCACATTTCTGGATAGTGTTTTTTCCTTGGTTCGGATATTAAAAGGACTGTTTTAGTTGATGTATTTTTATAAGTGTTACACAAGTCTAGTTTGAGGAGCAGATCACATGATGGCCAATAATAATGATACGGTCAAAAATACATCTGGTAGTAACAGCTAACGCCACTATTGCCACAGCTAATATGTCAACTAGAGAGATGACGGCTAACACTCTTTCTTGGGTGAAGGGGCAGTCACTCTTCACTGATGTATATGTTCTGGATTCTCTGAAAGAGGTCATCAAATAGAAGCTTACAAGATGATAGACTTGATTTTGGTTGACGTTATTCAAGGACAGGCCAGTGTAAAGATATCTGGCAACATGTAGGTAAGGTAAGGTAAGGTAAGGTAAGATAGGTAGGTAGGTAGGTAAGGCAGGCGGGCGGGCGGGCAGGCAGGCAAGGTGTGTGTGAGAAAGAGAGAGAGAAAGAAAGAGGAAGAGAGAGTGTGAGAAAGAAAGAAAAAAAAAGAGACAAACAGCCAGAGACAGAGAGAGTTAACATCATGTAAGAACTACCAACAAAGAGGGATGTTAGTGGTTAGACGCTTGCCTGCCAGCCAGGTGGTCCTAGTTTAAATCCATATGAGGAAGATTCTTAAACCTGACCTGAGTTAGAAAGCTCACCCAGCCTAAATGGGCACCAGGCACTATCTTGGGAGGTAAAAGCAGCTGGAATGACACTAGCCACATCAGCCACCTAGTGCCAACTGTTCTATACAATTATGTGGCTAACACCATGTGCTCAATATACCTAAAAGCATATAAAAGGTCCTTTACATATTCTTATTATTTTAAGGCTTTGTTTTGATGCGTTTCTGGCAAAAGAAGAAACCAAACAATTGGCTGACAAACCTGGCACACTTAGAAAACCTCCAGAATCTCTGTGGGCCAGTTTTCAGGCATACCTCCATGACATCAGCGTAGTCCAGGGAAAAGCTTCCTGTTCTGGGGATGTATGTTTGTACATGAAACAATACTGTACAAGCCAACAAATGTTTGTATCTGGTGAAATTATACTGTACCAGTTAACAAGTATTTGTATCAGTTGAAATGATACTGTACCAACTTAGAAATATTTGTACCAGTTGAAATAATACTGTCCCCAGCGACAAATATTTGCATCAGTTGAAATTATACTCTACCAACTTACAGATATGTGTATCAGTTAAAATGATACTGTATGAACGGACAAATATTTATCTGTGTTAGCTGAAATGACATAGTACTAATGGATAAATATTTTTGCCAGTTACAACAATACCAGAATGATAGACAAATATGTGTCAGTTAAAATGATACAAAACCAGTAGGCATTTATTTACATCAGTCCAAACTATTCCGTAACATATCAGTCGACAAATATTTGTCAGTTACAAACTGAAACAATGTAGTTCTCTCGCGCTCCTTTGCCTCTTCTCTCCCTTCCTCCCTCTCTCCTGACTTTTGACCTCCCAATGGACCAAAAGCCCTCAAACTAGCTCACCCAAGGCCCCTCACTTTGTAGATTTTGTAGCTAAGTTTTCTACAGGCTGGGGTGGTCAGTCTCAAATTAACCCTCATTAGTTTCATGGTAGGTATTCTTTACTTCCATTCTGACACTGACACAGTGGTGAATACAGGCTGGTTGGGAAATATAGTACTGGTTGAGAAATATATTACTGGTTAGGAAATATAGTACTAGTTGAGAAATATAGTACTGGTTGAGAAATATAGTACTGGTTGGGAAATATAGTACTGGTTGGGAAATATAGTACTGGTTGAGAAATATAGTACTGGTTGAGAAATATAGTACTGGTTGAGAAATATAGTACTGGTTGGGAAATATAGAACTGGTTGAGAAATATAGTACTGGTTGAGAAATATAGTACTGGTTGGGAAATATAGTACTGGTTGGGAAATATAGTACAGGTTGAGAAATATAGTAATGGTTGAGAAATATAGTAATGGTTGAGAAATATAGTACAGGTTGGGAAATATAGTACAGGTTGGGAAATATAGTACTGGTTGAGAAATATAGTACTGGTTGGGAAATATAGTACTGGATGGGAAATATACTGGTTGGGAAATATAGTACTGGTTGGGAAATATAGTACTGGTTGAAAAATATAGTAATGGTTGAGAAATATAGTACTGGTTGGGAAATATAGTACTGGTTGAAAAATATGGCAAATATCAACTGAAACTATACAGTTGGGAAATATGTGAGATGTCAACTGAAACTATAAGTACTGGTTGAGAAATATGTGAGATATCAATTGAAACTATAAGTACTGGTTGGGAAATATGTCAGATATAATTTAAACTATACAGTACTGGTTGGGAAATATGTGAGACATCAATTGAAACTATAAGTACTGGTTGAGAAATATGCGAGATATCAATTGAAACTATACAGTATTGGTTGACAAATATTTGTCAGATATCAACTGAAATTTTACTAGTTGGCAAATATTTGTACTAGTGGAAACAATGCTGTAAGCTGAGGCAACCCTGTATGAGTTAACAAATATGTGTACCATTAGAAACACCATTTGTACCTGTGCAGACAACCTTTATACCAGGGGCAATAAAATATGTACACAGGAAACCTATGAGATAGTGAATATAATTACACAGATATTGACAATATGTGTCCCTGTAAAGACAAAATATGTGCTGGCCGAAGCAATATTTATGCTAAATCCTACCCTTATGGAGATCAAAATAAGTCGGTCATGAATTTTAATGACAACATAAAGGTGACAATGCTAAAATAAACTATACATTTCAATCAGTAAGTGCTATCTTCACAATGAAGGTAGATTACAACTATCTCCAACACTTTCTGTCAATCACACTCTGATAGACTGCTGTTCATCCATGTCTTGGTTTATCTGAGGTCACTCTCTGCCTCAAGCTGTGAAAGTCGTGGGTTCCTTTTCAGACTGTCATTCAATTTTTCTAGAGATCCCTGGGGGGATTGTTGCTGAGGCTATGGAGTTTGTACGTTGTGTGGTGCTCTTGGGTGGCGGATTGAGACAAGCCAGATGGAGTAAAGCCAGGTCAATTAAGTCAATCCTCTTCATCTTTTTGTTGCCATTTTTATGTCATAGTATCACCGCCTTGCCTGTCTTCAACTGACCTCTGCAGAATGCTTTTTATAACAGTGATGTGTTTTTAAATGTCTATATATTTGATTTGTTTCTTTTTCATTTCACCCTATCAGCTCTCTTTTTATTTCTTGCTTCTGTAAGACAAAAGTAAACAATAAAATTACCTCCGACATAATCTGTGACTGCAGTTGACGAGCATGTGCATACAGTGGACTGCAATTGCTCCAATACATAAAATGCCAGCAAAGCCAGTCTGCAAGGACAAAACAAAAATCAAGTCAAGTAGAATTGCTCTAGGGAAACATGTGTCCCCCCACATTATACTGACTCATGGATCAGGTGATCACTTCAACATAACACTTTTTCATTGTTACAAGTGGAAATGGCTGGACACTATCTTTACACCACTTTACACAGGGCATTGATGAGAGACTTTGACCGTGGAAGGTTAGCAATGATAGCATGGTCTAAGTAGAGTTTATCTATTTTCTATTCTATTAAAGTTTGTTTCGTTATTTCTTACAGGAAATTTCTACTAACCGTACTATTTATTGGCTGTGATTTACTAGGCATTTTTAATTTTAGTCGTTCACCATTGATTTCTAAACAAATGATGCTCTTACCATTAAAATCAACACAAAGTGATCTGATTTACCTATCCCCATTTTTTTCTTTCTCAAGCTTTGTTATCATAACTTCATTAATTGTACATACAAAACAACAGCTTCTTCTCACAACAAATCTCACTACTTTATTTCTTCTTTACAAATTCAATGCAGGAAATAGTTTTTTTTTTAAAAGTGCAGGTCCACAAGGCTGAATGGATAAGAACACACGTTCTTAAACATCCGGTGTGCTGATACCGAGGTTAGCGGTTCAACCCTTACATCGGACAGCTGGACTAAAATGTTGACCTGTTGTCCTTGACTTGGGGATGTTAATTACAAGTACCTCTGAAGTTGGAGTGGGTTCGACTGACTGTGAGGGGCACTGTTAATAGGGAAAGCTAACCCACACGCAAAATTCAGCCCTTCACTACTATAAATAGTGTGCATGGACTACGCTTGAGTTAAAAGCAAGCGAGAGCAAATAAAAAAAGTAAAGTACATGACCCTTTGACACACTGTGGGGCATTCTGGGTATATGGTGCTAGTCCTACATTTTCTATAGACCAATCGGCACTCGAGGGGTGATGGGGTCAATATCCCACCACATGCCTTTACTTCCCAAGACAATCTCTGCTACCATTGTATAGGCTGGGACTATTTTATGCTAACCACTGCAGGTCCCATAATACAAGAAGTGGCATCTATAATTCTAATGTCATTACTTCTTTTATTGTAGAAACATGAGATAGCTGGCTGGGCATCATTTTTTCAAGTTAACTATGAATTCAATGAAAATAATGGCATCTACAATTCACATGCCATTGCTTCTTTTATTGTAGGAGCACAATGAGATAGCTAACCGGGCATCACTCTCTCAAGATTACTATATTTCACTATAAATTCAATGAAGGAAGTGGAATCTTTCATGCTTATATCTGTCTCCAATAAGTCAGCAGCTTTTCTCCAGAATTTCAACACTGCAAATTCTGCAACATCATCACTTTTCCTTTGCACGCCTGACACTGTATAAATAAAAATACAGAACCCTTGTATACCCCCCGAACGAACGAACGAACGAAAATCTTTATTTTCAAAGGGTTAAGAATTGGGCACGCAGGCTCGTCTGACATTCTGCCCTTCTTCTCTAATTCCTCTCATACGTTCTTTCATTCAACATCTCTTATGAAGCAATTCTTTAACAACAAAAGAACAATAAGCATTAAAACTCATGAAAAATAATCAATAATACATGACTCGTTGAGGCAATGTTTAACATGGGCATCATAAATACCCAAGGTGGGTGTAACGTGCCACACATATGGGAATTTTTTTTTTTTTTTTGGCTAGTTGTCATTCGAGATAATTTACCATTATTATTGTCTCAAGGCATAATGAGCTATCCTCGTATTTGTATAGAGCACATGACACCTGACACTATACGTAGGTAAGTTCCTCTGAGAGGAAGATACAAACTAGTAAGAATATCAGTATCAAAATGCCTTCCTAAAGTGGAATGGCAAGTCTGTACATAGACTGCTCTGTCAACATCAGTGAACTGTGAACATAAAAACTGGCTGTGAACACACCAATTGACAACACACCAGTCAACTAGGAACACGCCAGTCAACTAGGAACACACCAGTCAACTGTGAACACACACCAGTCAACCGTGAACACACACCAATCCACAGTGAAACACGCCAATCGACTGTAAACACACCAATCAACTGTAAACACACCAACTGACTGTCAACACACCAATCAACTGTGAACACAATAGCTTACCCACAAACCCGCATGCTTGACAGCTTTTGGCAATGCTAGGATTCCTGTCCCAATGTTTCCTTTCATCAGATGCATCAACGTCTGCATGTTGCTGTCACATACAATCAAACAGTTCACATATATAATCTGTTATTTACAACATAACAATCCAAACATTCAGAAAACCTACCCACATAGAGGAGCTGCATTAGCAGAGTGGTTAGTGTACTCATTTGCCATGACACTACCCAGTCGTAGCAGGTAACTATGGAGGGAGGTGTTGTGAGGCAGTACAGTAAAGAAAACTACAATGTGGATGGATTCAAGATGTAAAACAAGGCAGTGACAGAGGCAGGACAGAAATTTCTAAATTCTTTCGTTCGCTTGAAATGTGTCTTTATCTGCAATGCTGTCTCTAGTATGAATTTCACTGTCTTTTTAAGTTCCACTGATGTTTCTCTAGGCCTGGAGGTTTTCCTAGATGATGTATTTTAGGCAGTCTTGGAGTATGTGATTTGCTATCTGCAGCGCCAATCCATGTGTACATGGCTGATTCGCCATATTTAGATAATCTTCACATTACTGATAAACACATCAGTTAGCAACTCTATAAAATGAACTGATCTTCAGACAGTTGTTGATCAGGAGACGTTCCAGTCCCAAACATGGAGGATAGGCATTGAAACAGTTAGGCTTCTGGCGTGTTTATGCTCGTGGCTACCGTTTACATTCGTATTTTCCTCATGTTGGACTGGAAGTGTATGGTTCCATCGCCCAGCTACTGAGTTGAGTGCGTTTTGTGTAAAAGCTTTTACATCTGCCCGAGGTTGTATGGAGCGTGAACTGCATATTCGGAGCAATGGCAGCTGGCTGTATCACAGAATTGACCGGCTTTTGCCTTATACAGAAATGTGTGGCTGCTAGTCTTCTAGTGACTGCAGCTTCCATTGACGATGAACTGTATTTTCGTGGAGGACTTTTGTGTTGGCATTCTGGCAGCGACATTATAAAACATCTAGAAACAGAACAAAAAACATATAGAAATATCTACACTGTGTAGATGAACATCTAGATGGGAAAATGACTGGCGCTTCATTGAGGATGGACTGTGTTTTTCTGAGGATTTTTGTGTTGGCATTCTGGCGACAGCATTGTGCACAGTGAACTGGTTTTACTATCTGTCTGTGGTTGTTTGTGACATGAACTGAGAACTGCATGTTCGGAAAGCGGGCTCATGGTTGCCACTTTTCTTTGACAGAAAACATCTAGAAACGGAACAAACAACATCTAGAAATATCTAGACTGTCTAGGTGAACATCTAGGAAAACATCCAGATGGGAAAATGACTGCCACTTCCATCAAAGATGGAAATGTATGTTTCGTGAAGGACTTTTGTGTTGACATTCTGGCGGCTGCATTATGCACAAGGAAATGGTTTTACTATCTGCCTGCGGTTGTTTGTGGCGTGAACTGCATGTTCAGGAAAAATGGCGTAGCTGGCTTTGTCGCAAAACGGACTGGTTTTTGCCTTATGCAGTAATGTGTGGCCGCTGGTTTTCTAGGGACTGCCGCTTCCATCGAGGATAAACTATATTTTTCGTGGATGACTTTTGTGTTGACATTCTGGCGGCGGCATTATGCACAGTGTACCTATGTGGGCTGTTGGTGGACGAGACTCCTGTCTTTTCCACTTTTCACATGGGGAAGTGAGGAGCATTGTATGTGATATTCACTGGCACAGGAACGGAGCATAATGGGGACGACCTGTTGCTGTGAAGTTGGAACCGTAAGTAACTAACAAACTAACTAACTAACTAACAGTTGAGGATCAAATCTGCTAGCAACTCTCTAAAGTAGACAATATTCACATCCCTGACAGTCACACCAGCTAGCAACTCTATAAAGTGGACAGATCTTCACATCATTGACTACATAATAAATCTTTGTAACTTCTGACAGGACTGGCTTTTCGGACTAACACACATAACTCCTACAGAAAAAATATGTACACCCATATAGACACAACAACATAATATATACATCCATACAAATGAAACATCCAACTTGATACGCCCATACAAACAAATTATTACACTATGTGCATACACATAGACAAAATGCCAAACAGCCAAGAGCATAGTAAACAGAACATATAATTATACATTAATAAACATTGTGACATACTGCTACACAATTCTTACGTTGTTGTTGTCTCAGCCAAGGACCTGTCCGATATGATTAGATGCTGATGGCAATCTGATTCCTGATAACTCTTTGGATCCTCTTCGGCTTCCTGCATCACACCACCATTGGGGTAGACCATAATGCTGTCTTCACTCACATTCACGGATCTGTTGGCACCAGATATAGAAGTGGTGTCATCTCTCTGAGTTTTGATGTCTTGAACTGGTGCGCTTTGAGTGTATTTAAGTCTTTCAACACCTGATCCATCTTGAAACAAAGTTGAAGTTTCTTTTGCTTCGGTCATTTTGGGTAAAGTGATGAGTTAGTGGCTGAATGATTAGAAAATTAATCTCTCACATCGGAGAAACCTGGTAAACAAAGTCCATTTAAACCAAATAGAGGTAACGTGAAAAACTAACTATTCTCCATTCTGTGAACTGCTGGCAAGGATAAGCGGATTTTATAATTTTGGCGAGGGTAGTAGGCTTTTATAACTCAGCTATGACATGAGCAATGAGTTGTTGTTATGAGTTTTCTCTTTAAGAAGATTCAATGTTGGTATAATGGCGATATACTGCTACACAACTTCTGTGGACAGAAAAAAAATAATGTGTTATTAGTTAGCATATTCAATGTTCATGAAAGGAATAACAATATTTCTACTTCTTCTTTCATTCTTTATCTCCCATTGGTGTGAACGCTCTCAATTAACACACTCCAAGCTGCCCTCACCTTAGCTATCCTCCCCGCTCTGTCCATATCCTCCCCTAATATTCATTTCCATCTCTAATTCTCTTCTGTTCTGTTTGAGGGTCTTCCTTTATTGCTTTTGCCTTGTGGATTCCAAAGGCCTAACATTTGGTACACTACAAGTATACTGAAATACAATAGACAAGCAAAGAAATGCACTTGTGTGTGCACGGCTGAGTGAGTGACTGATTGTATTACTGCATGGTTGTCAGACCAAAGAGCACATGAAGCTGATGAGTGTTTGCATGTATCACTACATAACACTGGACAAAAGTGTGCACAGCTGATGAGTGCTTGCATGTATCATTACATAACACTGGACAAAAAACAAAAAGCAAAAAACAAAGGATGGAAAATTGTTACCTAATGTAACTTCAGTGAAAGAACTTATATCCATAAATCCTACACCTCCAACACACGCAATACCAAACAGCTCCATACCCCAAAAATACATCTAAAAGATGCCAGAACAGTACCATTATGAACATGTTTGAAACAGAGACAGGAGCCAGTTCCTTTTCTTAGATGTTGTTTTGCGCACCTAGACTAAGGAAATGATTGAAAACTCAAGACACCAGGTAAGAATTGTCAGGCACAGTGGAAACCAGGCGCCTGGATTTTTCAATCTCTGTAAAACAATACACATTTGACTTTAAAAAGAAATTACATAAATGTAACACGTAATGTAGAAGCGGTCGAAGAATTATCAAATACCCATTGTGTGAGGGTGGGTTAAACCCAGGACCTTAGTGACAGGAAAAGGAATACTGCCACTGCTAGGGACTGAACCTGCACCACTGTGTGTGCTGGTGTGTGTACTAACCACTGCAGCTCCGTTAACAAGCAAATGAAACTTTTAAACAAGTGATATAAACCTCATAAATAAATTAACATCACAATGAAGAATCGTGCCTTAATTTAATCTGACCTGTGAGCTCAGGCCAAGCAATTGAGGTATAAATGTACGTCTGGTTCACATTTAGTAATTAAAAGTAATTAATCGGATCAGTGTGTACCTCAGGCGGTACAACCTAACTAATCCATACCAAATATGTGCCCTTTGCGATTTACACTAGGTTGATTTTCTACGCAATTTTAATTCAGTAGTTTGTCATTTTCTTCTGAAAAAAATTCATTGTTTCAGTCCAACTGACTAACGATTGAACCCACTACCCCAACATCAGGAAGTTTAAGCACATGTGTGTTAAACCTCTCAGCCACAATGGTGATGGTGGTGGTGGTGGTGGGTGGGTGTGTGTGTGTGTGTGTGTGTGCCTCTCTTTTTCTCTCTCTCTGTCCCCTGCTGCCTAAGGAAAACGCAACATTCAAAATACCAAATAATGCACACAATAGTTCATGATCTCGCTAAGAACACCAGCATGAACAGATTGCCAGAAATTAAAAAAGACAAACATAGTGGCCAAAGTTCAAACTTTAGATATTTAGTGTATGTGAAAGACCTTTACAACGATTCAAGCAAGAAACTTACTTCCAATAACACTATAGGACCACTGATTCTGAAGATAGTTCAGAATGCCCTTAGCTATATGCAATCTGGCAAGACTCTGGGTCCAGACACATCACAATTGAAATGATGACTGCCATAGAAGAATATGAATTACTCAAACAGGTGGAGGTCAGCAGGCTGATGAACACAATATTTTATACTGGAGACATAGTTACTCACTTGCGTCGATCTACAATTATATCAATCCTAGAGGTCGACGTGGCTCGTTCTTAAACATACAGTGTGCTGATGCCGAAATAGCGCCCCCACACCAGTCAGTTGGACTAAAATGTTGACTTCTCTTCATTGCCTTGGGGAAGTAAATTACAAGTTCCTCTGAAGTCAGATGACAAGGGACACTAAAAATAGGGAAGGGTAATGCACACGCAAATATCAGTCCAGCACACTAAGAGTTGTAGCACATCTATGGACTGCACTTGAGTTCAAAGTGAGGAAATGCAAACAACATCCTGAAGAAATCAAGAGCCTTGGAATGTGATCAACACTGAACAACTAGCATTAAGTGGATGTAATTATTACACACAGTGAACAGGCAGGGAAGAATAAAACTACGAAAACAGTAATTATAGTTAGTTCCAAAAAACCCCCCAAAAATACCACAATGCCCATCTAATCAATGGGAAAATTCTTATCTTTATTTATCATAGTGAAGTGGGGGGGGGGGGGGGGGGGGGAGAGAGAGAGAGAGAGAGAGAGAGAGAGAGAGAGAGAGAGAGAGAGAGAGAGAGAGAGAGAGAGAGAGAGAGAGAGAGAGAGAGAGAGAGATGCTTTTTCTAAGGTTCTTTGTAAGCTGGTATTTATTTTTCTAAGACTGGTTTTGATACCATCACCCCATCTTTTACGTGGACTTCCTCTTGCTGTGTATCCATAATCTGTTCCTTAATGAAGTGCATGACTGTTTCAGATCTAGTCTTCCTCTGATTTCTTCATTCCTAATTCTATCTCTAGCCGGTCTCACTGGCCTAGGAATTAAACGACTTTCTCCGTAATCCCGTTTATCCACGCAGGGTCACGCAGCGCGTGAGAATTGGTAGCGGTTCTCGCCGCGTTGGTGACTTACGGGATAAGTGAGTCGGCCTCTCAGAAAGCAATGGCAAACTACTGAGATTAATCTTGCCACGAAATCAACAACAGCGATAAAATGCTGGTGTTGACAGCGATGTCCTGCAAAGGATATGCTGGAAAAAAAATTCTATCTCTCATAGTTACTCCAGCAGCTCTGCTAAGGCATCTCATCTCTGTTGTTATGAATTTGCAGGAAGTGTCCATGTTTGACACTGGTAGCATAATGTCGGCCAAACAATAATTCTCATGAGATTTATTTTAGTACTTATAGGTATTGTCTATGACAGGGGAGGGCAAACTTTTTGTGTGTAAGACCACATTGACAAACAAATGTAAAGCTATTTGGGGGGGGGGGGGGGGGGGGGGGGGGGATATATTATGTCCACTTTGTTTACAGCAGTCTATCACAATAAGTAATTATGAATTATTTAAAGATTATTAGCATTACATTATGAAAGTCAAGGACTGTTTAAAATAATATAAAATTAGAAAGAAATTTTATCAAAAATGTTAAAACAATCATAACGGTAAATGAAATTCTTTAAAATTCAACAAAATAACTTAAAAACGAAGTAAAATGTTTTATTTCTAAAAGCCCTCGAGAGCCACATAATATCAGTTGCCGGGCCACATGCGGCCCGTAGTTTGCCCACCCCTGTACTATGAGACAGAATTGTCCCTTAAACAGATTAATTGGTACAACTAGCTATCTTGAACAGTTATAAAAATATAACATCTCATGGAAGATACCTTAACAAGAAGTGCCATAGCAAAATTAGCCTTTTACCAGATGGAAAGCATGCTCACCAACAAAGAGCTGTCAACTGCAGTAAGAAGAGTTAATGTCTTTCTAGAATCTATACTGTCATATGCACGTGACGTATGAGTGATAATCAGGTGACCTGATAAACTGTGAAAATGTGGTTTCTGGGGAAAATCCACAGAATACCAAGGACAGACAGAAAAACCAATTAGGCAGTCTCTAAATTAACAGATTAAAACTGTAAACTGATTACAGAAATTAGACATAGGCAGTCAAGATTTTGTGGGCATATTATGAAGTGAAATATAATTGAACACTTAGTAACACCTGGCAAACTTGATGAAAAAAAAAACAGCAAGAAGAAGAAGAGAAGATAACACATGGATGCTTGGCCAGGTGGCATAATTGAAACAAAACCACAGACCTGATCCACGACTGGTGATCGTGTGAGATGGTGAAGCATGCCCCTCCCCATGCTTATTGTCATGGCACATTATGATGATGATTACGATGCCTAATTAATAAAAGTCATGTTACGTCATCATAGGGGCACCACATTAGCACATTTGCATGCCACCAGGTGGTCATGTGTTTGAATCCCTATCGAAGCTGGGATTGTTTTTCTTACGCCAGGCTCCTGTGTTGACCCAGTTTAAAATGGGTACTGGAGGTCAGCTTGGCTGAATGGATAAGAGCGTTAAACATAAGGTGTGCTGATGCTGAGGTAGGGGGTTCAACCCCTATACCCCGGTTAGTTGGACTAAAAAATGTTGACTTCTCATCCTTGACTTGAGCACGTATATTACAAGTACCTCTGAAGTTGGAGTGTGGTTCACCTGATGGTGAGGGACAATGGTAATAGGGAAAGTTAATCCACACACAAAATTCAGTCTAGTGCTGCTAGAAGTATTGTGTGTGGACTATGCTTGAGTTCATGGCAAGCAAGCACCCACAAAATGGGTACCAGAAAGTGTTCTAGGAAGTAAAAATGGCCAGCATGAATTCAGTAGCTACTCACTCGCTAGGTTCAAAGTCAGCCCCAGACGATTTGGACGCAGATATTGACAACCTTGATTTTGATGGTATGAGCTTGGTTGTTCAAAAATCAATGGCAAACTATTGAATGTAAAATCTGCATACATAATCACAAACAGCCTAAAATATGATGGGGTTGATTGATGTCCTGTAAAGGCCATGCAACTCACGCATTAGTTTATTTATGCTTTGATGAAAGCACCAGCAATCGATGGTGACTGAGTAAACACAGTTTGACTAGTCATTAGTAGATTGCAAAGTCACTAGATTAATGTAAGTCAATAGGTTGAGTCTAGTAATTTTCTGAAAAATATAGATAATAATAATAGTAGTATTAGTTGTAGTAGTAGTAGTAGTAGTAGTAGTAGTGGTGTAGTTAGTAGTAGTAGTAGTAGTAGTAGTAGTAGTAGTAGTAGTGTAGTTAGTAGTAGTAGTGTAGTTAGTAGTAGTAGTAGTAGTAGTAGTGTAGTTAGTAGTAGTAGTAGTGTAGTTAGTAGTAGTAGTAGTAGTAGTAGTAGTAGTAGTAGTAGTAGTAGTAGTAGTAGTAGTAGTAGTAGTAGTAGTAGTGTAGTTAGTAGTAGTAGTAGTAGTAGTAGTGTAGTTAGTAGTAGTAGTAGTAGTAGTAGTAGTAGTAGTAGTAGTAGTAGTAGTAGTAGTAGTAGTAGTGTAGTAGTAGTAGTAGTAGTGTAGTAGTAGTAGTAGTAGTAGTAGTAGTAGTAGTAGTAGTAGTAGTAGTAGTAGTAGTAGTGTAGTTAGTAGTAGTAGTAGTAGTAGTAGTAGTAGTAGTAGTAGTAGTAGTAGTAGTAGTAGTAGTAGTAGTAGTAGTAGTAGTAGTAGTAGTAGTGTAGTTAGTAGTAGTAGTAGTAGTAGTGTAGTTAGTAGTAGTAGTAGTAGTAGTAGTAGTAGTAGTGTAGTTAGTAGTAGTAGTAGTAATGTAGTAGTAGTAGTAGTAGTAGTAGTAGTAGTAGTAGTAGTAGTGTAGTTAGTAGTAGTAGTAGTAGTAGTAGTAGTAGTAGTAGTAGTAGTAGTAGTAGTAGTAGTAGTAGTAGTAGTAGTAGTAGTAGTGTAGTTAGTAGTAGTAGTAGTGTAGTTAGTAGTAGTAGTAGTAGTAGTAGTAGTAGTAGTAGTATAGTTAGTAGTAGTAGTGTAGTAGTAGTAGTAGTAGTAGTAGTAGTAGTAGTAGTAGTAGTAGTAGTAGTAGTAGTAGTAGTTAGTAGTAGTAGTAGTAGTAGTAGTAGTAGTAGTAGTAGTAGTAGTAGTAGTAGTAGTAGTAGTAGTAGTAGTGTAGTTAGTAGTAGTAGTGTAGTTAGTAGTAGTAGTAGTAGTAGTAGTAGTAGTAGTAGTAGTAGTAGTAGTAGTGTAGTTAGTAGTAGTAGTAGTAGTAGTAGTAGTAGTAGTAGTAGTAGTAGTAGTAGTAGTAGTGTAGTTAGTAGTAGTAGTAGTAGTAGTAGTAGTGTAGTTAGTAGTAGTAGTAGTAGTAGTAGTAGTGTAGTTAGTAGTAGTAGTAGTAGTAGTAGTAGTAGTAGTGTAGTTAGTAGTAGTAGTAATAGTAGTAGTAGTAGTAGTAGTGTAGTTAGTAGTAGTAGTAGTAGTAGTAGTAGTAGTAGTAGTAGTAGTAGTAGTAGTAGTAGTAGTGTAGTAGTAGTAGTAGTAGTAGTAGTAGTAGTAGTAGTAGTAGTAGTAGTAGTAGTAGTAGTAGTAGTAGTAGTAGTAGTAGTAGTAGTAGTTAGTAGTAGTAGTAGTGTAGTTAGTAGTAGTAGTAGTGTAGTTAGTAGTAGTAGTAGTAGTAGTAGTAGTAGTAGTAGTAGTAGTAGTAGTAGTAGTAGTAGTAGTAGTAGTAGTAGTAGTAGTAGTAGTAGTGTAGTTAGTAGTAGTAGTAGTGTAGTTAGTAGTAGTAGTAGTAGTAGTAGTAGTAGTAGTAGTAGTAGTAGTAGTAGTAGTAGTAGTAGTAGTGTAGTTAGTAGTAGTAGTAGTAGTAGTAGTAGTAGTAGTAGTGTAGTTAGTAGTAGTAGTGTAGTTAGTAGTAGTAGTAGTAGTAGTAGTAGTAGTAGTAGTAGTAGTAGTAGTAGTAGTAGTGTAGTTAGTAGTAGTAGTGTAGTTAGTAGTAGTAGTAGTAGTAGTAGTAGTGTAGTTAGTAGTAGTAGTGTAGTTAGTAGTAGTAGTAGTAGTAGTAGTAGTAGTAGTAGTAGTAGTAGTAGTAGTAGTAGTAGTAGTAGTAGTGGTAGTAGTGTAGTTAGTAGTAGTAGTGTAGTTAGTAGTAGTAGTAGTAGTAGTAGTAGTAGTAGTAGTAGTAGTAGTAGTAGTAGTAGTAGTGTAGTTAGTAGTAGTAGTAGTGTAGTTAGTAGTAGTAGTAGTAGTAGTGTAGTTAGTAGTAGTAGTAGTAGTAGTAGTAGTAGTAGTGTAGTTAGTAGTAGTAGTAGTAGTAGTAGTGTAGTTAGTAGTAGTAGTAGTAGTAGTAGTAGTAGTAGTAGTAGTAGTAGTAGTAGTAGTAGTAGTAGTAGTAGTAGTAGTAGTGTAGTTAGTAGTAGTAGTAGTAGTAGTAGTAGTAGTGTAGTTAGTAGTAGTAGTAGTAGTAGTAGTAGTAGTAGTGTAGTTAGTAGTAGTAGTAGTAGTAGTAGTAGTAGTAGTAGTAGTAGTAGTAGTAGTAGTAGTGTAGTTAGTAGTAGTAGTAGTAGTAGTAGTAGTAGTAGTAGTAGTAGTAGTAGTAGTGTAGTAGTGTAGTAGTGTGTAGTAGTAGTAGTAGTAGTAGTAGTAGTAGTAGTAGTAGTAGTAGTAGTAGTAGTAGTAGTAGTAGTAGTAGTAGTAGTAGTAGTAGTAGTGTAGTTAGTAGTAAAATAATATCCCTTCGTTTATGTTTTATATTATAACTAACTTGATTTCATTTTTGTTTTCGTTTATATTTTAATATTATGTGAATATCAAACATGCTATTCATTCATTCATTCAGTAGCATGTCCTTTACAGAACATCGCTCCCATAACAACCTTCCGGAAAACCTCTTGATCATAAGCAAGATGTCCCGCGTCCAATACACCCATCTGGAGATCATCCGCCACATCCTGCACCCATCTTCTCTTTGGCCTTCCTCTTCCCAGGCATATATGTACCCCTCCAATATTGTTCTCTCCAAACTTTCGTGACGTTTCAAGTGACCAAAATATTTCAACTTTCTTTGTTTTATCGTCTTTAATAGCCAACCCTCTTCAATATTCAGCTCTTGAAGTATGGATGTATTTGTTCTTTTCTTTACCCAAGATATTCTTAGAACTCGTCTATAACATTTATAATATATTCAAGGGAGACTTTATACATAGTGCGCTATGAATAGACACTTTGTTTATACATAGTGCGCTATGAATAGACACTTTGTTTATACATAGTGTGCTATGAATAGACACTTCGTATATTCAAAGGCATTTATGGGCTGTTCAGCTTGTTTAGTAAGTGTCCAGGTCTCACAGGCGTATGTTGCAACGTGCTATTACTACTATTATTACTAATTTAATTAGTATATTATTAATTATAAAATGTATAATATTGTAATAATAATCATCATCATCATCAAGTGCCGTGCCGGCTGGCGTAGGCGTTCATGGCTCTCCACAAATCTCGGTCTTTAGTGTTCTAGATCAACTCTGCTGATGTTATTCCTCCATGCCACCGTCTCAGTCCGTCCAGCATCATTTCTCTTGGTCTGCCTCTGCCTCTCTTCCCCTCGATCTTTCCAGTTGTCACGATGTTCTCTAATGCCTCTCTTCTCATCAAATGACCAAAGAAAGATGTTTGTCTCTTTCTTATTGTTGTATATAGTGTTCTAGTTTCATTAGCCTCTTTCAGGCAATCGTTGTTAGTTACTCTGGCAGTCCAAGGAATTCGCAACATTCGTCTTAAAAACCACATCTCTGTTGCTTCTAAGTTCTTCCTAATTTGTTCATTTACATTCCAAGATTCGCTGCCATACAGCAAAACTGGTTCTATATAGCATTTTAGTACTCTCTTTCTTACATTCATTGATAGCGACTTATTGCATAAGATACTCTTCATTTTCTGAAATGCTGTCTTTGCCTGCCCTATTCTGCTCTTAATCTCTTTTGTACATCTTCCATCTGATGTTATAAGTGCCCCTAGGTATTTAAAATTATCCACTTGGTTGAGAATTTCCCCTTCTATTTCTATGTCACATTTTGGTGTCCCCATTTTCTTTGATATCACCATTGTTACTGTTTTCTTGACATTCAAGCACAGTACTTTCTGTGCACTCTCTGTTCTACACTGTCCAACAATTGTTGTAGGTCTGTTGCATTATCCGCTACCAATACTGTGTCATCTGCATAGCATATATTGTTTATATTATATCCTCCGATTAGTATTCCTGGCTTCTCTTTGATCTCTCTCATTATTACTTCGCTATACAGGGAGAAGAGATCGGGTGACAAGACACACCCCTGTCGTACTCCTAGCTTTATCTGTTCGTAACAACCCTCTTTATTTCCCATTTTAATTGCTGCTACTTGGTTCCAGTATATATTCTTTATTATTCTTAAATCTTTCCCATCAATGTTGATATCTTCCAACATTTTAATCAGCTCATCATGTTTTACTTTATCAAATGCCTTAGTATAATCTATGAAGCATAAATATATGTCTCTCTGTTTCTCTATTGATCTTTCTATTAGTGTTCGTAATATATATATGAAAGTGTCTATACGGACTCAAGTCCGTATAAACTACTCTGTCTATTCTGACTCCACTTCGTTTTTTCCGGTCCGTTTTTTCCGGAAACCCCGGCTGGTCACGTGAACTGCGTCATCGGGACATGTGTTTGACTATATTACACATTTTTGTAAAGTTTTCATTGTGTTTTCAGTAGCTTAGTGGTAAGCATTTCCGCCTGTCACGCGGGAGACTGAGGTTCGATTCCTCACCAGCGACACAATTTTTTTTTAATGACATTGATAGAAAATCGCTTTGGAAATAGATGTCATTACGGGACATTCAATATTCAACTCTTGAAGTATGGATGCATTTGTTCTTTTCTTTACAAATGCATCCACAAATAGTAAATACCACCATTCATCGTTGATGGACTCGGCAGTCACCAGAAAGACCTCCTTGGCCCGGGTTTTCTCACATGGCTTGGTCTATAGCCCTGACTGTACTGGGCTTAGGTACCAGTACAGAGCGGGGCAGGTGGTCGCTTCTACAATCCCCAAGGACACTCCATTTTGTGGATGCCGCCTCTTGTGATACAAGCGCCAGGTCGATGGCGGTGTCAGGGTCCCCCAGTCTCATTGCCTGCCTAGTTGGTGTCCCATCATTTAGACAGACAACATCCGTATCAAGCGAGGCCTCAGCAAGAGCAGTGCCCGGTATGTTCTCTCCCGACCTGTCCCACTCTGTCCCACTCGCTAATTGAAGTAACCACATAACAGATACCTGGTAAATGAAGAACAAATAAGTTGGTATCAACCAGTGCTGGTCTGATGATCTCGCTTTTGGCAGCAAACAGTGTTTCCTAGGGTTTTTGTGTTTTGTGTTGGTTACACGTGTCTTTATCTTGCTGCACAAGAACCTGCACACTTGTCTTTCTGTTCTTATCTGTCCTCTACTTTTGTTATCTTGGGAAAGGCGCTTAGCCAACCGAACACGAGTTTTCTCTCTCTCTCTCTCTCTCTCTATATATATATATATATATATATATATATATGTATATATATATCCCTCCCTCTTTCTCTCACTTGTCTTTATCACTTTGTTATGTCTTTCAACACATCTTTCTCGTATCTCTGTCTATCACACTATCTTCGTTATCTATCTCCCCCCTCTCTCTTTTCAACCTGCTTCACATATACCAGGTTTTCCTGCACTTTATGTGCATAGCATTTCCTTGTTTATTTGTTAATTCATCAGGCCAGTAAGTCGGAAGCCTGGTGTTTGAATTGCCTAATCATGTCTTTCTGAGGCGACGCATATTACTGTCAGCTTGGACCGGAATTATGAGGACATCAATAGCAGGAAATAGTAGGGCGGTAATGTCAACAAAGATGGAAGCCTGTAGTAAACAGTAAGTGTACAGAAACGCAAGTTAACAATTCTTTAACTCGCATGGGGACACATTGGGGATACCAATCTGGAAAACTATTCTTGATATTTAAACAGCTTCATACTTCAGCTATACCCAGCTCCGTATAAACTACTCTGTCTATACGGACTCCGCTCCGTATAAACTACTCTGTCTATACAGACTCAAGTCTGTATAAACTACTCTGTCTATTCGGACTCAAGTCCGTATAAACTCTCCCTATATATATTGCATTGTTTGTACCCTTTCCTTCCATAAAACCATACTGTTCTTCACTAATTTCCATTTTTATTTTCTTCCTTGTTCTTCTCATTATAATTCTGAGTAGAAGCTTAGTAACATGGTTTATGAGGTTAATTGTACGAAAATCTTTGCATTCAAGTGCTCCTGGTCTCTTTGGTATTGCTATAAATACAGATTTCAGCATATCGCTCTGTAAATATCCACTGTTGTAAATATCATTCAGCATTTTGGTTAATATATCTACCACAAATTCTCCCAATACTTCTAATTCTTCTACTGTGATTTCATCTGGCCCAGCTGTTTTTCCTTTCTTCATATGTTTCATAGCGTCAGCGACTTCTTCTTTTAGAATAGGTGGGCCTTCTAAGTTACTTTCTTCTGTTAATTCTTCACTATATAATTCTCTTATATACTCATTCCACCTCTTCATTATAGCACGTTCCTCCAATAAAATCTGTCCTGTTTTTGATTTCAAACACCCTGTATTTATTCTTATTTTTCTTCCTGTGAGCTCGCTGATTTGTCTGTGCATACTTTTTTTATCTTTAATGGAATTTAATTCAATTTTTCTGCATTGCTCGTTTAACCAACTTTCTTTTGCCTTCACACATTTATCTCTTATTTCTTTATTTATCTTAGCCTACTCTTCTTTGTCATTTTTATTCTGTTTCCTTTTGTCCATCAGCCTTAAGATTTCTTCATTCATCCATTTTTTCTTAGCTTTTTGGCTTCTCTCCGGTAATATTTCTTTGCTAGTTTGATGAATGGAGTCCTTTAACATTTCCCATTGTTCATCTATACTGGATACTCTGTATTTTAGCTATTCCATTGTACCTATTTTTCACAGTCACTCTGTATTGTTCTTGAATTTCTTTATCTACTTTCAGAACCTCTTTATTAAGTCTCAAGTTTTTAACTATTTTTTCCCCTCTCTTTAATCTTACTTTTATTTGTCCACATAGTGGTACATGATCACTGTTACCGTCAGCACCAGGCATTGTCTTTACATTAATTAATTTATTTCTAAATCTTTTATTTATTAATAAGTATGTAGTCAATTTGGTTGCGTATTTTCATATCAGGGATTTTCCATGTGTATAGTCGTCTTTTATGGTGTTTAAACCATGTGTTTCCAATTATCCTATCATTAATATTTGCCCATTCTATTAGTTTCTCTCCTCCATCATTTCTTGTACCTAAACCGTAATTCCCCACTATATCCTCTATTTTTCCTTTTCCTACTTTTGCATTAAAATCACCCAGTATTATTTTTATTTCTTGTGATCCAATTTAGAACATTTATTATTAATAATACCATCGCCTACAGAATCCTTCCCGAAGTTTATTTACAGCGGGCACTGTCCTAATCTAATCTTGGTTCCACCAACAGCTGATCACGATACGACTTAATACACTTAATTAAATTATAATTAGCGCCGACTGTGTGTGCTGATCATCACATGATCAAGTTATATATAAAACACTTAACTCTTAACTTTCGCATCACGCTCTCTACATTATACAAAATAAATTCCATTAAAGAAACAAACTACCTCTTTCCTGAACTCCGCGCGACTTCAGAACATACACATTTATCACAATTTAAGAGAAACCCAACTCACACGACTGATATAAACTAATTACTAAACAAACTTTATCTAAACACAGGTATAGCGACGTTGTCCGCGCCGCCCAACAAGTGGCTTATGTTTCTGGTTGTGGGTAAGCAGACGTGAATCAGGTGGCTGACCTCGGGGTCACTTCCGGGTTAATTATTTCAGTCTGTCCGTCTGGCGTGGGCGAATGCGTCCACATGCACGGCTCTTAGTTAGTTAGTTATCAGTTGGGGTATCTTCGTTGCACTCCGGACATGTCCATAGGTGCTCAGATCCTCCCCCCAGCATATGCATCAGCGTCCGGTGGCTAATAGTGCCAGTTCTGTGTTGGTTGACGAGGCGCTTTGTTTTCCCGATGTACCTCTCGCGTCTGGCTGTGCCGATTCTTACTCCCAGGTCTTTCATCCTGGAAAGCGATGTGGAATCACTGGCGTCAAAATCCTCTGTTCTCGCCATATCTTTAAGGGCGTTAATAACATCGGCACGATCCATGGGCTGGCCATCTACAGGGGGTGCAGAGCCAGCCAATTTATCAGCTCGTTCATTTCCCTCGACTCCCGCATGTCCCGGGACGAAGATGAAGGTGACTTTGCGGACAACAGACTTCCGCAGCGACTCAGTCCACTGTCTACGTACAGATCCAGCTTCGACCTTCTGAATCATGCTCATTGAATCACTTAGTACACACACGTTGGTATAATGCTGTGATTCCAGCCATATGAAAGCCTGTGTAACTGCCATCACCTCCATCGTCATGCTGCTCGTGGTCATGGAGTGGGCACCACTGGATTCTTGAACGGTTCGGCCCGCTGAGCGGGCTGTAAATGCCCACGCACTTCTCTGCTGCTTTACAACAGATCCATCTGTATAGATGAGTACTTCGGGACTATCTGAGTGATCATAGATGAGCGCGTTAACCTCTGCATTGACAGCGGCAGGGTTCTGCTCTCTGCACCGTCTGTCGAGTGTGATAATGCAGGAGAAGGTACACTTAAAAGCTGGAGGCACCGGCACCCATTCCTTGCCGGGGTTGATACTGGTAAGACTGCAGACCTGTCCGACGACATCTTCCGCCCGACCCATCCATGATTTGCCCCTCTTTAGCCTGTCACCCTTTTCTCTGAATACAGCGTCATGCAGAGGGTGCTGCTCATCTGCACTTATTTTTAAGTATGCACGAGCTCTCCAGATCTTGATCCTGTGTTCCATTGTCGGGAAGTCAAGGAGGTATCTCATTGCTACACAGCTGGTGTCTCTCGTGCAGCCCAAAATGATGCGCATGGCTTCGTTTTGTACCTTTTCAAGTCTTCCAATCTGTGTAGGGCTGACAGTGAGGATGGCCAGGGCATACTCGATGCGTGAAAGCACAAGTCCTTGGATCAGAAGTAATAGCAGTCTTTGCTCGATATTGGCACTCGCCATGACTCTCATTGCTGCCAAACCTTTTCGAGCCTTCGTTATGACATAATCGACATGATCTCTGAAGGACAGGCTACGATCAAGCCTCACGCCAAGATATGTCATTGACTGGGTTCTACTCAGAATGCTCCCATCCATTCTTACTGCCGGCAGGTCTGTTTTCACAATATGGTTGTTTAGTGAGAACCATGTAACCGTTGCCTTTGCAGGGTTGACAAGGGCATCGGCATCAGCACACCATGAGGAAATTCGATCTAGTTCGCCCTGCATATAGTTGGCAACCGCCTGTCTATCTCGACCCTGTCGATACACGAGGATGTCGCCAACGAATGATAGAGTCCTACCCCTCCCATCCAACTGTTGTTCAGTGATGCACGGCTCTGTTCAGCTATTTGTTTGTTTGTTTTTGTTTGTTTGTTTGTTTGTTTGTTTTTGTGCGCTCGCTGGCTTTGAACTCAAACGTAGTCCATATACAACTTCTATGCAATTCCAGTGATTAGTTACAGAACCACACCTATTCCCACCCTAGCAGTAAAAGAACCTTTTCCTCTGTATGCCAAATCCAATTGATTTACCAATTCACATGCAGGTGCCAGTCTACCTACATCGACAGAACAGAGCGGCAGTTGAACAACAGAGTT
>OY992879.1:155732140-155848994 GCA_963921405.1 Cepaea hortensis | reverse complement strand
AGAGAGAAAGGGGTAAGACAAGGATGTATTTTAGTCACCGGATTTCCCTCTCTCACTCTGTCTCTCCCACACTGTTTCTCCATCTCTCTCTCTCTCTCTCTCTCTCTCTCTCTCTCTCTCTCTCTCTCTCTAGTGACATAATACTGAGATCAAAAATAGACCAGGAAAATGAGCTGGGGGTTATAACATAAATAATATGCTTGGTTCACATGACACGGTACTGATGGCTGAAAACGTTATGAGTTGGCAACAACGGGTAAATCTTGTAGTATGGGGGGGGGGGTGTCACAACAGGACTTGCTTCGAATATCAAGAAAATATAAACAATGGTTATATCAAAGAAACAGATAACACCAAAATGTTATATTACAATAGAAAGATAAATGCTTAACCAAGTCAATAAATTCAGACACCTAGGGTGTAATCGTAACATGAGATGAAAGATGATGTGTGAAAGCGATTAAGAGCAGAATTGTTGTTTCGCATATCCTATTACAGGACATAGCTGTTAACACCAGCATTTTACCGCTGTTGTTGATTTTTTGGCAAGATTACGCTCAGTAGTTTGCCATTACTTTCTGAGCGGCCGCCTCTCATATCCCGTAAGTAACGGGCGCGGCGAGAACCGCTACCGATTCTCGCGCAGCTGCATTTGCTCACGTGGATAAACGGAATTACGAAGAAGTCGCTAACCTCTGGGCCAGGGAGATGGCAAGAATTGACCTAGCAAAAATTGCATTTCTGGAGATTAAACGTATTTGATTTAATAATTCATGTTCGTTGAATGTCAAAAAGAAAGTATTACATGTTATATCGAACCTGTTTTGTTGTGTAGTAGTGAATCATAGAACAAATGAATTAACAAGAGGTTGCAAGCAAAGAAGATGTGGTTTCTTCCACAAATGTTACGAATACGTTGGACTGCCACAGTAACCTGAGTTGGGTTGAGTTGAGAATCAATGTCACGGCACTCGAGACATTCCCATACGTGCTCCGTCAGTGAAGAGTCCCAGTGGTAATGGTACCAGCTGTAGTATGATTGTGTGTCCGTCTGGCCCTTGAGTGTCCATGCCCCTAGTCTCTCCTTGCCGAATCATCTTCTCCAGACTATGACGATTTATTTGTTTCTCAACACTATACCAAAGACTCTGGCTACCTCTGCCTTAGCACGCACCAATACTCCGCCCTACGATGCAGACCCAGCCAATCTGTCTGCATGCTCATTTCCCACACCACCAGCATATCCTCTTGAAAAGAGCCTTCTTCTTCTTCTTTCGTTCGCTTGAAATATGTCTATATCTGCAATGTCGTCTCTTGCATGAATTGAACTGTTTTTTTTCAGTTCACACAGTGGTCCATAGAGTTTATCTTCCACTGTCGTCTCTCTAGGCCAGAAGGTTTGCCTAGATATGTTATATTTTGGGCAGTCTTGGAGTATGTGCTCTGCTGTCTGCGACGCCAATCCACATGTGCACATGGCTGTTTCACCAATCTTGAATTTTGTATACATGTGGTTGCGTAATCTATTGTGTCCTGTTCTGATGCGCAGAATAATGACTTGTTCTGGTCTGTCCATAATGTGGTAGTCATCTTGAGCAGGTTTTGGTGGCTTTCTGACTGATTTGATCATTCTTTTCTTTTGGTGGTATGTAACGGGCACATCAGGCTGTTCCTCTTTGGCTCCTTCCTTAGCCAATCGATCAGCTCTGTCGTTTCCGGGTACTCCACAGTGGGATGGTATCCACTGTATGGTGACATTTATGCTGACTGCTAAGTTCAGAAAGTAGTGTCCTTAGTACTGGCAATTTCCCAGAGAGGAGCGCCTCGAGTACTGATTTTGCATCTGTTAGTAGCACCACAGGTTGTGTACCATTGCTGTTATTTAGTAATTTCTCTGTTGCTATCTTGATTGCCTCAATTTCGGCATCATAGTTATGGCAGTACTTTCCTGTCGGTACTCTGGCTGTGTCCCTAGTATTATTTGGGTATTCTATGTACACTCCCGCTCCTCCATTTCGAACAGCATTTTGTGCTGACCCATCTGTGTAGACTCGGATCCAGAGGTCCTGTGGGTATTCTTCATCAAGGAAGCTGAGAGTGGCTGTTCTACGCTGCACACTGTTCTGTTCTTCCTTGTCAAATATTCCTCTCACTTTTGTCTGGATTTGTAACGATAGTCTATGCTCATCTTTCCATGGAGTTCGCTCTGGAATAGTTGTTAGGGGGATACCAACTGTGGGCAGATCAGTGGTTTCTCTGCAGAGTCGTTTGGCCTGGTGGATAAAACTACTTCTTTTCAACCGCCCCATAGCTAGGTTTTCAAATCTGTTCTTCATAGGGTGGCCTGGCAAGCTGAGGAACTTTTCTGCTTGTATTAGCGTTTTCGTATCTCTGCGCTCACTCAGTGCCTGTGTCCTCCCCATCTTCTCCATTTCCACTATAGGGGTTGATCTCATCCCTCCTGTGGTGACTCTAAGTGCTTGATTTTGCACCTTGTCCAGCTCTTGTAGTGTGGTATTTGATGCTGAACACCACGCAGTTGACCCATATTCCAGGTGTGGTCGTATGCTCTGTTGGTAAACTTTGCTAAGTATTTTCGTACTGGCTCCCCATGTGGTTCCACTTAGCTTTCTCGGGATGGCTATTTTCCTTCTGGCTTTTGCTACTGCTTTGTTGATGTGCTTTCTCCATGTCAGCTTGCCATCAAATGTTACTCCAAGGTATGTTGGTTCTTTATCTTCTCTTAGGGGTGTTCCATTTATCTGGATGATCCCTGCCTTTTGTTTTGGAGAGAGGGTAAATAGGGTGGTGCTGCACTTGTCAGTGTTTATGCTGACACACCATCTATTTGCCCATGCAGCAAATGTATCTACAGCTCTTTGTAGCAATCTGGTGGCCACTGATGCATATTCATTTGTGCTCCATAGAACCAGGTCATCGGCGTACATTGCCGCTTTAATTCCATGCGGTAGGTGAGCAACAAGATCATTGATGAAGATTAGAAAAAGTGTGGGGGACAAGACTCCGCCCTGGGGGACACCGTGACGCAGTAGTACTTTCTTGCTCTTGAGTCCGTCTATCTGTACTTGGGCTCTTCTGTTGTGCAAGTATGCTTTCACCCATTTGTACATTCTTCCATTGACTTTGCAGTTTCTCAGTTTCTTCATCAGACCTTCTTTCCAGACTTTGTCAAAGGCTTTCTTCAGATCTATCCATGCCGCAAGCACCAGCTTCTTCTCTTGGAATGCATCCTCAATTTCTTGAGAGAGGTAGGTTGTCTAATCTTCCGTAGAGTAGCACTGCCTAAAGCCAGCCTGCTGTGGCACAAGGATGTTTTTACTTTCAATGTACCACTGCAGTCTGTGATTGATGATGCGCTCCAGTGTTTTGCAGAGACAGCTGGTGAGGCTAATTGGTCTGTAGCTAGAGGCAATGGAACTATCTTTCCCTGATTTTAGGAGGGGTATCATGATTGCTTCTCTCCAGGCTTGTGGAACACTGCCTAAGGTCCAGCTGTTATTGAAGATCTGCAACAGCTTTGTTTTGGCCTCTGTTCCTAGGTTCCTGATAATTTCATTGGAGATACCATCAGCTCCTGGTGACTTTCTCATTTTCAGTTTTGATATGGCTAGCTCCAGTTCGCTGATTGTGATGGGTGCCTCCAGAACCTCATGTACTATTTCCTTCTGTCCTGTATGTTGTCGTTTCTCTCGAATCTCTTGTTGTTTCTCTGGACTAATTTTGATATTGCTATCTTGTGCGAACGAGTCCGCAAAATGGTCAGCTGCTTGCTTTCTTGTTAAGATTTTCCCATCTTTATGTAGTGCAATTTTTGAGTTTCTCCCTGTGCCCTCGTCATTAAGCTGTTTTATTAGCTTCCACAATTTCCTTGTGTCTCTTTCAAAGTTCAGAGACTCCGTTTTCTCCTGCCAGCTTTTCCGTCTAGCCTGCAGCTTGGCCCTTTGAAATTTGGCTTTTGCATGCTGGAATTTATTGTGGTGCTCTTGGCTGGGTGTGGCCTCTGCTTGCTTTCTACACACTTCAACATCATTATGCAACTGTTCCAGTTCACTACTCCAGTAGGGTTTATATTGTTTACGGGCTCCTCTTGGTACTGTTTCTCGCGCTGCCTGTAGTATGCATTTCCCAAACTCTTCAACTGCTTTATTTATGTCTTTCTCAGTGTTCAGGTTTCTAACCAGTATGCTGGTGCGATGCTTGTACATTGCCCAGTCTGCTTTCTTGTAGTTCCACCTCGAGAGGGTGCTGCTTTCACTTACAAGCTCATTTTCTACGGTTAGAAAGACTGGCCGATGGTCACTGCCACCAAGTTGTTTCCCAACAGTTCGTGTAATGTTCCACTCCAGGTCTGGTGAATGAAAAGCCAGGTCAGGTGTAGTTGTAGAGTGCCATGATCTCGAGTAGAAAGTATGTGGGTCGGACGGCTTGTTAATCAACATGAATCTATTCTCATCCTGCCAGTCTTCCAGTCTCTCTCCTCTCTGGTCCATGTGATCATAGTCCCAGCTCTGCGAATGGCTGTTGAAATCGCCACACACAATCATTTTTCCTTTTAGTGGTAGAGTGTCCAGTGCCTGTGGGCGGTCACTTGGACAGTAGTAATTGATCAGATGTAGATCTGTATTACCTGTCTTAAGTTTAAGTGTCTGATACTCAGCCCCTTCCATGTAGACTTTGATTTGGAAAGCCATGATGTTATTTCTTACAAGGGTCAGTATCCCACCTTTTCGCCTGTTCTTTCGGTCAGATCGGTAACACTGGTAGCCTCTGATTTTGAAGGCTATATTTTCATTGAGGTGAGTTTCTTGCAAGCAACATATGCTTACTTTTTCTTGGTCCAAGATTTTTTCTAATTCTATTTTTTTGTTGCTGACTCCCTCCGCATTCCAGTGCATTATTTTAAGTCTTCGTTTAGTATGGCCAGTCGTCCTATTCTCATGTCCCCTGGCTCCACAGGACATCTGAGAAGGACCTCCAGTAGTTGGGGTTGGACCCTTTCGAGACATAGGGCCCGGCACTGCACCTGCCTGGGGGTCCAAAGCAGGGCGAGCACCATAACGATTAGCAGTAGTCGACATATTCCATTTTGCGTGATTGCGTGGCATCCTGATTTCTGTGGTGCGCCTCTTGGCTGGTTGCCTCCGTCTTCAGCACCTTTCTTTGCTAGAGCAGACTGTGGTCTCACTCGAGTGTAGATGTGTACGCGCGCACACACCTGTCTGCGCATGCATGTACGTGCATACACATCTAGAGCATACTGGTTATTTTCCGGCGCCAGAGACTCGCCGTCGCCCCTTCTCCTGTTAGTTTAAACAGGTCCGCCACGTGAAGGTCAGGAGTTGGACTTTTGCTGCATAGGTTATGTATTCACGAGCCATTGAGGTATTTGAGCAATGTTGGGCGCTCACCCCAACACCGCGCCTCGGCTACATACAGCAACATTTGGAACCCTTGAAAAGAGCCAACATCTTTCATATTTAAATTGAAGCCTGCCACTTTACATAAGACATGTTTGTCTTCACCCTTTTCAGCATGCTCTGTGTGTTACAATCACACACGCACACCCAATACACACGCACACACACACACACACACACACACACACACACACACACACACACACACACACACGTGTGTGTGCTTTATGTTCTACAGCCAGCTAAACGCCGCTGTGACATGGCATCCACCACCTCCATTCAACAGGAACTATTTCTGTTTGCATACATCCGGACGGGATCTCAAACACCTCACTATCTTTGAGCAATCGTTTATTGTGAGTCAGATACAGTATACCAAGGACTCTGGTGCTTTTGTTGAGACCACAAGTTGCCTGACTATGGAAGTCATGGTAGTAAGTAAAGCAATAACATGGCTCGAGACACAGACATTCACTAGGGCATGTTTCCTTAGCGACTCAGTGAGCATGCTCAAGAGGATAGAGATGGGGTTGATCCGAAGAGAGTGGTTGCTGTCTCTGGAGCGGTCTCGGCTGACAAAGATTAGTTTCATCTTCGCGCCAGGGCATGCGGGAGTACAAGGAAATGAGCGGGCTGACAAGCTCGCAGGTGAGGCTACTGTGGAGGGCGGACGCGCCATGGACCAGGCTGACATTCTGAATGCTCTACGAGAAGTAAGACTTTTGCGAGAACCAAGTGATGACTGTGAATCTACAATCATGCTCAGTCTGTGAGAACAGCAAATTAAGAGGGGTGGCCAAACAAGAACACTACGCAGAAAGCCAAAGAAGATTGATAAACCAACACAGAACTGGTGTCGTTAGCCGCTACACGCTGCGGGATTTGCCGAGGATGGGATCGGAGCAATTATGGACTGAATGGTTCGATGTGCAATGAGGATGGTCTGTCGTCTAACTAACTAACTAACTAACTAACTAACTAACTAACTAACTAACTAACTAAACTAACTAACTAACTAACTAACTAACTAACTAACTAACAGTATACGAAGTGCTTTTAAATGTAAAATTACCCTGGGTATAACAGATGTTCCACATTAAAACGATACCTATGACTATGTATTTTAATTGTTTAAACTAAAGTATTATTTATACATTTGCTTCATATGATATATAACTCTCCAGTATACACCTGACGAGCTGCAGCGAAATATACCAAGCAATAAATCGTGCAACATATTGCTCGTGGCTTTTGTGTTAACATTCATTAGAGGATACTTTGTCATGAATGTGAATTTACATCGGAATGGCAATATCTATCATGGGTCTACCTTCACCTTCTGTTCTATAACAATTTTTATACACCTTTGTCACCATGAAGTGCTACTGTATCACTACATTAAAGGCTGGCTGTATTTTCTCCAACACTGTGTCTTCCTGTTCATGGTGCATTTTTTATGATGGCTTCTTTCCGCCCATGTCTTGAATCTTGTCCGCCCACTCGAAACGTTGTCTTCTTCTGGCGGATTTACCCTCCACTTTCCCTTCGGCACATATTTTAACACGCTACAAACAACCGCCGACAGATATAACAGCATTTCACACGACATTCACAGCTCACAGTGTCACGCCACGCACTCAACTCAGTAGCAGGGCGGCGGAACCATACATTTCCATTCCAACATGAGGAAAATGCGAATGCAAACGGTAGCCACAAGCATAAAAACGCCAGAGGCCTTAACCGTTTATATGCCTAACCTCCACGTTCGGGACCGGAATAATGACGGCCGGCCTTGTCACAGAACTGACTGGTTTGCCTCATGCACTAACGTATGGCTGCTGGTTTTCTAGATACTGCCGCTTCCATCGACGATGAACTGTATTTTTCGTGGAGGACTTTTGTGTTGGAATTTTGGCGGGGGAATTATGCGTAGTGTACCTGTGCGAGCTCATTTTCCTGTGTTTATCGAGACTCCTGTTTGTTCCACTTTTCACACGGGGCAGTAAGGAGCATTTTGTGTGATATTAATTAGCCCAGGAACATAATGGGGACGACCTTTGCCGTGAAGTTGGAACCGCGACTAACGACATCTTTTAACAAGAAACTGTATCTCTTTATCGGACCGTGTCTAGGCACTGGGAGTGTTGACAATGAGAGACCTAAATCCTGTGAAGGAAGCCTAGGTTTAATCCCAGCTAGTGCCGTATCTACCAGGTTACGACGGCCACCCTTGTGCCCTATTTTTGAAACGTGGATCTATTTCACTCATGCCATACCAGTTTTCTAGGGCATTCACATTTACATGCTCGCTTTCCCTAACTTAAGAATCTGCAGAAATACTTCCCGACCACACCCATGCTGCCAATACCAGCTGACAAAAGATGACGGACTTCAGGACGCCTAAATCAAACAGACGATGTGCAAACTGCCTGGGCAACCAAGGGGCTAGATACCTCGAGTGCCCTTCCCTCCGGGACAGCAAAGAAGCAATGAAAATCGCTATCAAATCAAACCTATCAAATAAAGAAACCAGGGGGTGGTATAAGGCTACCATATGACTCACAAAAACGGACAAAGTACAACTGGAGGGCCAACTAAAGGACCTGCAGTCGAAAGACGATGTGAAACTCGTCCAGAATGGAACGGGATATGCCCCGGATGGTGTAAATTAGAGAGGGAACCAAAGAAACCCTGAAGAAAATTCAAGAAGAAAGAGCACAGATCGAAAACCTCGAAGAATAGACCAAGAATGAAACGGCCCGAACAGACGAGGCACAAGGCAAATCCCAGACAGAAGACAAAGCAACAGAAGCGGAGAAAGTATTAGAAAGTGATGACGACACGAATTATGTACCACTAAGAAAGAGACCACGAAGGTACAATAGACCAAAGATATGAGGCGAGACACGTAAGGAACCACGCTTGGGAAGACCATTGATGAAGCACGCCCTGAAAGAATAATACCATGTGACGGGGCGGGAACTTGACAACCCCAAGCTTTAGTAGCACGAACCTGACCACACATGCCAAGCAGCAACCAAGAAGAAGAAAAAAACACCAAGCCAGGCGCGCAGAAATCAGGAAGCGAAATACGAAACCACATCTCAGCAAGCAGATGCAGAAAAGAAACTCCATAACAGCCCCAATTATAACACGAGGAGAGACGACGGTTGAACGGGACCTGAATACGGTCTCTATAAAGCGGATCGGATCGGAAGACTTTAGGCGCTGGCAACGCTTCTAATCCCGGCCAGCCCCTACGTGCTATATTGAATAATGACTCCATTACATCATAATATGCACACCCCGCTGGTTCCTGCATATGGAAAGGGGAAGGCGATCACTGAAATAGTCCCAGTGGAGACGACACTTTGATGGCGGGTCGAAGGAAAGTCACATCTTTATCCGACAGATGCAAGCTTTTTTTCAAAACTCAAAGTGGAAGTGGACGTGGCCATCGCGCTTTCTCTGGTGATGGCGGTAGGAGGTTCATTCCGCAAGCTGGTCAGTTGGACAAATGTTAACCTCTTGTCCTTGGCTTGGGAACTTAAATTACAAGTACCCCAGAAGTTGACAGGGGGATAAGTAAAGCTGATAAAAGAGAAAGCCACACGCAAAAACCAGTATCTTCCCGTATTTGCCATATATCGCCGAAATGTTGTCTCAGTTAAAATATCAATACAGTAATCCCCCCCCCCCATAATTTGATATATAATACGTCTTCTACCATATTCACAACTTTTAAGTCATAACTATGACACGCCCCTACTTCCCATTGTCTGCCATCCGTTTTTCTTTGGTCCAAACCTATTTTTTGTTTGCCATTGAATCTGTTAGCCCTTGCCTTGCCATGGGCAATCTACGTCTGACCTCTTTTGAAAGATCCCCATCGTTGTTGGTTATGGAGCCAAGATAGTCCAGTTTCTCTCATTACAAATGTCTTCATTATTGATTGTGATCTTTGGTAGGCACGTAGTTTTGTCCATAGACATTAATTTAAAAAAAAAAAAACATTAAGATCAGAAAAGGATGTCCATGTTCGACAGATTCACCACCAGTCATCACTCCAATGGATACAAAGATTTCTTTGTTGACAGATTCACCACCAATAATTACACACCAATGGATACAAAGATGTCCATGTATGAAAGAATCACCACCAGTAATCAGACTTCAATGGATACAAAGAAGATGTCCATGTATGACAGAATCACCACCAGTAATCAGACTTCAATGGATACAAAGATGTCCATGTTCGACAGAATCACCACCAGTAATCACTCCAATGGATACAAAGATGTCCATATTCGATAGAATCACCATCAGTAATCACACTCCAATGGATACAAAGATGTCCATGTTCGACAGAATCGCCACCAGTAATCACTCCAATGGATACAAAGATGTCCATATTCGATAGAATCACCATCAGTAATCACACTCCAATGGATACAAAGATGTCCATGTTTGACAGAATCACCACCAGTAATCACACTCCAATGGATACAAAGATGTCCATATTCGATAGAATCACCATCAGTAATCACACTCCAATGGATACAAAGATGTCCATGTTCGACAGAATCACCACCAGTAATCACACTCCAATGGATACAAAGATGTCCATATTCGATAGAATCACCATCAGTAATCATACTCCAATGGATATAAAGATGTCCATGTTTGACAGAATCACCACCAGTAATCACACCCCAATGGATACAGAGATGTCCACGTTCGACAGATTCACCACCAGTAATCACACTCCGCCGGTCTCCCTGGCCTTAGCAGCTTTCTCTGTAACCCCGAATACTCTCGTGGTTGACATGAGTGCACGAGAATTGGAAGCGGTTCGAGTCGCGCCAGTGACTATGAGAGTATGGAGCCGGTCGCTTAGAAAGCAATGGCAAACTACTGAGCGTAATCTTGCCAAGAAATCAACAATCAGCTGAAAGATGCTGATGTTGACAGCGATGTCCTGTAAAGGATATGCAAGCAAAAACAAAAAAATCACACTCCAATGGATACAATAAGTACATAAATTGTCCCGAAGTAGTTTCCTGTTTTGGGTTTGTGATATGATAGCTCAGTCACATGTTATAGTCTTGAGACAAGGTCGAATATGTGGCCAATCTTTCCCGCACTTTGGCAAGCAATGAATCAGGGGTCAAATCCACATCTGATCATACTCATTTCATTACCATCACAGTTCACTATAAATTTCACCAACATCCACCTTCTCTCAATAGATGTCTGAATACTAGCCTAATACCTTCTCATCCGCACCCAAACAACTCCTGCACACATCCAATAACTAGAGAAACACATAAACATCTCATAAGTAATTAATTCCATTTTATTACAAGAAATTTAAGAATGTAATATTTAACAATTTGCAATATATTAGGATCCCAAAAAGTGGTGTAGATTTCAAAGTTAATAACTTTAGATACAGAAATGTATACTACCTCTTTTGTCTCCTATCCCTAATACAACATACACAACTCAACCATCTCAGTGCAAAAGGATGAGAGGCACCTCAATCATCTCATGCCAATGGAGGATACACAACTCAACCATCTCAGTGCAAATGAATGAGAGGCACCTCAATCAGCTCATGCCAATGGAGGATACACACCTCAATCATCTCATGTCAATGGAGTGAGGAGAGGTACCTCAATCATCTCATACCAATGAAGGAGAGGCACCTCAACCATCTCATACCAATGAAGGAGAGGCACCTCAACCATCTAATGCCAATAAAGGAGAGGAACCTCAATTATCTCATGTCAATAAAGGATACATACCTCAATCATCTCATACCAATGGAGGAAAGGCACCTCAACAGTGTCCATTTACTATTCTGTATGTTACCATTGTCTAAACAAAGCTGAGCCAACGCTTCACACTTGCCACTTCTTATAGTCCATGCCGTGTGGTCATCATGTCTAAGGACAGCCTTCTGTCTCGTGTACTACCAATAGTTTCTTTTAGATATTCCATCATGCTCTTCTCATGTGTGCAAAGAACAAGGATTGTCTTCTGATGTGAATTACCAGTTCTCTTTGTGAGTTAACTTCTTTGAAGATATTTTCACTAGGATTTTTATCTGATCATGGTGTTCTCAGCATTATTCTACAAAATCCTCACTAATCTGCTGATTTTCAATGACCCACTTCCACACATCAGCACTGACTTGATATAGTTCTTTAGAACTCTTTATTTTCTCACTTTGACAAAAATATATTGCATAGAATATTCTTAATTTTATGAAATGCTGCCTTTATACTCTTCTACATCTAACTTCTGTAATACGTCTTTCATTTGCTGTTATCATGCTGTCTTGGCTTGTACTATTCTATTAGGGGCGTTCATTTGAAACCCGTTCCAATGGCTTTATTACAAAAGCATGAAAGAAACATTGACAGGTGTGGTAGAATTAAACAAAGCATTCATTTTGAATGAATTATGCACCATGGGTTGGTCAGAAGAAGTCGCTGTAGGCATTCAGGCAAGCATCCCATTGCTTAGGTAGGCGGTGAATGCCATCCGCAAAAAAAGGATTGTGGTTGCTCACTGAACCAAGTGTTTACTGCGTTCATTATGTCTGCACCTGTGTGAAATTGTTGCCACCGTGAGAAAGCATGCCGGGTCGTTTATTCTTGATGGTTTTTGCATCAAATTCTTTCGCTAGCGAACGTATGCTTCGACAACGGTTCATCTGTACTGCTGCATCAATTTTGGCGATGGTTTTTTCTGTTGCAACAATATGCGCTTGACCTGGCCGTTGAAGATGTATCGTGAACTGATGTACTTTCCAAAACATTTGCGCCCAGTCTGTCACTGTTGTCTTCGACACACACTTGTTACCTTACACTTCCTGCATTCTTCGATGAATGTTCACTGGTCGACATCATTCAAATGAAAGACACTGAATCACTGCTCTTTGAGCTTTTTTGGATAGATTTCGGATCAACCCAGCCATTTTCTCAATGATCAGAAACAGAACCTATGCATCATGGGACGATAAGCACTTGCTCTTTTATTCACTGGTCAGTACTTATCACATGACTATGACATGATCATGTTCAATGTATGCAATTACGCGCGGTGCGGCACGAACGGATTTCAAATGAATGCCCATTATACATCTAACTTCTGTAATGCATCTTCCATCTACTGTTATCATGCTGCTTGCTTGGGCTATTCTACGAGCGTACATCTAACTTCCCTAATACATTTTACATCTGCTGTTATCAGAGTACTCATATACTTGAACATGTAGGCTTGCATCACACTGGTTCCATTTACTGTGACTGCATTTGGATACTTTTTTCTTTGCAATTACCATTACATCAACTTTTCTCATTTTCAATGGCCAAAATTGTGTCATCAGCATCTGACTGGTGCACCAAGACCATTCATATGAAGTTGTCTTTCAGAATCTGGAAGACACCCCTAAAATGATGAGGAAGCATCTTGACACCCCCAGAAATATCTTGCCATCTCAAGAAGTATTCTGACACTCCCATAAGTATCTTGACACCCCCAGAAATATCTTGCCATCTCAAGAAGTATCCTGACACTCCCATAAGTGTCTTGACACTCACAGAAGTAGCGTATACCCTCAAAATACCATGATGGCATGGAAACAAGGGTCATATACCTTGTAGATCTAAACTCATTAAAATTGAAAACTTCACATGGGATGGAGTAAATGCCCTGTACATGAACACATCCACACAAGCAGTTCAATGCGCCCCGTAATTAATCATTCACACTGCATAAAAATTTGTGCATTTTATTCTAAACATCAAATGCTGCAATTAAACAACATGATAATAAATAAATGGAAGATGAACAATTCATTGAGAGAGAATAATGGCAATTGTAAAAGAAAAAGGTATCGTTAATTATGATAAAGCCAGTTGCAGAAATGAAAACGGCGTGGACAATTCATGACAAAATTAAAATATTAAATATAAGGTGATGTACAATCTGGCAATACAAGCTATAAATTCCTAGTGTACTATTTTATTTTCTATAATTTTGTTAAAAATTTATATTATAATATGAAAATAAATATTTTAGTTTTCTTTCATACATCATTTTCAATCCAATTCTGAGGAGAGTATGCCATACGGGGTTAAGTTCCCCTCTAAGGCAGAAGTTTGGGAGCCACAGCAGTGAAGTGGCTGGCTGACTTACCTGCCAGCCCAGGGGTGTCCTCGAACCCCCCACCAGGTAGGGATATTTACACACTGAACTGGGCTCCCAGTTCTAGTTAGCCTAGCCTAACACGGACACCAGGAAATATTCCGGGAAGAAAGGTGGCCGGTGTCGATAGTCTATAAGAAACATAGGGCTAGCACCATGTACCCTACACACTACAAAGCATGGACAAGGGTCATTTATGTACATTTACTTATTTACTCAATCAGAAATTAGTACATCCAACTTCAGCATGCAATTATGTCAAGGCAGGTTCCATCCAAGACAGAGGATTCTGTCACCCCAAAGGGTCGGTGTTTTCCTAACACTTTTGTCAGGGGAATGATCTTAAAGCCTACTCCATGATTTTTAACTGACACAGGATGGGAGTCTCTGTGGTAAAATGTTCAAGCCACCTGCCTCACACCCCGAAGGCCGTGAGTTCATTTTCGGACTCTCTCAAGCGGTTCACAAGGTAATTTTTTCCACAGACCACTAGGGATTGTTGATGGAGCTATAAAGTTTTGTGTTCTGTGTGACACGTTCGGCAGGCCACTCTGCGGAAAGAGACTGAGCAATACAGGATGAAACTCAGTGCAATTAAGCTGATCTTCTTACCATAAACAACCTTTTAATAGGTTTTCGTTCACTCTCTTCGAACTCAAGTGTATGCACACGTGCTACTACTTAAAGTAGTTGCCACAACAAGAGAGTGCACTGGACTGATGTTGGCGTGTAGATTAGCTTTCCCTATTACCAATGTCCCACAATGAACCCACCCCGACTTCTGAGGTAAATAGGATATATAATCTGCACAACTGGCATTCGAGACCTGTCGTCTTCTCTCACAAGGCTGACACCGAAACATCCGTCTCACTACCCCCATATTGTCTTTCATGCCTGAATTCTCTTTCATTCGATCACACCTTTTCTACCCTGAGGTATATTGATCATTACTTTCTCGATTAAGTTTCACATAATTACACATACACAAACTGTCTTGATTTATAAAACCAAGGCCAGCGACACATCTTCCAGAATATCAAGCCCTGGTCTTCACTGGTAGTATGAGGTGGCTTCAAATGAAAACCTCAAATGTTTTTTGTTTTGAAAGTCCATCTGAAATTTCAGGTCACTGATAAAAAATTGGATAACAGAACGCTGCTTCTCTTTGGTGCATGTCAAACATGGGGCAGCCATCTTTAGACTGTCTTTATGACATCACCGTGTTCATCTGCACCATGATGTCACTTGCTTGGCACTCTTGACATCCTTAACAACCATATTGACAGGTTACAAGACAATGGCATGGTTATTGTAATTTTTATCACACTTTTAAGGATGTCATTTGAACCCCCCTCATAGATGTATAGGCTCGTGCTCTACCAGCCAGACCTCCCGTTGCCTTCCCTCTTCTATCCTGCGAATTAGAGGCACCTTGCTGTCTTATTTACTCTTTCCCTACCTATCCTGAGGTGCAGAGGGACCTTAATCATGGCTAGCCTGTTTTATACATTGTGTGGTGTGGGGTGCAGCTTGTATTTCTTATTCAGCAATCTACCATCTCTTTGTCTCTCTTTTCCTCTCTCAAAGGAAGTAAATGTGAGAGGTTTCAAGTGGGAAATGAATTGATGTGATTCACACTAGCAGACAAGAATGCTGCCACTTCACCTCTTAAACACCACATGAAAATATCAGTGCCCCTGTGAAGCCGATCTTTCATTTGAAAGAAAACCAGGCTTGTTTTGCCAGAAAATGTTCAACTATCACTTAACATTATGCAACAGAAAATGAAACTGGTATGCACAAATTTTCATGAAATATATGAAATTTAACTGACATGCACATATTCTGATGAAATATTACATGAAATCAAAATGAAAATCACACATTCTCATGAAATATTACATGAAATCAAACTGACATTCTGATAAAAGATTGCATGCCTTTGTGAAACGAGTTATACAATTAGCATTCTTTTAATTAAAGTTACGTTTTAAAAATTTAAAGTAGCACTTACAATTAATTTTAAAATGTGTTTTTCTGTTGCCCCTTTTTGCTGAGAGAATGACACCACCGCACCATGGGCTAACTCAAAGATACTCAGTCACTGCTTCTGACAGATCAGACACAAGCTGACTAACGAATGTTAGTAAATTATTTAATGCAGTACCATAATGTTGTTGCCTATAAAAAAAATGTTCCAAGTATAAGACAAAGCCAGGCCAGCTGAAATAACATAGACGGGGCTGGAAAGTCATGAACAGGAACTGATAGAGAGGGTCTGTTCTAGTCCAATGATAAGCAAGAACAAGAAAGATATGAGCTGTACTGATGATGATGATAACTACAGAAATAGTCAGCAACTATGTATGTTTCAACTGAAAGAAACAACTTGTAACAGTACACAGTAATTCAGAAAGTAACAAGAAAAGTAGAAAAGCAGCCGTTAAAATTCTAAGAGCCTCCTTCAGTGTTATCTTGTAAATATGGGTTGTTGCGTCCTGTGAGCTGGAAGCATTCAATCAGCAGTTACGCACATGTCGCGGCTATAATACTACTGAAGCAGCCGGTAATGAACTCCTGAGCGACTCTCTAGGTGTCTTTTACTTACTACTTATGTGATAAGCTTTTAAACACGCTTTCTGCTCCATCCAGCTGTTGCATTAACTCATATATTCTCAACGTTACTTTAACGCTTTCTGCCCAATGTTGACATTTATAATCACATATGTAAATTATGATGCTGGTCTGCGCAACCACAATAAAAGAAATACATATTGCGATGTCAAGTAATAGAATAGTCATAGAGTCTTCACAATCGTAGCATATATTTGGACTACGCCCCTTGAGTTCAAAGTGAGAGAGAGCGCACACACAAAAAGTGAAAGAAAGCTGTGAGGAACAGAAAGAAAGTTGTGAGGAACAGAAAGAAAGTTGTGAGGAACAGAAAGACAGTTGTGAGGAACAGAAAGACAGTTGTGAGGAACAGAAAGAATGGATGTTATTACACCTGGAAGAAATAACTGTTATTAACTTTAGACAGTAATAAATGAACTAGCAAAATGACCGGTAACTGAAAAATAGTTTCAGCTCTAAGAACCTCAAGGATGCTACTTCTCGTAGACTTTACAGAAAATGAAACTAAACTACAGAAACAATCATTAACTATAACATACTTCCGCGGTAATACACAAACCGACTAGTTGTTACAGTAAATTAGATGGTAACTTTTGCTTTTAATTTAAAAATGTAATATCCTGTTCAAACCTACTGGATTATAATTGCACAAACAATCTGAATGTCTCAAAAATGGAAGGTAGATGCGATAGCACAGCAGAATGTCACCCCTGAAGCCCCCTGTCGTGTTTGCTCAGCAGAAGAGCTTTTAACCACATCACTAATTAGGATATATTATGTCTTTTTATTATTTCAAATAATGGATTTTTAAAGTTAACTTCTTAGTAGCTTGGGTGTACTGAGTATATGGTGCTATCCCTATATTTTTATAGACCAATCAGCACTGGAGGAATGACATGGTCAAAATCCCAATAAGCGACCCAAGCTGAATTTACCCAGAAGCCTCAGTCAATGTTAAAGAAAAATCCATACCAATGGGGATTTGAACATGTATCCAACAGATCAGCAGGCAAGTGTACACGAGACTGTTACCGCAGTTCCCACCCAGAAGATGATCTACTTGATTGTAATGACAGAACTACATATATACGAGGAAATTATGTGTTACACTTAGAACAAACTGGAACATGTACGTTCAGTTAAATGTACATGATAACAAAGGAACTACACATAGTCAGTAATTAACACAATGTGTCAGGAGAGCCACAATGCATGCTCATTTTATAAACAAGTTTACAGAAAATAGGGCAAGAAGTCAGAAAGTTTAGTGACTGTTTCTTTTATACAAAAGTTAGAGAGAAATCAGGAACTACATCGTGCATTTGTATTTGTATCTAGCGCAAGTCGTTTCAGCTTCATCTTTTTTTTTTCATTCGCAACTGTGAGCTCTATCAAGAACAAGTCACCTGAACAGTTCAAGAAGCCTGATACGGGGGAGGAAAATGGCACGTTGCAAGACCAACACCAAGAGACACCAGACTCACAAGATGTACAGCGTGGGAGCCACCAAACCGTAAAGAAGACGAGCAAAGAGAATCTGCTGGCGAGCTGCAGCAAAGAGCAAGAACCTCAAATGAAGATACCACGAGGAAGGTCGACGACAACCCACCACAGACAAGAGCCAAGACAGCTGAGAAGAAGAGTGAGGAGAAAGACACCAGAGTCAGAAACACCGACTCACAGATGATCAGATGGGTTGTCAAGCGTATCCAAGTGGAGCTGACAGATGAAAAGATCCTGAAGTAGCTACAAGAAGAGAATCTCCATATCTGAATCTTGAGGGCGGAGCGGATTCTAACGTACTCCAAGATCCCTACTACGCTGGCGGTAGTGACAACTGAGGGCAGCGAGATACCAAGCCAGGTATCGTTAAACAAGAAAGTACAACAGCCTGAAAGATTCATACCAAGAATCGCTCAATGCTCAAGATGCCAGAAGGCCGGCCACAGCAGAACAACATATCGCAGCAAGACAATCTGCTGATACTGTGCAGAGCACCATACATCCAAGGAATGTCCACTGGCAAAACCACATTACCACAAAGACACCATATAAGGAAGCAATTCAGAGGTGCGAGACAGCCACGTGCATCTCACAAGCTGAAAGACCTCAACTGCAAGACCAGATTGACAAGCTAAAGAAACAAATCGAGCTACTTCAAACACAGCCACCAACCAGCGACAATAAAAAACTGCTTGCTGAAATAAAGGAGATCCAGCAAAACATCAAATGAGGTGGAGCACAAGGTGCAGACGACAAAGAACAATGAAGAGATTCTACAAGCAATCAAAGCAGAGGCAGAGAGAGAGAGAGAGAGAGAGAGAGAGAGAGAGAGAGAGAGAGAGAGAGAGAGAGAGAGAGAGAGAGAGAGAGAGAGGAGAGAGAGAGAGAGAGAGAGGAGAGAGAGAGATGCTAAAAACTGAATGGGAGCTAACCCAAAACAAACCAGCAGAAACCACAGAAAAGACCACAGAGAAGCTGCAAGATGAAACCCAACAAAAGACCAAGCCGGAACCGCAAGCTAAAGCTAGCAGCCCAACCACGACGCCCAAGAAAATCAAGGGGAAACTAATATCCCGCCAGGCCTCTGAAGAAAACCCAGAGGAGCACCATGACGATGGCACAGAGGACACCCCGTCGTCGCCATGGCTTACACCTGTACTTCCATTGGAGCTTCTCCTAAAGCAGAGCGCAGAATACGAAATGAAAGAGGAACTCGGGCGCAAGGAATTCAAAAGGTGCAAGGCAGAGAAGGAAAACAAGAAGCCCAAGGGGAAACCAATGTCCCACCAGACCTCTGAAGAATACCCACATATACACTGGGATGATGAACACCCCGAATTCCCAGATGGGTACTATATAGATGGCACAGAGCTCGTCCCATGGTTGACCATGGAGGAAGAAATGGAAAGGCAGCAGAAACTCGAAAGAGAAAAAAGGCGCAAGGATGAAAATGAAAACACCGAAAAGCTTCTACAGACAATACACAAAAAAGGAGGCAAAAAGACCAAATAAAAAGTCCTAATAAGGACTGCAACCAGTCAAGCCAGATGAGCCAGGAGCCTTCACTAACCGAAGAAACCACCAGAGGAGACGGGCACAAAGGACAGCTCGCCGACCAATCTCTCAGCTGACGCCACAGACACAAAAGCCTATATAACCAGTCCGAGTCAGGACTAGCTCATAAGAGCGCACAGACAAAAACAGGATAAAACCCACAAAAACCACAGACCTCAACTCTAACCAAGGCTGAAGAAGCAGGTTGAACGAGGCCGAATTTTGAATTTTTGTTTTTTAATCAAGCAAGGGACTACATAAATAGTGAATAATTGTAAACAGAGCATCTGCTTCTTTTAAATAGAAGTTTAGAGAACTAACACATTTTATTTTCAAAGAGTTAAAAATTGGGCATGCAGCCTGGCCTTCCAATCACTCATCTTTTGTACATCAATTATCAATTGTGCATGTTATATACACAATTAGGGAGCTATACAAGTAGTCAGTTAGTGTAAATATTGCATCTGCTTCTTTTATACAGAAGTTTAGAAAGCATCAAGGGACTATACATAGTCTCTGCTTCTTTTATACAGAAGTTTAGAAAGCATCAAGGGACTATACAGTCTCTGCTTCTTTTATACAGAAGTTTAGAAAGCATCAAGGGACTATACATAGTCTCTGCTTCTTTTATACAGAAGTTTAGAAAGCATCAAGGGACTATACATAGTCTCTGCTTCTTTTATACAGAAGTTTAGAAAGCATCAAGGGACTATACATAGTCTCTGCTTCTTTTATACAGAAGTTAAGAGAGAACTGGGGAATAGTTAAATATAGCATCTGGTGCTTTTGTAAAATAATTTAGGGAGAACTAGGGAATTACACAAATTGTCAGTAAGTGTCAATATAGCATCTGCTTCTTTTATACAAAAGTTAAGAGAAAACTTAAGGAATTACACAAGTGATCAGTAACTATAGGTTGTGTGTCGGAACATCTTTACTTTTACACAACAGTTAGAACATTAACTAAAGAACTAACAAAGTAGCCATTTATAAAAATGAATTTTAACAGAAAAAAGTAATTTCTCTTATTATTATTATTATAATGTAGCAGAGACTGCAGGCATTTAAGCATGTTTTCTTGGACCGAAATAGCAGCTGAAGACGCCACAATGTGAAATTTTGATATGGAAACTGAAAGCACTCATTCACACATTTCATTTTCAACATGCAACAAAAGGCATAGAATTCTTATGCAGACATTCAGACGAGGATATTCTGTAGCTTCCCCTGCTCAACATCGCTTAGCTGAAGACAGTATCAATAAACAGATCAATATGTTTATTTGTTCCATTTATATGTCACAAATAGATCTGCAAACAGAATACATTCCTGCTTTTTCATTGTTTCGGCTTCTAGCCTAATGAGTACACAGATCTTCTACTGTTGCCTTCTGTCAACTCCCAAAGGAGCAAAGTAAGTCATATTTGAGAACCAAGTGATGACTGTGAATCTACAAGGTCAGACTGAGAGAACAGCAAGTTAAAAAAGGTGTGGCCAAACAAGAACACTATGCAGGAAGCCAAAGAAGATTAATAAACCAAAACCGACACAAAATGTGTGTCGTGAGCCACTACATGCTGCAGGATTTACTGAGGAGGGGATCCGAGCATTTATGGACTGAACGGTTCGATGTGCAATGATGATGATCTGTCAGCTGACAAACTAACTAATGGAGTAAAGACTCCAACAACACATGCCAAGTGGACTTGATCATGGTTAGTTGAATTTTCCAGTTGCTACAGCCTGAGGTAGTCAGTCTCACATTAACTCTCCTTAATAATCTTTGAGGACATGCATGGCAAGTTAGATTGTTAATATTCTTTGCTTCCCTAACAGTCCCCAGTAACACAAAGTGCACTGAGATGCTGAAAAATAACTAACAAATAAACAATTCAATAAAAAATATGAACGAAAGGATCCCTACATGACTTCAGATCAATGAAAGGATCCCTACATGACTTCAGATCAATGAAAGGATCCCTACATGACTTCAGATCAATGAAAGGATCCCTACATGACTTCAGATCAATGAAAGGATCCCTACATGACTTCATATGAATGAAAGGATCCCTACAAGACTTCAGATCAATGAAAGGATCCCTACATGACTTCATATGAATGAAAGGATCCATACATGACTTCAGATCAATGAAAGGATCCCTACATGACTTCAGATCAATGAAAGGATCCCTACATGACTTCCAGATCAATGAAAGGATCCCTACATGACTTCAGATCAATGAAAGGATCCCTACATGACTTCAGATCAATGAAAGGATCCCTACATGACTTCAGATCAATGAAAGGATCCCTACATGACTTCAGATCAATGAAAGGATCCCTACATGACTTCAGATCAATGAAAAGATCCATACATGACTTAAGATACAGTTTGTGCCCTGGAATTAGATTTTCTGCTGTCCACACTCTTCCATGCACTTTATAATAAGCCTGGCATTATGAAACTATGAATACTGTGTTGAGCACATCAATACTGGATTTAGTATGGCTAAGTTATGGTAAAATACACATGGTCACAACCACAGAAAAAAGTTCTGTAAAACTGTGATAATTGTGAAGTTACTAATAAATGTGTCTGTAAGGTCTTTGGCTCAAATGATAATGCACATTTTCATAGCACTATTGCAGCTTAATGATGTATTATTCAAGAACCAACATCTTTTGTCACCGACTGCCTGAAAAACATAAAGAACACAAAGAGTTAACATTTTGAGCCGTAGGCAATTGTTATGTTAAGGCATACAGAATTTTAGAACAACATCACAGCACTCAGTCCATTCCCACACATGCCCCGACTCCCTCCTCAAAAGGGTCCTTTTTTGTTGATCTGCCCTTTATCTCTCATTGGGGCATAGGCCTGTAATGGTCATTTCCTTTTTTTAAATGTTGGAATGACATCAGGGAATTAGTAAAATATACAATGAAATGTTATAACAGTGATGCTATAGAAATGTTTTAACAGTTATGCTACTGAAATGTTATAATTGCTATGCTACTGGAATGTTGTAGCAATTATGCTACTGGAATGTTGTAACAATTATGCTACTGGAATGTTGTAACAATTATGCTAGTGGAATGTTGTAACAATTATGCTACTGGAATGTTGTAACAATTATGCTACTGGAATGTTGTAACAATTATGCTAGTGGAATGTTGTAACAATTATGCTACTGGAATGTTGTAACAATTATGCTACTGGAATGTTGTAACAATTATGCTACTGGAATGTTGTAACAATTATGCTACTGGAATGTTGTTAACAATTATGCTACTGGAATGTTGTAACAATTATGCTACTGGAATGTTTAACAATTATGCTACTGGAATGTTGCAATAATTATGCTACTGGAATGTTGTAACAATTATGCCACTGGGATGTTGTAACAATTATGCTACTGGAATGTTATAGTTGGAAGATGAACTCTCTGGAAGACTTGAGTTTGAACCCTACAAGTCTGATGCACTGACATTCAGGTGTGAGCTCTGAAAGGCTTGCATCTGTCAGTGTGATGGTGTGATGTTGGTGTGACGTTGGTGTAGAGACTTGCCTTCTGACCGGGCATTAAACTGTCACCTCACAGGGACTGCTGCACAGCTCTCTTTACCCTCCCCAAGATCAGAAATCACTGGGTAGGCAGGACTAATATTGGAACTGGTGAGAAGTATATTAGGGTACAACGAAGTCATTACCAGCACAGCAAACACAGACTGGGTGGTTAGATTAGGTCTTGGTGGATAGAGTGGGTTAGATTAGGCCTTGGTGGGTAGACTGGGTTAGATTAGGTCTTGGTGGGTAGACTGGGTTAGATTAGGCCTTGGTGGGTAGACAGGGGTTAGATTAGATCTTGGTGGACAGACTGGGTTAGATTAGACTCAGGTGGGTAGACAGGGGTTTGATTAAGCCTTGGTAGATAGAGTGGGTTAGATTAGATCTTGGTAGATAGAGTGGGTTAGATTAAACCTTGGTGGATAGAGTGGGTTAGATTAGGCCGACTAGGGTAGACTGGGTTAGATTAAGCCTAGTTTCCTTTAAAGGTTTTAGGCAATCAATTATAAACAAACACACACCTGTTGCCCTCTGGGAAATATGAAATTCTACATTTGAACAATTTATTATTCCTACCTGACTGGTTGCCTGCATCACTGCCGTTACCTGAATACAGAGGAGGAAAAGAAGAACATGAGAATCAAGTGAATAAAGTCTGTCTGTCTGTTCTTTATGTTTTCTTTCTTATTTACTGATAGCATTCAAAAGAACATGAAAACTGTGTGACTAATATCTGTCTGTTTCTTGTGTTTTGTTTTTCATAAATTACAGCATTTTTTTTTTAATGCTCGCTTGCTTTGAGCTCAAGCGTAGTCCATACACACTATTTTTATAGTTGTGATGGACTGAATTTTGTGTGTGGATTAGCTTTTCCTATTAACAGTGTCCCTCGCCATCAGGCAAACCCGCTCCGACTTCACAGGTCAACATTTTAGTCCAACTGTCCGGTGTAGGGGATGAACCGCTAACTTCGGAATCAGCACACTGGATGTTTAAGAACAGCGTTATATCCATTCGGCTATGCGGGCCTGCACTTACAGCATTCAAGAGACATTATAGAAACATGGCATGATAAAAGCAAAGGTTACAAATCTGGCCCAAGAGAAGAAAAAACTGCTTAAAACAATGCCCAACAAGAGGTGGAAGAATGATACATTGTATAGTTTTCATGAGTGGACAGAAAAACTGCCAATTAGCAAAGAGTACAATAACTGGTAACCACATACGTCTGTATAATATGTGTGTGGGCCAAATGTGAAAATGGAAATAGTACAATTGTTTATATGCCAATAGATGAGTCGAAACATCAAACTAAAACAGGCCCTGAGTGGAAGTGCCTGAGCATTAGACATGATTAACAGATTCAGCGCCAAACAAAACGTAGGTTTGGACCAAACAAAAATGGATGGTGGAAAAAAGAAAGCAGGTGTGTGTGTGTCACAGTTATGACTTAAAAGTTGTTAATATGGTAGCAGACATGTTGTATTATAACGCAATGACAACATTTTGGCGAAATATAAGCCCATGGCAGATGTGAGAAGTCGCTTAAGACAATTAATCATCCCATGGCACTTAAGTTAAATGAAGCCATAAAAAGTTAGTTACAGGACGTTGCAGTCAATCCCAGCATTTTGTTGGCTATTTGTGATTTCTGGGCAAGTTTGCATTCAGTAGTTTGCCATTGCTTTCTGAATGACCGGCACCCATATCAATGAATGAAAACCAACGCAAGACAGTCTGCTTCCAAATCACCCACAACTGTGTTTTGAACGCTGTATGCGGGATTATGAACATAAATAAGCCACACATTAAAAAAAAATATTATTAAATAAGCCAACATAAAAAGAAATGATAAAATAAGCCATACATAAAAAATTCTGAAATAAGTTAGTTGCATGTCGTTTTACAGGACATCACATCAAGCCCAGCATTCTCCCCGTGATTTTCAAGGCAATTTTGTTTAGCTGTTTGCCATTGCTTTCTGAACAGCCCTTGCTCATACAGCTGTGCTTTCAAATCATCTGTGGCTATTTCAAACCTGGCATGTCAGGATTGTGAAACTACAATCACTGTCGCCCAAGTCACAGATGCCAGCGATGAAATCACCCATACCAAATAAAAAAAGAGATGATGAAAAACGCTAAACAGAAAATTTGGTGAAATAATACACACGAAAAATGGTGATATAAGAAACGCATTAAAAATGTCGAAACAGAAATCACATTACAAATTGTGAAATAGGAAACACATTTTAAAAATGGTGAAATAAAAAACACATAGAAATGGTTACGCACATCATGTATAAAAAATGAAGTTTCAGACACTTACCAAACTTCCTGGAAGAGCCAGATCCGCCGCAATTCAAAGCTAAAGCAAGGTTCTTCAAAGCTTGGTCTTCCATGGCCTCCTGGTGCCAAATGTGGGATTTGATCTGCTCATACAGAGACAGAGCAGCATTTCCTTCAGGGGACATGGGCGACTTCTGAGGCGATGGAGTATTGCTTCTAGACATAGACGGGGAAGAACTAATATCTACCAGAACTGGCACCGGTGACGCAGATCTGTCAGAAGACACAAGTAATTTGGCTGGAGGGGAATGCTGCCTGATGCCTCCTGGAGAATTGTTCTGGGTTTTCCTGCTTGGAATATCTGCATTTCCAAAGGAGTTTTGCTGTGAAAACCCGGAAACTATACCAGCAGCCGATTTCATATTTTGATTTTGTTGATTCAACTTTTGCCCCGAATTGACAGTATTCTGCCCTGGACTACAGGAAGTACTTCCGACAAGTCCAGGTTTAAAATGTGGGCTTGGAGGCTGTGTGTTCTTTAGTGCACCGTCGTGATGATGTATAAGAGTTTTAGTCTGAGAATCACGTTTGGAAGACGTAGAATTCTGTGACGTGTTTACCGGTTTTTTAACCTGAGGGCCGTCTGAAGAAGAACTTGCACTGCTAGAAGTGTTCATTTCTGACTGCTGCGGTTTTCTGACTGCCTGCTGTGGTTTCACACCTACACTAGTGTTATTGAGTGCCTTCTCCTGCTGTTGGACGGAAGAAATAACCGTTTGGTTTTGCTGTAATGATAAAATGCTGCTTTTACCACCCTGCGACAGTTTCTGAGCGGTTGCTTCTGGAATGCGGTTCACGGCAACAAAAGGGTTAATTGACTTGCTGGCAGGCACAATGGAGTTAACATTAGCCCAGGTTGAATTATGCGTGCTTGCCACCACTGGGGAAGATCTAATAGCTGCCTTGTTCTGCTGCTGTTGGGCTGCCTTTGGTAGTTCCTGAGGATGTTTGTGCTGCTGTGAGTTAGCTGTCTGCTGCGATGGTGCAGATTTCTGCTGCATGCTGGCTGGCTGACCAATGCTTGCTTGTTGCTGCTGAAACAAAGATCACAAGAAAATTGGACGTGTTAAGAAGCATTTATATTTGTAATTATGTCGCCTACTTAATTTGTCTTTCTTAATCTTCTTTCTTACAGGCTGAACTGTAACAGCATCTTTCTGGTATGTTTAGTCTTTCCTCTTGTTCTCTGATGTATACAAGTATCTTTCTGGTTTTAGTCTTTCCTCTTCTCTGATGTATACAAGTATCTTGCAATCTTGTTTAGTCTTTCCTTTTTTACTCTGATGTATAAAAGTATCTTGTAATCTTGTTTAGTCTTTTGACTTCTATCTGATGTATACAAACATTTTTCCAGTGTGTTTAGTCTTTAAAAGTATCTTGCAAACTTGTTTAGTCTTTCGGCTTCTACTCAGATGCATACAAGCATTTTTCTGGTTTGTTTAGTCTTTCCTCTTCTATTCTGATGTATACAAGTATCTTGCAATCTTGTTTAATCTTTCCTCTTCTACTCCGATATACACATGTAACTTGCAGTTACAAACTGAAGTGTATAGGTCTGACGTCAGCCAGTGTACACTTTCAAGGACCACACTAGGAGGCTGTGAGAACAGTGCACACAATCGCAGCACTAGCAAGATCCCCCAAGTGTACACAGACATACAGGTTCCAGACGACTATCTTAACTAACATGCTGTCATCACATAAAGAAGTACATTCTTCCTCTCCACTTGTCTGTTTTTGTCCATGCTTTGAACTCAGTCTTAGTGAATACACATACTACTAATTCTAGTTGTCACTACTGGAGAGTGCAGTGATTTTTTATTGTGAATTAGCTGTTCTCATTACCAGTGTTCCCCACCTTCAGGCAAACCAACTCCGATTCTAAGGTACTTGTAATTTACATCCGCAAGTCAAGGACGATTAGTCAATATTTTAGTCCAACTGACCAGCGTAGAGGATGAACCTGCTAACGTTCATCAGCAAACCAAAAGTTTAAGAGCGAGAGCTCTTATCCATTCATCCATACTGACCTAATATGTATCTGTATTCATCACAGTCCAGCGACCTGTTTCAAAGATGTCAGCAAGCAAAGAGCTGTCAAGTTTTGTGCATTAGAACTGTCAAAGTCAATGGAGATAGGTGGGCCACTGGTGAAAGACTGTCTTGTCACATGACCAATGGAGGTAGGTGGGCCACTGGTGAAAGACTGTCTTGTCATTCGACCAATGGAGGGCATGATGGGATCAGAATGAGATGACGTTCTAGTCTAGGAGTTAAATATTAGTATGACTGTTGACTAGAATACAGGACTGGTATTTAGTTAATGTAACCGCTGAAAATGACACAAGAGACCATGTATCTGGCTTGTAACCGCTCAAAATGACACAAGAGATGATGTATTTGGCCTGTAACCGCTCAAAATGACACAAGAGATGATATATTTGGCCTGTAACCGCTCAAAATGAGACAATAGATGGTATTTGGCCCAGATATCAGTGACATGAGTTTTGTGACACAGACTCACACCCTCTTTATTCAACATCATTTTCTGTGGATGATTAGCTGTGATCACTGGCAGTAATTGTCAATCAGTACAATCACATATGCCATGTGATCCATAGCTGTCTGGGCAAACGGACATGTGATGTGATTAGCTATGACTTGAGAGCTTTATTCCATATCAGTGATGAATTAGTTTGTGTGTGTGAGAGATAGAGACAGAAAGAGAGTTTTCAAGTTAGAAACCCAAGGTTATGTAATAAAGAAAATTAAGTTCAATTTTATTTTCAATATTACAAAATAGAACAGAGAACAACACCCAATGATGTATGAAAAGAAGAGAAAGAAGCAGCAAATGAGTGACAATTAAGACAAACAGTTGGCTTGGAGATGACTCATTGGGGGACTTATTTATATGATCATCAAGTAAAACACAGGACGACCCCACAGTACAGAAAATATAGATGCTTTCTTGTTCTCGTTCTTTGTCTAACTATCCTGGAATTCTTAAGGGACACTTGTGGTTTTATAAAGGACAGTAATGGGAGACAAAGGACAGTAATGGGAGACAAAGGACAGTAATGGGAGACATGGTTCTCAGAAGATGAAGCGAAGGCCAACCAACGTGACAGTGCATATTAAAGACATCCCAGCTCATGAATATGCATGAGTCACAGGAACTGACAAAGTATCACATTTAAACATAGAAGCCAGAAACAATATGTAGCATTATTTATTGCCTGGCAAATTTATCTGCATCCTGACAGGTGCATATTGCAGAGTTATATACCACATGAAATGAATACATGAATAATAACATTTAAAAAAATTTAGTTGCATGTCCTTCACAGAATGTAGCAGTCAACCCCAGCATCTTTGCTGTTCATGATTCCTGGGCAAGTTTTACGTTCAGTAATTTGCCATTGCTTTCTTAACGATCAGCACCTATACCTTTTTAAAAAAAAACCAGCACGGCTGTGTTTCGAACTTGTATTTATGGGATTACGAATCACATCCCTTTGCCACGGAGACAAGTACATGAATAATACTTCAGCTGAAACAATTAAAACACATAGTCACTAGTATTGCTCGAATGTCAAAAGCTTAAGTATTATTCATTTCATATAACTCTGCAGTAAGCACCTGATGAGATGTAGCAAAATATGCCAGACAGTAAATCGTGCAACGTATTGATTGTGTCTCCTGCGTTTATATTCACTAACAGAATATATTATTTTGAAAGGATCTTATTATCAGATGACCATGATGAAAGCTGAGTTAGGTAAGGGACTTGCCAAATAATCATGTATTCTCCGTATAGATATTCATACTTCGCACATCTTAGAAAAACTACGATATTTCACGTCTTAATACTTAGTGTGGTGAAAGCAACGTTAGGCAAGGGGCTTGCTAAATTATATTTACTGTACTGATATTCATACACCTTACTAAACCTAGACTTCCATGCATCGAAGCTTACCGTGACAGATCCAGCAGCTCCAGTGGCTGGTGCTCCGCTGGAAGACAAGACTGGAGCTAAACATTTTGCTGCACTACTTTTTGACCCCAGCACTGGTATAGGGGCTACCCGTTTCAAGGTCGTAACCGGAGAGCTGTCAATCTTCTGCATTAAAACCGCCGAACTTGACTGAGATAGGTGGGTCACTGGTGTCGAGGACATGGGGGCTTTGAAAGACTGTTTTGTCACCTGACCAATGGAGGGTGTTATGGGTGTAGAATGAGATGAGGTGCTGGCAGATGATGACGTCCCTGGGCCCAGAGTGGGCATTTTGGAGCCGGGTAAATTAACAAGAGCTGAATGGTTGTGTTCATCGTCACTGCCTAGAGTGCTGGAAATCTCAATGACGTCTTCAGTTTTTGACAAGTGTATAGGTGTGTTTTCTACTTGCACTGAAGATAAATCATTAATAGCTGCGGCTTTCCTTGACTTTCCTCTGGAGAAAAATGTCGTCACAAGATTAATATAGACGTTTAACCACTTACTGTCACAATTAAAACTAATGACAAACAGATCCCTTTCTAGCAGCTGTTTCTTCTTCTTTCATCCTTTATCAACCCAATAGGTTTTAGGTCCTTAACCAACTCACTTCAAACCACCGTATCCTTAAATATCCCGTGCAGCTTCGTCCATGTCCTCCCCATATTATCCAGTTGTTTCTAATTCTACTCTCCATGCATTTTTGGTTCTTACACTGTTTATTTTGCCCTGTGAATTCAAGCCTTTCTAGTTATGCTATTCTCAGGTTTTCTGTGTTGTCCTCTCCAATGCTAGTGACTCTTTCTTCATATCTTGATTCACTGGAAACTGTTTACTCCTCTTCACCAGCTCCACATTTGTGATTCTTTCATACCATTTTAGACATTTTATTTTGTGAAGGTGCCAATTTATAAATTAATTACTTTTATACAGCTGTTCCCCTCCCCGATCTATTACAAAATGAAGTTCTTATTTTCAGTCTGATCATGCACTCACGAACACTTTGTTGCTGCCCATGCAGACATCATCCATGAACTTGTCCCACTGTCTTCATAGAACTGGCTCACAATAACTCATCTTGTATCCACCTTGCACACATTTCTGAATATCGGCACACATACACATATCATTATGTGTCATGCTTATAAGTGTGAACAGCCATGATTTGCCATCTCACACAATCACCAATCTTCTGATACAGATTACGCCATGAACACACACAAGAACAAGCACAAATGTTAAACACACACGCTCCTCCCCAAGATCACACACATGATATCCTTTCAATCAGTCAAACTGTTTGATGGAAGAAGCTTTCAAGTAAACCCAAATAAAAACAATACTGGAAGAATACAGATAGAAGAAAAGCCATAATATAAACCAAAATAAAAAAGAACATCCATCCATCAATCATGTGCCATGCCGGTATGCGTGGGCGGTCATGTTTATCCATCTCACTTGATCACCAGAGTCATGGATCAGCTCCGTGTTTGTGTCTTGACTATGTCATGTGGCCAAGCCATCCAGGTATTTACTTCTCAGTCTTCCCTTTGGTCTCTTCTCTTCGATCTTGCCAGCTGTCACCAAGTTCTCCAATTAATTTCTTCTCATAACATGTCAAAACAATTTTGACTGTCTTCGTCTAATGTCTCTAATTAGTTTACGATCCTCATTTGTTTCTTACAGGACTTGTTCATTGGTTTTTCTGTCTGTCCACGGTATTCTTTGCACTTTCCTCAGAAACCACATTTCCACAGCCATCAGATGTTTTCAGCTTGTCTGCCCATAGTCCACGCTTCACATCCATATAAAAGTACAGGTTCTATGTAGCACTTCAACACTCTTTTTCTCGTTTCGATTGATATCTTTTTATTGGTCAGTATGTTTTTCATCTTGTAAAAGGCTACCTTCGCAATGGCAATTCTTGTTCTAATCTCTTCAAGGCATCTCCCATCTGATCTTATGACTGTTCCCCGATAACTGTACCGATTCACTTGTTTAATAATATGTCCATTTACTTGTATATTATATTGTGGTCGCACAACAAAATTTTCTTGGTATCTGTAAAGAAGGTAGTTTGCCAATGCTTTCCTTCTTAGGAGTAACCATTATGGTCAATGACTGTAGCCATTGTCTCCTCAAAGAAGAGATCCTCTGCCTACTGTCGTGAAGCTCGAGACCATAACCTACAACTATCTGTTGGCTGCTCTTCAACTTCATCCACCACCTGCACCCATGGCTTCACGTAACCCTGATCGGGAGGATAAACAAGTACTCCACCTTGTCCAAGGGTGTCCCGTAGGCTAGAGGAGGGAAGGAGGCACATTACTTCTAATTTGATAGGGGATACCCCTACCCCCGCAACCCGAAAAAAAGATAACATAGGTTGAACAAAAACCTTACTATAAACCAATATAAAAAATATTGGAAGAATATAGATCACAGAAAATCTATTATTTAAACCCAAATAACAATGAATATATATAGAAGAAAAGCCAAAATGTAAACCCAAATAAAAAGAATATAAATGGAAGAAAAGCCATAATATAAACCCAAATAAAACAGAATATAAATAGAAGAAAAGCCACAATATAAACCAAAATAAAACAATCAGAATTCAGCTCAGGTTATTTCCCCTTGCCAAACATGAACATACACACATGGTAACCTCCCCTTGCCAAACAAAAATAGACATGGTAACCTTCCACTTAGTGACACAAACTTACGGTTGCATTGTACCCTTGGTGAGATCTTCATGTGCCTTTTTACTTTCCTTGAACAGCATCCTGAAGATATAGCAATGGAAAAACACCCATGAAAATGCAGGAGTGTGTTTTCTACACCAAGAACGATCTGTATATGTGTAGTCTGCCAGTGGTTCTCTAACTTTCTGCCCCAAGCAGCAGCACTTGTTGCGTAGCAAACTTGTAATAATAACTGACTGGGCCTAAAGTAACAACTAGGACATAAACATTTAAAGAGACAACAAACAGTTTTGGAAACAATAAACATGTACGACTATATTGTCTCTGGCTGTTCACATTTGAAAAACTTAAGAATGGATGGTTGTGGGATGGGTGGTTGTGGGATGGGCGGTAGCGGGATGGGTGGTTGTGGAATGGGTGGTTGTGTGATGGGCGGTTGTGTGATGGGCGGTTGTGTGATGGGCGGTTGTGTGACGGGCAATTGTGGGATGATTGGTTGTGAAATGGGTTGTTGTGTAATGGGTGGTTGTGGAATGGGTGGTTGTGGAATGAATGGTTAAGGATTGGGTGGTTGTGGGGGGATTAATGGTGGTGGATTAGGAATGGGTGGTTGTGGATTAGATTGCTGTGGAATGGATAACTGCAGATTAGATTGCTGTGGAATGGAAACAAGATCTGAAATTGGGCTGTGTTGAAGAAAGCTGGAATCTGGCATGAAGTGTGGCATCAGGAGCCTGAAATGAAGTGTGGCATCAGGAGCCTGACATGAAGTGTGACATCAGGAGGACAGATCACTCGAGAGAACAAGACAGCTGCATACACAACCTGTGTGGCTGTTCAGCAACATGGTGGAGACATGGCTGATTCAGCAACATGGTGCAGGTGTGGCTGATTCAGCAACATGGTGGAGAAGTGGCTGATTCAGCAACATGGTGCAGAAGTGGCTGATTCAGCAACATAGTGCAGGTGTGACTGATTCAGCAACATGGTGCAGAAGTGGCTGATTCAGCAACATGGTGCAGGTGTGACTGATTCAGCAACATGGTGCAGAAGTGGCTGATTCAGCAACATGGGAGCCGTGGCCGAGAGGTTACAGTATTGGCATCACAAGCAGATCAAATACTCCAAGGCTGGCCCGAACACAACACATCTGGACAAACCTTCTGGCCTAGAGAAACGACAGTGGAAGATAAACTCTAGGATCACTAAAAAAGACAGTTAATTTCATACAGGAGACAACATTGCAGATATAGACAAATTTCAAGAAATAAAAAAAAATAAATAAATAAACGTAGGTGAGCATCTAGCCGCTACACTATTGCGGCTCTCATGCTGCAAATAAGGGCAAGATAAACACCCTAGAACAATATACAGAATATATGATGAATGCAAAAGAAACTCATTTGTAGAGCTACTTCTGCACTTCGCAGCAAATCAAGAGCTCCTTACAAGACACCATAGCGTCAACATCATAGCTGATACAAAAGCCACAAACTCACCGTGTCTGCATCCATCCTGGTGGCCACATAGGTTTTATTTCTGAATCCAAAAATGCCTTCAGATATTCCTCGGCTGTTTGATTACGAGATTTGCATGTGTTGAAGAGCTTCATCTTTGTCGATACAATATCCAACAACAAATCCCTGTGAAATAACACATGAATATTAAATTATATTATGGCTCCATTTGTTACATCCGTGGCGAAGGGGTTACAGACAGTTCGTAATCCCGCATACCCGCGTTCGAAACACAGCTGCAGGCGATTTGGCAGCAGACCGCCTTGCGTTGGGTGTTGGTTGTTCAGAAAGCGATGGCAAACTACTAACGCAAACTTGCCAAGAGATCACAAACAGCCAAAAATGCTGGGGTTGACTGCGACATCCTGTAAAGGATAAGCAACTAACTTTTTGTTACATACCAAACTTGGAAGAAAAATAATGTACTAATACACTCCATTTCTTTGTATGAAAATAGAACAGTAATAACAAACAAACTAGCGATTCTATCTATTCCTAACAAACAAACTAGCGATTCTATCTATTCCTGTATGGATGGTGGATCCGGGATGTGCATTTGTCATTAAATTAACAACAAAAAACTAAATCTTGAGTTTAGTTGCACAATATAAACCTGATGATTGAGTTTATATGCATAGTATATATGACTGACTGGCAACTTGCCGTCTTAATAGACGATAGTTTGTAAAATGGAGGTAGCACAAAGCCTGGGCTGAATTTAGAGACCGTGTATTGCCCATGGAGCATGATACCTCTCTCGGCCTGCCTCATTTATTTCAGTGGAAAGTAACATCAATATGTCTGGAACAAGACCAGCTACAGAAGCTGCCGATCAGCAAAGCAATGCTCTAACTGTCTGCCTGTCAGAGCTTCAATCCTAGACCAGTTGCCGACCAAGGCTTAGGGCCTGATCTGCCCTGCCATGATATTTAATCTTTAGCTTGCATTTTCTTGCAACAGGAAAAGGCTTGAACCCTCTCAATTGCGCTCCTCCGCCCAAAGCCGTTGGCACAATGTGAGGCACCTGGTTTGGTAGGAGACCGGTGGTACAATTGGAAAGGGTATGGCTGCAATCAAATGTACCTTGTACACATTGTGTTTCCACTATAATGTGGCATGTTAAGTATGTGGCACTAGCTCAATATATATATATATATATATATATATATATATATATATATATATATATATATATATATATATATATATATATATATATGGAAAAAAAAAACTGGTCTCCAGCAAAAAAGAAAGATATAGGAGCATTGGAGACCAAAACACAAACCCACAAATGATGATACAAACTTAAAGGGATCAATGCTGAGATACTGTACCTATAATTCATTATTAAACCTTTGAAATGTGTCCCTTGCCTTACCTAATTTCTGAGCTCCATTGAAATTTCCGCCGTGGACCTCTTGGTTTCTTCCTGCCATCAGTTCTTTCCTCTTCTTCACTTTCTGTTGAGGCTTCCTCTCTCACGTCTGTTACTTCATCCTTAAGCTCAGACTCACTTCTGAAAAATTTGTTGTGAGGAGGAAAATGTATTATTGCAGTCTCTCATCATGAATGACATCTATGGGAGGTTTCATGAGTTCTTGTATCTTCTCTCATTATGAATGACATCTATGGGAGGTTTCATGAGTTCTTGTATCTTCTCTCATCATGAGTGACATCTATGGGAGGTTTCATGAGTTCATGTATCTTCTCTCATCATGAATGACATCTATGGGAGGTTTCATGAGTTCATGTACCTTCTCTCATCATGAATGACATCTATGGGAGGTTTCATGAGTTCTTGTATCTTCTCCTTATTTGTTGTTCTTTGCATTTGTGTAAGGTTTGCCTCTCATGGACAGATTCCATTGACGGTAATGGGCGCTACCTACCTGTAGGTTTTCTTTTCCTAAAAGTTTTGCCACGGCAGTAGCCTTAAAGCCTACTGTCTGCAATTTCCAACTGCCGTAGGATTTTTAACATGCACATGGGACATCCTGATTTGTTCACCCTTATTCGAGAAGTCTAGGTTTATGATCTAACTACCCAAGAGATCAGGAGATATATGATATCTGTAGGCACCAGTGGTTCTTGGAACATTTCCCAACCCTATGCTGGGATAGAACCCTGTGCCTTCTGAGTCTATCGTGGACATCATGAACTCTTCTGCAAACCTGTTTGTTTTATATAGATTTATAAATGTGCTTTATTATAAATGTGCTTAGGATTCAAAATGGCACCTCTTGTGTTTGAGATACCACTATTGAAACTGCTTGACTATCTGTTCATCTACAGGAGTAAATCTTCGTACATTACTACATAACTTCTCGTTCGTTACCACTGAAATTAGTCTAGGTACCTGTGATCAGCTATTTACTGTGTGTATTAAGTAAATCGCTGTGTGTTATTTCATCTGTTTGCTCTGAGCATACTAAAGAACGAACAAACATAGTTTATTTTCAAAGGGTCACAAATTGGGCACGCAGGCCCGTCTTACTTTCGGCCCTTCCAATCACCCATCTTTCGTATATAAATTCAGAACTCGGGTGTGCAATCATCATCAGGTGCTAACCGGGGTATGTTGGAACTATTGTGCATGTGGACACAGGGAAAAAAACATGGTCAAATGAAAGTTGTGAATATAAACAATGCATATTACCATGTTATGAGACAGGCAGACACATGAACATTCATAAACACATACATACAATCCTGCATATATACGTACATCATTTACGCAAACTCTCACAGTTATTCCCCCACTCAATAACACACAAATACACAAAGAAATCTAGCTAGATATTTTAGCATGTCACACTGTATCAGAACATCAACTGCATATTACCGTTTTTTTCCTCGACATTTTCAATGTTCATACATGATCACAAGTGAGAAAATGTTACTATAAAACTTCTCCTATATGACCACCGCAATTAGTTTGAAGAAAGACTTTTTATTATAATTTTTTTCAGGTATTAATAGCTGCAGAAAAAAAGAAGCCAAGGAAGAAAACAAGCTTCAAACACACAAATTGACGAATGAAGAAAGAAAAGAGGTGAAAAAGACAGAAGAAGAAAAAGCAATGACTAAAAAAAAGAAAGAAGATAGTGTTAAATCTTGTTTAAAAACAACAAAAGTCCAAACTGGCACATACTTGGCTCTCTGTACTTCAAGCTCATGTTGCTCCTCCAGGCCTGGCATCACTTTTATGATGGCTGCTCAGAAGAGAAACAACAATCATTGTCACACATGTCGGAAAGTATCTGTCATAGTGTATCATTCATATGCCAGAGTATATGTCAGTGTCATACCAGAGAGTGTCACAGAATGTTATATGCCAAACAGTATCTGTCACAGAGTGGTATATTCAAGAGAGTGTCTGTCACTGAATGTCATATGTCAGAGAGTATCTGTCAGAATGCCATATGCCAAAGAGTGTTAAATTCAAGAGAGTAATTGTCAGAATGCCATATGCCAAAGAGTGTTAAATTCAAGAGAGTAATTGTCAGAATGCCATATGCCAAAGAGTGTTAAATTCAAGAGAGTAATTGTCAGAATGTCATATGCCAAAGAGTATCTGTCAGAATGTCATATGCCAAAGAGTATCTGTCACAGAATGTCATATGCCAGACAGTACCTGTCTGTGTTATATGTCAGAGAGTATCTGTCAGAATGTCATATGCCAGATCTGTCAGAGAAGAGAGAAGGAAAGATAATACACAGATAGAAAAATGATGAAAGGAAGGTAGACAGAAAAACATGGAAGGAAGAAAAGATAATACATAGATAGAAAATGATGGAAGGAAGGAAGACAGAAAAACATGGAAGCAAGGAATGAAGGCAGTAGAAAAACCACGAAGACATAAGTAGAAAAATAGGAAGGAAGATAGAAGAAAAACCAGAAAGAAAGGTAGACTGGTAGAAAAACCAGGAAGGAAGAATAACCAGGAGGCAGGTAACTACAAAAAACCAGAAAGGAAGGTTAAAGTTAATTGTGTATCCTTTACAGGACATTGCAGTCAACCCCTGCATTGTTTGGCTGTTTGTGATTCCTTGAAAGTTCATGTTCAGTAGTTTGCCACTGCTTTCTGAACGACCAGCACTCATACCATTTTATAAAAACCAAAGCATGGCGATCTGCGGGATGAGAAACTGCCTCCATAACTCCTTCACCATACAGCTGGCCAGTAGATTGGTAGAAAAACCAGGTAGAAAGGTAGGTAGGAAAACTAGAATTGAAAGCATCCTGCTAAATAATAAACTGGAAAGGTGACCCACCGTCCTTGAGTTTCTGCATAGGCAACTTAAGTTGCCCCTCCTGCTGGGACTCCCTGAGTTTTTTAGCCCGACGGTGAAGAGTAAACTTTCCACAAGGCAGGTGCTCCCCAAGATGGTTGAATATGGCCGTCCGACTTCCCCATGGCAAGTTACGTGAACCAAGATCAATACTGAAATAAAAATATACACAAGGTATTCAATTAATGTGTGGATTATCTGATTTAGATGTGTTAACAGATATTAATGTAATTAAAATACAGGAGAGAATGAAAGAGAGAGAGAGCTAGGAATGAAGGGATGAAGAAAGAGGAGCGGGGAGAATATGAGAAGAGAGATAGAGAGAGTGAGATAGACAGGGCAAAGAGGGAGGAGATAGAAAGCCAGGAGGGACACAGAGGTGTTTCCAAGGCAACAGGACCAGGTTCTATACTGGCCAAGAACTACTGACATGTCTTAGTCGTGCATCCTGGTCAACAGGTACCTTCAGGGTCCTGACTAATGTCAGTAGGATCGCTGATTCCTCTGAAATTGGAGAGTATCTGCCTGCACGGCAAGGAACCACCAGTCTGCACACCAATAAGCTAGACATAGGACAACGGATACTCTCGCAAACCTCGCTCCGGTATGACATCACACTGATGTTGGGCAACAGGATGTCACCATCCGAGATACAGGACGTCAAGCTGGAGTTCACAGCCAGCGAACGCAAGCAAGAGAACCAGGAGAGATAGCAGAGAGGGAAGAAAGAGAGAGGAGGAAAAGAATAAACAAGGCAGGGAAAGAGAGGGGGATGCACTTAGACACACATCCCACTTTGATCCTGTATACTAATTTGTAATTTTAAAAAAAAACATTCAAAATGTGACATAAAAAGACGTATATGATAAAGACAAGTGCAGCAAGCTAAGGAAAATTCAGATCTAAGACACACAAAAGATGCAATACACACCCAAGTTAATCAACGAGAACAAAATAATTAAACATTCTCTTGGTTACATTCTGTGTTATTTATATTTTCCTGTAGTTGTGTCTGTGTGTGTTTGTTTTGTATGTGCTGATAAAGGCTTTTTGTTACTTGTGGTCATGTTCTAGTAAAGATTACCGTCTCTTCTCAGTTTTGGTGATTAATTCATTAGGTGACATATAGTGACACATATATAACAATTGTAGTGGAATGTATTGGGTTACATAGTGACAGACAGATAACAATTTTAGTGGAATGTATTGGGTTACATAGTGACAGACAGATAACAATTATAGTGGAATGTATTGGGTTACATACAGAGACATATATATAACAATTATAGTGGAATGTATTGGGTTATATACAGTGACACATATATAACAATTATAGTGGAATGTATTGGGTTACATACAATGGCAAATATATAACAATTGTAGTGGAATGTATTGGGTTACATATAGTGACACATATATATAACAATTGTAGTGGAATGTATTGGGTTACACATAGTGACATATACATAACAATTGTAGTGGAATGTATTGGGTTACATATAGTGACACATATATATAACAATTGTAGTGGAATGTATTGGGTTACATATAGTGACACATATATATAACAATTGTAGTGGAATGTATTGGGTTACATATAGTGACACATATATATAACAATTGTAGTGGAATGTATTGGGTTACATATAGTGACATATACATAACAATTGTAGTGGAATGTATTGGGTTACATATAGTGACACATATATATAACAATTGTAGTGGAATGTATTGGGTTACATATAGTGACATATATATAACAATTGTAGTGGAATGTATTGGGTTACATATAGTGACACATATATATAACAATTGTAGTGGAATGTATTGGGTTACATATAGTGACATATACATAACAATTGTAGTGGAATGTATTGGGTTACATATAGTGACATATAAATAACAATTGTAGTGGAATGTATTGGGTTACACATAGTGACATATATATATAACAATTGTAGTGGAATGTATTGGGTTACACATAGTGACATATATATATAACAATTGTAGTGGAATGTATTGGGTTACACATAGTGACATATATATATAACAATTGTAGTGGAATGTATTGGGTTACACATAGTGACATATATATATAACAATTGTAGTGGAATGTATTGGGTTACATATAGTGACACATATATATAACAATTGTAGTGGAATGTATTGGGTTACATATAGTGACACATATATATAACAATTGTAGTGGAATGTATTGGGTTACACATAGTGACATATATATATAACAATTGTAGTGGAATGTATTGGGTTACATATAGTGACATATATATAACAATTGTAGTGGAATGTATTGGGTTACATATAGTGACATATATATAACAATTGTAGTGGAATGTATTGGGTTACATATAGTGACACATATATAACAATTGTAGTGGAATGTATTGGGTTACATACAGAGACACATATATAACAATTATAGTGGAATGTATTGGGTTACATATAGTGACACATATATAACAATTGTAGTGGAATGTATTGGGTTACATACAGAGACACATATATAACAATTGTAGTGGAATGTATTGGGTTACATAGTGACAGACAGATAACAATTGTAGTGGAGTGTATTGGGTTACATACAGTGACACACAGATAACAATTATAGTGGAATGCAAACAAGAAAAAAAACATATACAGTGCAGACCTGATAAGGCGAACTCACCTGGGGACCCAAGAAATAGTTCTTCTCATCAGAAATTCCTCTTATAAGGTTCAAGCATATAGTAATGCATTTACAATGTACAACACAAAGTGTTCTTGGCAACAGAAATTTGCCACATTCGAGATCGCCTTAAGTGGTTTGCACTGTACACAGCTGCACCACATACTCTTAATAATAACTGCAGAATCAATTATCCTTGATTCAAATTGCTGAATCACATGTTTTATATACCAGCTGCAGAATCACATACTTGATTTCAACTGATATATTACATATGTATCAATCAATGAGGTGCCATCTCCAAATTAAAAGTTGGATGCAATGGATCGCCAACACTAAACTATACTATACTAGGTATAGTATTCAACCTGTTCTACTATGTATATAAGGTGCGGGAGGGAGTCAACACATGAAATGATCCATGCCATCGGAGATCGTAATTTGTGGAGAAGGATGATTGCCCATGCCAGTAGGCAAGGCACTTGATGATATATATATATAAGGGGGTCTCTGAGGTGAAATGGTCAAACTGCCTGCCTTGCACTCCCAAAGGCATGAGTTCATTCTCAAACTCAATTTTCTTTTGCGATCCCTGGGGGTCATCACTGACGCTACAGCTGCTCTGCAGAAAGAGACCGAGCCATATGGGATAAGACCTGGTGCAATGAAGTCGACATTCTTGCCTGTAAATCTCGTTAAAACCCACTTTGTATATAAACTACTGTATCATGTGCTATTTATACCGAATGTTGCATCACATACTCTTGACACCAACTAGTTAATTGTGTGTTATTTTATGGGACATTGCAATCCCTGCAGTAGTTTTTGGCCGGTTGTGATTTTCTAGACAATTTTACGTTAAAAAATGTGCCTTTGCCTTCTGAACGACTGATACTATTGTGAAAATCAATACAAGGCAATACTGCTCACAACACATTCTAAGTTAACATCAGCAACCAACAAAAGGCAAACTCACTCCAAGAGAAGCTTGTTAACTACATCAGAGAAGAATCTCAGCTTCTTTTCTTTACTTTCCTTGGCTTCCTGAAATTACAGACATGTTTATCAACAATTAACTCATTCAACACCACGTAACACACCATATGTTCATTGGTTACTCCATACATAAACATCCATAATCCACCACAATGCATAAACACCCATAATCCACCACCATACATAAACAACCATAATCCACCACCATACATAAACACCCACAATCCACCATCATACATAAACACCCATAATCCACCACCATACATAAACACCCATAATCCACCACCATACATAAACACCCATAATCCACCAAATAATATCTTGTATCATCAGAAACATGGAGAATTACTAAAATAACCACTAATAAAACACAAAAATTCATTAACTGGTGCAAACACAAACATTCAATAACTTGTGCAAACACAAAAAATCATTAACTGGTGCAAACACAAACATTCATCAACTGGTGCAAACACAAACATTCATTAACTGGTGCAAACACAAACATTCATTAACTGGTGCAAACACAAACATTCATTAGCTGGTGCAAACACAAACATTCATCAGCTGGTGCAAACACAAACATTCATCAGCTGGTGCAAACACAAACATTCATCAACTGGTGCAAACACAAACATTCATTAACTGGTGCAAACACAAACATTCATTAACTGGTGCAAACACAAACATTCATTAACTGGTGCAAACACAAACATTCATTAACTGGTGCAAACACAAACATTCATTAACTGGTGCAATCACAAACATTCCTTAACTGGTGCAAACACAAACTGCAAACACAAACATTCATCAACTGGTGCAAACACAAACATTCATCAACTGGTGCAAACACAAATATTCATCAACTGGTGCAAACACAAACATTCATCAACTGGTGCAAACACACACATTCATCAACTGGTGCAAACACAAACATGCATCAACTGGTGCAAACACAAACATTCATTAACTGGTGCAAACACAAACATTCATTAACTGGTGCAAACACAAACATTCATTAACTGGTGCAAACACAAACATTCATTAACTGGTGCAAACACAAACATTCATTAACTGGTGCAAACACAAACATTCATTAACTGGTGCAAACACAAACATTCATCAACTGGTGCAACCACAAACATTCATCAACTGGTGCAAACACAAACATTCATTAACTGGTGCAAACACAAACATTCATTAGCTGGTGCAAACACAAACATTCATCAGCTGGTGCAAACACAAACATTCATCATCTGGTGCAAACACAAACATTCATCAACTGGTGCAAACACAAACATTCATCAACTGGTGCAAACACAAACATTCATTAACTGGTGCAAACACAAACATTCATTAACTGGTGCAAACACAAACATTCATTAACTGGTGCAATCACAAACATTCATTAACTGGTGCAAACACAAACATCCATCAACTGGTGCAAACACAAACAGTCATCAACTGGTGCAAACACAAACATTCATCAACTGGTGCAAACACAAACATTCATTAACTGGTGCAAACACAAACATTCATTAACTGGTGCAATCACAAACATTCATTAACTGGTGCAAACACAAACATCCATCAACTGGTGCAAACACAAACAGTCATCAACTGGTGCAAACACAAACATTCATCAACTGGTGCAAACACAAACATTCATCAACTGGTGCAAACACAAACATTCATTAACTGGTGCAAACACAAACATTCATTAACTGGTGCAAACACAAACATTCATTAACTGGTGCAAACACAAACATTCATTAACTGGTGCAAACACAAACATTCATTAACTGGTGCAAACACAAACATTCATCAACTGGTGCAACCACAAACATTCATCAACTGGTGCAAACACAAACATTCATTAGCTGGTGCAAACACAAACATTCATTAGCTGGTGCAAACACAAACATTCATCAGCTGGTGCAAACACAAACATTCATCATCTGGTGCAAACACAAACATTCATCAACTGGTGCAAACACAAACATTCATCAACTGGTGCAAACACAAACATTCATTAACTGGTGCAAACACAAACATTCATTAACTGGTGCAAATACAAACATTCATCAACTGGTGCAAACACAAACATTCATCAACTGGTGCAAACACAAACATTCATTAACTGGTGCAAACACAAACATTCATTAACTGGTGCAAACACAAACATTCATTAACTGGTGCAAACACAAACATTCATCAACTGGTGCAAACACAAACATTCATCAACTGGTGCAAACACAAAATAGAAAGACTAAACTGATATGACAGAATCACTTATATGCTCTGATGCTAACAAAACATTTTGAAGTTAACATTACAAACCAACAAAAGACTCACTCCAAGTTAAGCTTGTTAACTCCATGATCTCAGCTTCTTTTCTTTACTTTCCTCTTTGTAAATATGCATTTGTTATTTTTAACGTACTTTTATTGTGTGCTCGATCTGGAGCTGACCATCACGTCCTGTAAAGGATATGCAACTAACTTTTATGGGACATTATTGCCATGCACAAGCTGTACTCACCTGCTTTATGTTCTCAACCAATTCCAACAGCTCGGGTGGTAATTGGGGTGGAAGAAGTGTATTCTTTTCAGCCGACTGATTATCCCCCTTGCCTTCATCGCCTGATTTGCTGGAGGAATCTTCTTGTAGTATAGGATCCGGTGCCTCCTGAAACAGCATCAAAGCAACAAGGAAATGTACATCTATCATCATCATCAAGTGCTTTGTCGATTGACACAGGCAATCATGCTTTTCCACATCTCATAAATAAACACACATAGTATTGTTTGGCGCTCACAGAAGGAGAAGACGGAAGTAGAGACTAGAGGACGCACTAGAAAACATAAAATTTGAAAGCTATAGTTACCAACCGGGATGTGAACCTGTCACCTCCAAATGGCAACAGCGCCTCACTGCAGGAACAAGTGTACTTCGACGTATGACCAACTAGACACTCCAAAAAAAGTGTCTTCATTAGTCATGTCTATCATACACATGAACCTACAACTATGGAATACGGACAGAATTCATATCAAACCACTGAGATAGCACCATAGGTCTCATAATTTATATTAAACCAGCACAGGTCAAATAACAAACACAACGGACAATTATGCTGTGTCGAGTATTAACAAACATTTAAAGAAGAGAAATGATTGGTCGGTTCTAATACTGCTGTAAACCACTACTGTAGATGTTGTATGCAGTTTGATTGACTGACCCAAAAATAAGAGTTATGTAACCAGCAAATGAAGACTAACCTGTGTGGGGTCAGGAACCTTGTGGATGTCATCTGCAGCCTGATTGGCCAGTGGCAGTGTAGTAGCTTTGGTGGGAGTGATCGTGGCAAACGGACTTGCAGGCACCACTGAAGGCGTGGCCGCATTAGCAGGTGGAACTGACGGAGTGACTGTCTCTTTCTGAGGTACAGAATTAGGTGCTGATTTTTGCCTAAGCAAACAAACCAAACATGTATTTTTAATAATACATTACTTTTCTGTTATAAAAGCAGGTCTAAGCAGATAGAATAAATATTTAATTTTATGAGAAGTTAATTCAAATTCCTGGGAAGTTAAAATATTCTTATCTACTTGATGTCGTTTTATCCTCAGCTTCTTTTGGAATGACGGAGTAAGAAATTTTTGTATTCAGCTAATTGACTTGCTAATTGTCGTTCCGTTCTTCTTATGTAAGTTGTATGGCAGTGGCATTGGAATTGATCAATACAGTTTGATTTGGTGTATTGGGGTAATAGTTCTCTCAGACACCAGGGTCGATATTAAGCCATGTTTGTATCGGACCAATGCAAAGCTGCTGAAGTTGAGGTATTGACCTATTCCGTTTCGGAAGATTAATGTCTGGATATTGCCAGCCTCTTGATGTAGGATTCCATCCATCCATCCATCATGTGCCATGCCGGTAAGCGTGGGCGGTCATGTTCTGCCATCTCACTCGATCACCAGAGTCGTGGATCAGCTCCGTGTTTCTGTCTCGACCATGCCACAAGGCCAAGCCATCCAGGTACTTGCTTCTAGGTCTTCCCCTTGGTCTGTTCCCCTCGATCTTACCAGTTGTCACCAAATTCTCCAATCCATTCCTTCTCATAACATGCCCAAAAAATTTTGACTGTCTACGTCTAATTTCTCTAATCAATTTACGATCTTCATTTGTTTCTTGAAGGACTTGTTCATTGGTCTTTCTGGCTGTCCATGGTATTCTTTGCATTTTCCTCAGAAACCACATCTCTACAGCCATCAGATGTTTTTCAGCCTGACTGCTCATTGTCCACGCTTCACATCCATACAAAAGTACAGGTTCAATGTAGCATCTCAACACTCTTTTTCTTGTTTCAATTGACATCTTTTTATTGGTCAATATGTTTTTCATCTTGCTAAAGGCTACTTTTGCCATGGCGATGTAGGATTAAGTTGTCTAAAGAAACAATAAGATTTCATTATTATGGACAAAGAAATGTTCATGTGGGCTTGGTTCATGCATCTGCTCGCTGTCTGCTCTTAGTGATGATTTATATATTGCCCACAGAGACACAGAGGTGTTTCCAATGTCAGGTCGAGATTATATGAAAGCAGTTGTATGGAAAATGTTAGCATTTATAAGATGTGTAGTGCCAAAATTAAAGATGACTATTTTCAACTTACAGTTTTAATCTTTCTAAGTTCTTCAGTTTTTTCTTTTTGAAAATATTGTCTCTGTCCTCAAGGCCAGAATGTCTCTTTCTCTGCTGCTTCTCACCCTCCTTATTTTGTAGCTGTTTTTTCCGCTGAAAGACAAATTAAACAAAAGCTGAATAAATTAAATCAAAACACATCAATAATGAATAAAGAATATGCCCCTAGAATCATGCAACAAGTGTAAAGTTTACAATGCTGGGGAAATCATATGGCAATCAAAATTTCCACCATGTTACTATGTGAACATGTGTATGGTATATTTCAGCTTGGAGAATTTGTCTGATTTATTTGTGTGATGGGTGAAAGTTATTATGCCTTTTTAAAGCAACTGTCAGGATGGCAAGGTGCCAATGTGTGATTTATGCAGTATGTACCTGATGAAACAAAAATATGCTAGGCAATAAATCATGCAATCTACTTTTTGTGTCTTTGTTATTCAAATTCTAATAATATTTTATTTCGGTCTGAAAATGTTAACTTTTTCTTCTCCATCATGGGAGAGGCTATATGGTGAAGTGGTTAAGTGGCCTGTCGCATGCTCTGACGGCAGTAAGTTTGTTCCATGGTGTGTGTCGTTCAAACCACAAGTGCAGTTTTTCAGTAGATTCCTGGGGATCATCGCTGGAGTTACAGAGTTTGTGCTTTGTGTGATGTTCCTGGCAAGCGGCTCGCCGTTCAACGCAGAGATGGCGTCAGGTGGTGTAAACCCGGTGTAATAAAGTCAATTTTCTCAACTTTCTTCTTTTTTTCTCTTTCCAAATCAGCAGTTGAAGAGGCAGACTGCGGTGTTGTATGAGATTCTCAACTCACACAGATTAGTGTTAACACAGAATGGTGTTGTATGAATTTCTCAACTCACACAGATCAGTGTTAACACAGAATGGTGTTGTATGAATTTCTCAACTCACACAGATAAGTGTTAATACAGAATGGTGTTGTATGAATTTCTCAACTCATACAAACCAGTGTTAACACAGAATGGTGTTGTATGAATTTCTCAACTCACACAGATCAGTGTTAACACAGAATGGTGTTGTATGAATTTCTCAACTCACACAGATTAGTGTTAACACAGAATGGTGTTGAATGAATTTCTCAACTCACACAGATTAGTGTTAACACAGAATGGTGTTGAATGAATTTCTCAACTCACACAGATCAGTGTTAACACAGAATGGTGTTGTATGAATTTCTCAACTCACACAGATAAGTGTTAATACAGAATGGTGTTGTATGAATTTCTCAACTCATACAAACCAGTGTTAACACAGAATGGTGTTGTATGAATTTCTCAACTCACACAGATCAGTGTTAACACAGAATGGTGTTGTATGAATTTCTCAACTCACACAGACCAGTGTTAACACAGATTGGTGTTGTATGAATTTCTCAACTCACACAGATCAGTGTTAACATAGAATGGTATTGTATGAATTTCTCAACTCACACAGATCAGTGTTAACCCTTTACCAGGCAGAACGTCCATTTCCGTCCAGTCGCTTAAACGGGCAGATCGCCTGAAACCGTCCGATACTATTATGCATTGTAAAAACGCGATCTCTCAGCATTCCGATACTTCCGACGGCTACTTTCGCAGATAGCTTGACAACGTGGCCGCCATTTGTAAGCGCCTACTATGAATTTGAACAGACTTTTTTTGATAGTTTTCGGGGTTTTTATGCTTAGTTTTTCAAAACAGATTTCGGCGATTCTTCAAGTGATAGCCGAGATTTCGCTAGGTTCAATTTAAGTGACATTAAAGGGCACGAAGTTGACTATTAATCGGAGCTAGATATCAGTGAAAAGCGTTACTTTGCATTAGCAGTCTTGAGTTGGACTTTAAAGAAAGTGATTATGATTCATGAGAAGAGAGGCATTGGAGAACATCGTAACAACTGGAAAGATCGAGGGGAAGAGAGGCAGAGGTAGACCAAGAGAAGTGATGCTGGATGGATTGAGGCGGTGGCATGGAGGAATATCAGCAGCAGAGTTGATCCAGAAAACCAAAGACCGAGATCTATGGAGAGCCATGAACGCCTACGCCAGCCGGCACGGCACTTGATGATGATTATGATTCTGAAAATGTGTTTGTAAATTGCCGTATAGATGACGGAAAATCACAAACAATATGCTGTATTTCATAAATATTTGCGTTCATATATGGATTACCAACAACAATCACGTGAGTAACATATTCTGCATGCTTTTCCCTTCATTATGTTGTTTATTTCACTAAAATCGGTTGACTAACACCTTATTTGTGATGTTTTTACTAACGCAACCCGAAATTTTACCGAACCTGAAAAAATGTTGCCCGTTCAGGGCTAAAATACGGACAAGCGTCTGCCCTGTAAAGGGTTAACACAGAATGGTGTTGTGTGAATTTCTCAACTCACACAGACCAGTGTTAACACAGAATGGTGTTGTATGAATTTCTTGACTGAACACTATCACACCTAGTTGTGTACCCCAAAGGTCAACATATTTGACGTTGGCATTAGAGTAGTTTTTGCCTCATCTTGAGAGATTCCATCAAAGGTGAAGGACACTTCTACCCATGTATAGGTTCTGTCCCAACAATTTTGCCACAGTGGCAGCCTAATGTCTATTCCTTATGATTTCCAAATGCTTTGACATTTTTAAAGTGTAGACAATGCACACGGGACTCCTGATTTTTTGCCCTTATCTAAGAAGTCTTGGTATCCAATCACTACCCAAGAGATCAGGGGGACAAGTGTTATCATTAGATACCAATGGTTCTTGGACAAATTTTCAGCACTATGCTGGGTATCTCCTGATCTTGAGGTTGACACCATGACCTCTCAGCCATGGTTTCCTCCAGAATATATTAACAAAAATTACTTCTTTTAGTGGGTGCGTTAGCAAAACTAACAGCAACCTGCACCGATAAAGCAGTCAGGCACGGGCCCAATGCCCGTGCTTGTCACCTGTGAAAGTGATGGAATATTTGGCCACCTATTCCTCTGTGCAAGCAGGCCTACAAACTGTGACGGCGCTATCTCATCACAGACCCATAGCACGGAACCGCTGTGAGACAAATAATAATAATTATTATTATTAGCTACTTTTACCATAAGCAGACGTTGCCGTACCTTCATTGCCTTCATGGCCTTGAACTTCTTTGCAATTGCAGCTCCTGTTTCTTCCTCACTATCAGAATCCAACACTCTCTGTAGACAAACAATTTGTATTTATTTCGCAGACACCAGCCATATTATTAAAATTATAATTATACCATTATAGTTAAGCGTCTTGCAAAAACATGTCAAGAAAATTATTTTTTTAAACTAACTAAATAATTATTTTTTTAAATCTTGTACTTTCTTAACATGTGTGAAATGTCAATTGTCTTGCAAAAAAATTACACTCTTACAAACATACAAGATGGAAAGCATTGTCTGTGGTTGATATTTTCCAGCATTTGTGTTGGAAGGCCAGATTTTTCCACTTCTGCATTCTCTCAGTTACCTCCCTCTACCCGAGTACACAACTCACTTCAAGCCATTCTTTCTTTTGCTATCCTATGCAGCTCGACCTCAAGAGGTCAGCATGGCTAAATGGATAAGAGCACTTGCTCTCAAACTTCCAGTGTGCTGATGGTAAGGTAGTTCAACCTTTACATTGGTAAGCTGGACTAAAATGTTGACTTCTCATTTTTGACTTGGGGACGTAAATTACAAGTACCTCAGAAGTCGCGGGTGGGGGACCTGCCTGATCGCATGGGACACTATTAATAGGGAAATCTAGCCCAAATGTAAAAATTAATCCAGTGTGGACTATGCTTGAGTTCAAAACGAGTGAATGAAAAAAAAAAAGTTCTTATATTATTCATTTTTGTCTCTAAGTGCCAACTAGTCCATTTGACCTGTGGGTTCAAAACAAAGTTCATGCCACTATTCTCAGGTTTCTCCATGTATGTCCTACCCAGTGATCTCAGGTTTCTCCATCTATGTCCTACCCAGTGATCTCAGGTTTCTCCATGTATGTCCTACCCAGTGATCTCAGGTTTCTCCATGTATGTCCTACCCAGTGATCTCAGGTTTCTCCATGTATGTCCTACCCAGTGACAGTGTCTGTTTCTCACATTTTGATTCCTGGTGTTTGTCTAGTTCTCTCCGTGAACCCCCACATTGGTGATTCTGACATACCATTTTTGTCCTATTCTGCGCAGGCACCAATGAAAGCCAACTGTTATCAAACCTTTAATTTTTGTTTCTTCTGATTATAAATTTCACAAACAAAAAACAAACTAAAACTAATATGCAACCAACTTTAAATAACTGAACCTTAAATGGGGCCAGAATGTAAAAATAACAAGTGAAAGAAGAGATGTTTCACCATGCAGAGAAACTCTTATATCTGTTATGCATCCATTAGAAAGGGAAATCATTCTCTTCTACTGACTTACCTTTTTCTTTTTCTTGACCTCCTGTGTGCTAATGAATGCATCTGATGAATCTTCGTCCAGGTACCGGAAGTCAAGCTTGCCCTGGTTGATGTAGAACCCCCCATGCTGTGTCGTCATGATGGCAGGAACCACTTCGTCATGCTGCGAAGAAAAGAATGATCAAATGAAAACTACAGCAAAAATATTAGTGCATCTGCTGTGTTACCAAAGAACACAGCCAGTTTCCACAATATGGCTGCTATAGGAAAACACCTGGTGTGAGAGGAAGGCTAAGACAGACGTACACATGACAGGTAATAATAATGGAATTGTATGCACAGATGGGCTAATTGTGGTTTATTACAATGTTACTGCGTGTATGAACTGGAAATCAGAAGTGGGATAATTACTATCCACCAGGGACTTGATAGATAGAGAGACAGACAGATAGAGAGACAGACAGATAGATATACAGACAGACAGACAGACAGATATTTTCAAAGGGTTAAGAATTGGGCACGCAGGCCCGTCTGACATTCTGCCCTTCTCTTTTTTCCTCTCTTACATTATTTCATTCATTCATTCATTCATTCAGACAGACAGACAGACAAATAGAGAGATATATAGACAAAAAGATATAGATACAGATGAATGGATGGATGAATGGATTGACAGAGAGAATGGCTACTTACAGCCTCGGTGTTGTCAATAAATGGATCATCTTCATCATATCCCTCTCCTGGATCATAGTAGTCGTCCATCTCTTGTGTCCTCTTCCTCTTCCCAGAAAACAGCCCCTTTGGACCCTGGACAGATTAAAATCATAAATCTTCACTCTAACTGGCGGATCAAAATCAGAAATCTTCACTTTAACTGATAGATCATAATCAGAAATTATCACTCTGACAGATCAAAGTCAGAAATTTTCACTCTGACTGACAGATCAAATCAGAAATCTTCTCTCTGACTGACAAATCAAAATCAGAAATCTTCTCTCTGACAAATCAAAATCATAATTTTTCATTCTGACTGACAGATCAAAATCTGAAATCTTCACTATGACAGATCAAACTCAGAAATGTTCACTTTGATAGATCAAAATCAGAAATTTTAATTCTGACTAACAGATCAAAATCAGACATTTTCTCTCTGACAGATCAAAATCAGATCTTCACTTTAACTGACAGATCAAAAACAGAAATCTTCACTTTAACTGACAGATAAAAATCAGAAATCTTCACTCTGACAGATCAAAATCAGAAATCTTCACTCTTACAGACAGATCAAAATCAGAAATCTTCACTCTTACAGACAGATCAATATCAGAAATCTTCACTCTTACAGACAGATCAAAATCAGAAATCTTCTAACTGACAGATCAAAATCGAAAATCTTCATTCTAGTTGATAGACCAAAATAAGAAATTTTCACTCTGGCTGACGGATCAAAATAAGAAAACTTTGCTCTAATTGGCGGATCAAAATCAGAAATATTCACTCTGACACATCAAAATCAGAGATCTTCGCTCTATTTGCAGATCAAAATTAGAAATCTTCACTCTGACTGACGGACCAAAATCAGAAATCTTCACTCTGACTACTGGTTTAAAAACACCAAAGAAATGACAGTTAATGTAGATTTAATGTGCAGGTATCAGACTGAATTGCTGCAAAAGTCCACAATTCATAAAGTTATGTTATCTTCATACAAGGACAAACAGGTTTTGTGGGCAATGAAAACACTGCATTCCTCAGAGTGGGTTTGTCTGATGGCGAGGGACCCTGGTAATAGGGAAAGCTAATCCACACACAAAAACCAGTCCAGTGCACTAGAAGCAGTAGCACATGTGTGGACTACGCTTGAGTTCAAAGTGAGTGGACAAACACAAACAACTGCACTCCTTTGTCTTTGTGGTCTCTTACACAGATGCAACTTTTCCTGTGCATTCCTCATTCAGGGAAATATGTCACATTTAGTTATGCAGCTTGGAGATCAGTGTGTCCGACATCGGCATTAAGTTGTGTTTGTTTCCTTAGACATATTACATTCAGGGTAGGTTTGTTTCCCTTACTAATAATGTTGCCATGACATCAGCCTCATGACCTACTCTTTGTGATTTTCTGTGGCTGTGTCATCTTTAATGTGCACAACTGTTTCCATCTGTATCCGAGCAGACTAGTTATTCAATCTCACTACCCAAAAGATCAGAGGGAGTGCAATATTATATACCAGTGGTTCTTGGGAAAATGACCAGTGCTATGCTGAAATCGAACCTAATGCCTTCTGGACCTGCTATGGACACCATAACCTCAACCATAGATCCCCCAAATGTAACTCAATAGAAAGACAGACTATAAATTAATTGCATATCCTATACAAGACACCACAGTCCAACTCCAGAATTTTTTTTGGCTGTTTGTGATTTCTTGGCAAGTTTACGTTCAGTAGTTTGCCATTGCTTTCTGAATGATAGGTACTCATACCTATATGAAATCAACGCAAGACAGTTTTCTTCCATTTCACCCAAAGCTGTGTTTTAAACGCCATATGCGGGATTGCGAATTGCCTCCATAACCCCTTCACTACAGCACCAATTACTAAACCAAACTCAATGAGATAATTTTACAAAACGTGCACTACTATATAGATAACTTTACAAAACATGTGGACTAATAAACAGATAACTTTACAAAACATGTGCAGCAGTAAATGCAACAGCACAACAGAGAGCATCAATCACATGACAACTGTTGTAACTTACATATTTGGCTTCAAATCTTTGGGCAATAGCTGCTACCTCCTTGTCCTCATCTGGCTCATCAAAAGGGGTTCCATTTATTGGCTGCAGAGTTAGACACATACAACTTAATTAAGGATATAAAAAATAGCACTGCATGATATCAGATAAGAGAGACGTAAACTTCATTTTAGGATAAACTATGTTGGGATAATGATAAACTATGTGGGGGACAACAATAAATTATGAGGTTAATGATAATCTATGGGGGAATTAATGATAAACTTTATGAGAATAATGATAAACTATGTGAGAATTATGATAAACAATGTGAGAATAATGATAAACTATATAAGGATAATGATACATCATGTGAGGATAATGATAAGCTATATGATGATAATAATAAATTACATGTGGATAATGATAAACTATGAGGGGGAGTTATTAAGTAACAGTAATTTTATTATAAAGTGCATGGTAGAGTATGGACAACAAAAAATCTAATTTCAGGACATAAGATGGCTCTTAAGAAATACCTCATGTAGAGGTCCTGAGGACTGAGCAGTTGGTGCAAGCACAGTAGCGATTACAAAATGGCTGCCACACTATCGACTTGTACTGTAGAAGAACGAGGCGATATTCATTTATTTTTTGGTAAGTGACACATGCCTGGGGTCACTGACATTAAGATGAGTGTCCGTGATAGCGATGCGACAATATAAACAAGTTCACGGGGTGAAAGGGCATTCCCCGGAAAGGAAAAATTTGAAGATAAATGGGGAAGGTTGTGGGGCAGAGGGCTGCAAAAAAGGTTAACAAGACAGTGAAAAACATTGACGGGGACAGTTGAGTTCTGGAACCCGACAGGGGAGGTCGCCAGTCTGGGAAATGGAATGATAGCGGAGGCTAGCAAGAGAACTCCACCCTGTGTTTTTCAGTGATAGGCAGTTGAGTTTTGGAGACCGGACAGTGAGGTCGGCGGTCGGAAAAGGGTTGAATAGTGGCGGAGTTAGGTAGAGAACTCTGCACTGTGGTTTTCCAGGGATAGTGAGTTAAATTCGAGACCCAGAGTGGGTTGGATCGAGTGAATTCGGGCCTGGAGAGAGGCTAGTATATGTCACATAAAATCTTGGAGGTCGATCGATGACAGAATGTTGCACCAAAAGTCTACAAACAGTCGGCATTCTTTAATGTGTGGTTGATCGAGGGAAGACTATCGCGCCATACATCTGCAGGCGGCAGCCATCCTTTGATGTGGTAGATGGACTGTCGGGATGTAGGACGGCAGGATCTTTTATTGTGGGGACAAGAATTCTCTAGATTACAGACCGGTAAGACTTTTTGAAGTACCGGATGATTTCCCAGACGAAAGGGACAACCAGCCAGTTGTTGACATTAAGTCGGAAATGGAAAGAGAAAAATAGCTTCTAGACTGTCTAGTGTCTGGACAATTTTGTGACGTCACTTAGACCCAGTATTAAAACCGGTGGGATAAACAACTTTGGGGAAGTCGACCAAATGTTGTGAAACAACTAAGACGTGTGTGTTATTCTGAGTTGATTCTGGAGAGGGATTACAGCGTCTTCTGTCGATTTACATTGGTGGACATGTTACCTTCGTGTGATTTAGTAGTCCCAATTTTCAAACCGGAATAAATATATGGTAATTAATGAAATAAACCTACATTGGATTATTCTTAGGAATCGAGTGTAGTAATGTGCGTTGATAGAACGTATTATAAGAGCGTCGGCAACAGTAGCCTATCGCGTAGCTTAAACTAGCTGGTGTGAGATATCATTTAACTCAGTGAGTTAAGGACAATGTAGTGGGATAATATTTAGGGAGATTGAGGATTGTTGGGGGGGATGGGGGAAATGTCAAATGGTAGGATCTTCCAGTAGGGTATATACTGGGTTTCTGCCCTTTTCCTCTAGTCTGTCCTTGTCTTACCATGACTCAGACCGATGTGATGAGCTCCTCAGCCTTATGAAAGAGGTTGGTTCTCTGTTAAATATCTGAGTGCTGCCGTCGGCCTACACTCACCTAATAAAGGTCGGAATCGGGTTGCTCTCACCAGGTGTGTTCTCTCTTCAACAGATTCCACTAGGTTTACCAAGAAGCTAGAAGAAAAGTCATGGCTCGAATATTGAAGGCAGAGTTTACTAAGAGGCTTTTGCACTGGGCCCATAACCCAGAGGGTCTGCAGGAACCTGGCCTCTGCTGAGCAGGAAACGATGGTTATTTAAGTGTGTTTCCTGAGTGATAGTTTACATCACAGTAAAATCAAGACACTAACAATAACACCTGTACCAGGAACACTAGTAGATATAAATACCGGGAAAATTAACATTTTGAGTTACAATTGGTGAATTCCTATCATTACCAATTAACAAAGTGTGTTACAATTAGGGAATTCCTATGAACAGTTAAATACTAACATTGAGTTTTCCAAAGTGACAGTAACAGTATTTTTAGGATTCTCTGATCACCGAACTTTTATGAACAGAGTAGTTACACTGTGTGTGTTAGATTGATGATCAATATTGGACTGTTTCCACTATTGATGACCAAGCATCCGGATTGCCCAAGAGCTATCGGAGGAAGTCGACACTTGGCCTGAGAGACATCAGTTGGGTGAGGTCTTCTGTCCATCATATATGGTGCTGTTGTGTGGCCAGTACAGTGATGAAACAGACTTTGCTCCTGATCTATTCGGTCTGACTCTGCATACACACTAGATTATACGACAGTCTACACATACACTTTGCACATACATGACACTTTTCTCTATAAAACTAATTTGTTGTTTTTTTGTTAGAGCCAGTGTTGTGTATTGTGTTTTGGGAAAAGAATGAGAGGGGGCTTGGTTCAGTAGTAAGAGAGAGAGAGAGAGAGAGAGAGAGAGAGAGAGAGAGAGAGAGAGAGAGAGAGAGAGAGAGAGAGAGAGAGAGAGAGAGAGAGAGAGAGAGAGAGAGAGAGTGAGAGAGAGAGAGAGAGATCCAGGGACTGACGGGGTGTTGTGGACAGAAAGCTGGGAGATCCTCAAGATATTGATATGGGGTTAAAAGAATGTCGGTGTTGATTCCCCTCACCCCAGGGACGACACATAGAAATAATACGACAGTATACCTGTCGTGTTGGAGGAGATTAAGTAGGCCTTGAGAGGCAGTGTTCTTTGAGTTTTAAGTTGTGATGAAGATATATTCAGAGAGAATTATTGTTCCTGGATTTATATGTTGTGTGTCCGTGTTCATTCACAATTAAAGGATATTATGTGCGCAAACGTACTCTTGTTTACTGACTCACGGATGTGTGATGCAGTGGTGACTTGTGGTGTGAGATAGGTGGCAAACTCAGCTTCCACTCTGCAGTGAGATAGTATAAGCATTAGAACCTAGACGACAAATCTCATCCTGGTGCAAAAGAGTTTGTGTCAGTAAGAGGATGTGAAACCTTGTGAAATCTACAGAAAAATGATGGTTCAGTATGTCACAGTTGTTTGAACATTACGAACCAGAGAATAAGAAGCAGTCGATGCAACGGAAGCACTCGTCTCTGGTTAAGAAAACATTCAAGACACTGGAAAAGTCTTGATGACCATCTTTTGGGATGTCAATGCATTTCCAGGAAAGGGGTGAAACTGTGACTAGTGCTACAGTAACATGCTAGTGAACAAACTAAAGTCAACAACATGATTGAAACGCTGGGGACTTCTTTTAAAAGAAGCACTTGCTGCACAACAACAACCACCATTATACAGCTGAGCATACAGTGAATGCACAACATGTACTGAAATTTGAGCTCTTGAAACATGCAGCACAGTCCTGTCTTGGCTCCATTCGAGTATTAGACATTCACTTGTTTGGACTTGAAAAAACATTTGTAAGGTCAGAGGTTTGCAGCTGACAAAGTAATGGAGGCGGTGCAAACTTGGTTTAAGTCCGCACTCAAAAACTTTTCCTTAGAAGGCATCAACAAGCTAGTAGACAGGTGGACCAAGTGTGTTGCCAGGGAGGAGGACTCTGTTGAGAAATAACCTACATAACATTTCTGGTTTTCACTACAGTAAAATAAAATTACTCTTAAAATTCCTGGTACTTAATGACGCCCGCCAGTATGTGAATATAATGATAAACTAGTTAATTAGTCAGTTAGTCACGGTTCCAACTTCACGGAAAAGGGTCACCCCATAACGCTCTGCTCCTGTGCCAATGAATATCACAAAAAGTGCTCCTAACTGCCCCATGTAAAAAGTGGATAATGATAAACTATGTGAGGATAATGATAAACCACATGACGATAATTATAAACTAACTTAGGGTTACTTTGAAACAATTGTGACAAAGGTAGCCCATGTGGCAAATACTGCTATAGAGATTTAAATGTTAGGCTTCACATATTCTAGCCATGGCATCATCAGATATGAGAAAGCCACTTCACTTTTTCAATGCCTTTCCTTTTTAGGAAATTATAAGGCTAGGTTGACTCCAGAGCCATCTGGTAGGAAACACAAAGAATTCTGCCAGTGTTGGGCACCGAGTTCTGATCGATGTCGGCCATGATGGTAGGAAACACAAAGAATTCTGCCAGTGTTGGGCACCGAGTTCTGATCGATGTCGGCCATGATGGTAGGAAACACAAAGAATTCTGCCAGTGTTGGGCACCGAGTTCTGATCGATGTCGGCCATGATGGTAGGAAACACAAAGAATTCTGCCAGTGTTGGGCACCGAGTTCTGATCGATGTCGGCCATGCTGGTAGGAAACACAAAGAATTCTGCCAGTGTTGGGCACCGAGTTCTGATCGGTGTCGGCCATGCTGGTAGGAAACACAAAGAATTCTGCCAGTGTTGGGCACCGAGTTCTGATCGGTGTCGGCCATGCTGGTAGGAAACACAAAGAATTCTGCCAGTGTTGGGCACCGAGTTCTGATCGGTGTCGGCCATGCTGGTAGGAAACACAAAGAATTCTGCCAGTGTTGGGCACCGAGTTCTGATCAGTGTCGGCCATGCTGGTAGGAAACACAAAGAATTCTGCCAGTGTTGGGCACCGAGTTCTGATCGATGTCGGCCATGCTGGTAGGAAACACAAAGAATTCTGCCAGTGTTGGGCAGAGTTCTGATCGATGTCGGCCATGCTGGTAGGAAACACAAAGAATTCTGCCAGTGTTGGGCACCGAGTTCTGATCGATGTCGGCCATGCTGGTAGGAAACACAAAGAATTCTGCCAGTGTTGGGCACAGAGTTCTGATCGATGTCGGCCATGCTGGTAGGAAACACAAAGAATTCTGCCAGTGTTGGGCACTGAGTTCTGATCGATGTCGGCCATGCTGGTAGGAAACACAAAGAATTCTGCCAGTGTTGGGCACTGAGTTCTGATCGATGTCGGCCATGCTGGTAGGAAACACAAAGAATTCTGCCAGTGTTGGGCACTGAGTTCTGATCGATGTCGGCCATGCTGGTAGGAAACACAAAGAATTCTGCCAGTGTTGGGCACTGAGTTCTGATTGATGTCGGCCATGCTGGTAGGAAACACAAAGAATTCTGCCAGTGTTGGGCACCGAGTTCTGATCGATGTCGGTCATGCTGGTAGGAAACACAAAGAATTCTGCCAATGTTGGGCACTGAGTTCTGATCGGTGTCGGTAAGCAAGAGAACTATCCATTGTGTCGCCATGGTTGTTGGGCACTGAGTTCTGATAGGTGTCGGCCATGCTGGTAGGAGAAACAAAGAATTCTGCCAGTGTTGGGCACCGAGTTCTGATCGATGTCGGCCATGCTGGTAGGAAACACAAAGAATTCTGCCAGTGTTGGGCACTGAGTTCTGATCGATGTCGGCCATGCTGGTAGGAAACACAAAGAATTCTGCCAGTGTTGGGCACTGAGTTCTGATCGATGTCGGCCATGCTGGTAGGAAACACAAAGAATTCTGCCAGTGTTGGGCACTGAGTTCTGATCGATGTCGGCCATGCTGGTAGGAAACACAAAGAATTCTGCCAGTGTTGGGCACTGAGTTCTGATCGATGTCGGCCATGCTGGTAGGAAACACAAAGAATTCTGCCAGTGTTGGGCACTGAGTTCTGATCGATGTCGGCCATGCTGGTAGGAAACACAAAGAATTCTGCCAGTGTTGGGCACTGAGTTCTGATCGATGTCGGCCATGCTGGTAGGAAACACAAAGAATTCTGCCAGTGTTGGGCACTGAGTTCTGATCGATGTCGGCCATGCTGGTAGGAAACACAAAGAATTCTGCCAGTGTTGGGCACTGAGTTCTGATCGATGTCGGCCATGCTGGTAGGAAACACAAAGAATTCTGCCAGTGTTGGGCACTGAGTTCTGATCGATGTCGGCCATGCTGGTAGGAAACACAAAGAATTCTGCCAGTGTTGGGCACCGAGTTCTGATCGATGTCGGTCATGCTGGTAGGAAACACAAAGAATTCTGCCAATGTTGGGCACTGAGTTCTGATCGGTGTCGGTAAGCAAGAGAACTATCCATTGTGCCTCCATGGTTGTTGAGACGATTATGCTTTCTTTAAATATGTTCAGGTCATACAAACAAGAAAAGCAAAGAGGTATAGGCGGAGGAGGAGGCAGAGAAAGAAGGGGAGAAGTAGGAAGAAGAAGAAGAGATAGAGGAAGATGAAAAAGAAGAAGCAGAATAAGAAGCAACAGAAGAAGAAGAAGAAACAGCAAGGGCAGAAGCAGAAGAAGCAACAACAGAAGAAGAGGAGAAAGAAGAGAAGGATTAAGAGTAGACAATTACAGATAAAGAAAATATTTCTGACTGCTGGGAGAATATCTCAAACTTAGCCTCATAAGATGGGCGCCAGAAAAAGGGCAGGACACCAACCACTTCACCCATCTAGTGCTGCCTGGTCACCAACAAATAGCCCAGCACCACATCTCCAACATGCCACAGAAAAGTAAATTCATCACGTTAATGCTAAGGATGTTACAGTGAGAACAGTATAATCGGAGTCAGAGAAGTTTTCAAAGCCAACTCTAGTTGCTTGCTACAGGAGGAAAAGACTGATCACCTGCCCCTCCCTACACTCATAGGCCTACAAAACATGATGGCCCTAACACTTCACATACATCAGTTTCCTGCTACAGGACTTGTTTTCTGTCTTTTGTTTTTAGTTGACAAAACAGCTGACACAACAAATGTAGAGTCACCAAATACTGGCGAATCGTTAGATAATGGTTTACAAACTGTAATCAAAACAACTGCCACTCTCATGCTCACAACTGTTCCTCCAGCATAGATCAGCAAATTGTGAACAATAAATAACATGTCAACACCAGACACAAACAGAAATGAAGTCTGTGGTGAATATGAGATCGCCTTGTGACAGGGACCCCGTCTTCTGCTCTTTATCCCCCGCTGAGGCACTGACCATCAACCAACCCCGCCAAGCCGTTCTATCTTTTGCTATCTCCTGCAACTCCCTTCATGTCCTCCCAATATTATTCATCTCTGCCTTGAATCCTCTTCTCCGTGTGATTCAGGTGCCTGTGGGTCCCTGACAGGAAAATGTCTAGTTATACTATCCTCATATTCTTCTGTGTGTGTCCTATTCAGAGCTGGCATCTTTTCTTATTGTTTAGTTCTCTCTATGAGCTCTACATTGGTGATTCTGTCATACCACATAAAAAATGCACTGCGTTACAATACAGCTCAGGCTTTACAATAGAGATCAGGTTTTACAATACAGCTCAGGTTTTACAATACAATCAATCAATCAATCAATCATGTGCCATGCCAGAAAGCGTGGGCGGTCATGACTCGCCATTTCACTTGATCACCAGCGTCGTGGATCAGCACAGTGTTCCTTTCTTGTCCATGCCATGTGGCTAAGCCATCCAGGTATTTTCCTCTCGGTCTCCCTCTTACACAGCAATATAGCGTCAGACTTTACAATACAGTGCAGACTTTACAATAGAGCTCTGACTTTACAATATAGGGTAAACTTTACAATAGAGCTCTGACTTTACAATATAGTGCAGACTTTACAATATGGGGCAGACTCTACAATATAGTGCAGACTCTACAAAATAGGGCAGACTTTACAATATAGTGCCACTTTACAATATAGGGCAGACTTTACAATATAGGGCAGACTCTGGGCATTCATGACCCCCCCCCCCCCCCCCAATCCCCTCTATTCATCATCATCTTCCACTTTTGCTGTCAAGTGTCGGGAAGGAATAGCTGACTTTCCAGTGCCATTACATGTGACTGTACAATGTCTTTGATGTCATCAATTCATTTTCTTCTTGGACATCCTCTTGCTCTCATATCCGATCTTTTTTTTTATGTAGCAGCAGTGCTGGTAGTTGATGGTGTTGCAATCTAACGAGATGGCCGAACCATTTGAGCTTATGCCTTTCAATGTATGTGGCACTAGGGGGTTGATCCCACTGTCTGTCTAATAACATCATTTCTTACTCGGTCTCGGATAATTAAGTTGGCAGCTCTTCTCAGGCATCTCATCTCACAGGTGTTGATTTTGCGTAAGTGCGATTTGGATAATGGATTGGTAGCATAGGGTTGGTGTGAATATGCTATTTATTACCTGCCATTTTGCTGACACAGGTATATTTGGATGTTTCAGTATGAATTATAGTTTACATATAAGTGCACTTGATTTTTGACAACTTATTTTGCTCTGCCTATTCTGCCATCTTCTGTGATCATACTTCCTAGACATTTAAATTCTTTAAATTGTTTCAGGTGTTCTATTTATCCATACTTTTACTGGACCAGGAGATCTGCTAACCTGCATTATTTCAGTTTTGGTTGCACTTATATTTATATTATCTATGCTAATTAAGTTGATGTTTATATTTCTACGAGTATACTGCCTAGAATTGTAATCTTCCGTTAATAGGCTCTATATAGCACTCCAACTGACAGTTGTTTATTGGTAAATATATATAGAAGAAAATGACTGTGCAGAAGGTTAACAGCATAACAATATTGACTTTAAGGTAGTTGCTAATAATTTAAAGGATGTTGCAGTCAAGCCCATAATTTTTTGGTGGTTTGTGATTTCTTGGCAAGTTTATGTTCAGTAGTTTGCCATTGCTTTCTGAAAGACTGGCACTCATACTATTGTATAGAAACACACGTAAGGCGATCTACTTTCAAATCGCCTGCAGCTGAGTTTTGAACGTGGTATACGGGATTATGAATTGCATTTGTAACCCCTTCGCCACAGAGCTGGCTAGACTAGTCCCTAAAAATGTGAACAACAAGGGGTGTCAGATAAGAGTTTTATCAGAGTCAATACAACACACACAGATAACATTCAAGATAGATAAACAGTTACAAGTGGTCCCCTGGCAGATAGTTAGAATGTGAAGTGTTAGGACTCCAGGACTTCACACATACTAAGCCACAGTATAATGAGGCGAGCGTAGGTCAGCATGGCCGAATGGATAAGAAAGTGTACTCTTAAACATCCGGTCTGCTGATGCCAAGTTAGGAGGTTCAACCCCTACACCGGACAGTTGACCTATCGTCCTTGACTTGGGGAAGTACCCCTGAAGTCGGAGTGGGTTCATCTGATGGCGATGTTAATAGGGAAAGCTAATCCACACACAAAATTCAGTCCAGCACTATTATAAGTAGTGTGTACGGACTACGCTTGAGTTCCAAAAAAAAAAAATGAGGTGAGCTAGCTAGTTCTCATCTTATCTAATATTTCTAAGTCTTGTTCAGATAGTGGTGCCTGCACAGAATGGTGGGACTAAAATGGTATGATAAAATCACGAATTTGGAACTCGTGGAGAGAACTAGACATACTCCATTGAACAATAAATGAAGAAAAGACGCTGACATTGGATAGGAGACACGTTGAGAAATCAAGATAGTTTCATTAGCTAGACTCACACTTGTCTGGCATATGCAGGGTGAATTAAATAATGGGAGATTTCTTCTTCTACTTTTTCTTTCATTCGCTTGAAATTTATCTGTAACTGCAATGTTATTTCTTGTATGAATTTAACTACTTTTTTAGTTCACTCAGTGCGTTGCATGGGTTTTTTTTTACAAAATCGTTTGGGTACCGGTCGCTCAGAAAGTAGTGGCAAACTACTGAATGTAAACTTGCTAAGACATCAACAACAGCAAAAAATGCTGGTGTTGACTGAAAACGTCCTGTAAAGGATATGCAACTGACTTTTTAAGTGGTCCATAGACAGTATCTTTCACCGTTGTGTCTCTAGGCCAGAAGGTTTGCCTACATATGTTGTATTTTGGGCAGTCTTGGAATACGTGATCTGCTGTCTGCAGCGCCAATACACATATACAATGTACATGGCTGATTCGCCTATCTTGAATTTTGATTACATGTGGTTGCATAATATATTGTTTCCTGTTCTGAGGCATAGAATAATGATTTGTTCTGGTCTGTCCATAAGGTAGGAGACCTACAAATAAGATCAGAAAACACAAAGAGAAGAGAATTAAAGGACACACACTGAGAAAATCTGGGCTAGTACAGCTAAGCCACCCCTCATATGGAACCCACAGGGTCAACAAAATAGTAGTATGTATAGTTGAGTTTAGTCGATGGATCAACATCACGGCACATTGGTGTAACCCATAAGTGCTCCGTTCTACTCCTAACTCATACATGAGTCTGGAGAAACTCAGCTCAGTGCACGAACCCCGCAGTACTGGCGAGGATCCTGAAATACTTTGGATAGATTTTTAACTCAAAATTTTTCCCGGGCAGCACCGTTAGGCTACTCTTTTTCGATTTCCAACTGCTAAGGGATTTTTTTATGTGCACAACAATACGCACAGACGTCCAATCTCACCACCCAGAGACCAGGGGAAATTTTGTTACTAGAAGCCCATGTGAAAAAATCCCGGTCCTCACCGGGGCTTGAACCTAGGACCCCCAGCACTCGAGGAAGACACCATACTCGAGACCAATCAGCCTCCTCCCAGTAGTATGTATACCTATGGAGAAGAAAAATTGTTGCAGGTCCTTTGAAGGAAATTGTGGATCAGCCCTAGGTTTAGTTTCTAGGCAAGTTTACATTTGGTTGTTTGCCATTGCTTTCTGAATGAGAAGTCAAAAGTTCAACTCAAAGGTTTAAATCCATCGAGATGGTGTGAAGAAAATACGGAGATGTGAAGAAAATACAAGGAGACAATGTGAAAACACATGAAGAAACTGTGAAGAAACCACATGGAAAAGATGTGAAAAAAAACACACAAATATGCGAAGAAAACACGTGGAGAAGATGTGAAGAAAAAACACAGGGAAGATTGAAGAAAACACATAGAGAAGATGTGAAGAAAACACATAGAGAAGATGTGAAAACACATGAAGAAGATGTGAAAACACATGAAGAAGGTGTGAAAACACATGGAGAAGATGTGAAAACACAAGGAGAAGATGTGAAGAAAACACATAGAGAAGATGTGAAAACACATGAAGAAGATGTGAAAACACATGAAGAAGGTGTGAAAACATATGGAGAAGATGTGAAAACACAAGGAGAAGTTGTGAAAAACACACAACGGAGAAGATGTGAAGAAAACACACTGAGAAGATGTGAAGAAAACACGCAGAGAAGATGTGAAAAAAAACGTGGAGAAGATGTGAAAACATGTGGAGAAGATGTGAAAACACTCGGAGAAGATGTAAAGAAAACACACAGAGAAGATGTGAAGAAAACAAGCTGAGGAAATGTGAAGAAAACATGCATTGAAGATGTGAAGAAAAAAACAGAAGATGTGAAGAAAACACAGAGAAGATGTGAAAAAAACATACACACACAGATGTGAATAAAACGCACGGAGAAGATGTAAAGAAAACACATAGAGAAGATGTGAAGCAAACAAGCTGAGGAAATGTGAAGAAAACATGCGTTGAACATGTGAAGAAAAAACAGAAGATGTGAAGAAAAAACAGAAGATGTGGAAAAAAAAACCACACAGAGAAGATGTGGAGAAAAAAAAAACACAGAAAAGATGTGAATAAAACGCACGATGTGAAAACACACGGAGAAGATGTGAAAACACACGGAGAAGATGTGAAGAAAACACAGAGAAGATGTGAAGAAAACACACAGAGAATATGTGAAGAAAACACATGGAGAAGTGTGAAAACACACGGAGAAGATATGAAGAAAACACATGGAGAAAAGAAATAGAGGCAGAGGTGAATAACTAGAATAATACGAGGAAAACGGACAGAGCTGCAGAAGCCAGCAAACGATTGGACGGCTTGGCATGTGGTGGCGGAGGTCTGTACTCCGATGGGGAATAAAGGACACATAAGACTGTTCCAAAAAATGGGCACATGAAAGAAAAAACTGACATGTCGATGTTTATCTCATTTTGCTGACAGCTAGCAGCTAAACGGTAAATATTAGTGTCTGCTAGTTTCCCGCGTCTGACACATAATTTCCAAGACTACTAAATTAAAATAATTGTTTAGACAGTCATGGATGGATTGATCGTCCACGCCAGACGAAAAAGAAGAAGAGGATAAAGAAGGATAAGAAAGAAGAAACAGACCGTCGTCGTCGCAGCAGCAACAGTAGTAGTAGTTGTAGTAGTAGGGAAAAAAAGTCGCCAGAGTCGACTTCATAGCACCGGGTTTTATCCCATATGGCTCGGTTTCTTTCCGCAGCACGGAAAGCGTCGCACAAAGCACGAACTCCGTAGCTCTAGCGACGACCCACGGGAGTCTCCCAAAAATTTAACTCGTGAACCGGCACGGAATCGAACCCACAACCTTCGGAGCCCGAGTCAAACGGCTTGACCACTTCGCCACGAAGACTCCCGAGTAGTAGTAGTAGTAGTAGTAGTAGTAGTAGTAGTAGTAGTAGTAGTAGTAGTAGTAGAAGCAGCAGCAGCAGCAGTAGTAGAAGCAGCAGCAGCAGCAGCAGTAGTAGTAGTAGTAGTAGTAGTAGTAGTAGTAGTAGTAGTAGTAGTAGTAGAAGCAGCAGCAGCAGCAGCAGTAGTAGTAGTAGTAGTAGTAGTAGTAGTAGTAGTAGTAGTAGTAGTAGTAGTAGTAGTAGTAGTAACTGTTAGTGTTGCCCGAGTTTGACAAAGAATTTCCCAGTGTTTACTCATATTTACTAAGTAATTGTTTAGACAGAGGTTGTGGTGGGTTGAGGCGTGATCGCCCACGCCAGACGAAGAAAAAAAAGGATAATGGAGGATGAGAAAGAACAATAAACAAAAGATAGTGATGTAGTAGTAGTAGTGGTAGTGGTGGTGGTAGTAGTAGTAGTAGTAGTAGTAGTAGTAGTAGTAGTAGTAGTAGTAGTAGTAGTAGTAGCAGCTGAATAAGATGAAAGAAAAGCAAACAAGACCTGGTTAGCGCAGTCTAAGTCACTTAAGAAACCCGACACCGTTATTAAAGCGCAGCGGGCCGTACAATGCGCGAGACGAGTCTATTGCACAACGTCAAGTGTAGACGGGGAGAAGACGAGGGCAAAAATGGCCAAGCGCCTTTAACGCGAAATCCGTCAACGAGAAGAAGCGGCTGTGCCGTCAGCAACCGCGTACTTCCAGTGTCTCGCTTTTCCCCCCTGACTCTGCCTCCCGTCAAAGAGCCATCAATCGCTGATAATCAATACCTGCAAGATCCTCCAACACAATCCGCCTGCAGGCAGGCAGGGCGGGCACCGAACCCAGGACCTCTCTCGCTGGCTGCTGCACCCGCTACCTGCGCCGATAAGCGCCCGCCTCTCTTCTAACGAGGGTCTAAAATTAGAGCGTGACCTAGTTTCCAACTGCCAGGATTACCCCCAAAATAGCAATCCTTAAGTTGATTTATCAATCAAATGTTAAGTCAAAGAACAGAATGACCCCAACAACAAAAAAATCCACCTCAAAATTTGTCACATGTTCTATCTCAAAGATTGAAATAGCAAAATTTAGAAGAAGAAGAGGAGCAAGAAGAAGATGACGAAGGATTCTTTCATATCGTCATCTACATTATTATCAACAAAATGTCCTAAAAGTAACTCTCGTTGCTATGCATTCCTTTTCAAGTACAAAAAGACTGCAAGAAAGATATACTTCACTACAAGAGAACTACTACTACTACACGCCAGGTCTCCTTTAAAACCTCTACATTTTCCCCAAATCATCTACAATTCAAATAATCAACTTCTTGTCATGCAAGCTTCTTGCAAGAGCCGAGCTAGAACGCATCCTTGGACCCCCGACCCAACAAGCCAACATCCCTCATGACACACAGAGAGAAAGAAACAACAATTATCCCCCTGGCCTCTGTGCACTTAATTACTGTTGCTATAACAACTGACAATGGAGTGGGTTTTAAGAGATATAAAAAAAATACAGAAGGGATTCGAACCCCATCCTTAAACATTGTGAGTGGTGAGGGTTGAAGACATGTTCATCTGAACTTAAAGATGGCTTACTTAGTTACTAACGAGGACACAGTTCAGGCCTGGGGCGGTGGTTGGTGGGTTCCAGGGCGGTTCGTTCAAGGCTCTTAAGTGTTATCTGGGAGAGTGGGACAAAATGAAAGAGTGAACGAGGACAGGAGAGAAAGAAGGAAGAGAACATGGAATATGATCCTAAAAAGAGATTCATCAGACGACTCTTTTATTGAGGTCTTCTATCTCATCATGATGGTGGTCATAACAGAAGGGTTATAATGAGAGAAATTAAACATAAATTAAATAACAAAAGCAATTACAAGTCGAATACGTTTGTATTTGGGTTAGTTTGTTGGGATGAAATGAGGCCTCAAGATGGCGTGGTGGTGGTCTGGCCATCTTGTCAAGGCACGGGTCGGAGTGGTGGTAGTTGTGGTAGTTGTAGCCTGGTCTCAACGCACATGGTGCTACACATGATGATGATGATCAGGTCGTGCAGTCTTACCAGAGTTCAACACAACATATTTTCTAATCACACCAAGAATTCAACCGTTAACAAGCTTCCAGGCACACGAAAGAAAGACAGACGTTTGCATACTTTTCAAAAAGCAACCATTAGACATTTACAAACTTACCTTGTCGTTTTTGACCAGATCTGCAAACGAATACTCCGGACATGTTTCGCTGTTCGACTCTCCTAGGGTCAAGATAAACCGGTAAGTACTTTGCTTCCATTTCACTTTTTTCTGCTTTTGAGACGACGATACGGTGGTTAATTCAACTCTTTTCATTTCCGACATGATGTTAACATTTTTTCCGGTTTAATTAGAAGAAATAAATCCTTTTATTGTACATCTCCGAAATGTTCGGCTAAATCTACCGCCATTTTGCACAGTGACGACACAAACTAATCATGTTCCGGAAGGGGATTCTCGGTGCCGCCCATAATACAGATATCTGGGGGTCTCAGCTTTAATAACACTTGTTTATTTTTTAAAGCACCTCAAGTTAGCACAACAAAACTCAATTAAGCAACATAAATATTACAAAACTATGAATTTTATTTGCTTATTCTGTTGCGTGTATATTTAAAACATATTTTATGAATAGCATTCCTAGCTTTCCACGCTATTCTATTAATAAGTGCAACTTGGACTTATCTGTGACCTAGAAGTTCCCTTTGTTTTGAATGAGGGAAATTTATGAAGATAACGGGTTTTTAAAATGTATATACCCAAAACTTGAATTGTGTTGTACAACAAACAGCAGCAGCACACAAAATATTTAATATACTGACTAGTTTATTATATTTACTTAAATGCGTCTTATAAATCTGTCTTGTCTATCCACAGCGGCCTAAAATCCATCATCATCTTGCAGATTCCTGGCTGTACATTGCTCTCTCACGCCCCGTTGAATGTCTGCATGGCCGAATGGATACGAACTCCCGCTCTTAAAGGCATGTGTGTTACATGGGTTCATACGCAAAATAAATCATAGATTTACACACTACCATGCATGTCGTAAAAGACGTCTGAGGTGGGTTGGCGGGAGTGTGGCAAGCCCCACCCGTAGAAAACTATCTGTAACGTCCACCCAATCATGAACGATTCTGCAACGGACTTGGTGAAAGCTGTTTGGCAGTCAGTGTCTCCATGGCAGACGACAAGCAGATGAGGAAGACTTCAACATGTATTCTTCATTTTTTAAGCGGATCTCCGTGGCGAGGCCGTTACGCCGCCTGCCTCGCGCCCCGGCGGTTGTGGGTTCGATTACGGATTACGTCGTTCGGTTCACGGGTGCAATTTATTCGAAGACTTGTGGGCCGTCGCTGGAGCTACCGAGTTCGTGCTCTGTGCGACGCTCTCAGCAGGCCGACCTTGGGAAAGAGACCGAGCCATACGGGATAAAACCCGGTGCAATGAAGTCTTTTAAACTCGGTAATCTTCTTTTAAAGGGGGCGGAGTGGCTCACTGGTTACAATGTCGGCTTCTGTCTCAAGCAGATCTGATTCATGTCATGATGTTTACTACTGGATTTTAACAACATAAGACATGGCAGGTATTCCCTCACCCTCTCGATCTCTCTCACGCACACACACACACTCTCTCTCTCTCTCCCGTTCGCTCGCTCTCCTCTCTCTCTCTCTCTCTCTCTCTCTCCCCTGATCCTCGAGTAGTTGAACCATCGTCTAGTCTTGTCGGACAAGGTCTACAAACTCGTAGACCCATGCCTTCTTTTTATTCTGGCCTTTATTCCATATTTGGGCATAAACGATCAAACCAACTCAAACTAAGTCGTCTTTCTTCTTACATTCCCTGTCGGGGTTTCAGGTGGTAGAGGAAGCTGGAGAGTAGCCGACAGAAAATTGTTCGTTGTGGTATCAAATTTCACGACGATAGGCAGAATACCTTTTCACAGAGCCAACGGTTACCATCCTCGACCAGTATGGTCACTGCCAAGAAGGAAAGCAATGGCAAACTAATTTTTTTACCGATGCATAGACAATCATGATGCGCCAGTTCACAGACCAAACCCACGACTCTGGTGCTCCTGTAAGATGGCGAACTTTAACCGCCCACGTTTATCGGCATGGCACATGATGATGTGAGGTTGTGGTGATCATGTCTGCCCGCGGTCTTTTGTCTCATGTACTGCCAGTAATTTCTGATACTGATCTTCATTCACGCCTTAATTTCAAACTGTCCAGCATCTTCTCTCTTGGTTTCCTGCTGCCTCGCCTCTCCAGCAACTTTCCCGTTGTCACGGCATACTCCAGCTTTCCCGTTGTGACGACATACTCTAGCTTTCCCGTTGTGACGACATACTCCAGCTTTCCCGTTGTGACGACATTCCCCAGCTTTCCCGTTGTGACAACATACTCCAGCTTTTCCAGTGCGACGACATACTCCAGCTTTCCCATTGGGACGACATACTTTAGCTTGCCCGTGACGACATACTCCAGCTTTCCCGTTGTGACAATATACTCCAGCTTTCCTGTTGTGACAATATACTCCAGCTTTCCTGTTGTGACAATATACCCCAGCTTTCCTGTTGTGACAATATACTCCAACTTTCCCCTTGTCACGACATACTCCAAGCTTTCCCCTTGTCACGACATACTCCAAGCTTTCCTGGTGTCACGACATATTCCAAGCCTTCCTGGGGTCACGACATACTCCAAGCTTTCCTGGGATCACGACATACTCCAAGCTTTCCTGGTGTCACGACATACTCCAAGCTTTCCTGGTGTCACGACATACTCCAAGCTTTCCTGGTGTCACGACATACTCCAAGCTTTCCTGGTGTGATGACATACTCCAAGCTTTCCTGGTGTCACGACATACTCCAAGCTTTCCTGGTGTCACGACATACTCCAAGCTTTCCTGGTGTCACGACATACTCCAAGCTTTCCTGGTGTCACGACATACTCCAATCTTTCCTGGTGTCACGACATACTCCAAGTTTTCCTGGTGTCACGACATGCTCCAAGCTTTCCTGGTGTGACGACATACTCCAAGCTTTCCTGGTGTGACGACATACTCCAAGCTTTCCTGGTGTGACGACATACTCCAAGCTTTCCTGGTGTCACGACATACTCCAAGCTTTCCTGGTGTGACGACATACTCCAAGCTTTCCTGGTGTCACGACATACTCCAAGCTTTCCTGGTGTGCTGACATACTCCAAGTTTTCCTGGCGTCACGACATACTTCAAGCTTTCCTGGCGTCACGACATACTTCAAGCTTTCCTGGTATGACGACATACTCCAAGCTTTCTTGGTGTCACGACATACTCCAAGCTTTCCTGGTGTCACGACATACTCCAAGCTTTCCTGGTGTCACGACATACTCCATGCTTTCCTGGTGTGCTGACATACTCCAAGCTTTCCTGGTGTCACGACATACTCCAAGCTTTCCTGGTGTGCTGACATACTCCAAGCTTTCCTGGCGTCACGACATACTCCAAGCTTTCCTGGTGTCACGACATACTCCATGCTTTCCTGGTGTGCTGACATACTCCAAGCTTTCCTGGTGTGCTGACATACTCCAAGCTTTCCTAGCGTCACGACATACTCCAAGCTTTCCTGATGTCACGACATACTCCATGCTTTCCTGGTGTGGCGACATACTCCAAGCTTTCCTAGTGTGCTGACATACTCCAAGCTTTCCTGGTGTGACGACATACTCCAAGCTTTCCTGGTGTGACGACATACTCCAAGCTTTCCTGGTGTGCTGACATACTCCAAGCTTTCCTGGTGTGACGACATACTCCAAGCTTTCCTGGTGTGACGACATACTCCAAGCTTTCCTGATGTGACGACATACTCCAAGCTTTCCTGGTGTGACGACATACTCGAAGCTTTCCTGGTGTGACGACATACTCCAAGCTTTCCTTGTGTGCTGACATACTCCAAGCTTTCCTGGTGTGCTGACATACTCCAAGCTTTCCTGGTGTCACGACATACTCCAAGCTTTCCTGGTGTGACGACATACTCCAAGCTTTCCTGGTGTGCTGACATACTCCAAGCTTTCCTGGTGTGACGACATACTCCAAGCTTTCCTGGTGTCACGACATACTCCAAGCTTTCCTTGTGTGCTGACATACTCCAAGCTTTCCTGGTGTGACGACATACTCCAAGCTTTCCTGGTGTGCTGACATACTCCAAGCTTTCCTGGTGTGACGACATACTCCAAGCTTTTCCCTTGTCACGACATACTCCAAGCTTTCCTGGTGTGACGACATACTCCAAGCTTTCCTGGTGTGACGACATACTCCAAGCTTTCCTGGTGTGACGACATACTCCAAGCTTTCCTTGTGTGCTGACATACTCCAAGCTTTCCTGGTGTGCTGACATACTCCAAGCTTTCCTGGTGTGACGACATACTCCAAGCTTTCCTGGTGTGACGACATACTCCAAGCTTTCCTGGTGTGCTGACATACTCCAAGCTTTCCTGGTGTGACGACATACTCCAAGCTTTCCTGGTGTCACGACATACTCCAAGCTTTCCTTGTGTGCTGACATACTCCAAGCTTTCCTGGTGTGACGACATACTCCAAGCTTTCCTGGTGTGCTGACATACTCCAAGCTTTCCTGGTGTGACGACATACTCCAAGCTTTTCCCTTGTCACGACATACTCCAAGCTTTCCTGGTGTGACGACATACTCCAAGCTTTCCCCTTGTCACGACATACTCCAAGCTTTCCTGGTGTGACGACATACTCCAAGCTTTCCTGGTGTGCTGACACACTCCAAGCTTTCCTGGTGTGCTGACATACTCCAAGCTTTCCTGGTGTGTTGACATACTCCAAGCTTTCCTGGTGTCACGACATACTCCAAGCTTTCCTGGTGTGCTGACATACTCCAAGCTTTCCTGGTGTGTTGACATACTCCAAGCTTTCCTGGTGTCACGACATACTCCAAGCTTTCCTGGTGTGACGACATACTCCAAGCTTTCCTGGTGTGACGACCTACTCCAAGCTTTCCTGGTGTCACGACATACTCCAAGCTTTCCTGGTGTGCTGACATACTCCAAGCTTTCCTTGTGTGTTGACATACTCCAAGCTTTCCTGGTGTCACGACATACTCCAAGCTTTCCTGGTGTGACGACATACTCCAAGCTTTCCTGGTGTCACGACATACTCCAAGCTTTCCTGGTGTGCTGACATACTCCAAGCTTTCCTGGTGTGTTGACATACTCCAAGCTTTCCTGGTGTCACGACATACTCCAAGCTTTCCTGGTGTGCTGACATACTCCAAGCTTTCCTGGTGTCACGACATACTCCAAGATTTCCTGGTGTCACGACATACTCCAAGCTTTCCTGCTGTGACGACATACTCCAAGCTTTCCTGGTGTGACGACATACTCCAAGCTTTCCTGGTGTGGTGACAAACTCCAAGCTTTCCTGGTGTCACGACATACTCCAAGCTTTCCTGGTGTGCTGACATACTCCAAGCTTTCCTGGTGTGACGATATACTCCAAGCTTTCCTGGTGTCACGACATACTCCAAGCTTTCCTGGTGTCACGACATACTCCAAGCTTTCCTGGTGTGCTTACATACTCCAAGCTTTCCTGGTGTGCTTACATACTCCAAGCTTTCCTGGTGTGCTGACATACTCCAAGCTTTCCTGGTGTCACGACATACTCCAAGCTTTTCTGGTGTGCTGACATACTCCAAGCTTTCCTGGTGTGCTTACATACTCCAAGCTTTCCTGGTGTCACGACATACTCCAAGCTTTCCTGGTGTGCTTACATACTCCAAGCTTTCCTGGTGTGCTTACATACTCCAAGCTTTCCTGGTGTGCTGACATACTCCAAGCTTTCCTGGTGTCACGACATACTCCAAGATTTCCTGGTGTGCTGACATACTCCAAGCTTTCCTGGTGTCACGACATACTCCAAGCTTTCCTGGTGTCACTACATACTCCAAGCTTTCCTGGTGTCACGACATACCCCAAGCTTTCCTGGTGTGCTGACATACTGCAAGCTTTCCTGGTGTGACGACATACTCCAAGCTTTCCTGGTGTCACGACATACTCCAAGCTTTCCTGGTGTGCTGACATACTTCAAGCTTTCCTGGTGTGACGACATACTCCAAGCTTTCCTGGTGTGACGACATACTCCAAGCTTTCCTGGTGTTACGACATACTCCAAGCTTTCCTGGTGTGATGGCATACTCCAAGCTTTCCTGGTGTGCTGACATACTCCAAGCTTTCCTGGTGTCACGACATACTCCAAGCTTTCCTGGTGTCACTACATACTCCAAGCTTTCCTGGTGTCACGACATACCCCAAGCTTTCCTGGTGTGACGACATACTCCAAGCTTTCCTGGTGTGCTGACATACTCCAAGCGTTCCTGGTGTCACGACATACTCCAAGATTTCCTGGTGTGACGACATACTCCAAGTTTTCCTGGTGTGCTGACATACTCCAAGCTTTCCTGGTGTCACGACATACTCCAAGCTTTCCTGGTGTCACGACATACTCCAAGCTTTCCTGGTGTCACGACATACTCCAAGCTTTCCTGGTGTCACGACATACTCCAAGCTTTCCTGGTGTGCAGACATACTCCAAGCTTTCCTGGTGTCACGACATACTCCAAGCTTTCCTGGTGTCACGACATACTCCAAGCTTTCCTGGTGTCACGACATACTCCAAGCTTTCCTGGTGTGCTGACATACTCCAAGCTTTCCTGGTGTGACTACATACTCCAAGCTTTCCTGGTGTGCTGACATACTCCAAGCTTTCCTGGTGTGCTGACATACTCCAAGCTTTACTGGTGTGCTGACATACTCCAAGCTTTCCTGGTGTGACGACATACTCCAAGCTTTTTTGGTGTGCTGACATACTCCAAGCTTTCCTGGTGTGCTGACATACTCCAAGCTTTCCTGGTGTCACGACATACTCCAAGCTTTCCTGGTGTGCTTACATACTCCAAGCTTTCCTGGTGTGCTGACATACTCCAAGCTTTATTGGTGTGCTGACATACTCCAAGCTTTCCTGGTGTCACGACATACTCCAAGCTTTCCTGGTGTCACGACATACTCCAAGCTTTCCTGGTGTCACGACATACTCCAAGCTTTCCTGGTGTCACGACATACTCCAAGCTTTCCTGGTGTGCTGACATACTCCAAGCTTTCCTGGTGTCACGACATACTCCAAGCTTTCCTGGTGTGCTGACATACTCCAAGCTTTCCTGGTGTCACGACATACTCCAAGCTTTCCTGGTGTGCTGACATACTCCAAGCTTTCCTGGTGTGACGACATACTCCAAGCTTTCCTGGTGTGACGACATACTCCAAGCTTTCCTGGTGTTACGACATACTCCAAGCTTTCCTGGTGTGCTGACATACTGCAAGCTTTCCTGGTGTGACGACATACTCCAAGCTTTCCTGGTGTCACGACATACTCCAAGCTTTCCTGGTGTGCTGACATACTTCAAGCTTTCCTGGTGTGACGACATACTCCAAGCTTTCCTGGTGTGACGACATACTCCAAGCTTTCCTGGTGTTACGACATACTCCAAGCTTTCCTGGTGTGATGGCATACTCCAAGCTTTCCTGGTGTGCTGACATACTCCAAGCTTTCCTGGTGTCACGACATACTCCAAGCTTTCCTGGTGTGACGACATACTCCAAGCTTTCCTGGTGTGCTGACATACCCCAAGCTTTCCTGGTGTGACGACATACTCCAAGCTTTCCTGGTGTGCTGACATACTCCAAGCTTTCCTGGTGTCACGACATACTCCAAGCTTTCCTGGTGTGCAGACATACTCCAAGCTTTCCTGGTGTGCAGACATACTCCAAGCTTTCCTGGTGTGCTGACATACTCCAAGCTTTCCTGGTGTCACGACATACTCCAAGCTTTCCTGGTGTCACGACATACTCCAAGCTTTCCTGGTGTCACGACATACTCCAAGCTTTCCTGGTGTCACGACATACTCCAAGCTTTCCTGGTGTGACGACATACTCCAAGCTTTCCTGGTGTGCTGACATTTTCTATTGAAGATTGATTATCACATGAGATTTTCCATTCCAATGACATTCACAAAGAATGTGAACTGTCTTCTTCTGATGCGAGCGCTCTTGTCCATTCTGCCACACTGAACCCCATGGCTGCTGTTGATAATACAGAACTCAAGCCTGGGCATGCCATGGGAAGGGGCAAGCTGGAGCATGTCGTCACAACGGGAAAGTTGGGGGATGGAGAGGCAGACGGGAGAACAAGAGAGAAAATGCTGGACAGGTAAACATCGTGGCATGGAGGAACATCAGTGTCAGAAATAATTGACAGTGCAGACGACAGAAGGCTGTTCTTCTTCTTCTTCTTCTTCTTCTTCTTCTTCTTCTTCTTCTTCTTCTTCTTCTTCTTCTTCTTCTTCTGTGTTCATCCGGAGTTTTTTCTTTGTCTTTTTCGGACGTGATTGCGTCGTGACTGTTTGCAGCAGAGCTGCGTTCTTGCGCCGTTAGACCGACACATCCGGCTTCTGCGGGTATTTGTTGACCGGGTTAACCTTCCCGGGGAAGGCTTTTCTAAATCTTAGAATGAATTATTTTATTAAGGGTCGAGTAGGTCAGGAACCTAAGACAGGTCTTGCAAAACGGTAGGGGATTTACTTGATCCTAGAAACATGCTCATGAATCACGGAGGAAACTGGAGGAAAGCGGCTGGTGACAGGCACTGGAACTTCAATAAACCATCCCCACGATGCTTAACGAATTAAGTGAAAGACAATAACAAAAAATTATTTTATTTATACAGATTTGTATAAAGGCAATCATAATCACCATGTGCCATGCCGATAAGTGTGAGCGGTCATGTTTCGTAATATCGCACGATCACCAGAGTCATGGATCAACTCCGTGTGCTTGTCTAGACCATGTGGCCAAGCATCCAGGTATTTACTTTTCTGCCTTCCCCTTGTTGAATCTTGCCAGTTGTCACCAAGTTCTCTAATTTATTTCTTCTTATAACGTGAACAAAATTGGTTACTGTCTACGTTTAATTTCTGTAATCAGTTTACGGTTCTTATTTGCTTCTTCTAGGACTTGCTCATTGGGAGTTTTTGGTTTTGTTTGGGGGGGGGGGGGGTCTGTCCATGGTATTCTTTGCATTTTCCTCAGAAACAACGTCTCCACTGCCATTATATGTTATTCATCTTGCCTGCTCATTGTACACGTTTAATATCCATACAAAAGTATAGGTTCTATGTAGCACTTGAACACTTTTCTCGGTGTAATTGGCGTCTTTTTATTGGTCATTATGTTTTCCATCTTGGAAAAGATTACCTTCGCCATACCGATTCTTTTTCTAATCTCTTCTTCAAAGCACCTTGCCGTGAACAGAATCAACCACTGTTTATTGCCTTCATCGTCCTCACAAAGGCATTTGATTTGGTCAGTCGTGAGGGTCTGTTCAAGGCACTAAAGAAGATCGGCTGCCCACCAACTCTTCTGTCCATTGTGGAATCGTTCCACACAGGCATGAAGGGTATAATCAAGTTTGATGGTGCAACTTCTGAAGAGTTTGAAATCAACAGTGGAGTTAAGCAAGGTTGTGTACTAGCTCGCACCTTCTTTGGAATATACATTTCACTTCTACTGAAATATGTCTTTCGTGATCAGGATGGTGGTATATACATTTACTCACACTCAGGTGGCCGCCTCTACAATGCTCAGAGATTGAAGGCCAAGACCAAAATTAGGAACATACTGGAGTGATCAGAGAGTTGCTTTTCGCAGATGATGCTGCAATTAGTACGACCCACTCTGGGGAAGAATTACAACGTCTATTATCTGCATTCACCAATGGCTTGTTCTGAATTTGGTTTAACAATCAGCAAAAAGAAGGCACAAATTATGTCACAATATGAATATGCACATGGGGTACCATCAATCTTTATTTACGACGCCGAACTGGAGATAGTAGACAATTTTATATATCTGGGATCATAGGTAAATAGCAAATTATCCCAAGATCAGGAAATCAACATCGGGATTAGTAAGGTGAACAATGGTGAACAGGTTAACAAAGTCTGGGAGAACAGGGAGCTTACTGCCAACACAAAAGTCCTTATCTATCAAGCCTGTGTCCTTAGTACTCTTCTTTATGACAACGAAGCCTGGTTAATTTACTCACACCAAGAGAAACTTTTAAACAGCTTTCATTTGCGTTGTCTGCGAAGAATACTTGGTATTAAGTGGCAAGGCACAAATCACAAATACTGAAGTGTTGGAAAGTTCATATTGTGTGACGGTTTGTTCGATGCTCAGTCTTCGTAGACTTAGATGGATAGGACATCTTAGGAGGATGGATGATGGTAGAATAATAAAGGATATCTTTATGGGTGAATTACAGATGGGTAAAAGATTTCGGGGTCGACCTCTACTACGATACAAAGATGAGTGTAAGTGGGACATGATTGATACAGGCATTGATATTGCATATTGGGAGCAAGTCGCCGCTGAACGTGTTGCATGGAGGGCAAAGATCAGAAATAGAATACAGACAAAGGAGAAATGATTGCTGACCGTGTGAGACGTAAGATGATGCGTGTTGGTGGAAATGACCATGTGTTCATACGCATCCACGATGCTTTCGAACATTTACTGCGCGAAATGGTCTGATCAGTTGCATTCGCTACCGCCGTGGGTTGTAGTTATTATGCCTTTTTGAAGCACAATGTAACAAACTATCGTCTGTCAAGACGGCAAGGTGCCAATGAAATATGTTTACAGGCTGACACGAGACAGATTATCCACATTGCCTGTAATGGCCTCCAGGCAGAGGTGTATGCCACTTCAATTGGCATGTCATGTGTGTACAGTCAAAGTTAATGTGGCAAGGGGGACAGAAGAGAGAATTTAACCCGTGTGTCTTGTATATCACTGGAGGGAGAATCTAGTCTGTGTGTCTTGTATATTTCTAAGAGGAGTATCTAGTCTGCTTTGTGTTATCTCTGAAGGGAGAATGTGGTTTGTGTCTCCTGTATATCTGTATGGAGAAACAAACCGGTGTTTCTTTAATATCTCTAGAGGGAGAATCTAGTCTGTGCGTCTTGTATATCTCTGAAAGGAGAATCTAGTCTGTGTTTCTTGTATATCTGTATGGAGAAACAAATATGTATTTCTTGTATGTCTCTGGATATACAAGAAAGTCGTGGATGGGTCAAGCCGAAGACATTCTTCAGCAGGTGTGTTCACTTGAGGACTTAGAACCTGGCGAGGAGTGGGTACAAGTGACAACAGAGTTCTGTACATCCTTTTCAGTGTGCATCCAACTAGATAGGAAATGCAAACAAGAAAATCCAGCTGCTGTGGAGGCGGAAGTACAGGCTCTGATCTTCGAGAATTCTTTAGAGGATGATGCTGTCATTTACACGGATGGTCGGTCATCCGAGGAGTGAGAAGTTCATGGGCCTTTACGGCTCAGGCCGGAGGGAAAATTTTGAAGGAAGAATCGGCGCTTTTGATTTGACCACAAGCAGCCTGACTATGGAAGTCATGGCAGTAAGTAAAGCAATAACATGGCTCGAGACACAAACATTCAATCAGGCATGTGTCCTTAGTGACTCAATGAGTATGCTCAAGATAATAGGGATGGGGTGGGTCCGAAGAGAGTGGCTGCTGTCTCTGGAGCGGTCTCGGCTGGCAAATGTTAGTTTCATCTTCGCACCAGGGCATGCGGGTGTACAAGGGAACGAGCAGGTTGATAGGCTTGCAGGTAGTGCTACTGTGGAAGACGGACGAGCCATGGACCAGGCAGACATTCTGAATGCTCTACGAGAAGTAAGTCGTTTACGAGAACCAAGCGATAACTGGGAATCTACAACCATGGTCAGGCTGCGAGAACAGCAAGTTAAAAGAGGCGTGGCCAAACAAGAACACTACGCAGGAAGCCAAAGAAGAGTAATAAACCAACATAGAACTGGTGTCATGAGCCGCTACACGCTGCAGGATTTGCTGAGGAGGGGATCCGAGCACTTATGGACTGAATGGTTCAATGTGCAACGAGGATGATCTGTCGACTAACTAACTTGTATATCTGTGGAGGGAGAATCTAGTCTAAATTTCGTGTACATCGCGCGCGCTTTCTCTCGAATCTAGTTTATATTTCTTGTACAACTTGTTTGCGTACGTTTTTAGTGGGCAATCAAGTTAGATTTTCTTCAATGTATTTAAGGCAGAAGTCAGTTTGAGTTGTATGTGTGTGTGTTCCGTTAATTTCTTCTTCTTCTTCGTTCATCCGGAGTTTTTTTTTGGATGTGATTGCGTTGTGCCTGTTTACAGCAGAGCTGCGTTCTTGCGCCGTTAGGCCGACACATCCGACTTCTGCGGGCATTTGTTGACCGGGTTAACCTTCCCGGGGGTTCCGTTAATTTACTCTTTACTAACATGTCCAAGGATTCTGGAGGTCAATTAGACCACTACACTATTCGGCACTCCTTTACAGAGAGAGAGAGAGAGAGAGAGAGAGAGAGAGAGAGAGAGAGAGAGAGAGAGAGAGAGAGAGAGAGAGAGAGAGAGCATCACATGATCATATCTTGAAAACTGGAATACTTTGACTATTTTATTTTTCATTGTGTGTCCGTGACTTCGTGATTGTTCCGGTGTGCCTCCTGGCCAGTAGACTCCGTCTTCAGCACCTTTCATTTGCTAGGGTAGACTGTGGTCTTACTCAAGTTAAGATATGTATGTACATAGATATCTGCGCATGTATGTAAATACATACATATGTACAGCAGTATGGTTTCACGGCGCCAGAGACTCGTCGTCGCCCCTTCTCTTGTTAGTTAAAACAATTCCGCCGCGTGAAGGCTAGGAGTTGGAAGTGTGCTGCCAGGGGTGATGAACGCATGAGCTATGGGGGTATTTTGCAATTTTAAATACTCATTCTCAACTCTGCACCAACGGCTTTAACAGCAATTTGACCATATTAAATGCCACAGTGGTTTCGATAGAACAGTTATGGAAGGCATGGTTGCCCTAAAGAAGAGGAAGAGGTCGTCCAGCACGATCAGGGACATAGTGAGTCAGACAAACCAAAACATGCACATATATTGTATGGCAGACATGAATCACCAAACACATGTGAAGCAAAACATGCACATACATTGTATGGCAGACATGAATCACCAAACAAACACACATGAAATGCTGTGTTCAGTTTACCTGTCGTTTCTTTTATTCTTCTTTGAGCAAAGGTAGAAAAAGACGGGCACACAAATAATACATATTTTACATTCATAACACAAGCCAACAATATCAGAGGCACACACTGTCTATGCCTCATTACACACACTCCAGGGCAAAAAAAAAAATAACTTGGGCACCCAGATCCACAGCTGTGAGCCATCTGGCAGCATGCTGCCTTGCATTGGGTTTTATACAATGGCACATGATCTGGTCGTTCAGAAAGCAATGGCAAACTACTGAACGTAAACCTGCCAAGAGATCACAAACAGCCAAAAGATGCTGGGGTTGACTGCCACATCCTCTACAGGATACACAGCTTAACTAAGCTAACCGAGATAACCCAACCTAAAAATGAGTACCAGGACAGGCTCACGCCAGTCAAGGTGGCCGGCACGACATTGTCAACATAACCCATTGAGCGGGGATTGGTCTACAAAAACTTTAGGATAGCACCATATACTGAGACAAAGAAGTCCTCTGAGGCGAAGTGGTAAAGCCGCGGTCTCATTCTCCGAAGGTCTTCGGTACATTTCTGCAATCTGTCATTCGGCTCACTAGTGCAGTTTTCTCAGTGACTCATAGGGGTCATCACTGGTGCTATGGAGTTTGTGCTCTGTGCAGCACTTGTGGCATTGAAAGAGACTGAGCCATATGGAATCAAACTCGGTGCAATGAAATCCATCTTCATACCTTTAAATCATATAACCAATAAGCCTCACGGCATAGAAAAGGATCTTAAGCCGGAGCGGGTTCACCTGATGGCGAGGTACACTAGTAATTTGGAAAGCTAATCTACATGCAAAAAAATAAAATCAGTCCAATGCACTAGAAGTATTAGGATGTGTATGGACTACACTTGAGTTCAAAGCAAGCGATTGGGAAAAACAAAAAAGAAAGAAAAAAGGACATTTTTAAGTTTTTACACCCACCCACTTATGATTCACCATTTATATCAAAGTATTTATATACACTGTGGCGTGAGTGGTGCAGTTAAGAGGGACATACATCATAAAGAATGAAATAGTGAGCAAATATCAATATGTACACCACGTGACAAATACAAAAATATACGCTATTTGGCATGAGCTCACATACAAAAAAGATTGTTCATTTATGTGATTCACATAATCAAACTATGACATCTGAGGTTCAAATTTGCACATATGATTGAAAAGGCTACCTCCAACTGCTACCAGGAAGTTCCATCTTCTTTCTTTTAGCTTCCAATCAAGAACAGGCCCTCAAACAACTCATTTGTAGACTTGCTCATGGTTGGTTACATGTAAATTTGTTTACAGGACGAAGTAGCTAGTCCTAAGCCAACCCTCCTTAGATGTCTGTTATGACATGCATGGCAGGTTAGTTTTACTACTTAAGTACCCTGGGAACACATGTGTGGTTGTTCACTGCTTCTGCTAACCCATCTCAGCTCTGAGGAACATATCCTGAAGGAGGACCCTGCTATGGTATGTTTAGTTTAGTCGATGGATCAACATCACGGCACATGAGTGTAACCCATAAGTGCTCCGTTCTACTCCTAGCTCAAGTCTGAGTCCGGAGAATCTCAGCTCAGTGCATGACCTCCATAGCACCGGCGAGAATCCTGAAATACTTTGGGTACATTTTTAACTCAAAATTTTGCCCAGGCAGTGCCGTTAGGCTACTTTTTTTCCCTTCAGTTTCCAACTGCCAAGGGATTTTTTAGACCAGGGGAAATTTTGTAATTAGAAGTCCACGTGAATAAATCCTAGCCATCACCGGGGCTTGAACCCGGGACCCCCATCACTCGAGGCAGACACCATACCTCGTGACCACTCAGCCCCCCGAATGGTATGTGTATGTGAATGCACGGATGAATAAATGACTAGCCTTTCCTCGCTCAGTGAGACAAGGATGCAGACATCAACCAGCTTATCTCGTTATGTATTTATGTTTGGCCAAAACATTACATTTCTACAGCAGTATATATCATCAGATTACCTTTGGGGCATCATGAGGTGCTCTGAAGCCTTGTTGAGTCCTTCCTCCTCTAATTTGGACTCAGAAGTGCCTCACTTGTCTTTCTACCTCAGCACTAGTCTAAACAAATACACTTGAGGCAACAAGACTATATCACATATGTTGAAATTCCCAACATTCAAGCATATGTGAATAATGTACACAACAGTACATTTACAGATGCTATATGCATCATATGGGGTAGACAGGTCTTAGGTGTGACTGAGCTACCGTACAACAGTAGAAGGTCTTAGATATGACTGAGCTACCATATAACAACAGAAGGTCTTAGTCAGATATGACTGTGCTATTGTATAACAGTAGAAGATCTTAGTCAGATATGATTGAGCTACTGTATGACATTAGATAGCACTACCTGCTTTTTGTTAGTGCTGAATGTTGGGTGGTGCTCACCAAACCCAACATTCCACATTGTGCCAATGGCTTCAGGCAGAGGAGTGCAGTTCCTTGTACCCTAGTGCGAATAAATGCACCCTACAGACTAAATATCATAGCAGGGAAGCCCAGGCCATAAGCCTTGGTCGGCAACTGGTCTAGGATCGAAGCTCTGACAGGCGGACAGAGCATTGCTTTACTGATCCAGCAGCTTGTCTTGTTCCAGATGTAGTGGTGTTACCTTTCCTCTGGAGTAAATTAGGCAGGCCAAGAGAGGGATCATGCTAAATGGGTAATACCTGGTCTATAAATTCAACCCAGGCTTTGTGTTATGGAGAGGTATAACTTCATTTTACAAACTATCATCTGCCAAGCTAGCCAGGTGCCAGTGAAGTACATTTATGTATGTACAACATATGGTACACAATTGGTATATTACATACATACACACAAGAGTATGTTACATACATACAACATATGATACACAGTGTGGCAGTAAATATGTGATGAATGATACACACAACAGAGAGCTACATGCGCACAACAGTATATTACATACATACAACATCTGCTATATACACTAGAATGTTATGTACACCCAACAAAATATTCCACACAACAGTATGTTGAATACTTACAACATATGATACACATAGCAGATATGATACACAACACATAAAACATTATTTACACATGGTATATTTTATAAAACCACACATGGCTTATGTTAGTTAGTTAGTCGACAGATCATCCTCATTGCACATCAAACCATTTAGTCCATAAGTGCTCGGATCCCCTCCTCAGTAAATCCCGCAGCATGTAGCGGCTAACGACGCCAGTTCTGTGTTGGTTTATCACTATCAGTCTTCTTTGGCTTCCTGCGTAGTGCTCTTGTTTGGCCATACCTCTTTTAACTTGCTGTTCTCGCAGTCTGACCATGGTTGTAGATTCACAGTCATCACACGGTTCTTGTAAACGACTTACTTCTCGTAGAGCATTCAGAATGTCTGCCTGGTCCATGGCTCGTCCGCCTTCCACAGTAGCCCTACCTGCAAGCCTGTCAGCATGCTCATTCCCTTGTACACCCACATGCCCTGGCACGAAGTTGAAAATAACTTTGCCAGACGAGACCGCTCCAGAGACAGCAGCCACTCTCTCTGGACCCATCCCATCTCTATCATTCTGAGCATACTCATTGAGTCACTAAGGACACATGCCTGATTAAATGTTTGTGTCTCGAGCCATGTTATTGCTTTACTTACTGCCATGACTTCCATAGTTAGGCTGCTTGTGGTCAAAGCAAAAGTGCAGACTCTTCCTTCACACTTTTCCCTCCGGCCTGAGCCGTAAAGGCCCATGAACTTCTCACTTCTCGGACGACCGACCCATCCGTGTAAATGATAGCATCATCCTCTAACGAATTCTCGAAGATCAAAGCCTGTACTTCTGCCTCCACAGCAGCTGGATTTTCTTGTCTGCATTTCCTGTCTAGTTGGATGCGCACTGAAAAGGATGTACATAACTCTGTTGGCACTTGTACCCACTCCTCGCCAGGTTCTAAGTCCCCAAGTGAACACACCTGCTAAAGAATGTCTTCGGCTTGACCCATCCATGACTTTCCTCTATCTAACCTGCTGCCCTTTACCTTCTTAATCACGCTATGCAGTGGATGTTGTGTGTTTGCGTTGACTCTGAGATAGGTACATGCTTGGCAAAATTGTATTCTGTCCCTCATGGTTGGAAAATCAAGAAGGTAGCGCATCACCCTGCATGCTGTATCCCTTGTACATCCAAGAATAATGCACATAGCTTCGTTCTGTATCCTTTCCATCCTTTCTATCTGCTTATGGCTGAGAGTCAAGATCACCACCACATACTCCAAAACAAAAAGGACCAGACCCTCGTAAAGAAGACATAGATGGCGCTGCTCACAGTTTGCCGCCGCCATCACCCGCATCGCAGCCAAACCCCGCTTGGCCTTTGTTATCACCTGGTCTATGTGCTCAGTATAAGGTAGGCTTCGATCAAATCATATCACCAGGTAATGCATTGCCTGCGTTCTTTCCACCGTCTTTGAACCCAGATTTACAGTTGGCGTTGGGGTGTTGACAATATGCTTATTCAAAGAGAACCATGTCACTGTTGCCTTTGTTGGGTTGACCATTGCGCCAGCTTCAACACACCAAGTGCTTATGCGATTGAGTTCGGTTTGTAGTTCCACAGCAACCTGATCTTTATCCTTGTCCTGATGATACACTAAAACATCGTCTGCATACGACAATGTCCTCCCCGGTCCTATGATTTACTCGCTGGTGATTCTCACAGTGTAGGCGTTGAACAGTACCGGAGATAATGGTGATCCCTGTGGTAGGCTAGGATATATTGTTGTTGGTTCTGAAGTCCAACTGCCACATCTAAAGACTACTTTCCGTTGGAAGAGGGCTGCAGCGATCCAACTAAGGAGGAAAGGACTTATCTTGAGTTCAAGAAGCATTAAAAAATTCAATGGTACTCTGTTGTACGTGTCCTCAAGATCAATCGCTGCAGTAAATGTTTCAATGCCAGAGTGGAAACCTTCATAGACATCATGGGCAAAAACTGCTGCACTGGTCCAGGTTTCTCTTTTTGGACGGTACCCTCCCAGGGGAGGTGGGAAAACACCTTGCCTCTCTAGCTGGCTTGATATTTTTCTGGCAATTAACTTCTCCAGCAGCTTGCCTATTGTATTCTGCATGGTTATTACTCAATATCCCTAAATTTTTGTGTGGTCTTTGCCAGGCTTCAGCAAGGAAATCAGATAGTTGTGTAACACACGGCTTATGGCAGACAATAATAACTTACATAATGCAACATGATATATGCAACAGTATATTATAAACAGACGGCACGACACACATAACCACATATGACACAAATACGACATGAAGCTGCAAGCATGATAACACACCAAACAGGTGAGGTGGAGTCAAAATTATATAAACAGATGGGAGTGCCTGTTATTGCGCTAAGACAGAAAACATATAAATGCAATATGTGACCAGGGAAACCTGACAAAGGAAAGACATACAAAATTAAACACATTGATCAGAATCATTTCAACAATCAGAGAAGATACGAGAGTATGAACAATTGATCTAACAACTGAAAATACACCCGAACGTTATAAAACTAACTCAACTACAGAATGACAGACAATACAGTAAAACCTTTTCATTTGTTAAGACTCCTAGTAATATTTTGTTAAGTTGTTTTAAGCAACGGTGGTATCTTGCTAACAAGAATGCCAAAGACATTATTTATTGCTTCAAAATAAAAATCTCTCCATTTACAAAGAAGTATTTTGTATTTGTTGTTAGGTAGAATTATTTTTAACGTGGTTGAATGCAATGCTAATTTTACAGATCTTATTTGACAGCTGATTAAAAATAGGGTGCCAGGTCTTGACAGATATGACTGAGATACCGCATGACAGTAGACAGTACAACCTGCTTTCTGTTAGCTTTGAATGTTGGGCAGCGCACATCAAACCCGACACCCCACATTGTCCCAACGGCTTCGGGCGGAGGAGAGCAAATGGGAGGGCACAAGCCTTATCCTGGTGTGAGGAAACACAACCTAAAGACTAAATTTCATGGCGGGGCAGACCAGGTCCAATGCCTTGGCTGGCAACTGGTCTAGTATCGAAGCTCTGACAGGCGGACAGTTAGAGCATTGCTTTGCTGATTGAGCAGCTTGTTTTGTTTCAGATGTATTGAAGTTACCTTTCCTCTGAAGCAAACTAGACTGGCAGAGAAAAAGATCATGGTGCATGAGCAACACATGGTCTCTACAATTCAGCCCAGGCTTTATGCTATGTAGAGATATAACTCCATGTCTGATCCCTGCCATGAGTTGTTGTTACACCTATTATTTTGAAGCACAATGTAACACACTGTTGTTTGTCAAGACGGCAAGGTGCCAGTGATTACAAATAACACATTTCTGTTGTGACACATTTGTGCTGTCACAGATTTGGCACATTTGTGCTGTAGCATATTTGTGCTGTAGCAGTTTACAGCTATATAACATAAACTTTTTGAAGCCAAGGTGGTGTAGTAGGTAGTGCACTTGCCAAGACAGTTGTTCGCATTCAATTCCTAACAAAGGTCAACCTACCTAGCCTCATAAAAATGGATACCAGGCAAAGTTCAGAATTTTCTGAGTAGGAAAAGTAACGAGAAAGGCAACTGGCCAACCCATCTCATATGCCGTAGCCTAAAATATCTGAAGCCTAACACTTCACACCCCAACATCAGTTTCCGTGATGGGACTTCCTTTTTAAGATAAAATAAAACCACAACCAAAAAAGGATATAAAGAATATTTTCATGTAAAGCCTTTTAATAGGACGCAATGTATTTTCCCCCCCCCGCTAGCTTTGAGCTTGAGTGCACCCCACACTGACCTGGTTTGTGTGTGTGCTCTAGCTTTCCCTATTACCAGCATCCCTCATCACCAGGCTTCTGAGGTACTTGTAACTTTCGCCCTCAAGTCAACATTTCAGTTCAAATGACCGGTGTAGGAATTGAACCTACCACCGTGCCACCAGCACATTGGAAGTTCAAGAGCAAGTGCTCTTATCCATTCAGCCATGTTGACCTCAATAGGATGCAATAAGTTTGCTGAACAAAAAAGATCAAATGAACAAGTTCTTAAAACACCGAGAAACATATACTGTTGAAATAAATGAACAAAAATATATACTGTTGGATTTGGTCACAATATGCGAAAAGGAGATTTACTAAATGAAAATATTGTAGGGCAAAGTTGAGAAGATAAAGATGGCCCAGAAACAACGAGGCAAACACAGTACCACAAGAACACTGGGATTCAGGTTGGGTTAAATAAACCTCTGGCAGCGGCCTGTACAGCTGTAGGGTCAATCCAGCCTCGTAAAATGGGTACCAAATAATTCTCAAAAAATAAAAAACAGAAGAAAAATATTTCACTCTATGAAATATGAATATTTTCACAATATTAAATGCCACAGTGGCTTGGAGAGTATAATGATGGAAGTCATGGTTCAAGACTGTCCAAATTACAATATATCTAGGAAAACCCTCTAGCCTAGAGAAATAACAGTGGAAGATTAGCTCTATTGACCACTGAGTGAACTAAAGAAGGAATAATGGTTTCTGGAAGAAATGGTAGGGGTGGACCAACACAAAGATGGACACCGGACATAGCAGACACCTTGGGTACAGGGTGGATAAGGCAGAAGGACAGGCAAGTAATTGAGAAACTTTTCGGTGGGCCACAATAAGAGCAACGTTCTGCCCTGGATCTGCTACAAGATGTCATTCAATGGTATTTGTAACAAGATGATGTCACTCAATGGTATTTGTAACAAGATGATTTATGCATTTGCAGCCCAAAATCCCACACACTCTGACTGAATATTAAGTTGGCTGATTACTTTACAATATGTAAGTACTCTGGAAAAAATGCTGCTTACAATTTATAACTGTTTATCGAGAATTAATACACAAGTCCAAAGAACATCCATAAAAAAGAAAACAAATGAATTCATACTCTCAGGGTCTGCACAAAACATTCATGAATTCCAGCGCTATGTTTCTTAAATGACCACATACTAATGATCACAAAAGCATGGATGTTTGCGGTTTGATCGTATCTGAGATCCTGGTATCACAACTTTTGGCTGTGATGCTTCACTTCTGCATTTGGCGATGGAGCTGAAGCTTCCAGCGGAGGTAACAGAAGACCATCACAAGTGTTCATGGGGATGAAAGACGCAGGAATCAGTGGTCTGAAAAAAAGTTCATATATATACCTGGTTAGAACTGCTGGGAGTATACACAATGAAGCAGAGAATAAGTGGAGGGCCAGGCTTAGTGTTTTCTGTGACCAAACATTATCATCATCACCAAAGGTAGAAAGAACAAAACATAAGTCAGGAGCCCTTTTTCTCAGGAGCCAGCTTATTTTTTTTGCAAGTATAGGCTAGAAAATGCACGACAATTCAATCGCCAGGTATACATTTTCAGGCACCAGGATTTTTCTACCCATGGTCATCACATGTCCTGCCAACTGGCATATGTTCATGACCCTCCAATAGAAAATTGGAAATTAAAGTAAATTAAACTTAAACCCAAACTTAGAATTGTAACTTTAGTATTAAATGAGTTGTTTGAGGGCCATCCCTCCACTGAGGGATAAAAAGCAAAACAAGATAAAACAGTGAAATTAGATTTTAGGCAGACCGGGAAGGCTAACCCGGTCAACAAGCCGGATGTGTCAACTGAAAGGTGCAAATATCACAGCTCTGCTGTAAACTGAAACAAGCACGTCCAAAACAAAACACAATTTTGGACGAAAGAAGATGTTAGGTAGTGAGATAAATAGTGGTTACAGTAAAATATATGTTCAGTAGATAGAACAATAAAAATAGATGGGCAGTAGAGAAAACAGTGAAAATAGATGTCCAATAGTGGGAACAGTGAAAATAGATGTCCAATAGTGGGAACAGTGAAAATAGATGTGTAGTAGAGATAACAGTGGAAATACATGCTCAAAACAGTGCATTCTCTAATATTTAAACTCAGAAGCCACAGACAAGATGTTGCCCGATTTATTGCCTGGCATAGTTTGCTGCATCTCGCCAGGAGAAAACTGCAAAGTTATATATCACAAGAAGTGAATAAATGAATAATACTTAGGCTGAAATACTTAAAAAACATAGTAACAGTGAGTGGGAAGCAACTTAAATTGGTAGAAAAGAAAGACTGTTAGCAAATTGAGAAACCAAACATATACCCGTCACAGAGAGTGGAAAAGAGAGTTAATCAGTCTTCAAGAAATCCTGTGCAGTCACCGCGTATAAAATGCCTACCTAGGTGTTTTGTGCAAACAGAAAGATTTTGTTTCTTCTTCTTTTCGTTCATCCGGAGTGTTTTTTCAGATGTCATTGCGGTGTGTCTGATATGCGCCCTTGGGCCGAAACCCGTAGGCCAACACATCGACTTTAGCGTGCTTTTTTGACCAGGTAGCATACCTGGGAGATTTTGTTTTAAATTGGAGACTGCCGTTGGGATAACAAATACTCCATATTCGAACAATGTGACCATGTGTTTTAAATGTTTCGGCTTAAGTATAATTCATTTATTCACTTCATATAATATCTTCTTCATTGGCACCTTGCCGTCTTGACAGACGATAGTTTGTGCTTTAAAAAGGCATAATAACTTTTAACTATGGCGGTAGCGAGTGTGACTGATAAGGCCAATTTGCGCTGTAAATGTCCGTTCACAGTGGGTGCACGTGAACACGTGGTCATTTCCACCATCATGCACCATCTTACGTCTCAAACGCTTGGTGTGTGACTTTTCTGCAATAATTTTCTCCTTTGACTTTATTCCATTTCTGATATTTGCCCTCCATGCAACACGTTCAGCAGCGACTTGCTCCCAATGTGCATTATCAATGCCTGTATCAATCATGTCCCGCTTACACACATCTTTGTATCGTAGTAGAGGCCGACCCTGAGATCTCTTACCCATCTGTAATTCACCAAAAAAGATATCCTTTGGTATTCTACCATCATCCATCCTCCTAAGATGTCCTATCCATCTAAGTCTACGAAGACTGAGCATGGAATAAACTGTCACACAACCTGATCTTTCCAATACTTCAGTATTTGTGATTTTGTCTTGCCACTTAATACCAAGAATTCTTCGCAGACACCGCATATGAAAGCTGTTTAAATTGTTCTCTTGGTGTGAGTAAGTTGTCCAGGTTTCACTGCCATAGAGAAGAGTACTAAGGACACAGGCTTGATAGACAAGGACTTTTGTTTTGGCAGTAAGCTTCCTGTTCTCCCAGACTCTTTTTCTTAACCTGTTCATTGTTGTTGCTGCCTTACCAATCCGGATGTTGATTTCCTGATCTAGGGATAATTTGCTATTTACCACTGATCCTAGATATGTAAAATGGTCTACTATCTCTAGTTCGGCGTCGTCAATAAAGATTGATGGTACCCCATGTGCACCTTGTGACATAATCTGTGTCTTCTTTTTGCTAATTGTTAAACCAAATTCAGAACAAGCATTGGAGAATGCAGATAGTAGACATTGCAATTCTTCCTCAGAGTGGGTCGTAACTGCAGCATCATCTGCAAAAAGCAACTCTCTGATCAGTACCCTCCTAATTTTGGTCTTAGCCTTCAATCTCTGAGCATTGTAGAGGCCGCCATCTGAGCGTGAGTGAATGTATATACCACCATCCTGATCACGAAATGCATATTTCAGTAGAAGTGAAAAGTATATTCCAAAGAGGGTGGGAGCTAGTACACAACCTTGCTTAACTCCACTCTTGATTTCAAATTCTTCAGAAGTTGCACCATCAAACTTGATTATACCCTTCATGCCTGTGTGGAACGATTCCACAATGGACAGAAGAGTTGGTGGGCAGCCAATCTTCTTTAGTGCCTTGAACAGACCCTCACGACTGACCAAATCAAATGCCTTTGTGAGGTCGATGAAGGCAATAAACAGTGGTTGATTCTGTTCACGGCATTTTTCTTGCATTTGTCGCAATGAGAATATCATATCAGTGGTAGACCGGTTCTGTCGAAAGCCACACTGTGATTCGGGGTAGACTTGATCTCCTAGGACTTGAAGTCTGCGCAGAACAATTCTGGCAAATACTTTTCCAACAATACACAGAAGTGAGATACCCCTATAGTTGTTGCAGTCGCTCCGATCGCCCTTGTTCTTGTAACAGTGGAAAATCCTGGACACATGGTTCTCACGTTCCAGGTTGCAAGCCGTAGCTTGAGGTTTCTATTTATATTTTTGTTTGTACCTGGTGCATTGGTTTTACAGCCTGCGATTCAGATTTTGTCCTAGCCCCAAGCACCCATTGAAGCAGGCAGGCTGTGGCGGATCAGCACCCAATTGGCTGGGGGCTGCCCAGCTTGAGGCGGGCGGTAGCTGATCAGTGACACCTATAGGTGTCTCCCACCGTCAGAGGCAACGCGTGGCGCCCCATGTCTACGCCAACTGACAAGGACTTATAACCCGTAACAGTTGCCTCTCGCTTTGATTCCGAGACCAGTTAAGACCAGGGATGGAGTTATTGCCTCTCCATAGCACAAAGCCTGGGCTAAAATATAGAGATCATGTGTTGCCCATGCAGCATGATCCCTCTCTCGGCCTGCCTAGTTCACTCCAGAGGAAAGGTAACACCCCTACATCTGAAATAAGACAAGCTGCAGAAGCTGCCGGATCAGCAAAGCAATGCTCTAACTGTCCGCCTGTCGGAGGTTCGATCCTAGACCAGTCGCCAACCAAGGCTTAGGGCCTGGTCTGCCCTGCCATGACAATTTTGTCTTTAGCTTGCATTTCCTCGCACCAGGGTAAGGCTTGTACCCTCCCAATTGAGCTCTTCCGCCCGAAGCCGTTGGCACAATGTGGGGTGTCGGGTTTGGTAAGCGCCGCCCAACGTTCGGCGCTAACAGAAACCAGGTAGTACCGTCTACTGTTATACGGTAGCTCAGTCATATCTGACTAAGACCTGACCATATTCATATAATATACAAAGCTGCATTATACACTAGCCGAGATGCAGCAAAAGATGTCAGGCTATAAATCGTGCAACCTATTGTTGATGGCTTCTGTGTTTAGATTTATTAAGGAAATACATTGTTTTAAAGTCTGACTAAATTGTAAGTTAAGCAAAAACCTTTTTTTTTTTTGAAGTCTGGTTTCTTTTTCGCATTGATCTTGTGCATTTTTGACACCTCAAAGTGACAATATAGCAAGATTTAGACTGCAAAGAAGTATAATAAAAACCATCCATCATGTGCCATGCCAATAAGCGTGGGCGGTCATGTTCTGCCATCTCACTCGATCACCAGAGTCGTGGATCAGCTCCATGTTGTTCCTGTCTTGACCATGCCATCCAGGTATTTACTTCTAGGTCTTCCCCTTGGTCTCTTCCCTTCGATCTTGCCATTGTCACCAAGTTCTCAAAGTAATTTCTTCTCATAACATGCCAAACAAATTTTGACTTGACTCTAATCATTTAAATGATCTTCATTTATTTCTTGTAGGACTTGTTCATTGGTTTTTCTGTCTGTCCATGGTATTCTATGCATTTTCCTCAGAAACCACATTTCCACAGCCATCAGATGTTACTACAAAATTCAATGAAACAAGACAAACTTACTCAACGACAAGGATATTCCTTGTTACAGCTGACACAATCAAGTAGAAGTGGAATAGTTATGATCCTTTTTCGCAGAAGCACTCTGTGAAACTGAGTTTAAATTTCTGTAAGCTTCTTCAACTTGGACATCTTGTGCCAGCTCAAGATTTGTAGACGTTGCTGCAACAGTCTGCGTACTAGCCCACTCTCGCCTCCCAACACCACTGCTGTTTTTTCTGGAGAAACCACTGTGAAAGTAAGTGTGATCCTCTCGCATCTTCTGTCTGGGGAATGTTGCTGATGAGAAAATATGTGTTCTATTAGCATCGACCTCCGTTACTAAACTAAAAGGTTCTATATCAACACTCGAGGGAGGGTTAAAGTCTGGAACTTTTGATTTGACGTATGTGTGATCATCTTTTTGAGGAAGTCCAGCAAAGTTTGGGGCTTGGTGTTCGGCAGTTGTGCACAGTTTCTCACACCGATTCTGCACTGTGTATTCATTATCTGTGTCTTCCATTTCTTGATCTTCTATTATATGTTGTTTTGTTGAGTCCTGATGAAGCTCTTGTTCGAACAGGCTGTGGCTAGTTGCTGTTCCATCCCATGTCGCTGTGGCATATGTGTGGTCAGCCTTCCTGGGCCAGCACGGAAACTCTAGAATGTTATTGATAACTCGATGTAGAGTGTGAGAAACACCAGTTCTCTGTACATGTTCTGAAGATTTTGAGGACTTCATACACGATTGCTTGTTATCACAGTTGACCTCTTCAAAAGATGATGACTTCTTGGGCGAGTGTTTGGAGGCAACTTCGGGCCATTCACAAACTCTCACATTAGCTGTATCACCACTACACATTTTCTCCACAGATGAACATCGTTTAATCTTTAAGTGACGGGAATCGGTTTGAGAAGAAGGGACCACATTATGCGACGAATCTTTAGTCACATTGTCAACTTGAATTTTTGGTTTCTCTTCAGATTCTGAGAAACGACTCGACAAATGAGCAACTACCTTGGCTGTTTGCGACCGTGTGATGCGAGTAAACGCATTCGAAGCATAAGTATGGTCACTTTCAGTGCTAATATCAACAATCGAAGACTGCAACTCAAAATTCTCACAGATATTTTGCCGATCTAAAGCTAAAACCATGTCCGCGAACGTCAACAAGGAAGATGTGGTTGCGGGAGGGGGTTCCCCAAAACCCACTCGTGAAGAAAAGAAACTATTTATGTCACGAGCCCCATCTACAGACATTTTTCCAACGAAAGTAATCACATGAAAGCTAGAATTTAACCACTATACACTCGCGGACACCATTAAGATAACCATTTATATATGTATTGTGAGATGAATCCCGACATGGGGTGGGATATTTTCTGGAATGTCATTCATCGTCCACGATGCAACCTTCCGTGTCGCTGTACTTTGTTTAACCGCTTCCGTCTGCACACAAACGAGGCTGTGACCCCGCGAGACAGATTATTTCTGGCATTTTGATTCGTTGACCTCGTCTAAAAATAGCTTTCACGTCTGCAACAATAACACACGGCCATGTTAGTACCGTGGAGCCGTGCACACTAGAAACACCTCGACCGGCTGCCTCTAATCCCGAATAGCATTTCAACAAGCAAGATCAGAAGGTACCGTTGCTAATACAAACGTATCAAGAGCATGTATTCCTTGCTTAAAGTATAACTGTCTTGATTATTCTTGTGAAATCTTTGAGGAACACCGACGTGTCCAGACTGTATACAGTTGTGGGTCAAGTCTGCTAACAAACACAGTAACGCCGGCGTCGTGTTAAAATAACACACAGGTTATTTTCCCCGAGTAATAACACACTTTCTATACTACTTTGTTTTGTCACCTTGATTGGTTTGCAAATAAGTTCATTAGGAGACGATAGGCATACTAGTCCTTCAAAGGACACCATTCTAGTCAGTTTAGTAAACAGAATAGGCAACAGGATCCGAAGATTGAACACAAGACATGAACGTAGTCAGTCACCGACTCACACCGTGACTGCGTCAAGGGTCAGTGAACCAGAGCTGACCAAGAGCTTACTAGACTTCCAATACTGGTCTTGGAAATAGGCTGTCACACTGCTGAATAGGAAAGGTCAAGCTTGTACAAAACCTTGCTGTGTAGAAGACAGGTGTGTCAGCTGAAAGGCACACATTTCACATTTTACAGCTTCACAGTTATAGTATAGTACTTATATAGTTGTTATAGGGGCAAATGGGCTATTGTATTGTGGCATATATATCTTTTGACGCTTGGGCGCACATCTTTTGATCAGAAAAGAACCAGTATTATTTTCCAAACAAATAATGATGAAGAAGTAAATTGAATTCACAGTCACTGCGGCACTAAAACAAACTGATGCCCTGTCCTCTTTTCAACACCACCAACCTCTAAATTGTGGAAACTTCACTCTTGAACAATAGACTAACATGTCCCCTCTGTTATGTCTTCCCCTTTATATGGTAGAGGGATTAGTATACTCCTGTGACCCAAAGGGCTATGACTGTGGTAGGCCAGCTACTGATAGGATCTTCCATCTTGGACAAGTCAAGATATATGGACCAGACGACAGGCACAAACCTGCTGCCTGTAGGTAAACTAGGGACAGTCAAAGGCTAGAGAAAACAAACTGGAAAAGATGCTTGTTGAAGCTGAATGTATGAGTCACAGGCTTGGTGAAATGTAACTCACTTTATGATGATGATATGACATGTAAACATTGAAACTACAGCCCATATAAATGAAAAAGTATGAGAAATAAATTAATAGTTATTGTTTGATGCTAACAAAAAAAAAACCAAGTAACAGTCAGAGGACACACTAGGCAGTAAACAGAATTTAATACTATAACCACACCAGGATTCAAATTGCTGCCTGCAAATGCCAGCACTGCCCCGCTGAAAGATTATTGAGGTTTTCAGCAGTTTTTACAAATATAAAGGGATCCAAAACAAATGTGAGAACTGCTGTGGCCAAGAGAGGGATCATGCTGCATGGGCAATACATGGTCTCTAAATTCAGCCCAGGCTTTATGCTATCATCATTATGCTATAAAGAGTTATAACTCCATTTTACAAACTATTATCTGGCAAGGTGCCAGTCAGAAGTTACAACTACTACATTCTTAATCAGCAGGAACTGGTCACCATTCTTCACTTCAGGATGGAGCATAAAAGACTGAATAAACACATGCATAGGCTTTTTGTGTCATCTTTGCCCACAATGCACATGAAGACTAAGACCACCTCCCTCCTGCCCACTTTGAACACAAGCATAGTCTATGCAGGACTGTGTTTTGCGTACGGCTTAGCTTTCCATATTACCCACCAGTGCCCCTCGCAATCAGACGAACCCACCAGACTTCATTGGTACTTGTAATTTATGTCCACAAGTAAGTCATGGATGAGAAGTCAACATTTTAGTCCATCAGACAGATGTAGGGATCGAACCCGCTACCTTAGCATCAGCACATCTGAAGTTTAAGGGAGAACGCTCTTATCCATTCATAAAAATCAGTCCAGTGCTCAAGTTCAGAGAAAAAAAAAAAGACACACACAAGAAGTGTGCTAAGAACATATTAGTGATATGATAGTAAATATCTCTGATGTCGGAGTGGGTTCGCCTGATTGTGATGGACACTATTAATAAGGAAAGCTAATCCACACGCAAAATTCAGTCCAGCACTACTAGATGGTGTGTATGGACTACGCTTGAGTTCAAAGCTAGCAGGCGTTAAAAAAAACATATGATAGTACTAGTAGTATGTTTTATTGTTATTTCTACAACCTTAACCTTGTAACTGTTACTATGTAACCACAGTGGTTCTCACATTATTTTGAGGATGCCTTTATATTTTTTTAAACGACTTAATACAGCAATAAGCTTTCATGAAATCACAAGAAGAAAACAAATTTTGCTTGTTTGTTAAAGGGGGGTACTTGCATTGTATACTAACATCCCCATAAGAAAATGGTTTGTTGTATCATAATAACTTGAACTTGTCTGGTATTATAATCAACAAATCTCACTGAAATCTTTTTGGAATTTATCTTGACACCTTGGAGACTGTTGCCAAAGACCAAAATTTGTGGTGTACATCATTACATAAGGGTGCAGTCACTTGTGAAGCAACCAGGACTGCAAGAGGTGTGAAGAAGAGGCTGGACAGAAAAACCACTGCAGGAGATCCTCCTCCTGGAACATCAAGTGTGAAGAAGAGGCTGGACGGAAAAACCACTGCAGGAGATTTTCCTCCTGGAACATCAAGCATTCTTTGCCCACATTGTCAAAGAACATTTCGAGCCAAAATAGGCCTTATCAGCCATCTTAGAACTCACAGCTCCATACTTTCAACCTCACTGGATGAAATGAAGGGTCATCATCATTCTTGATGGACAAACAACAATCAACAAAGAAACTGTAAGAAGAGGAAGACGCTTGGGTATCGTTGGCTTTTTATAGGAGCATTCAGCTTATTAACTCTTTCTGTTGCAAGCGACTGATATTGTAAAATAATAACACTGTGTGAAAGGAAGTTAAAGTAATATCTATCTCTATCTGAAACTGAATATGTGATGGTAACAACAATAGAAGAAACAAATAACCAATAATAATTAATAATTAATTATTACTAATATTAACAGCTAATAAAAATAGTAATAATTAATTGATTTATTTGATTGTTTCGGGATTTGAGATTTAAATATTGAGCACAACCCACTACTGGCAACGCTGATCGTATTCTGGTATGAACCTAAAGCCCATCCACGTCAATGCGGGAGCACCCGCTTCACACGCCAGTGATCCGGGGTTTGTTTCCGGGGCCGGTCAAGGATATGCACTACTGACGAGCTCAAACGAGAGCGAAACTCGAGTATAGTGCTTCTGCATTGACATGGATGGGCCTTAGGTTCATACCAGAGAAATAATTAAAACAACAACAAATAACAAATAATAATAGTAATAACCCCTCTGCTGTGTGTCCACCGTGACAAGGTAGAGGGGCTTGTGCGTCCCAATGACCCCAAGAGCTATGCCGACGGTAGCACAGCTACTGGTAGGGCCACCCATGTCGGACAGGTCAAGGGAGAGGGACCAGACGAAGAGACACACAAACCTGCTGCCTTGTAGGTAGACTGGGGACAGTCAAAGGCTAGGGAAAGCACCCCAAATACATGCTTGTCGAAATCGGATGTACTGAGCCACAGGCTTGACAAAGCAGTGCAACGTGAAACCTGCTGCCTTGTAGGTAGACTGGGGACAGTCAAAGGCTAGGGAAAGCATCCCGAATAAATGCTTGTCGAAATCGGATGTACTGAGCCACAGGCTTGACAAAGCAGTGCAACGTAACTTAATTCATGATGTCACAAATCAAAATTAATCGATATGGTGCTAATCCCGTGAAGTCCCATCAGGCGGTGATAGTGCCGGGCCCCCTGCCTCGAGGAGGTCCACCCATGACTACTGGTGGTCACCTTCCCCTGTGCTGTGGAGTCAAGGCACAGAGGAGTAGGTTAAGAGCTATTGACCAAATACCCCGGACACTCAACATACTACAGTGGAATGCCGAAGGAGTTTACAAGAAGAAAGACTCCCTAACACAGCGTCTTCATAAAGATAGAATAGATGTGGCATGCATTCAAGAGACACACCTCAACGCCAATCACAAATTCTCAGTCAGAGGATATCAGGCCACACGTTTCGACCGCGAAGGACACAAAGGAGGAGTTCTAATACTTACACGAAATACAATACCTTGCAGCGAAGTATCTGTGATCTCTGACAACCAAACGGAAATTATAGGTGTTGATATAATGATAAAGGACGTCAAAATAAGAATCTACAATCTGTATAGCCCAGCAGATAAGGACCTTACACTCTCAAACATGAAAATAACTGACACAAACTGCATTATTGTCGGAGACTTTAATAGCCGTTCAGAAAGATGGGGATACCCAGATACTGACAAAAGAGGAGATGAATTGGAGGACTGGGAAATAGACTCAAATCTCCATCTACTCAACAAAGCGGATGACACACCGAGCTTCTACTCCAGAAGATGGCTTACCACTTCTACTCCAGACTTAGCTTTCTGCACAGGAGACATCCTCCACAAAATCGATCGCCATGTGCTGGACCAATTAGCAGGTAGTGACCACAGACCAATCAAGCTTGAAATGAATATGGAGTATGTTCCACAGGAGCAAAAGCCCTTGCCCCGCTGGAATTACAAACGAGCAGATTGGGACAGATTTGCCATACTAACAGACAAATATTGTGAAAACATAAATACACGATATGGCAACATAAAGCAAATGGTGGAAAGTCTAAACAGAGCGATAATACAGGCAGCCACTGAGTCCATTCCAAGAGGAGCGAGGAAAAATTACAAACCATACTGGACTGAAGAACTACAAAGTTTGGAGGACAAAGTTGAAGATGCCAGGAAGACAGCAGAGAGAGAACAAAGAATTGAAGCAAACATCTCTCTCAAAGCCATCTCAGCAAAATATAAAAGAACAGTAAATCAAACAACAAGAGATTGTTGGAGGGAAAAAACAGAAAACCTGAATTTTGACAGGGATGGAAACAAACTATGGAAACTAGTGAAAGCCATGAACAATGAAGGACCTAGAAACAAACAAATAACAATTAAACAAGGAAATGCCTTGCTTGCAGGCAAAAAGGCTGCAAATGCACTAATGGAACACTATGCAAATGCAAACCACATTGATATTACAACCGAACAGAAGAAAGCAATCAAAGACAAACAGATACATCATAGAAATACAGAGACAGCGGCAGAATATATGATGGCAAATCTAACAATGGAAGAAATGGAACAGGCAATGAATACCCTAAAAAAGAAGAAATCACCAGGAAAGGATGGAATCACAAATGAAATGCTAATAGGACTAGGCACCAAGGCAAAGAAGAAACTACTAGCAGTCCTAAATTACAGCTGGAAGAGAGGAATAGTCCCACAGGCATGGAAGGAAGCTATACTAATACCAGTCCCAAAGAAAGGAAAAGACCTGGAAGAACCAAATGGCTATCGACCTATCAGTCTACTTAGCTGTGTAGGAAAATTAATGGAACGCATTATCAATGGCAGGCTAACATGGCATCTGGAAGAAAACAAACTCTTAACACCACACCAAGCAGGATTTAGAAAGTACAGATCCACTGAAGATCAAATAACCTATATAGCTCAGGAAATAGAGGATGCCTTCCAAGAGAAAAAGCACACACTAGCAGTCTGGATAGATTTAGAAAAAGCATTTGATAAAGTATGGAAGGAAGGACTGAAAGTAAAACTGCAAAAAATGCATGTTTGTGGGAAAATGTATAAATGGATCAGCCACTACCTTGAGAACAGAACTGCCAGGACAAAAGTACAAGGACAAACAAGCAAAATGATGCTGCTGGAGCAAGGTGTCCCCCAAGGAGGAGTTCTTTCACCAACATTATTCCTAGCATATATAAATGACATCACAGAAAATTTTCCAGCCAGAGTACACACATCCTCCTTTGCAGATGACCTAGCCATATGGACATCTGAAGAATATATTAGTACAGCTAACAGCAGAATACAGCAAGCCTTATTAGCGCTAGAGGACTGGTCAAAATCATGGCTAGTGAAGATAAGTGAGGAGAAAACAACATGCACAGTGTTCTCCCTCTCAATTAAAACTCAGCAACCTAAGCTGGTATTGAATGGAAAAATATTGCGCCATGAAGAAAATCCAAACTATCTAGGAGTCACCTTTGATCGTCGCCTGACATGGAAGACACAGGTTGAGAAAAATCGAACAAGAGCAAGGCAGAGAATGGCAATCATGAAAAAGCTTGCTGGTACAACGTGGGGAGCAGATGAGAAAGTTCTCAAGAAGTTATATACTGGACGGGTGAGGCCAGTACTGGAATATGGCATTGCAGCTTGGGCAACAGCAGCTAAGTCAAACTTTAACAAAATAAGTAGAGTCCAAAACCAAGGAATGCGAATCATAACTGGAAGCCTGAAGACAACGCCTATTAATGAACTAGAAAAGATCACTTGTTTACAACCAATGCAGGATAGAAGAGATAGCAGAGCCCAGCAACAAGCAGAAAAATTTAGAAGATTGACAGACCACCCTATGTACAACAGATTTATTGGTTTTGGAAAGGGAAGACTGAAGCGTAGCAACTTTGTAGAAACTGCAAAACGAAGGATTAGGGCAGATCCTATACTTAACATATCAACAGTCAAGCCCATACACAATGCACACAAGTTCCCAGCTTGGAGACAACAGCAACTGCCTGAGATGATAGAAAACATTCCTGGTATTGAGAAAAAGAACACTCAGCATGAAACCGAAAGAAGAGAAATAACCCTAAACTACATAAAAGAACATTACCCAAGCAGGAATTGGACCCATGCATATACAGATGGATCAGCCAAAAATTCAATAGAGAATGGAGGAGGAGGAATTCTCCTAAATTTAAAAAATGGAGTGAAAAAAACACATTCATTGGCAACTGGAAAATTTTCAAGTAACTTCAAAGCGGAGGCAGAGGCTTTGAAAACTGCAGCAGAAATGCTCCTGATGGAGGAAAATAAAGAGAAGCAAATAGCTATCTTCACAGATGCAAAGTCAGCTGTCTCAATACTCAAGAGCAATAACAGCACAGAACTAACTGACCTAAGAGCAGCACTCCATGGTCTATGCCAGAAATCCAAAAAAGTTGTAATACAGTGGATCCCATCACATTGCAGTATACCTGGAAATGAAGAGGCTGACAGACTGGCAAAAGAGGGCGGACGACTACCACAGCCTGACATAGACATAACCTATAATGAGGCAAAGAGGTTGATAAAAAGCACTTATAGAACCAAATGGGAATCTGAGCATCCAGGCCATCAGAAGGATGATGCATATTACAAACTCGACCGAAGAGAACAAGTAGCAATCTTCAGACTCCGCACAGGACATAACAGGCTGAAATACCACTTGTTCAATAAACTAAAGATAGGAGATACCGATGAATGTAATTGTAGAGCTGGAAAAATGACAGCTAAACATTTGCTGCAGGATTGCCCAACGTATGCAGAACAGAGAAAGATATTTTGGCCCACACCTGCTTCATTTGAGGACAAGCTCTATGGAGATATAAACAAGCTCAAGTTGACCGCAGCTTACTTTAACTACATACAAGTTGACATTTAAAGGTGCATGAAGACCCAGAGGCATGAAATGGAATATTGCTTGGATAGCAAATCCATTATGTGGAAAGTCCAAATCGAAAGCTCGCTGTGTGGGCTTCTAAAAAGGTGGAAAAGTGTCCTAGTGGCACGAAATGGAATATTGCTTGGATAGCAAATCCATTACGTGGAAAGTCCGAATCAAAAGCCCATTGTGTGGGCTTCATAAAAGGTGGAAAAGTGTCCTAGTGGCACGAAATGGAATATTGCTTGGATAGCAAATCCATTACATGGAAAGTCCGAATCGAAAGCTCACTGTGTGGATGTCATCTGCAGACTGCATACTTCTGGTTTCCGGAAGAACAGCCTATGGTGAACGGAAGGCCCAATATACGGAAGTGAGGCTAAGCAGCCATGTGCAGGACGTGACGATTCCTTGGGTGAGCCCAGTACCAGAGCGCTATGTATCGGCTCTGCAAGTATGGAAGCCTCCTTGGATGGCGGGGAATGCCCATGGTCTGCCCCTGCCTTCCCTTGAGGGCTGACCAGGATCTTTGGCCGTTCTATATGGACCAGCTGGGATGGGGGATAACACCACAACAGTGAGAGTCAAACGTCCTAAGAAACCACCGGGAAGGTTAACCCGGTCAACAAATGCCCGCAGAAGTCGGATGTGTCGGCCTAACGGCGCAAGAACGCAGCTCTGCTGTAAACAGGCACAACGCAATCACATCCGAAAAAAAACTCCGGATGAACGAAGAAGAAGAAGATAATAGTAATAATAAAAACTAACAAAAATAAGAATAATTAATAAAATAGTTATAGTAATAAATATTGAGACTGACTAACTATTGGCTAGCTAATTAATGATTGATGATAATACTAGCAACCAATAATAATAATAATAATAACAATAATAATAATTAATAATAACAAGTCTAATTCCACTAATGGATCATAATTAGCATGAAGCATGACAGCAGTAGGGTCTCTTTTTGGTGCATCTTTCAGCCTCTTCATGACAACATTTGATTGTAAATGTTAGGCCAAAGAAACATGAAACACACATAAATACATGGATCATGGAGGAAGAAGAAGGAGGCAACACCTGTAATGAGATAAACTAAGTAAATTGTTTTATTTTACAAAAACAAAAGCAGAAAGTTTGCCTGTACTTGGTGCTCATCTTGAGGTAGACTACAATGTTCACTGATGAGTGTATTGCTAGGAGTGTTTCTGTGACACCCAGGAGAACGTACTGCATATTTTTATATTTGCCATATAAGGATAGTTGTGGTTCTATTGTTTGAGCAAACAAAACTATGCTATCAGGAACAAAAGCGACGATGAAAATCAACAAAAGAAATATAACCATCTTGATAACCTTTCTATCACGCATTGAAATGGTGAGATTTCTCGTGGCTTCAGTCCGCCAGCTTTGATTTCTATTGAGGCTGAAAATGAGGATTACTGTACAAATGATTACCCAGAAGAACGTGAGGATTGTTAATCCAAAGGAGATACCAGTTGACAAAGATTCCATGTACAGTATTTGGCTAACAGAAATGGAAAAGAATACAGTTTTGTTTGTGGCCACACTTAGTCTGAACTGGTAGTGAGCTGCAATGTACATCGGAGAAGCTGTCACTACAACGATAGCAACAATTATCAGTAGAATGGCCACAGATCTTCGCGGGGTGATAATTTTATGGACTTTAAATGGGTGAACAATACAGATACATCTTTCACACGTGATGAACGCGAGGATCCAGTTGCCGATTCTTTTAAAACAGCTGTACGGCCTCCCCAAGATAAGGCTCCTGATGTCCGAAGGTTCAAAGGCCAGATTTAAATGATCCATGGCAGGATTGTAAAACATACTTATGAGAAAACTAAAAATCAACATGCAGAGGTCACAAATAGACAGACTTAGCAAGCTAATGTTAACAGTGTCCTTGAGGTTCATTTTTGCAAATACAACAGTATTGATTATATTAGCAATGATTCCACCGAACGATATAATTGAATACAGGCAAACAAAATTAACCAAACTAAAGATTTGAAGGGCATGCTCCGTCACCATGTCTTCCATTATGGTTGACCGTACGATAATCAGATTTTAAAGTTGATTCATTTACAAGTAAGATTAAATGGGCAGTGAGTATTTAGCTTATATGGTAGTTGAATACCTGGGTTCGAATCCTCGGTAAGGTAAGTTTTTTTCTGTCGGGTGCAAAAAGAAAACTCTAACCTGCACAGTTCGCGGCAACTGCACTAGCCAGGCGGCCTTAATTCCTCAGGCCCAAGACTCCCCCTGCCATATGCAACGCAAGGTACTATTTTGGCAGTAAATGACAGTAATGACAGCAGTTGAAATATCCATTCTGGCTCATTTTGCCCAAAGCACAGAAGATATTGGTGAATTTATTTGACACTGTAGAATCCAGTTTTAATATCAGGCTTGTGTAATTAACATGGATCGTATGAATAATGTTCACAAATATTAGAAGTCTTCATGGACAACTGAGAGCACTTAGGTAATAATTACAAATATTAACTTATACAGGTAAATCACCATAGCCTAGAGAGAATCGTATGGCAGGGAATGACCAGAAGATCTGACCAACACTTGGTGCTCTGAGAAAAGGCCAGATGGACACATCAGACTTCAACTAGTACCATTAGTATTGGTACTCTTTGCTGGCTGTTGAAGATGGGACAATGCACATATGGGAATATCCTGAGTGCTGTGATGTCAGTTCGTGACTCAGCTTATACATCAGTTGAAATACCTGGTTTGGCTCATTCCACTCAAAACATAGTAGATATTTTAAACAGTATTGCCACTATACAATCCAGTTTCAATACCTGCTCATGGAATTAATCCGGAGCGCATGAATAACGTTCACAAGTAGGTGAAGTACTCATTTAAAAGTACATCAATATTGATTGCTCCTACAGCTGTGGTTTTCACATCTGACTCATTTAATCCAGATCACTGTAGATGTTGTTTAAAACATTTGTAACTAAACAGTTCATGAATTACCATAAGCCACTGTCAGCACCATACTTCATGCAGCCATAATTCATAAAAAATGTGTTACAGCTCAAAGCACATCAGTATTGATTACAAGTATGTGGCGTCTGTAGCAGTAGTTTTCAAATTTGGCTCATTTAACCCAAAGCACTGTTATATGTGAAACTATCCAATTCAGTTTTAATTCATGAACTAACACAAGCCATTGAAAGCTCCATACTTCATGTAGCCATAACTCATCAAAATTTGTCAAAACTCAGAGCACCTTAATATTGATTGCAGGTATTTGGTTTCTATAGCAGTAGTTTTCAAAGCTGAATCATGTAACCCAGAGCACTGAAGACATTGTTTAAAACATTGTGAGCCATGAAGTTCAGATTTACTTCATGAACTAGCTCCAGTCACTGAAAGTTCCATACTTCATGAACTAGCACCAGTCGCTGAAAGTTCCATACTTCATGAACTAGCTCCAGTCACTGAAAGTTCCATACTTCATAAACTAGCACCAGTCGCTGAAAGTTCCATACTTCATGAACTAGCACCAGTCACTGAAAGTTCCATACTTCATGAACTAGCACCAGTCGCTGAAAGTTCCATACTTCATGAACTAGCACCAGTCACTGAAAGTTCCATACTTCATGAACTAGCACCAGTCGCTGAAAGTTCCATACTTCATGAACTAGCACCAGTCACTGAAAGTTCCATACTTCATGTAGTTGTATCTCATCCAAATTTGTCGAACCTCCAAGCACTTTGATAATTATGACAGATATTTGCAGTTACAAAGCAGTTCCAATTTCAAATGTGGGCAGTACACTAAATAAAAGAAATAATGTAAGAATTGGAATCTACAATCCAGTGCAATAAAAGAGTTTCAAATTTACCTCACTGTCTCAAATCTTGGTTACCATTACTAATCCCAACTTTCGCTTATAAAACTAAATAACAGAAGACGCTACATCTACAATCCAAGTCTTGACTTGTAAAACTAAATAACAGAAAAAGCTACTATGAAAATCCCAACTTTCACTTATAAGACTAAATAACAGAAGAGGCTATTAGTACAATCCCAAATTTCACTTATGAAACTAAATAACAGAAGAGGCTATTACTACAATCCAAGCTTTGAGTTGTAAAACTAAATAGCAGAAGAAGATACTTCTACAATCCCAACTTTCACTTATAAAACTAAATAACAGAAGAAGTTACATCTACAATCCCAACTTTCACTTATAAAACTAAATAACAGAAGAAGTTACATCTACAATCCCAACTTTCACTTATAAAACTAAATAACAGAAGAAGTTACATCTACAATCCCAACTTTCACTTATAAAACTAAATAACAGAAGAAGTTACATCTACAATCCCAACTTTCACTTATAAAACTAAATAACAGAAGAAGTTACATCTACAATCCCAACTTTCACTTATAAAACTAAATAACAGAAGTTACATCTACAATACCAACTTTCACTTATAAAACTAAATAACAGAAGAAGCTACTTCTACAATCTGAGCATGTACTTGTAGAACTGAATAACAGAAGAAGATACTTCTACAATCCCAACTTTCTCTTATAAAACTAAATAACAGAAGAAGCTACTTCTACAATCCCAACTTTCTCTTATAAAACTAAATAACAGAAGAAGCTACTTCTACAATCCCAACTTTCTCTTATAAAACTAAATAACAGAAGAAGCTACTTCTACAATCCCAACTTTCTCTTATAAAACTAAATAACAGAAGAAGCTACTTCTACAATCCCAACTTTCTCTTATAAAACTAAATAACAGAAGAAGTTACATCTACAATCCCAACTTTCTCTTATAAAACTAAATAACAGAAGAAGCTACTTCTACAATCCCAACTTTCTCTTATAAAACTAAATAACAGAAGAAGCTACTTCTACAATCCCAACTTTCTCTTATAAAACTAAATAACAGAAGAAGTTACATCTACAATCCCAACTTTCTCTTATAAAACTAAATAACAGAAGAAGTTACATCTACAATCCCAACTTTCTCTTATAAAACTAAATAACAGAAGAAGTTACATCTACAATCCCAACTTTCACTTATAAAACTAAATAACAGAAGAAGTTACATCTACAATCCCAACTTTCACTTATAAAACTAAATAACAGAAGAAGTTACATCTACAATCCCAACTTTCACTTATAAAACTAAATAACAGAAGAAGCTACTTCTACAATCCCAACTTTCTCTTATAAAACTAAATAACAGAAGAAGCCACTTCTACAATCCCAACTTTCTCTTATAAAACTAAATAACAGAAGAAGCCACTTCTACAATCCCAACTTTCACTTATACAACTAAATAACAGAAGAAGCTACTTCTACAGTCCAAGCATTGATGTAAAACTAACACAAACTAAGGCTCTTTACAAACTAAGTGAAGGAACAAATGCAGATTATAACACGTTTTAACTAATGAACAGATGAAATGTTGCACTGCAGCCATAGTAAGAATGAAAACGGCAAATAAGCTTTCTGATTTTATAATTACATGAACAATGGACTCTTGAGTTGAGAAAGAATACTTTAGTATGTCTTAGATGAGCCACTATGCAATATATTTATGTGGGTCTGGAATAGATTAGAGAAGACTAAGACCTGTATATGTGGAAGAAGACAAGCACATAATTTATCACCAGTGAACACACTCATTTACATATGACTTTGTTGACCAAGTTTACACCCTGCAGTAGAGTTGCTCAATTAATGTTTGCGTACGTTAACTACCAGTGAAGATTTATTGATTTGGCTAACCTGTTAAGTTTACCTGGCCATCATGATGTGAACATATAGTCACATGTGATTCTATTGATTTGATCAATTTAATATGCCATGGTACTCTTACGTGACCTTGTTTATTTAGTAAAGTTTGTTTTCTCGCTTGTGTATATTGCTCTTCTTTTATGAAGAAGGAGAAAATCGTTCCATCATTAACTCATAAAAATATATGCTTCTGATGTTAACACGACTTGCTTTCATAGGTATGCTTGTGCAAATTAAAAAAGAAACTGTCTTCTTTTGATTCAGCCATCAGAAACGGTAATTCATCACTGATTCACACATTGCTGTATTGATAAAATTAATCGTTATATATGACATGCTGGAAAATGGAAGATTCCGTTGATATTATGACAAGAATTAATCCTGTTTATCCACCTTTAGAAAAACACACAGGTATTTACCATAAGACACGGGATAATTTTGTTTAGTCCAATTAAATGATGCTATCAAATGACTGTGTAAACGATTGCCCGTCTTTGTGGTGCACTCATGTGAAAGAGGCCTAATTTCTTTATTGCGAATTTAAGGTATATATTAAGTGATATTAATTTCCAGGTAGGGGCATATTACTCTTGTTTTCTTGATGAACAGAAAGATCATTAATTGTATGACTTAGGTTCAGAAATTGGAGTCGAAGAATCTTTGCATTAAGCTAGGAATATCTTTATAAGAATCATTGGTTCCCAATGAATTCATGCATTCATTTGATATTTTGGGTAGTGAGATTGAGTTTGTTTTTTAGTTGCATATATTTTACAGGACATAATAGTCAACTCCAGCAGTATTTGGCAGTTTGTGATTCCTGGGCAAATTTGCATTCAGTAGTTTGCCATTGCTTTTTGACCGACCAGCAATCATTCCATTGTAAGGAAACCAAAGCAAAGCGGTCTGCTTCCAAATTGCCCGCAGCTGTGTTTTGAATGCGGGATTACGAATTACATTCGTAACTCCTTCACCACAAAGATTAAGACCTCTGAAGTCGGAGTGGGTTCGCCTGATGGCGAAGGACACTGTTAAAAGGGAAAGCTAATCCACACGCAAAATTCAGTCCATCACTACTATAAAGTGCGTATGGACTACGCTTGAGTTCAAAGCGAGCGAGCGAAAAAAAAAAAAGATTAAGTACCTAACTTTATACAAAACAGGTCTAGTGTGCAAGTTGCATATGTTAAAAATCCCAACGTAGGTTGAATCTGCAGAGAGTAGGCCACAAGGCCTCCACCCTGGCAAATCTGTATGAACAGTAAACCTACCGACGGAATGATAGAGCTCGTTACTTTGTATAGACTCTTTCTAAAGGAGGTAACACACATTCATGCAGAGTTAACACACATTCATGCAGAGTCAGCATATTGACCTCTAGACTAAAGATATGTAATAACCTGTGACAGATTACTCTTGAAAGAGGAATAAAGAGGAAAGAGATTACTTCAGTAACCCTTCTGTGAATTGTGAACTAATGAGTGTGACAGATTACTCTTGAAAGAGGAACAAAGAGGAAGAAGATTACTTCAGTAACCCTTCTGTGAATTGTGAACTAACGAGTGTGACAGATTACTCTTGAAAGAGGAACAAAGAGGAAGGAGATTACTTCAGTAACCCTTCTGTGAATTGTGAACTAACGAGTGTGATAGATTACTCTTGAAAGAGGAACAAAGAGGAAGGAGATTACTTCAGTAACCCTTCTGTGAATTGTGAACTAACGAGTGTGACAGATTACTCTTGAAAGAGGAACAAAGAGGAAGGAGATTACTTCAGTAACCCTTCTGTGAATTGTGAACTAACGAGTGTGAAAGATTACTCTTGAAAGAGGAACAAAGAGGAAGGAGATTACTTCAGTAACCCTTCTGTGAATTGTGAACTAATGAGTGCAGGTGAATCTGGCAACAAGTGATGTATCTATTAGAGTGGGCTGGGATCTTGTACAGAAACAACAGCAATGTACTCTTTGTGCTAGACCTTACGCTGATGATAGAGACATGTCCCTGGTTAGTTAGGTTCTGTATCCATGTTTATTTTTATGCGTTTCATTCATTCATTCATCCAATAGTATGTCCTTTGCAGAACCTCTCTCCCATAACAACCTTCCAGAAAACCTCTCGATCATAAGCAAGGTGTCCCGCGCTGGATACATCCATCTGGAGATCATCTGCCACATCTTCTCTTTGGCCTTCCTCTTCCTCTCTTCCCAGGCATATACTCCTCCATTATTGCTCTCTTCAAACTTCCATGACGTTTCAAGTGACCAAAATATTTCAATTTTCTATGTGTTATAGTCTTTAGTCACCAACCTTCTTCAGTATTCACCTCTTGTCATATGGATGCATTTGTTCTTTTCTGTATCCAAGATATTCTTAAAACCTGCGTATAACAGTTATATTCAAAGGCATTTATGCACTGTTCAGCTTGTTTAGGAAGTGTCCAGGTCTCATAGGCGAACGTTGCATTGGGAAAGATGCATGCTCTTAAAAATCTAAATTTTGTGGTTATATCTGTCCCACTCCACAATTTAGTAAGTTGTTTTAGTTTTTGAAGAGCAATAGAGATTTGTCTTTTAATTGCTTTTATTGTGTCACCATTTTTGGTATTTAGTGACCCAAGATATTAAACATTTTTATGTGTTTACTTACTATCAATATTTTGTTTAGCTTTATTACTTTATTAACTTACTGGCACCTTGCCATCTTGACAGACGATAGGTTGTTACCTTGTGCATAAAAAAATGCATAATAACTACATAACTACAATCCATGGCTGTAGTGAATGTGACTGATTCAGACCAATTCGAACGTTAAATATTTGTCCACAATGGATGCATGTGACATATGGTCATTTCCACCATCCCGCACCATCTGATGTCTCACACTCTCAGCGTGTGACCTACTGCAGTCATTTTCTCCTTTGTCTTTATTCCATTCCTGATCTTTTCCCTCCTTGCAACATCCATCAGCGCCGACTTTGTTCTCAGATGCAATACCAGTGCTTGTGTCAATCATGTCACGCATACATACATCTTTGTAACCTTGCACTTCTTTATTATGGTGAGTGTCCTTCACCTTTATCAGAGAAGACTAGGAAAATATAGATGGCATAGTGGTTAGTTAACTTGACTTCCAAGACAGTGGTCCATGTTAGTTAATCGACAGATCATCCTCATTGCACATCAAACCATTCAGTTCATAAGTGCTCGGATCCCCTCCTCAGCAAATCCCGCAGTGTGTAGCAGCTAACGACACCAGTTCTGTGTTGGTTTATTAATCTTCTTTGGCTTCCTGCACAGTATTCTTGTTTGGGCACACCTCTTTTAACTTGATGTTCTCACAGTCTAACCATGATTCAGTCATCACTTGGTTCTCGCAAACGACTTACTTCTTGTAGAGCATTCAGTACATCAACCTGGTCCATGGCTCGTCCGCCTTCCACAAGCCTGTCAGCCTGCACATTTCCTTGCACACTCGTAAGACCTGGCATGAAAATAAAACTAAACTTTGCCAGCGGGGTCCATGTTCCATCCCCAGCAGAAGCAGAATTTGTTTCCAATCTGCATGACCCTGGAGTTGGCCCAGCCTCATAAAAATGAGTACCAGACAATGTCCAGAATTTTCTGGGAGTTGGGAAGGCAATGAGGAAGAGAATGGGCACCCACCTCACCTGTCATCACCTAGAATATGTAAGGGCCTAACAGTTCATACCCTGATGGCAGTATGTGCTTTAGGACTACCTTTACCCGGGAAGGTTAATCCGGTCAACAAATGCCGAAGTCGGATGTATCGGCCAAAAAGGCGCAAGTATTGCAGCTCTGCTGTAAACTGGCACAATGCAATTACTTCTTAAACAACATTCCGGATGAATGCAGAAGAAGAAGGACAACCTATACCTTACTGTATTATATGTGTGTGTGCACGTGCAGGGTTTTACAGTTTGACCAACTACAAATGCAACTGTGAGACAGTTGGTAAGTGGACACCTGTGGAGTGTAGTTTACTCTTAAAAAGGGTACCCCAAAGTGGGGTTCTCATTTGCCCTGGTAACTTTGTAAGTCTTTTAATAAGAGTACCACAGAATGGGGTTCTCACTTACACTGGCAACTCTTTTTGTAAGGGTACCACAGAGTAGCGAAGTGGTGAAGAGTTTATGAATGCAATTTACAATCCCGCAGCTGCTAGTGGTTTTAAAACAGACAACCTTACGCTAGGTTTCTTCTTCTGCATTCATCCGGAGAGTTTTTTTCCAGACGTGATTGCATTGTGCCTGTTTACTGCAGAGCTGCGTTCTTGCACTGTTAGGCCGACACATCCGACTTCTGCAGGCATTTGTTGACCGGGTTAACCTTCCTGGGGGTTACGTAGGATGTTTGACACTCACTGTTGTGGTGTTATTCCCCATCCCAGCTGGCCCATTTAGAACAGCCGAAGACATCCTGGTCAGCCCTCAAGGGAAGGCAGGGGCAGACCATGGGCATTCCCTGCCATCCAAGGAGGCTTCCATAATTGAAGAGCCAACACATAGCACTCTAGTACTGGGCTCACTCAAGGAATCGTCACATCCTGCACATGGCTGCTTAGCCTCACTTTCGTATATTGGGCCTTCCATTCACCACAGGCTGTTCCTCCAGAAACCAAAAGAATGCAGTCTGCAGATGACATCCACACAGTGAGCTTTTGATTTGGACTTTCCACGTAATGGATTTGCTATCCAAGCAATATTCCATTTCGTGCCACTGGGATGCTTTTCCCACCTTTGATGACGCCCACACAATGAGCTTTCGATTTGGACATACCACGTAATTGATTTGCTATCCAAGCAATATTCCAATTCATGCCACTGGAACGCTTTTTTAACCTTTGATGACGCCCACACAATGAGCTTTTGATTCAGACTTTCCACGTAATGGATTTGCTAGCTAAGCAATATTCCATTTCATGCCACTGGGATGCTTTAGCTACCGACATACCTGTGGTATGAAGTGTGGCAGTCTAAATACATCTTCATACACCTTTAAATGTCAACCTGAATGTAGTTAAAGTAAGCTATAGTCAACTTGAGCTTGTTGACATCTCCATAGAGCTTGTCCTTAAATGAAGCAGGTGTGGGCCAAAATATTTTTCTTTGTGCTAGGTTTCATACAATGGTATTAGTGCCTGTCGTTTAGAAAACAATGGCAAACTTTTGAACAAAAACTTGCCAAGAAATCACAAAAAGCAAAAAAAAAAGTTTGGGGTTGACTGCGGCATCCTATAAAGAATATGCAACAAACATAAAACCCACAGAGTAAAATTCTCACTGGCCCTAGTAAGTTACACGTTTGCTGAAGGCTGTAGACACAGTCCAAAGCCATGTGGAGTGGAAAGCAAGGGGCAATTACCATATTGTTTATTCCAAGGCACCTTTCATGAAAGCCGTTACAAAAATTGTAAAAATGTGTAGATATGAATCATGAACAATTTCGCAGTCACTAAAGAAGAAAATAAAAGATTTTGAACTTAAATGTTACAGAGAAATTCTTAGCGTAGCATGAATCAAGAACAAGAAAATTACATTAGGGAGTGCTGGCTGATAAAGAGCATTACAATCAGAAACTGAAATACTCTGGCAATGTTATATGTTATGGTGGTTTCTAAAGAACACAAATGGAATACATGGTTCCTGGAAGAATAGGCAGAGGATGAACCAGCAAAAAGGTGAATACAGGACATGAAAGACACCTGGGCATGAAAGTGCATGCAGTAGGGAACTGGTGAATGATTAAGAGTCTTTTCCATGGGCCATGATAGGAGTGATATTCTGTGCAGATCTTGCTATGTGATTATGATGTTGAGACCCAACTACTCTTGTTAAATTGCGTGGCCTGGTCTTTTTTCCAGTGTAGACTAGAGGTATGAAAGTTCACTCTTGTCATTTGTGTTAATTTAACAATGTAGGGCATACACAGGACTTGATGACTCTTGATTTTAACCAATTAGATAATTGCTTGCTTGTTTCTCATATTCACACAACTGACATAGAGTTCGTGTCTTGATGTCAGTTCTGTATACACTCATTTATTGACCTGAAACCATTCTGAAATAGTTTTTTTTCCCCAGGATGGTTTCATACATAAATAAAGACAAAAGTAATCCCGTGATATATGGTAATCATTCTGGTATGCCTTCACATATTCAAGGGCATAGAATTGTGAAGCTGGACAGGCGTTCTAAAATATACTTCACATTTAAAAACACCATGTTTTCATAGCCAGACTTGTGCAGATTTTTTTAAAACTTTCTTATTTGGCATTCAGATGTCAGAAATATTTACTTACAAATTTATAAAAATAATAGGTCATGTGATTGTGAGGTGGGGTGATCAATTCCCTTCATCATTTTTCTTTCCATGAAAAATTCCTGATACACATTTGTACTGAGATTGACATAGTGTGTTTTGTGTTTCTGGGGCTCAAAGAATAATGACACCATAACATACAAAGTAAGAACCAAGCATTATTCATCATCATCAAGTGCCCTATTAATGGCGTAGGTGTTTATGGCTCTCCACAAATCTCGGTCGTTGGTGTTATGGATCAACTCTGCTGATGGTATTCCTCCATGTCTCAATCCATCCAGCATAATTTCTCTTGGTCTGCTTCTGCCTCTCTTCCCCTCGGTCTTTCCAGTTGTCACGTTGTTCTCAAATGCCTCTCTTCTCATCCATGACCAAAGAAAGATGTTTGTCTCTTCCTTATTGTTGTATATAATGTTCTAGTTTCATTAGCCTGTATCAGTCGTTGTTAGTTACTCTGGCAGTCCATGGAATTCACAACATTCGCCTCAGGAACCACATCTCTGTTGCTTCTAATTTCTTCCTAATTTGTTCATTTACATTCCAAGATTCACTGCCATACAGCAAAACTGGTTCTACATAGCATTTCAGCACTTTCTTTTTTTACAGTCAGTGATAGTGACTTATTGCATAAGATACTCTTCATTTTCTGAAATGCGGCTTTTGCTTGCCCTGTTCTTCTCTTAATCTCTGTTGTACATCTTCTATCCGATGTTATAAATGCCCCTAGGTACTTAAAATTATCCACTTGGTTAAGAATTTTCCCTTCTATTTTTATGTCACATTTTGGTGTCACCATTTTCTTTGATATCACCATTGTTACTGTTTTCTTGATATTCAAGGAGAGTCCTTTCCTTGCACTCTCTGTTACTACAATGCCCAACAATTGTTGTAGGTCTGGTGAATTATCCGCTAACAATACTGTATCATCTGCATAGCATATATTATTTATATTATAATCTCCAACTAGTATTCCTGGCATGTCTTTGATCTCTCTTTTTATTACTTCGTTATATAGAGAGCAGAGATCCGGTGACAAGACACTTACCTAGCTTTATCTGTTCGTAACTACCCTCTTTATTTCCCATTTTAATTGCTGCTACTTGGTTCCAGTAAATATTCTTTATTATTCTTAAATCTTTCCCATCAATGTTGATATCTAACATTTTAAATCAGTTCATAATGTTTTACTTTATCAAATGCATTATCTTATATATAAAAAAGGATCTCCGTCTGTCTGTCTGTCTGTCTGTCCGTATGTCCGTATGTCCGTCTGTCCTTTATGCGTTCGCGAACGGCCCATCCGATTGAGATGAAATTTTCTACACGCCTTCCTTTCAGTCCAGTGCAGCCCACTGTCGTATTTTTTTTTTCTTCTTCCTCCTCCTCCCTCCTCCCTCCTCCCCCTCCCAAAATACGTACGTCCAGGAAATGGTCTTCTACATAGACACTTCTCTCTGAGGTCCGCGATAACATAT
>OY992879.1:155659724-155731940 GCA_963921405.1 Cepaea hortensis | reverse complement strand
TGCCAAAAATGGAGCAAAATCAATAACTGTCTGCGACTACATAAGTTAATGTAATGACAAGGATTGAAATATTTAAATTATCAACTAAGAAGGATACTTACATTTAAAGTAACATTAAGAGGTGTGGCCAAACAAGAACACTATGCAGGAAGCCAAAGAAGATTAACAAACCAACACAGAACTGGTGTCATGAGCCACTGAACACTCCAGGATTTACTGAGGTGGGGATCCGAGCACATATGAACTAAATGGTTCGATGTGCAATGAGGATGATTTGTTAACTAACTAACTGACTGACCGACTGACTGACTGACTGACTAAGAGATAGACAACAGCAGTCTGTAAGAGTGTACAACAAGGTTGATAGATAGAGTGTGCTAGAGATCCATTTCAGCCAACCTTCAATGTGGAGATGGCACCTCATTGATTGATTTACAGTATCATCAGGGTCAAAGTCTGGGACTCAATACGTTAGGTTACCATCACTGCACATCGAACTGTTTATCTAAGTGCTCAGATCCACTCTTCAGTATCTCCCTCTAGTTTCCCCTCCACTCACTAGTGTGCAGCTGGGGGTAGTCACCACTACTCCAGCAGGATATTGGTGGCAACAAATAGATCCAGGAAGCACAAGCAAAACATACAGTTGTTTAAGTATGCCAGCACAGGACAGAATCTGTAGTCACTATAATGTCTTCCCTGTTTATATGTTGTGTTTTTGTGTGTCTTAGTTTGCTGATGAAGGCTAGTCACCACAACGTCTTATGTTTTCCTTTATTATGTTCTGCAAAGCTGCATTACTTTATGTTATTTTAAATTGAGTAAGATCAGCAATGATAAGTGCACAAGCAGAAGACACAGAATCAACACAAGCAGAAGAAAAATCTGGCAACATCTTCCAACTTTGACAGTTGACGTTTCTTTCCTGGATTTCTCCTCTCATAGGCAGATTGCCTTTCTAGGCCTGCGGGCTCAAATAAAAATAAATGATCCCAAAACAGTTTCCTACCATGATGTGATAGCTCATCGAATTTTGTAGGCAGAAAGCAAGGAGGAAGGAGGAATAGGCGACCAGTCTTTCCCTTGCTTTGACAGGTAATGAACTCGGGCATCAAACCCGTGTCCGACCATGCTCATGACATTACCAGCACAGTTCGCTGTCAACTTCGCTGGCACACCCGCCAGAAACATAATTACTGTGCTATATTTCTATGCTGTCTGAACTCATTATCTATTGGTCAGCTGGTCATCTTGTGCCAGGCCGATCAGTAGTGGTGGTCATTGCTTACCATCCCACACCATCACCAGTCTTGGATCAGGCCTGTGTTCTTGTCTCAATGATGCTTTATGGCTACCTTTGCCAAGGTGATTCTTGCACCAGGCATTTTCAGTAAGAGTCTGTGATTGTTCAGAGATAATTGAACTTATTTACCTGTTTATGAATGTTCCCATTTACTTGGATGTTCATCATCATCATGTGCCATGCTGGTAAGCGTGGGTGGTCATGTTTCGCCATCTTACACAATCACCAGAGTCGTGGATCAGCTCTGTGTTCTTGTTCTGACCACACCATGTGGTCAGCCATCCAGATATTTACTTCTCTACCTTTCCCTTGTTCTTTTGCCCTCAATCTTGCTATTTGTCACCAAGTTCTCTAGCTTATTTCTTCTCATAACATGCCCACAAAAATGGGACTGTCTACATCTTATTTCTCTAATCAGTTTCATTTGCCTTTTGTAGGAGTTGCTCGTTGGTTTTTCTGTCTGTCCATGGTATTCTTGGATGTCACATTGTGGTATGTCTTTCCTCTTGGAGACGACCATAATCTCTATGCTAATCTCTACAAGGCATCTGTAATCAGATGTTATGATTGTTCCGAGATAGTTGTACCGATTCACCCGTTTAAGAATGTTCCCATTTACTTGCATGTTACATTGTGGTATGACTTTCCTCTTAGAGACGACCATAATCTCTACAAGACACCTTCCATAAGGTGTTATGACTGTTCTGTGATAGTTGTACCCCAGGAAGGTTAACCCGGTCAACAAATTCCCGCAGAAGTCAGATGTGTCGGCCTAACAGCGCAAGAACGCAACTCTGCTGTAAACAGGCACAATGCAATCACGTCCAAAAAAACTCTCGTGATGAACGCAGCAGAAGAAGAAGTAGTTCCGAGATAGTTGTACCAATTCACCTGTTTAAGAATGTCCCCATTTACTTGGATAGTACATTGTGGGTATTTCTTTCCTCTTGGACATTGTTTTAAACGTTTGCTTGATTTGAACTCAAGCGTAGTCCATAATGTGGTACTATTTCTAGTGCACATTAAGAAATTCACAAGTATTGTTGGCACTCATAGAAGTAGAAGAGATAAGTAGAGACTAGAAGACACACTAGACAGTGTAGACATCGAAAGCTATAATTACCATACCGTGATTCAAAAATATGACCAACCTGACACCAGTGCACTTTGTTCCTCCGGTGAGGTACTGTCATCATGCCCAGGTGACAGGTGGGAATACCGGTATGCTAACTATAGCTTTCAATTGTTAAGTTGTCTAATGTGTCCTGTAATCTCAGCTTCTTTCTTCTACTTCTATAAGCGGCAATCAGTGCTCATGAATTCGTTTATATGCTGTCTTGGCGGTCAAAGGTTCCGCAACAATTGATATTTCTCGGAGATGAATATAATTTCTGTTTTCTTACAATTTAATTTCAACCTTAATTGATCTGATCTAGCACTGTTCCTTCTTTTGTTCTACTGCTTTTGCCTTGCAGCATCACAGAGAGAAGGTAGGTGTCATGTTTTGCTGTGAAGCATCACAGAAAGACGGTAGGTGTAATTTTGTGTGTTTCACTGTTCTTGTTGCTAATGTCATATTTGATGGGTTTTATTTTCAGTGTCTTTTCTACTCCATCTAGCCAAGTCTTCCTCTCACCTTGTATCTCGATGGTCTCATGTAGAACACTCTAGCCATTGGTTGATCTTGTTCCATTCTAGCTACATGTCCGAACCATTTAATTCTTTTTGTTCTATAAAGTCAATAATTGACGTTATTCTTACATTTGCTCTTAGATTCTCATTGTCTCTCTCTTTCTTCTTCTTTTTCCCAGCTGAGTTTCTTATGCATCTCATCTCACGATGTGATTGTACGCCTGTGTGTTTCTAGGAATGTCCATGTCTGGCATTGGTAAAACAGCATTTTGACGTGTAAAACATCTATCAGCTTCTTTTTTGTATGCATATTGAAATGTGAATGTTTAAGGATGGTTGCTATTTGATAGTTGATATTGTTTGCTTTCTATATTCTCATGTGTATTTCTCTATTTAGTCTTCCATTCTGTGCGATGCCTGATAATATCAACATTACAGTCTTGTAACTTGCAGGTGTGACCATGGCCAAGAGAATACTAATCACTGGTGCCTCTGGGTTGCTTGGCAGGGCATGTATGGCTGCTTTTTCTCCTGATTTAGAATGGGAGACATTAGGACTGGCATTTTCTCGTGTTGGCGAGAATTTGAAGAAGGTCGACCTAACAGAGCCAGAGCAGGTTGCAGCAGTTGTCAGAGAGTTTAAGGTAGAGTATAGTTTCATTTGGACATTTTGTAAATAGGCAAAAAATATCCTAGAAGCCTGGGAGATGTGGTTTTATAGAAGATTGCTGAAAATTAATTCGATAGCCAAAATGAGCAATGTGGACATTTTGAGGGAGGCTAAGTCGCAAAGACAAATTATCACAGACATCAGAAAGAAGCAGTCATAATATTTGGGCCACATTATGAGAAGACAAAAACTGGAACATATTGTGACAACTGGAAAGATTTGTGGAAAGAGAGGAAGACAGTGTGAGAACATTCTTGACAGTCTTGTGTCATGGCACGGAAAGGAATCAAAACATGAATTGATCCATGCCATTGGATATAACAATCTGAGGAAAGACATGATTGCCCACGCCAGCCAGCAAGGCACTGGATGATGGATGGATGCTAGTTTCATATGTGCATGTCTGTATGTGATCGAAAATACCGAAGTAATGGAAAGATCAGGCAATGTGGTAGTTTGCTTTATGCTAAGTCTTCATAGATTTAGACAAAGGCAGATTTTGTTGTTTGATTCACAATGCTAAAGAAGATTATAATTTTTACTTGACCTAGTCACAAAATCTGAGGTAGTCAGGCCTTCTTATCATCATGTTAAAAAAGTTAGCTGCATATCCTTTTCAGGATGTAGCAGTCAACCCCAGCATTTTTTGGGCTCCTTGTGATTCCTGGGCAAGTTTACATTAAGTAGTTTGCCATTGCTTTCTGAATGACTGGCACCTACACTATTTCATAAAAAACTAATGCAAGGCGGTCTGCTGCTAAATCGCCCACAGCTGTGTTTCAGTTATTTCGATTATTTCGGTATGCCGGATTACGAACTGCATCCACAACCCCTTCGCCACTTCTGGCATCATGTAGCAGGTCCTTTGTGGATTGTTGCTCTCATTGTGGCCCACTGAAAAGCCTCCTGGTCTCTGGCGATTTCTCCTGCCTCATACACTCTAATGCACAAGGTGATTGCAATGTCCTGTGTCCAACTTCATGCTGCTCAACCCATGCCTCTTGTTTAAGGAACCAAGCCTTCCATCTCTGACTCTACTTTCCAGGCCATTTTGATGTTTAATATGGCCGGAGTATTTTAGTTTCTGCAAGAAGATGCTGCTTATGAGTGTCACATTCCATATTACATATAGATAACAGATAGAGTTAATAATAAGTACAAAAAGAGACCACACTAGTTAAAAGAGTTAATGGCTACCAGTGAATGGACCATACAAGTAAAAAATGGCTTGTCTAAGAGGTACGACTTATGAATGAACAAAGGTTAGTGGATGAAACAGGCTGAGCAAAGCCAGAGACGATAGCTAGGTCAAGACAAGAACAAAGCGTGGGACATGGCACTTGGTGTATGTGTATGTGGGTGGCTGGGGATGATTGGTAATTGTGTGAGTGCAAATAACAAAATATGAACCTCTGATGACTTTACAACCATGACAACTGTTTATTCTTCACCTTCGTACACCATCAGATGCCAACTTGAATATATTTAACGCAAGCAGCGGTTAACTTGAGATTCTTACCACTTCTATAGATTTCGTCCTCAAATGATATATTTCATTGAAATGTTTCAGTCATTATTATGCACAGAGTTAAAATTGACCTTGCATTTGTTTTACAGCCGACAGTAATCCTACATTCGGCAGCAGAAAGACGGCCAGACATTGTGGAGAAACAGGAGGGTGAAACAAAGAAACTCAACGTGGATGCCACTCAGAGGCTATGTGCTCTCGCTGGTATGTTCACTGTTTATTCCTCTTTTTCTTCTTCTCTTTCTGCCTCTCATCCCCAAATGAAGCATAGGTCATCAAATGACTCACGCCAAAGCCCTTTGTAGACTGGTTCATGATTGGTTGGTTGGATTTTGCCAGGTCAAGTTATCTATAGGATGAAGTAGGCAGTGTCATGCCACCATTCCTTAGTCACCTTTTATAACAGATTACAGTTTGACTGTTCATTGCTCCCCTCACGGGCTCTGGTAACATACAGGTGTCACTGTTTATTATTAATATTTAACTTTTATTTTCGACTGCCAAAGTGACTAACGATTGCCTGAAAGAGGCTAATGAAACTAGAACATTATATACAACAATAAGAATGAGACAAACAGCTTTCTATAGTCATGTGATGAGAAGAGAGGCATTGGAGAACATCGTGACACCTGAAAGATTGAGGGGAGGAGAGGCAGAGGCAGACCAAGAGAAATGATGCTGGATGGATTGAGACAGTGGCTTGGAGGAATATCATCAGCAGAGCTGATCCAGAACACCAAAGACAGATCTGTGGAGAGCCATGAACGTCTACATCAGCTGGCAGGTCACTTGATGATGATAATGAACTTTTATTTGAAATGGAAGCATCCCTTTTTATGTTTGTATGACAAGATGGTGAAGGGGAGTGGAAGGAAGGGATTGTCATGAAATGTTAGCTTAAGTGAATTCGTGACAGTTCCCAGGAAAGCACACATTCCACAGATCAAGCGAGTAAAGTTCCTCAGCATGCCAGGCCACCCTGTGAAGAACAGATTTGGAAACCTAGCTATCATCATGTGCCATGCCGATTAGTGTGGGTGGTCATGTTTTGCCATCTGACACGGTCACCAGAGCTCTGGATCAGCTCTGTGTTCTTGTCTTGACCATACCACGTGGCCAAGCCATCACATTGCTCAACAAAAAAGTTGTCAACTGCAGTGAGAAAACAAACAAATGATCTTTATTTTCAAAGGATCACAAATTGGGCACGCAGGCCTGTCTTACATTCGGCCCTTCCAATCACTCATCTTTTGACATCAATTATCTATTGTGCATGTTACATTCACATAGGAAAAAAATATTGTCAAATGAAAGTTGTGAAAATAAACAATGCATATTACCATGTCATGAGACAGGCAGACAGCCAGACAAACATACACACGCACATGCATAAACACATACCTGCATACACACATACTTACATCATTTACACAAATTCTCAGTTATGCACCCACTCATTGACACACAAATACACACTCACTCGCATACACATATACTCATTCACAATCTCACTAACAAAAGTTTACTTATACATACATACTCTCTCTTTCTCCATCTTTCTCTCACCCATCTATCCTCAGCAAGGCACACATACACTCCTTCCCAAACACACATAATCAACATAGACTTTTACATATGCAAATACTCACACATTCATATGTCCACAATCACACACACTTCTTTGCATACACACACATATACCCACTCACAATCATAAACACTAAATCATTCACTGATTCATACTCTCTCTCACTGTCACTCTCTCTCATGCCCACGGTTGTTGTGGAGACTTTTCTCCTGACTACTCCCAAGTTCAGTCTTCACAGGAACTGTGTTGCCCAGCTGTCTTAACCCTCTCAGAAACCAGAAGGGTGTTGAAGACCAGAACTGGAACTTTACATCAAAAGAGAGACACAGTAGGTCAGGATTCAGACTGGGTGGGCTTAGATATGAGTTGTAATATTTCCTCCAAGAGTTGTAAATGTTTAACTAACAGACAGTCAGATGTGATCCTGCAAACGAATGGAACCTGTGGTTACTGGGAACTTGGCCAGTTCATCTTGACCATGCATACACCTGCCCATTCTTTACATCTGATTCATATTTTCTTGGCCAGTCACAATATTCCTATGGGTTGTCATGTTCCCTACTCTCTTGGCATGGCTCCTTGCTATGTTTGACTGCTCCCAAGCTGAAAATGGTACTGAAAGGGACCCATTTTTGTTGCGAGAAGACATTATATTTTTAAAACTTGATCATTTATATATTCATTAAGTGCTAGTGAACCATTTAACTCTTAATCATTTATATCCTGATTGCAGATGAAGTTGGAGCCTACGTTTTGTTCATTAGTACAGATTATGTCTTTGATGGGACCAAACCTCCCTATAAGCCAGCTGACAAGCCCAACCCTTTGAACAAATATGGACTTAGCAAGGCTGCAGGAGAGAAAGTTGTTGTCGAGGCTAATCCAGGTGAGATAGATAACATAGTGTATTAAACAAGGCTGTCATTTTAGCATTATGGTGTCTTAAATAGGTCTTGGATAGTGGATCTGGTCGTTTCCGAGAAGAAAGAAATACAACAATGCAATATATGAGTAAAAGGAATATTGAGTCGGTACAACTATCTCGGAAAAGTCATAACATCTGATGGGAGGTGCCTTGAAGAGATTAGAACAAGAATCTTTAGGGCAAAGGTACCTTTTGTAAGATAGAAAAATATTGACCAATAAAAAGATGTCAGTTGTAACAAGAAAAAGAATGTTAAGGTGCTATAAAGAACCTGTGCTTTTGTATGGATGTGAAGCATGAACAATGAGCAGACAAGCTGAAATACATCTATTGGCTGTGGAAATGTGGTTTCTAAAGAGAACTTGGTGACAACTGGCAAGATTGAAGGGAAGAGAACAAGGGGATGCCTCACATTGTCCATCCCTAGGTATCTCTTCCACTGATGCGTCACATTGTCCACCTCCAGGTATCTCTTCCACTGATGTGTCACATTGTCCATCTCCAGATATCTCTTCCACTTATGCGTCACATTGTCCATCTCCAGATATCTCTTCCACCGATATGTCACATTGTCCATCTCCAGGTATCTCTTCCACTGATGCCTCACATTGTCCATCTCCAGGTATCTCTTCCACTGATGCGTCACATTGTCCATCTCCAGGTATCTCTTCCACTGATGCCTCACATTGTTCTTCTCCAGATATCTCTTCCACTGATGCCTCACATTGTTCTTCTCCAGATATCTCTTCCACTGATGCGTCACATTGTCCGTCAGCAGGTACGTCTTCCACTAATACCTCACATTGTCCAGGTATCTCTTCCACTGATGCCCCACATTGTCCATCTCCAGGTATCTCTTACACTGATGCCCCACATTGTCTATCTCCAGGTATCTCTTACACTGATGCCCCACATTGTCCATCTCCAGGTATCTCTTCCACTGATGCCTCACATTGTCCATCCCCAGTATCTCTTCCACTGATGTGCCACATTGTCCGCCTGCAGGTATGTCTTCCACTAATACCCCACATTGTCCAGGTATCTCTTCCACTGATGCCCCACATTGTCCATCTCCAGGTATCTCTTCCACTGATACGTCACATTGTCCATCTCTAGGTATCTCATACACTGATGCCTCACATTGTCCATCTCTGGGAACTGATGCCTCACATTGTCCATCTCTAGGTATCTCTTCCACTGATGCCTCACATTTTCCATCTCCAGGTATCTCTTCCACTGATACGTCACATTGTCCATCTCCAGGTATCTCTTACACTGATGCCCCACATTGTCTATCTCTAGGTATCTCTTACACTGATGCCCCACATTGTTCATCTCCAGGTATCTCTTCCACTGATGCCTCACATTGTCCATCTCCAGTATCTCTTCCACTGATGCGCCACATTGTCTATCTCCAGGTATCTCTTCCACTGATGCCTCACATTGTCCATCTCTGGGAACTTCTTCTTTTCATTCATCCAGAGTGTTTTTTCAGATGTGATTGTGGTGTGTCTGTTATGTGCCCTTGGGCCGAAACCCGTAGGCCAACGCATCCGGCTACAGCGTGCTTTTTTGACCAGGTAGCATTCCTGGGAGACTCTCACTTTTGTGGTGCCATCTACAACACAGCTGGCCAAGGTTGAACGGTCGAAGACAACGGTCATCTCTCAAAGGAAGGCAGGGACAGTCCATAGCATTTTCCGCCATCCAGGGTTGTTTCCATAGTTGCAGGGCCGACACATAACGTCCTGGTTCTGGGCTAACCGAGGTAATTGTCACGTCCTGCTCATGGCTGCTTTAAATCCTCACTTCAATATATTGGTCATTTCGTTTGCCCCGGGCCATTCCCGCACATACCAGACAGGTTTGCAGACGGTATCCACTCAGCGAGTTTTCGGACATGTGCTTGTCGTTGCGCCCGTCAGAGCTGTTCCAGGCACGACAGACATTCAGAAAACTACTAGTCAGAGCTGTTCCGAACAAGAGCGGCATTCGGAAACTAGGTAGTCAGAGCTGTTCCTAGCACGAGGGACATTCGGACGAGACATTTCACTCGACGTAATTGCGTAGTGTCAATTTTTAGTTTGCCACCTGTAGGACGATACTTCCGACTTCTGGCGGGCACTTTTTAATGAGGTTAGCCTTCCTCGGGTTTCGAGGCACGTTAGACTTATTGTCGTGGTGTCGCCCACATCTTAGCTGGTCAAGATAGAACGATCAATGACGTGGTCGGCCCTCAAGGGAAGGCAGGGGCAGACCATGGGCATTCCCTTGCTATCCAAGAAGGCTTCCATAATTGCAGAGCCGGCACATATTGCTCTGATACTGGGCTCACCCAAGGAGTTGCCATGTCGTGCTCATGGCTGCTTTAGTTCCTCACTTCCGTGTGTTGGGCATCCAGCTTGCCACTGGTCGCTAAATCACACACCAGGAACGGTCAGACTGCGGGCGACATCCATTCGGTAAGCTTTTGCTGTTGCTTCGGACCACGCAATGGATTCGCTAGCCGTGTGTTCCATTTCGTGTTATTGAGACATTTTTCCACTTTTGTCTACACTTTCTATGAGTTAGATACAGACAGTTTTCGTAACCATTTCATTCGACTGGGGCACTTTTCTGACTTTTTGTACTCGCTCACGAGGTAGGCTACATGTGCTGCCGGCTCAGCACCTTACCTCCGTGCAGCAGTGAACGAGAAACGGCCAGGCCCTCTCATCCGGGAATCCCTCATATCCCCCAGCTGAGAGCCTTCGAACAGGTATCAGACCTGGGCTTGTAGCTTGCTCAGTATCTCACCTCTATTTTCGAGGGTGGGTATCGACCCGGCTCTCAGATCCGAGGGTTTGTGGCTTAGAGCGTTCAGCCTCAACCCTCGACAGAGAGCCTTAGAGTATTGTCCGGACCAAATCTTTTGCCTTCGTGCGCCTGATTTAAACTTCTGACTGTTATCCTAACCTCAGTCTACCCGCAGAGCAGCAGGTTGTGTCTCTCTTAGTCTGGTCCCTATCCCATAAGCTGTCCGATATGTAGTTTTCATCCATCGGCAAGCACATGGGATCAGAGGGACACACAAGCTCCCCCACCGCAGCAAGGTGGAGACGCATCGGGGGAGTCTCTGGGAACTGATGCCTCACATTGTCCATCTCTAGGTATCTCTTCCACTGATGCCTCACATTGTCCATCTCCAGGTATCTCTTCCACTGATGCCTCACATTGTCTATCTCCAGGTATCTCTTCCACTGATGCCACACATTGTCCATCTCTGGGAACTGATGCCTCACATTGTCCATCTCCAGGTATCTCTTCCACTGATGCCTCACATTGTCCATCTCCAGGTATCTCTTGCACTGATGCCCCATTGTCCATCTCCAGGTATCTCTTCCACTGATGCCCCACAATGTCCATCTCCAGTTATCTCTTCCACTGATGCCTCACCTTGTCCATCCCCAGGAAATGTTGTCCTGAGAGTCCCAGTCCTATACGGAGTGGTGGAGAACCTGGATGAGAGCGCAGTGACCATGCTGTTCAGTAAGGTCAAGGATGTTGGCAGACCTGCAGAGATGAACCATTACGAGAAACGATACCCCACTTTATGTTCAGATGTGGCCGAGGCTATCCGAATTCTTGTCAACAGTAGAGTGAAGGTAAATACATGCCTTTCTTGTGATGTCATGACACAAGAGTTCACAATCGTCTCTCGAATCCCTCCATCTCGTTTCCCATTATTTTGACATTATAATTCATGTGCTTCTTCTGCCATTGATTTATTGTCGCTAAAGCCTTTTCTCTAATGTGCTATAACAGATAGTTGCATATCCTTTACAGGATGTCACAATCAACCCCAGCATTTTTGGCTGCTTGTAATTTTCTAAGCAAGTTTACGATAAGTAGTTTGCTTTCTGAATGACTTACATGAAATCATTGCAAAAATCAATGCAAAGTGGTCAGCTTCCAAATGGCCTGCAGTTGACCTCAAACCCCATATGCAGGACAGTGAAACTGTGCTCTCCCTGTCCCCAGCCATATGATGCAGAAAGTGTGCTATAATGGCATGCACATTTATTTTCTTTACTTTGTACTTGGATGGTCGTTTTGAGATAGGATTGTTTCATTTTGGCGCTCGCTAGCTTTGAACTCAAACGTAGCCCATTCACACTACTTCTAGTAGTGCTGGACTGAATTTTGCGTGTGAATTAGCTTTCCCTATTACCAGTGTCCATCGCCATCAGACAAACCCACTCCAACTTCTGAGGTACTTGTAATTTATGCCCCAAGTCAAGGAAAAAGTTAACATTTTAGTCCAACTGTCTGATGTAAGGGTTGAACCTGCTACCCCGGCTTCAGCACACCGGATGTTTAAGAACACACGTTCTTGTCCATTCGGTCATGCTGACATCCAGATAGGATTTTATGAATTAGTTTGGGGGAAGGGGAATTACAATAAACTGATTCAATATTGGTCTAGAATCGATCATCATGTGCCACTGGGCAGTCATGGCTTGCCATCGCATACAATCACCAGTCCAAACAATCTGGACAATATCATTGGATGTACACTTCTGTACAAGCAGTCATTTGAGTGAATGATCCTGTGTTGGGGAGCCACAGCAGCACAATGGCCAGCATGCATGCCCGCCAGCCTGGTAGTCTGGGGTTCATATCCTCCTCGAGGCAGGAATATTTTTCACAGAGTTGGACTTACAGTCCACCCTAAATGGGTGTCAGGAAATGTCTGAGTAAGTAAAGACGAATGGCACGATATTGAACACATCACCCACCCCTCCATTGCCAGTTGGTCTCACAAATATGAGGCTAGCATCAAATATCCACTATGCCTCATGGTGTGAGAAGGGCCCTTTTACTGTAACAAAAATATATACCTTCCTCTCTGTTGTCCCTTTTACTGTAACAAAAATATATACCTTCCTCTCTGTTGTCCCTTTTACTGTAACAAAATATATACTTTCCTCTCTGTTGTCCCTTTTACTGTAACAAATTATATACTTTCCTCTCTGTTGTCCCTTTTACTGTAACAAAATATATACTTTCCTCTCTGTTGTCCCTTTTACTGTAACAAAATATATACTTTCCTTTCTGTTGTCCCTTTTACTGTAACAAAATATATACTTTCCTCTCTGTTGTCCCTATGTTACTAGGATACATGATTTGGTGAATTATTGCTTTTGTCTTCATACTACCCTAGAACCAGCACTGTGGCTTAGGGGATGGTGAGATGCACAGTTTCATAGACCCCTGACATGCCAAGTTGAGGGTTCAAAATCAGCCATGGCAGATTTGAAAGCAGACCACTTTGAGTTGATTTCAATGGTATGAGGTGTTGGTCATTCAGAAAACAGTGGTAAACTTTAAAAAAAAATTTATGCATATACTTTTTTTTTTTTACAGGACATTGCTGTCAACACCAGCATTTTACTACTGTTGTTGTCTTGGCAAGTTTACATTCAGTAGTTTGCCATTTCTTTCTGAACGACCGGCTCCCATACCGATTCGTTAAAACCCAGTGCAACACGGTCTGCTGCCAAATCAGTCGCAGCTATGTTTCGGCCGTGGGTAAGTGGGCTCACGAATCGCGTCCATAAGCCCTTTGCCACGGAAACCGGCAATGGTAAACTACTTAACTAAAATTGCATGGTGAATCACAGCCAGTAAATGCTGGGTTGATTGCAACACCCTGTTGGGGGGGGGGGGGGGAAGAGGAGAACATGCAATTAACGTAACTACTGTAGGACCGTGACTGTTAGTAACTAATTCCTTTCACAATTTGTTTGTTTCTTCAGAACCCCGACTTGACGGGAATATTCCATTGGAGCGGAGATGAAATGATGACAAAATACGACATGGCCTTGGCCATGGCAGAGCTGTTTGGAATCTCTACCCAGCACATTATTGCTGACACAAAGCCAGCGACTGGAGCACCTCGTCCGTACGACTGTCACCTTGACTGCTCTAGACTGGAAGACCTTGGTGCCACTAGACGCACACCGTTTAAAGTTGGTATTAAACAGGTTCTAGAAAGATATTACCCTTAATGTGTCAAGCAACGGGTTTCATTAGGAGTTTTGTTACATTAAATATGGTTACAAATTATATGCATCTTGTCATGCATAGGGTTATTTCTCAAGGGTTGTTAATTCAGAATGGAGTTATCCAGTATTTAATGTCATTTCATCAATTTTATAACTCGAGTGTGGAGGTAAGGAAAACATTGTGGTTTAGATATTGTATTGTTAGGACTGCCTGGGCAGGTAGTATGTGAAGGACCCTCTTTCCCACAATTTGAGGCGCATTTAGTACTGGCCCCATATTTTGATAGACAAATCAGTACATGAGAAGTGAGGTGTTCAATGTCATGTCCGCCTCTTTTACTTCCCAAGACATTTCCTCATAGCCATTTTAGGCTGTGTAAACCTGGGGAACTAGGTCAGTTTAAAATATCTGCCTTGATTTGAACTCGTACCCATCTGACTGGCGGGCAAGTGTGCTAGCCAATACACTACCACAACTATGTCTACTCATGGTTGTACCTTGTCTCTGTGTCTGTGTGTGTGTGCACGCGCGCACGCGTTCGTTCATTCAGTAGCATGTTCTTTGCATAACCTCGCTCCCCTAAAAACCTTTCGGGGAAAAGTTCTCGATCATAAGCAAGATGTCCCGCGTCCGATACACCCATCTGGAGATCATCCGCCACATCCTGCACCCGTCTTCTCTTTGGGCTGCCTCTTCTTCTCGTCCCGGGCACATATCCCTCCATGATTGTTCTCTCCAAGCTTTCATGGCGTTTCAAGTGACCAAAATATTTCAATTTTCTTTGTTTTATCGTCATTAGTAGCTAACTTTCTTCAATATTCAGTTCTTGTTGATATATATATATATATAACAGAACAGTAACTAAGTTTTTGTAAACACTTAAGATTAAGTCTAAATTCTCATGATGGTTTTTGTTTGTCATTCAATTCTTAACTTGAGTGTTAAAGTCGAGATATGTGGTTTTTCCACATTTTCCAAAATGACTTCGTTATTGCTTTGATAATTTCATGTGTAGAGGAAAAGGAGACCTTTTCTAGCATGTTGTTTCTTATCCTTTGGTGATCACTTTCTGCTAAATATCTAATCTGGTGGACATTTTCCAAAATGACTTCGTTATTGCTTTGATAATTTCATGTGTAGAGGAAAAAAGATCTGGCAATCATGTTGTTTCTTATCCTTTCGTGATCAACTTCTGCTAAGTATCCAATCTAGTGGAGACTCTGCACCAGTTTTGTAGGACGATGCAAAATCTGGACAGTCTCATAGGACACAGCAAAATCTGGACAGTCTCATAGGACACAGCAAAATCTGGCACAGTCCTGTAAAAATAAAAAGTAAAAGACGCTTTTCCACTCCTTGAGATGCAACAGCGCTGCCCGGGGAAAATTTCAAGGTAAAAATCTACCCAAAGTATTTTCAGGATCCTCGCCGTGCTACGGAGATCGTGCACCGAGCTGAGATTCTCCGGACTCAGGCTTTAGTTGGGAGTAGAACGGAGCACTTATGGGTTACACCCATGTGCTGTGATGTTGATTCGTCGACTAAACAATATATATATAAATAATGTAACATGTTTGGGTTGTTGTTATTAATATGTGTATGATGTTTGGGTTACTATGATGTTTGGGTTATGAATACAATAAAGATTCTCATATTCTTTTATATAGCTGTCATTTTATAGCTGTGTTTTAGTTGTTCGTTTTTGTGTTAATATAAATTATTTTAATGTTGACGTTCACTCAGGGGCAGATGTTAGTGACACCACAAATTAAAAAAAAAACAACACAATTGGTCATCCCTTTGAGGTCCAGATTTTTTCCCACTGACTGGGACTCCCAGGCGGACACCCCTATAATGTCTACTTGGTGTTAATATTTTCTATATAGTACAGCAGGCGTGTCGTCGTAATGGTTAGGGTGTTGTGCTGCCAATGGTTTGAGCACGATCAGACAAGGGTTCAATACCAGCACTCATTGCTGGCTATGGGAGGAAAAGACTGGCTACATTTGTCTGTGCACTCAGGCCGATACAAATGTGGAGATCCTTACACTTTACAACCCCACACCAGCTGCCTGCAACAGGACTTGTTTGATTGTTTTTGTATACAGAGCATGTTACCTCTGGGCGTTGGGATGGAGATGGGTGTTGGACAGTGAGATACCCAAACCTGTGGAGGAGACATGACCAACCTATGCAAAATCCCAGCCTGTATACATGCTGTGCTGAATCATGACCGGGTTACATCCTAATAGATGTGAAGTTCCAGTACCGGTCTTGCACACCCCACTGGTTGTGATCTTGACACAGGGGAGATATGGAGACTGTTGCCCCTTCTACAACAGCCTCCATAGAGTCGGTGCTTTGGTGCTGGGTCACAACAAACCTAACCAATGTTTTTCCCCAGGACATGCTGGTGTGGTGGGAAACGAGCAGGCGGACAGATTGGCTGGGTCTGCACTCGCTCGGTGGTGTATTGGTGCATGATAAGGCAGATGTGGCGGGGCCCGCTGGAATCATGTGTATAATGCAAAAGAAAGGGTAGATCATCACGGCCTGGAGAGAATGGTGCTGCAGAGAGTGACTAGAGGATCTGGCTGACACTCAAAACTCTGAGGAAAGTCCAGATGGACATATAATCAGACTATTAGTACTATTAGTACTGGAGGAGCGGCTGGCCGAGTGGCTAGAACACGGGACTCTCCTTTGGGAGACCTGGGTTCGATCCCTCGGTAAGGTATTGGATTTTTTTCTGTCGGGGGCAAAAAGAAAATCCTAACCTGCACAGTTTGCGGCGACTGCACTAGCCAGGCGGCCTTCATTCATCAGGCTCAAAGACCCCTCTGCCATACACTGCAAGGTACTATATTGGCAGTAAATGACAGTACTGGGACTCTTCGCTGGCTGTTGCAGATAAGGACGGAGGACGTTGGGGAATGTCCCAAGTGGACACTTGACTCAACTCACAAACCTAACCCTGACAGAGCCTCAGTGCTTGAATGATCTAAACATCAATACATTGAGAGTTGAAACTCAGTCTCCCAGGGGATTCACCAACTAACCAAAAGCACAACATGTCTTTGTATGGTCACAGACTGTGCTTTAATCTGTCAAGCAATTTCAAAACAGTACACAAAATTATCTCGACAACCAATAACAATTAGGTTGTCAACAACAACTGGTGACGAAAATATTTCACCGGGCAGTTTGACCTCAGCCTGAACTTGTCCGTCTGTGTAATTTAATACATAAAGTACCCCTTTGGTATCTGCGGTCACAATTATAGAGCATGGTTCTTTCAACACATGATCTAACGGCTGTTTTAAAGTGCTTTCCTTGAGCAGAAGATCTGTGCTAGAGTTCTGGTAAGTTTCTGTGGATTTGGTCAGTGTCGAAGCAAAGGCAGTGGCATACACAGGAGATGAGGCCTGGAACGTCCAGACCTGGCGTCCTGACTGCGTGAGGCAGTAGATATGATGGTCATGTGACCCCAGGAGGATCGACGATTCATGTACAACTGGTGTTGAGAAAACTGAGGCTTGAGTTGAAAATTTCCATTCCTAGGACAAGATAATTTTATTAGTGAAACACTTTGCTTTTACGAAGTATAAAAGTTAAATATAATTATAAAGTATACTGCATGAAAGTTACATATAAACTATAAAGTTTACTATATTAAAGTTGCATATAAATTATAAAGAATACTATAAGAAAATTACATGTAAACTACAAAGTATACTGTATAAAGGTTATATATAAACTATAAAGTATGCTGTATAACAGTTACACGTAAACTATAAAGTATACTGTATAAAAGTTACATATAAACTATAAAGTATACTGTATTTTGTTGCGTTCTTTTCTCTATCATTCATTTTCTTCAATCATCATCAACCAACTGGACTAGATGTTCAAGAATCTCCGCAGATTTCGGTCCTTGGTGTTGTGGATCAATTCTGCTGGTGATATCCCCCTAGACCCCATCCAGCATCACTTCTCTCTGTCTGCTGGTGATATCCCCCTAGACCCCATCCAGCATCACTTCTCTCTGCTGGTGACATTCCCCATTACTTCCATCCTAGCCCATCACTTCTCTCTCTCTGCTGGTGAAATTCCCCTATTCCCCCATCCCTCTGTCTGCTGGTTATATTCCCCCATCATACCCCAACCAGCATCAATTCCTCGGCCCGCCCAAGCCTCGTCTATGGCTGATCTTGCTATTTCTTTAAACAAAACACACACACACACATTGATATGTTCTAAAACTGGCAGCCTGTCCAAGGTTTCTCTAGTTGCCACATTGTCTCCTCACTTTGCGCTAGACCGGGTTTCCACTGTGTCTTTCATATAGCTGTCATGAGGTCTGGTGGCTGAATGGGTAAGAGCGCTTATTCTTAAACATCTGGTGTGCTGATGCCGAGGTAGCGGGTACAACCCCTACAACTGTCAGTTGGACTAAAATGTCAACTTCCCTTGACTTGGGGATGTAAATTACAAGTACCTCAGAAGCCAGAGTGGGTTCGCGTGATGGCGAGGGACACCAGTAATAGGTAAAGCTAATTCACATGCAAAAATCAGTCTAGTGCTCTAGAAGTAGCAGCACATATATGGAATACGCTTGAACTCAAAAGCGAGCGAAAGGGGAAAAAAAAAAGCCAGATATCAGTATATGTTCTCTCTCTCTCACATACACACAAAGTGAGACAAACTTAAACCACACACATAACATGAGTGAGAGAGAGAGAAACGTAAACCATGCCAGAGTCAACACAGTCTTATAAAGGGGGATACTACAGATCAGACTGCAAACCTAGATGCTGGTTTATGTTATTTACATGCACACAGACATACAAACTTACAACATGCCCCAGTGAATTGAGACGATAGAGGTTTCCATCCACACAACCAATCAGGGCAGAATGACCAAGTAAACACAGCGACGAGAATACTGGCTTCTTGAGGTCATAGATCCACTTGACTGTCCCAGAATCCTGAGAATGATGCACGGTTGAACCAGTTTGGTATACATGAAAAACACAGGTTAAATTCAGTAACATGTGTGAACATGGGAACAATAAGGAAAAACAGTATAAATAAAAACATAAATAAGAACATAAGTACATTACATACAAGAACATAAGAACATTAAGTAAACTTAATACGACAGGCGTAGTTAAATAATTTTTATCAGCTTAGAAAAAAAAACAGTAACCTAAGACAAAAAGTAATTAATATAGTACAACCATGCAGCACACATATACAATCACACACACTATGAGCAAAGATGTAAAGAACACTTAAATTTACTACCAACAAGGATACAGAGCTATCTGTCCAAGTGACTTGCAATAAATATTGAAATATATGTGACCAAAGCGCTATTACCAATGATGGAACAAGTTACTATCAAGAAGGATGATGATTGATCAAGATCATGATCAAGAAGGATGGGAGTCTTCGTGGCGAAGTGGTCAAGCCGGTTAACTCGGGCTCCGAAGGTTGTGGGTTCGATTCCGGCCGCGTCCTTCGGTTCACGAGTTAAATGTTTCGGAGACTCCTGTGGGTCGTTGCTAGAGCTACGGAGTTCATGCTTTGTGCAACGCTTTCTGCGCTGCGGAAAGAGACTGAGCCATATGGGATAAAACCCGGTGCAATGAAGTACTTTTAAGCGAATTTTAAGAAGGATTCAAAGAAATCTGACCAAGTTGTTGCCAACAAAGATTCAAAGAAATCTGACCAAGTTACTATAAATAAGGATTCAAAGATAGCTAGCTGATCAAGCTGTTAGCAACAAGGCTTCAAAAATATTTAATAAAATTATTACTAACAAGCATTCAAAGATATTTGATACACTTATTACTAACAAGCATTCAAAGATATTTGATAAAATTATTACTAACAAGTATTCAAAGATATCTGACCAAGTAATTAGCAACAAGGATTCAGAGATATCAAATCAAGTTGTTCCAACAAGGATTAAAAAATATCTGACTGTTGTTATCAACAAGGATTAAAAGATGTGTGTACAAGTTACTATAAAAAAATATTAAAAGACAACTAATCAAGTTGTTACCAACAAAGGTTCAAAGATAGACAAGTTGTTACCAAAAAGAATGTAAAGAAATCTAAACATGGGGTTGCATCACTCTGCTTATTAAGCCACACTGCTTCATGTATTTTGTTAGCTCTTCTATTTCAAACATCAATAAAAACCAGTAGCTATGTGGGACAGAAATAATTAAAGAAAATACAAACAAAAAAGAATCAAATAAACTCACGGAACAAATGGCTAGCACATTGCCTGCAAGTGAAGCTGCATACACCGTGTGTGCTGTCGTGTCAATGACAGGCGATGAAAACACACTTCCTCCTCCCAGGTAGCACTTCCATACACATAGCTGCTCCTGAAAGTGATCAAACAACACACATCTCTTTCACTAAAGTGAGGAACGTCATGAAGAACAGAAATATCACAACAAGTAGAAAGTTCTACATTACTGACCAGTTGTGTTTGGTCTGTTCTTCTGTGGGACATGAATGTTGAATGAGCAGTGACATGGTGAGGGGAAAGGAAGCGGTGGAGATGTTGATTTGAAGAATGTTGAGAATATCATGGACAAAAAAAATGTGACGGTATTGACAACTGCAGGTTTTACTAGATCTCTCAGAGGTCAGCATGGCCGAATGGGTAAGAACGCTCGCTCTTAAACTTCCAATGTGCTGATGCCGAGGTAGCGGGTTCAACCCCTACACTGGTCAGTTGGACAAAATTGTTGACTTCTCATTCTTGACTTAAGGACGTAAATTACAAGTACCTCAAAAGTCAGAGTGGGTTCGCCTGATGGTGAGAGACACTGGTAATAGGGAAAGCTAATCCACACGCAAAAATCAGTACTGTGCACCAGAAGTAGTAGCACGTGTATGGACTATGCTTGAGTTTAAAGCCAGCTAATGAAAAACAAACAAACTAGATGACTCAACAAAACCATAAGGAAAACAAGTGTAATTTATGGGGGATATTAACGGAAGAGGTAGAACAGTGAAATTAGCCTGTAGGGGACAATACTGGGCCTGAGAGGCAGGGAATAGCAGAGAAATATGTGCATGAATGTTTAAACAGTCAGACAAAACATGATATAAGCAACACCAAGATGTACAAGACTAAGTGAGACTTGACCAGCACTTGAAAGAACAAGACTATGCAAGACTTGACTAGCACTTGAGAGAAGAAGACTATGTAAGACTTGACCAGCACTTGAAAGAACAAGACTATGTAAGACTTGACCAACGCTTGAAAGAACAAGACTATGTAAGACTTGACCAGCACTTGAAAGAACAAGACTATGTAAAACTTGACCAGCACTTGAAAGAACAAGACTATGTAAGACTTGACCAGCACTTGAAAGAACAAGACTATGTAAGACTTGACCAGCACTTGAAAGAACAAGACTATGTAAAACTTGACCAGCACTTGAAAGAACAAGACTATGTAAGACTTGACCAGCACTTGAAAGAACAAGACTATGTAAAACTTGACCAGCACTTGAAAGAACAAGACTATGTAAGACTTGACCAGCACTTGAAAGAACAAGACTGTAAAACTTGACCAGCACTTGAAAGAACAAGACTATGTAACACTTGACAGCACCTGAAAGAACAAGACTATGTAAGACTTGACCAGAACTTGAAAGAACAAGACTATGTAAGACTTGACCAGCACTTGAAAGAACAAGACTGTAAAACTTGACCAGCACTTGAAAGAACAAGACTATGTAAGACTTGACCAGCACTTGAAAGAACAAGACTGTAAGACTTGACCAGCACTTGAAAGAACAAGACTATGTAAGACTTGACCAGCACTTGAAAGAACCAGACTGTAAAACTTGACCAGCACTTGAAAGAACAAGACTATGTAAGACTTGACCAGCACTTGAAAGAACAAGACTATGTAAGACTTGACCAGCACTTGAAAGAACAAGACTATGTAAGACTTGACCAGCACTTGAAAGAACAAGACTATGTAAGACTTGACCAGCACTTGAAAGAACAAGACTATGTAAGACTTGACCAGCACTTGAAAGAACAAGACTATGTAAAACTTGACCAGCACTTGAAAGAACAAGACTATGTAAGACTTGACCAGCACTTGAAAGAACAAGACTGTAAAACTTGACCAGCACTTGAAAGAACAAGACTATGTAAGACTTGACCATTTCATGGAAGCACAGAACTATCTAATACTTCACCAGTTTTTGGAAGAACAGCACTGTGCTAATACTTAATCATCTTTGAAAGACAGGACATTGCTCTTGGAGAAACAGGGCTGTGAAAAGATCTGTTCAACTATAAACAACAAAGAGACACCTCCAAAACTAAACCAATGAAAACATTCAGCTACTTACATGTACATCCAGGCAATACAGATACCCATCGTGTGATCCACAGATGACATATCCAGTGTTATCATCTATCACAGGTGAGCATTTGACAGTGTCGCCTGTTTGAAACTTCCAGATAATGAATCCGGATGTTGCATTTATCACATACAACACGCCATCATAGCAGCCTGGTGTTGGAAACCAGAATTTGTTTGTTGATTACAGTATATATACACAGAAGAATAAATCATATTGTATGGAAACATAAATAAACACAGATATAAATCTTAGAGAAGCTGTAAATGGAAAAAAGAGATGATGGAAGAAAAAGAAAAGGTACAAGTCAAATATTTTAGCCAAATTAAAAGACATCCCTCATGTGTTATTGGGACCTTTCGTTGAAGCAAAGAGTAACAGTGTAAACTACCAGCAATGTTATAAGAGACAATGATGAAGGCTCCAACCCATGTGTTACTATGACCCTTAAGGGAAGCAAAGACTGGTAACACACTGTAACCTGACTACATGCCATAAGAGGCACAGGAGGAGGGTTGGGTGTGGGACTGGCTTTCCCATTCTGCAGAACGCGAGAGCTGCAGAATTCAACCATCCATGAACAAGTTTAGAGATACAGACAAAAATTGCCTATCGACAGTTAGTGCCTATGCCATAATGGGGAATAAAGAGCAGAAAAAGACAAATCGAACAAACTAACTTTAATATTAAAGGGTCACAAGTTGGACATGCAGGCCTGTCTTACATTCGGCCCTTCCAAACACTCATCTTTAATACATGATTATTTATTGTGCATGTTACATTACATAGGAAAAAACATTGTCAGAAGAAGAAGGAGGAGAAGGAGGAGAAGAAGAAATTGGAGAAGGAGAAGATGGAGGAGGAGAAGAAGAAGAAAAAGCTACCCACGATATGTGATATGATAAAATGTCATAAATCATGACAATGAAACTTTTATAGAACTCATGCTAAAGACAAAAGGCAAAAGCCAGCAAGAAGGTAGACAATCATACAAGTGGGAAGATCACATTAAGAAATGGACAAACAGCCACCTGTGTCATACATTGTCCTAACTATGGGAGTTTCGCAAACTCCAATTTGTTAGCTAATTGAGTTATTGCTCACACTGGCGTTGTAGTGGGTGTGGGTTCACCTCCCCAACGCTCCCAATCCAAGCAGGCAAACTCAGGACAAATGTCTCTTTTAGGCTGAATAAAGAGCAAGTTCCTGGATACACATTTTAAACTTATTAACAATCACGTAAGATTCACACAGACAGCACCAAGATGCAGAGCCAGCCAGTTTATCAGCTCGTTCATTTCCACTCGACTATCCTGAGACGAAGATAAAGGTGACCTTACGGATAACGGACTTCCGCAGCGAATCAGTCCACTGTCTACGCACAGATCCTGCATCAACCTTCTGAATCACTTACTACACACACGTTGGTATAATGCTGTGATTCTAGCCATATGAAAGCCTGTGTTACTGCCATCACTTTCATCATTATACTGCTCGTGGTCATGAAGTAGGCACCACTGGATTCTTGAACAGTATACATGTTCTTGAGATATACATGTCAAACTTACCAACAATCACATACGTTCCACACAGACTGCAACAAGCTGAGACATACATGTCAAACTTACCAACAACCACATACATTCCACACAGACTGCAATAAGCTCAGAGATACATCAAACTTACCAACAACCACATATGCTCCACACAGACTGCAACAAGGTGAGACATACATGTCAAACTTACCAACAACCACATACATTCCACACAGACTGCAACAAGCTGAGACATACATGTCAAACTTACCAACAACCACATACATTCCACACATACTGCAACAAGCTGAGACATACGTGTCAAACTTACCAACAACCACATACATTCCACACAGACTGCAACAAGCTGAGCCATACATGTCAAACTTACCAACAACCACATATGCTCCACACAGACTGCAACAAGCTGAGACATACATGTCAAACTTACCAACAATCACATATGATCCACACAGACTGCAACAAGCTGAGACATACATGTCAAACTTACCAACAATCACATATGATCCACACAGACTGCAACAAGCTGAGACATACATGTCAAACTTACCAACAACCACATATGCTCCACACAGACTGCAACAAGCTGAGACATACATGTCAAACTTACCAACAACCACATATGCTCCACACAGACTGCAACAAGCTGAGACATACATGTCAAACTTACCAACAATCACATATGATCCACAGAGACTGCAACAAGCTGAGACATACATATCAAACTTACCAACAATCACATACAATCCACACAGACTGCAACAAGCTGAGACATACATATCAAACTTACCAACAATCACATATGTTCCACACAGACTGCAACAAGCTGAGACATAAATATCACACTTACCAACAATCACATATGTTCCACAAAGACTGCAGCAACAAGCTGAAGACTCAATGCGATCCGGCAAAATCACTGACCACAGGCAGCTTCCCGTGAGGATATTGACGGCACTAAACTGGCCAGAGTGTGAGCCAATGAATACCAAGATCTCACCACTGCAAGAGAAAGTCTATTTTAATCACATACAATTTGTATAATCACAACGCTGCAAGGGAAAGTCCATTTTAATCATGTAAAATCTTACCACTGCAGGGGATGGTCCATTTTGACCACATACAACCTATGATCACACCATTTTTGTTGGCATATTCTTTTTACAGGACAACACTGCCAACACCAGCATTTTTCTGCTGCTGTTGATGTCTTGGCAAGTTTATGCTCAATAGTTTGCCATTGCTTTCTGAATGACTGGCTCCCATACCAACTCGGTCTGCTGCCAAATCGGTCGCAGCTGTGTTTCAAATAGCAGGCCTATGAATCGCAACCGTAAGTCCTTTGCCAAGGAGACCGGCATGATCACACCATAGAAAGGGATAATTAATTTTTATCACATAGAATCTGTAAAATCACGCCACTGCAAGCGAAACAGTTCATTCTCATTACATACAATCTGCCAGTGGTTATGTTTCAAAATGTTCAGGGTTAGTCCACTGTGAGAGAGTTCTGACTTTAGTCCAAGAAATATATACACTATATAACTGTATGCACAGATACACTTGTCCATGTGTGGGCATAGACATATGTAACGGTGTGAAGTATAGAGGACTAACAAGTCTTGGGCGAATACAAATTATCTTTATTGCACATCGATGACAGCTTGATCAATCTTCTTACAACATGGCGTCTTCTCAGTTTCAGGCCCAGATGTTGACTGATCCCTAACAACAAACTACGTCATGACTTGAGCATCTTTCTTCCCATTCCATCCCGATGCTCAAGCGTGCTGTAGCCTTTTCCCACCTAATACCCACATTCTGCTACACCTTCCTATGTTTTCTAAAGACTTTTTCCCTTAAAAAGTCTTTACTCCCAATCCCCCTACTCTATTCCCTCTCTTTCCTTACCTCCCACAGCTCCTCTAATCTTCCCCAAACCAACTTTATTTTAAGTAAAACAATCTATTCGTAACTCTTTCCCCTGCCATATAGTAATCCACTATACATTTCTTGTTCGTTTTTGGCTCTTCAAAAGTGTTCCTGTACAAAATATATATATCATAAGAACAGCTCGTATAACAATGACCAAGGCCAGCAAAATTTGACGAAGCGGACTGTGTAACAATGACTTGGCTCGTTACTGGGCTATGGCGATCAAAACCATCACTGGACGACGGCGATAAAAAAAAACAGTACTTCAGCCGAACTTGACAAGGAGCTTCGGTCCAAATCAGCACACCCAGAGTAGCGGCGTCAACATTCTGGAGCAAAGATAAAACCTGGCAACGTTCGTTGATCGTCCAGTATAGCGTGGAGCAATTATTGTGGCGCTCATCATACAAAAAGAAGTTGACCATCCACTTTGATTATAATCTAACAGCATGCCTTTGATCCAACAAGATGACCTTCAGTTTTGCTTTTTTTTTTTTTTCTTTTCTTCTTCTGGGAAATCACAACAACTACCTCTGGCCAGGCTTTTAGTCTCTGTGTCTCCCCTAAAATATATTACGTCGTTCCATTGTCGTCAAAGGGCTTCTTAAATTCAGTTGCTTGAAGAAAATAATAGGTCTATTTACCGCGACAGTCCAAGCACGGATCCTGGCATCGGCGCCATTTAATCCTCTGTAACGGTGTGAAGTATAGAGGACTAACAAGTCTTGGGCGAATACAAATTATCTTTATTGCACATCGATGACAGCTTGATCAATCTTCTTACAACATGGCGTCTTCTCAGTTTCAGGCCCAGATGTTGACTGATCCCTAACAACAAACTACGTCACGACTTGAGCATCTTTCTTCCCATTCCATCCCGATGCTCAAGCGTGCTGTAGCCTTTTCCCACCTAATACCCACATTCTGCTACACACACTTGTATGCATATGTGTATTTAAAACACACATACACAACACTACAAGTCCTTATTCATTTCTACTCCTTAGAACAGATAAGGATCAACACAGAAAGAAGTACATTTTTCCAAATATATTTATGAGTCATCATGAAGAGAAATGAAAGTGAATCAAAATATGAATCAGAAGACGTACGAGGGGAAGTCAATAAGTAAGTAACAATTGGCTGTAGAAAAATAACTAAATAAGATAACAACTTGAAACAAGTTTATTTGTATACATACACTGTCCCTTTATTTCTCAACATAATTTCCACCAACATTGATGAATTTATCCCATCGTTTTATCAGTCCTCCCAAACCGGCTGCATTGAACTGCGTGCTCTGTTTTCTAAACCACATTTTCACTTCACATTCAACTTCTGTGTCATTCACAAAATGTCTCACACCAAGGTGGGTTTTCAGTGAACCAAAAAAAGGTGGAAATCGCTAGGGGCTAAGTCGGGGCTGTAAGGTGGATGTTTCAGATCTTCCCGCCTTAGATGGTTAATTTTCTCCTGAGTTAATCGAGTCATATGTGGTCTGGCATTGTCATGAAGAAGCAACACTCCTCTAGTCAGCAGTCCTGGATGTTTTCTTCGAATTGTGTCATGAAGCACTGCTTTACGGGACAAACATTTGTCAGCATAAACAGGAAGCATTTCCTTATGAATGTCCTTTGCAGGCAGTCCTTTTGCCACAAAAACGTGCAACAGCGCGTTGCTCTTTGGTTGTACACTCCATAAGTACAGTCGCCATTTTGTTTATGCGCTGCGCATGTGCATGAGACACCTAGCATCACCCGACGAATGGGAATATAAAGTTCGATGTTTCTGTCACCTAATGACACCTGTAGAAAATACCAACTACATTTACCTGCCATCCCACAGAACTGTGTGACTTACTTATTGACTCACCCTCGTACATGCAGAGGATCCAGAGACCACATCTTCAACATGAAAATCATCACTGAGAAATGCTGACAGTAAAATGTAGATCTTCATACTTGTTTCGTAGACTACAGTAAGGCTCTCAGTTGTGTACAACATCAGACATTTCTGGGTATCACATGATACACGAGCTTTCCAGCACATCTGACCCACTGAACTGGGTTTCTTCTTCTTCTTCTGCGTTCATCCGGATTTTTTTTTCGGATGTGACTGCGTTGTACCTGTTTACAGCAGAGCTGCATTCTTGCGCCGTTAGGCCGACACATCTGACTTCTGCGGGCATTTGTTGACCGGGTTAACCTTCCCAGGGGAACTGGGTTTAAAAGGCAAGTAGGTCGACTTCATTGCACCAGGTTTTATCCCATATGACCCAGACTCTTTCCGCAGGGTGGCTTGTCAAAAGCCCTGCACAAAGCACAAACTCCATAGCTGCAGCGATGACTTGCATGGATTAACTTGCATTGCATCACATTTAAATGGATTCACACTGTAATGCCTCACATTTAAATAGATTCACACTGTAATGCCTCACATTTAAATGGATATACATTGTAATGCCTCACATTTAAATGGATTCACATTGTAATGCCTCACATTTAAATGGATTCACATTGTAATGCCTCACATTTAAATGGATTCACATTGTAATGCCTCACATTTAAATGGATTCACATTGTAATGCCTCACATTTAAATGGATTCATATTGTAATGCCTCACATTTAAATGGATTCACATTGCAATGCCTCACATTTAAGTGGATTCACATTGTAATGCCTCACATTTAAATGGATTCACATTGTAATGCCTCACATTTAAATGGATTCACATTGTAATGCCTCACATTTAAATGGATTCACATTGTAATGCCTCACATTTAAATGGATTCACATTGTAATGCCTCACATTTAAATCGATTCACATTGCAATGCCTCACATTTAAGTGGATTCACATTGTAATGCCTCACATTTAAATGGATTCACATTGTAATGCCTCACATTTAAATGGATTCACCTTGTAATGCCTCACATTTAAATGGATTTCAGCTGACCTTCATATTTTCTTACTACAGAATTAAGACATGGCTACTTACCCTCGATCAACAACTAAAGGCGAGGCATCGACACATTTCTTTGTATCAAACTTCCATTTGAGTGTCAATCCAAGAACTGCCTTTATGGTATTGGTAGGACTGTTACCTTCAGCAGTATTTGATTCCATGGTATCGTCTTGAGAAAGGCTATAAGCACAGGTGTTTGCGTCTACAGTAAACATTTTGGACTGTTCTATATTAAGTAAATATCTATCTTTCTGCCTGGTCGACCCCCGAGAGAATATTCTAATGGGTGACTGTGAGAATACTTGTTTTTCAGTAGAGGTATCTGTAGAACTATTTAACAGTGGGCATTCTTGTGAGTTTTCTTGCCTCCCTTGATGTTTAGATGAGCTTCCAAGGAATTTCCCAGAAGGCAACACATGATCTGTGTGTCCTTCTGTGGTGACACTTGTATCAATATTTAATTCTGGGTCATCTTGTTTACTCTGTAGTCCCTTCTGATGCTTGGATGAGCTTCTGTTGTATGTTCCTAAAGGCAGCATTAAGCCTCTTTGTCTTTTGGCAGTTACATCTATATCACAAATTAATCCTGGATTATCTTTTCCACTTCCTAGAATCCCTTGAATTTTAGATGAATCATTAGAACATGTCTCCATGAGCAACTCAGAACCTCTATGTCCTTCAGTAGCAGCACAATGTATTCCCAGATGGCTCTCCAGATGATTTGTGGGGCTCTCCAGATGATCTGTGGGGCTCTCCAGATGATCTGTGTGACTCTCCAGCTGATCTGTGTGACTCTCCAGCTTCTCCTGACTCCTGAATGAAGCATTACTGGGAGTCCCCACAAGCAACTTGCAATCTCCATGAAGCTCGATAGACAACGGAAGAGAACTAACCAATGCTTTTGCCTCCAATGGTGCAGAAATATGTGTAAGTTTGGCCATTTTACTCCCAGTCCATTTATCGGACAATTCATATTTATGCTTCTCAGCCTGCGACATTTTGCTATGTACACTTAGAGATTTGATGTTTTGATCTCTTCCATCAACAGTCTTCTCTCCAGCATTGTTATCAATGTAGAAATCCTTGGTTAGATTACTGTTGCCCAAATTGTTACTGGTATTTTTGCTTGCAGTAAGAGGTATCTGTGTCACAGAGGTGTCAGACAACCCCAGGTTCAAACATCTCTGAAGCTCCTGTACAAAATGCTGGAAGCTCTTGTTAACGAGGACATCCAGCAGGGTTGGAAGACTGCAACTAAAGAGACCTTCCAACTGGTTCATGACTGTCACAGCTGCCAAAGAGTCACCACCTAGAGAAATGAAGTTGTCTGTTTCCTGAATGACCGCAGGCGGGTCTGGCAGATTTACCTGGGTTTAAAAAAAAACAGGCAAAATGTACACATATTGTTAACATTTATATTAATATATTTTACACATATGACTTAAAGACATCAAATATTATATTTCTCAAATATGACTTAAAGACACTGGGTATTATGTTTCACAAATATGACCTAAAGACATACACTAATTTACGAATAGCACCTAAAGACATCAGATATTATTTCACAAGTACACCCACAGACACCAGAAACTTTTACTCAAATGTGACCTAAAGACACCAGGCACTATTACTCAAATGTGACCTAAAGACACCAGATACTTTTTACACAAATCTGAAATGAAGACATCAGGCACTTTTATACAAATATGACCCAAAGACACCAGACACTTTTACACAAATATGACCCAATGATATCAGACACTGTTTCACAAATATGACCTAAAACACCAGACACTTTTTAAACAAATCTGATCTAATTATATCAGACAGTTTCACAAATATGACCTAAAGACACCAGACACTTTTACACAAATCTGACCTAAACATCTGACACAAATAGGCATCAAACACTATTTAATCAATTAATCATGTGCCATGCTGGAAAGCGAGGGAGGTCATGACTCGCCATTTCACTTGATCACCAGAGTCGTGGATTAGCTCAGTGTTCCTGTCTCAACCATGCCACGTGGCCAAGCCATTGAGGTATTTACTTCTCGGTCTTCCCCTTGGTCTGTTCCCTTCGATCTTTTGTGATATCACTAAGTTCTCGAATCCATTTCTTCTCATGACATGTCCAAAAAATTGTGACTGTCTACGTCTAATTTCTCTAATCAATTTACGATTTTAATTTGTCTCCTGTAGTACTTTGTCATTGGTTTTTCTGTCTGTCCATGGTATTCTTTGCATTTTCCTCAGAAACCACATTTCTGCAGCCATCAGATGTTTTTCAGCCTGACTGCTCATTGTCCAAGTTTCACATCCATACAAAATAACAGGCTCTATGTAGCACCTCAACACTCTTTTTCTCGTTTCAGTTGACATCTTTTTATTGGTCAGTATGTTTTTCATCTTGCTAAAGGCTACTTTCACCATGGTGATTCTTGTTCTAATCTATACAAGGCATCTCCATCAGATGTTATGACTGTTCCGAGATAATTGTACCGATTCACTTGTTGAAGAATATTCCCATTTACTTGTATATTACATTGTGGTATTTCGTTCTTCCTAGAGACGACCATAATCTGTGTCTTTTTACAATTTAATTCTAATCCCAGTTGTTCACTGTGTGCAACAACAGCATCTACTAATCTACTAATCATCTACATTATGATTCACTTAAAGACTATTTAATCACAATTTCACAAATATAATTTAAAGATATCAGACAAGATTACATAAATATGACCTAAATATATCAGATATAATATTTCACAAATATAACCTAAAGACACTGGACACACCATGTTACACAAATATGGCCTGACAACATTAGACAAACATTACACAAATTTGACATCAAGACATCAGACACTATCATAAAAATTAAACCTAATAACATCAGACACTACTGCACAAATGTCAACAAAATACAACAGACATAAAATTACAAAGAGTATCTTATTTTCAAACTGTTTTCTAGTATGTCACAACGAGTAACTGTGCATATGCTTGTCATTGCTCCATTAATATTACAGCTGTCAACTCATTCAATCAATCAGGTGCCATCTCCACAATGAAGGTCGGCAGTAATGGATCTCCAACACTGTCTCTGACCTTGATTGTACATTCTGTCAGACTGCTGTTTTTCCATCTCTTGATGTTATCTTCCCACTTACATGGTTGTCTACCTCTTGCTCACTTGCCCTCAACCTTACCTTCTAGTATGGATTTTAATAAGCGTGTTATTTCTTTTCACGCAGCTGAAATAGTTCACTTACCTCTTCTTTACTTCTTTTATCAACTCTCTTTTCATTTCCAATTTTTCTAGAATCTCTGTATTTGTTTTTGTTTCCATAAAATATGACACATTATTCTGTATATCCACATCTCTAAGCCACATTCTGCACATGTGAGGCATATCTCTGTACTGACTGGGGTACAAGGGGTTAAAGTAATGACTAAACAGAATATAAGAAGTTACAGAAACAAATAGTGGACTAAGGTAGCAACTGAGATAAAAGAAATCATTAGGACCGGGTTGGTTAATGTAAGAATTGGTTGGGACAGCTGGATTTAAAATAATAATTTAAAGTGAATGGGTTAATGTAATAACTGGTTAGAATATAAAGGGTCAAGAGATACAAAATAAAAGCATTACCTTCCACACTTGTTGGGACAAACTCCACACATTCTTGACATCCATCTCAGCTTTCACTTGTTCACGTCCTATCTTGAGTAGTTCTTTCTTGTCCAGTTTGCCTTCATTAGAAAAGCCAGCGTACAGTGGACATGGGAAATCATTAACTTCGGACATGGGCATGTAATAACTTTGATTGATTGATTGATTGATTTAGGAACCGACATCACAGCATTTGGGGCATTCCCATAAGCGCTCCGTCCCCATCGTCAGAAGCCAGCGGAGAGTTCCAACCCCAATAGTACCAGTAGCAATCTGATTTTATATGTGTCTCGCCTTTCCTCTAAGCGTCGAGCATCGGCCAGATCCCCTCGTCAATCCACGCTGTCGCATTCTTGCCAGACCATAGTGATCTATTTGCTCCTCCGAGGTGTACACGTGCTCCCACAATGCCCCAACCACGTCTGCCTTATCATGCATCAATACTCCACCAAGTTTTGCAGAGCCAGCCAATCTGTCTGCCTGTTCATTCCCCAACACACCAGAATGCCCCGGAGAAAATATCCAGACGATGCTTGCCATCCGTGACTTCCGAAGCGAAGCAAGCCACTCGCCACGAAGCTTGCCAGTCCTCACTCTACTCAGCATGCTTTCTGAGTCAGTTGCAATCACGATATGTGTGTGTATCGTATTCTCCATCCATGGGAATACAAAACTTACCATTTAATAACTGAACCTTGTTTCAATTGAATAATGTGAGGCATGGGAATTGGAATTCAGTAGCACTTGATATGTAAATATGACATCTTTAAATATAGGAATTCAGTCAATTCCAACATGAAAATTCAGTCAATTCCAAACCAGAGTTAAAAATGCTCATGGATGTTAGCAAGGCCAATTGGATAAGAGCGCTCCCTCTTAAACTTCCAGTGTGCTGATGCAGACTTAGCGGGTTCAACCCCTACATCGGTCAGTTTCATTAAAATGTTGATGTCTCGTCTTTGACTTTGGGACATAAATTACAAGTACCTCATAAGTCGGAGCGGGTTCGCCTGATGGTAAGGAACACTGGTAATAGGGAAAGCTAATCCACACGCAAACATCAGTCCAGTGCACCAGAAATAGTAGCACATGTATGAACTACACTTGAGCTCAAAGAAATGGAACACAAAAATAAAAAAATAAAAAATAAATATAAACTTTCCATTAAAAAAGTGAATCATCTGGGTCAGAAGAACTGAATGTGAGGCATTGGAATGGGAATTTAGTAGCACTTGATATGTGAATTTGATTTCTTTAAATGTAGGAATTCAATAATTTCCAACACAGGAATTCAGTAAATTCAAAACCAGAGAGTTAAAAATGCTCACATCATCATCATGTTCTATTCTGAGAGGTGCAGCAATCATGATCCTCAACAAACATCGGACACCTATATTTATACACTTGTCTTGCTGTGATGGTTAAGGGTAATACTCTACATCACATGATGTTGGGAGACATGACCTGTGCTATGAGGACACCAGTGATCCAAGACTCTGGTCAACAATGACTGCCCATGCTTGTTGGCACGGCACATGATGATGATACAATTTTCCTGATGGTGTGGTCAAGACACAAGACTAACACTTCTTCCACCATGTATGGGGCATGCTCCAAAACTCGTTTCTGGTGTCTCTTCTTAACATGATGCTGACATGCAAAGCAGGGAACTTAGAAAAGAAGAAAAGGAGGAGGAAGAAGAATGAAGGAACAAACTTTAGTTTCAAAGGGTAACAAATTGGGCATGCAGGCCCGTCTTACATTCGGCTCTTATAATCACTCATCTTTCATATACCAATTATCTAGAAACAGTGAAAATTGAATGCTGTAAACATACACCAAACATAAACAATTCACATTTTAACGTTATGAGACAGACATGCATATACATACAGAAATACACACATACACAAACATATATATGTACATACACACATACATACTTAGATATACATTGCATGCATGCATGCATACCCACATACACACGTGTGCTTACACAAATACATACATGCATGCATGCATACATAAGTACACATGCACACATATACATACATTCTTTACACAAATGCACTCCCTCACATACACCCCACACACACACACACCATGTCACAATCACAAACACACTAACAAGCATTCACTCATTCATAATAATCTCTCTCTCTCTCTCTCTCTCTCACTCATGACAACAAGAAGAAGAAGGAGAAGAAGAAGGAGGAGAGGGAGAAGAAGAAGAAGAAGAAGAAGAAGAAGAAGAAGAAGAAGAAGAAGAAGAAGAAGAAGAAGAAGAAGAAGAAGAAGAAGAAGAAGAAGAAGAAGAAGAAGAAGAAGAAGAAGAAGAAAGTAGCAGCAGCAGAAGTGAATGATATAGAGAACACAACCATTTCAATATTGTGTACAATAACCAGTTACACAACTAGCACAAAACAGAATCTTGAGGTATAACATTTCCAACATGTAACAAACACAATGCCCATAATGCATGAAACAATCTTTTGTTCAATGACCAAATGTCAAATGATATACTCACCATTCTCAGTCAATGGAAAAGGCCCAGCTATTTTCACAAAACTTGTGGGCATATAATGATTTGGCAGTGAATCTTCAATGTGAGTTGACAGTCTTTGTTGCAAAAGGGACCAGCCTGTGTCATGGATTGATGTAATAAAATTACTCTTATCTCGAGCTGGATGTTCTGGCAGTCTATCATCAGTTTTGGAAGCAGTGCTGATGTTGTCAGGATGTTCTGTGAAATTATAATCGGTGGGTGAGTCTGGAATGATGAATACCATTAAGTTGGTGTCCTCCAGCAAAGCAGTGCAGTCAAGGACGCCAGTGACCTCCTTACAGACCTAGGAAATTACAGTGATGATGATGATGATGATAAAAGAGCTAAAACACTACAATGGTGTCAAAAATATGAGCTAAAGATATTTGACTAGGTCACAAATATGATGTCAAATTATATCGCAGATGTGATGTCAAGAAATCAGACTTATCACATATATGACCTAACACATTAATCAATACTCTATTTCATAAATATAACCTTAAGTACTCCACAACTATGACCTCAAGTACCACATTTCACATTTCTATTTCACAATCATGACGTTAAGTACTCTATTTCCCAAGATAGATAACCTTAAGTACTCTTTTTCACATTATGACATTAAGTATTCTATTTCATAACTATAACCTTAAATATTCTATTTCACAAATATGACCTTAAGTACTCTATTTCACAAATATGACCTACAAAATCCCTGACTTTTTAATATTTTTCTATTTGTTTTGTTAATGATTTTGTTTTAAAAATGAAACTAAGATTTTAAAATTTATTATAGTTGGATTTAAGTACTCCTGGACAAAGTAAAACAAACAGTGTGGTTAAAGTTACAAACTCCAAATAACATTGTCTTTAAGACTTTGAGAATTGCAAGCACACATTCTGTTTGTCATTAAAGCTATGAGCAAGTCTACATTTGATCATCACATACATTTCATCTGCTTGCCCCATGAACCAAATATATGTGTGCTAAAAGACTACAAATGTGTGATAATACTGTTGAAAGGTAACGCTGACCATCAGCCATCAGCACTACAAATTTTCAGCCCAGTACCGCATGTAAACAACATTCAAGATTCGCCAATCAGCCATGTGCACATGTGAATTGGTGCCGCGGACTCCAAGACTGCCCAAAATACAATATATCTAGGGAAACTTTCTGGCCTAGAGAAACAACAGTGGAAGATAAACTCTATGGACCACCGAGTGAACTACAAAAGATAGTTACATTGATAGAAGAGGCAATATTGCAGATACAGACAAATTTCACACAAGAGACAACATAGCAGTTATAGACACATTTCATACAAGAGACATTTCAGATAAAGACACATTTCATACAAGAGACAACATTGCGGATAAAGACAAATTTCATACAAGAAACAACACTGCAGATACAGACACAATTCATACAAGAGACAACATTGCAAATATAAACACATTTCACACAAGAGACAACATTGCAAATATAAACACATTTCACACAAGAGACAACACTGCAGATACAGACACAATTCATACAAGAGACAACATTGCAGATATAGACACATTTCATACAAAAGAAAACAGTGCAGATATAAACAAATTTCAATTGAACGAAAGAAGAAGAAGAAGTCAGCCCTGTATACAGGCTTCATGTTTCTGAACGGAAAAAACAAAACATGTAGCAGAAATAATTGTTCATCATAATTCATCAGAGAAGATGCTAGAAAGTTTGAAATTATGGCATGGAGGAACATCAGTATCAGAAAAGATTGGCAATCCTTGAGACAGAAGGCTGTGTGATAAAGATGATAATCAATGCCACATGACATGGACTATAAGAAGAGTTCTGTTAAATTTGTTATTAATAAAAATCAATCACCCACTCTGGCATCTACAAACTTACCATCTCTAGAGCCTCCAAACTGAGGCGTTTTCCATGTCTCTTAAGCTGATCATCTCTTCGACCCAAGCAAAGGATACTGCCATCTTGTAGCAGTTTTCCCCTATCTCCCGTATTTCTCCAAACAATTTGTTCTCTCTCTGTCCATTGGCTGCTCTGGTCCTTCTCAATGTTTTCATGAACTTCAGGATCAATCAAACAGATTCTACTCTGACTACCTGATGACAAGCAAAACAAACACAACTGTTGTAAACATGTCAATCTATTTTACAATGGTATTATTAACTCCTTCAGTTCCAAGAAATGTGAGATCTGTGACTGGCTCTGTCCTTGAATCCCAAACATCACCTCATGTGTTCTTGTACTTTCTTACATTTGGTTAAGAACATCATCAAAAAGTGTTTTGAAAGTATCTTGAAAGAAGTTAATCCACAAAGAGAGTTGGTTCCTGGCATCAGAAGCAGGCAGACTACATTCTTTAGGCACGTCTTGAGAAGGGACAAGCTGGAGCACATCATGACAATGAGAAAATTGGAGGGCAGGAGAAGACAGAGAGAGAAGATGCTGGACAGTCTGACATCACAGCATAGAGGTACATCAGAATTAGAAATGATTGGCAGTACACGAGACAGAAGGCTGTGGACAGACATGATCACCAACGCCACACGGCGTGGACTATAAGAAGATTGGCAGTACACGAGACAGAAGGCTGTGGACAGACATGATCACCAACGCCACACGGCGTGGACTATAAGAAGATTGGCAGTACACGAGACAGAAGGCTGTGAAATGATCACCAACGCCACACGGCATGGACTATAAGAAGATTGGCAGTACACGAGACAGAAGGCTGTGAAATGATCACCAATGCCACCCGGCATGGACTATAAGAAGATTGGCAGTACACGAGACAGAAGGTTGATGACAGACATGATCATCAACGCCACACAGCATGGACTATAAGAAGAAGAGGCCCATCAAAAAGATTACTGATTCTTTGCCCGCTCCCCTGTCATGTCCATTTTCATGTCCAACATGTCTACAACGTCCAGAGTCCATCTCGTGTTGTGTTTATACAGCCAAAGTATTTCTGTTTCTGTGCATTGATACTGCTTATGGACCAGAAACCCAGTAACTTCAGAGTTAGAGGTGGACAATGAAACCTCTCAGCCCCTCTGTCAAATCTCCCACACCTCTTTCTGAGATATCCAGTCCCACATTATCCACTACTAAAGGTAAATGAAGAAGTAAATAAATACAGGGTGTATTTTTAATGACCGTGCAGTGTTTGAAAATACTACCGGTCCAAGTTTTGTATTTACCTATTATGTTGCATGAACTTTAAATAGGGTGAATACAAAACTTGGACCGGCAATATTTTCAAACACTGCACAGTCATTAAAAATACACCCTAATCTGCATCTTTGGTTCATTGACTAGACAAAGGCTTTCGATAAAGTAAGATATATCAACATGATGAAGTTGCTTGCAGATCTACAAATTGATGGGAAAGAGCTTAGACTTGTAAAAAAACATATATTGGAAACAACAAGCTGCCATAAAGATTGATAATGAAGTAAGTCAATATCCTATTAAGAGAGGTGTGAGACAGGGATGTATAATGTCTCCAGATTATTTTTTCCCTACACAGTGAAAATATTGTTAGAAATAGAGAAGATATGAGAGGAATCATCATTGGGGGACGTATCATCAATAACATTAGATATGCAGATGATATAGTATAGATTACAGACAACGAGCAGGATCTGCAACACTTAGTAGATGCAGTTGTTGCATACAGTAAACAACTAGGGTTAGAATTAAATTGTAAGAAGACACAGATTATGGTCATCACTAGAAAGAAAGAAATACCACAATGTGATATACAAGTAAACGGGGAATATTCTTCAACAAGTGAATCGGTACAATTATCTCGGAACAGTCATAACATCTGATGGGAGATGCCTTGAAGAGATTAGAACATGGATCACCATTTTGTTGACGCATTAGAATAAGAGATAAATTGGAGACTTGGTGACAACTGGCACGATTAAGGAGAAAAGAACAAGGGGAAGGCAGAGAAGTAAATATTTGGAAGGCTTGGCCACATGACATGGTCGAGACAAGAACACAGAGCTGATCCGCGACTCTGGTGATCGTATGAGATGGTGAAACATGACATGGTCGAGACAAGAACACAGAGCTGATCCACGACTCAGGTGATCGTATGAGATGGTGAAACATGACATGGTCGAGACAAGAACACAGAGCTGATCCGCGACTCTGGTGATCGTATGAGATGGCGAAACATGACATGGTCGAGACAAGAACACAGAGCTGATCCGCGACTCTGGTGATCGTATGAGATGGTGAAACATGACATGGTCGAGACAAGAACACAGAGCTGATCCGCGACTCTGGTGATCGTATGAGATGGCAAAACATGACATGGTCGAAACAAGAACACAGCTGATCCGCGACTCTGGTGATCGTATGAGATGGCGAAACATGACATGGTCGAGACAAGAACACAGAGCTGATCCGCGACTCTGGTGATCGTATGAGATGGCGAAACATGACATGGTCGAGACAAGAACACAGAGCTGATCCGCGACTCTGGTGATTGTATGAGATGGTGAAACATGACATGGTCGAGACAAGAACACAGAGCTGATCCGCGACTCTGGTGATCGTATGAGATGGTGAAACATGACATGGTCGAGTCAAGAACACAGAGCTGATCCGCGACTCTGGTGATCGTATGAGATGACGAAACATGACATGGTCGAGACAAGAACACAGAGCTGATCCGCGACTCTGGTGATTGTATGAGATGGCGAAACATGACATGGTCGAGACAAGAACACAGAGCTGATCCGCGACTCTGGTGATCGTATGAGATGGTGAAACATGACATGGTCGAGTCAAGAACACAGAGCTGATCCGCGACTCTGGTGATCGTATGAGATGGTGAAACATGACATGGTCGAGACAAGAACACAGAGCTGATCCGCGACTCTGGTGATCGTATGAGATGGCGAAACATGACATGGTCGAGACAAGAACACAGAGCTGATCCGCGACTCTGGTGATCGTATGAGATGGCGAAACATGACATGGTCGAGACAAGAACACAGAGCTGATCCGCGACTCTGGTGATCGTATGAGATGGCGAAACATGACATGGTCGAGACAAGAACACAGAGCTGATCCGCGACTCTGGTGATCGTATGAGATGGTGAAACATGACATGGTCGAGTCAAGAACACAGAGCTGATCCGCGACTCTGGTGATCGTATGAGATGGTGAAACATGACATGGTCGAGACAAGAACACTGAGCTGATCCACGACTCTGGTGATCGTATGAGATGGCGAAACATGACCACCCACGCTTATTGGCTTGGCACATGATGATGATGAAAGGTAAATGCATTCTCATAGCAGATACTTTTGTTGGGGTGTGAAGTGTTGGGATGTGAAGTGTTGGGGTGTAAAGTGTTGGGATGTGAAGTGTTGGGATGTGAAGTGTTTTGGTGTAAAGTGTTGGGGTGTGAAGTGTTGGGATGTGAAGTGTTGGGGTGTAAAGTGTTGGGGTTTGAAGTGTTGGGGTTGAAGTGTTGGGGTATGAAGTGTTGGGGTTGAAGTGTTGGGCTGTGAAGTGTTGGGGTGTGAAGTGTTGGGATGTAAAGTGTTGGGGTGTGAAGTGTCAGGGTGTGAAGTGTTGGGGTTAAAGTGTCAGGGTGTGAAGTGTTGGGGTGTGAAGTGGTGGGGTGTGAAGTGTTGGGGTGTGAAGTGTTGGGGTGTGAAGTGTTGGGGTGTGAAGTGTCTGGGTGTGAAGTGTCTGGGTGTGAAGTGCCTGGGTGTGAAGTGTTGGGGTGTGAATTGCCTGGGTGTGAATTGCCTGGGTGTGAAGTGTTGGGGTGTGAAGTGTCTGGGTGTGAAGTGTCTGGGTGTGAAGTGCCTGGGTGTGAAGTGTTGGGGTGTGAATTGCCTGGGTGTGAATTGCCTGGGTGTGAATTGCCTGGGTGTGAATTGCCTGGGTGTGAATTGCCTGGGGTGTGAAGTGTTGGGGTGTGAAGTGTTGGGGTGTGAAGTGTCGGGGTGTGAAGTGCGGGGGTGTGAAGTGCGGGGGTGTGAAGTGCCTGGGTGTGAAGTGTTGGGGTGTGAAGTATCGGGGTGTGAAGTATCGGGGTGTGAAGTGTCGGGGTGTGAAGTGTCAGGATGTGAAGTGTTAGGGTATGAAGTGTTGGGGTGTAAAGTGTCAGGATGTGAAGTGTCGGGGTGTGAAGTGTCGGGGTGTGAAGTGTCGGGGTGTGAAGTGTCGGGCCTGTACATATTCTAGACCACATCATACAAGATGAGTGGTCAGTTCCCTTCCTTGTGACCTGTACTTCGCAGACACTTCTCAGAAACTTGTCTGGTACCTAATTCTTATGAAGCTGGGTTGACCCCAGAGCCATATGGTGAGAACAAATAACACTGTCTCTGCTGGGGGTTGAACCCCAGATCACTGTGCAGGCAAGTGCACTAGCCAGTATGCCACTGCAGCTCCAAGTAACCACTACAAGAAACAAATTGTACAACGTTTGAACCCGTGGCTAGTCACTAACACTCAGGTTAAGGCTGGTTTACCTATCCAAATGTCCCCATCACCATCAGAGCATGGAGTTTCTGCCAGAGTGTCGTCACCTTCCAGTTTTATGATGGTCTCATGCAGGGATTCTCCTATTGAAACCAGCTCGGCTCTTTCTCTAATAAATGGAAAAATGTGATAAATGGGTGGCAATAAACAACTGAAGTCTATTTATGCAGATTACCAAGCTGTCTCCTGTACCTGACAAAGATGATAGGAATTGAATAGAGACATGTGTCACCAACAACAAAAACACAAATAGAAACATGTAGACTGGACTCACATAACTCACATGATCGTAACTGACATAACTTATCTATAATAGTGTTAAAATTAGACAGGAATCACACAAAGAAAATAATATAACTAGACAGCACGCATACAAAAATCCTACAACAACATAAACGAGTATCTCATTACTGCCCTAAGAGAATTCTACAACCAGACAGCACTCATACAACAATCCTACAACAACACAAACAAGCAGACGGGACTATCATTATTGTCCTAAGAGAATTCTACAACCAGACAGCACCCATACAACAACACAAACAACCAGACAGCACCCATACAACAACACAAACAACCAGACAGCACCCATACAACAACACAAACAACCTGACAGCACCCATACAACAACATAAACAACCAGACAGCACCCATACAACAACACAAACAACCTGACAGCACCCATACAACAACACAAACAACCAGACAGCACCCATACAACAACATAAACAACCAGACAGCACTCATACAACATAAACAACCAGACAGCACTCATACAACAACACAAACAAGCAGACGGGACTCACATTACTGTCTTAAGAGAATTCTACAACCAGAAAACACTCATACAACATTCCTACAACAACACAAACAAGCAGACAGGACTCACATTACTGCCCCAACATCGACATGTTGACAGGATGCCCAGCAGGAGACCTCCGTGACTCCATACAGATTATAGAACTGCGTGGTCTTGTTGTCTGCATGCACCCAACTCACCAGGCTGTCCCTGGGTGGGAACGGCTCACCTCCCAAAGCCAGCACCCGCAGAGCTGTGTCAGGGCCAAGTAAAGTGTTCCGCAGTTGAGATGGAGGGAAGCTTCGAATTAGAGTTGGGGTTGCCTGAAATATATAAGAGAGAAACACAGTGTTTTAGTTTAAAAAAAAAAAAAAAAGCTGTGGCGGGGTAGTGGTTGTGGGGATTCCTTATCAAGACAATCATTTGGGTTCAAGCCATATCTATGGCAGGATTCCTGTGTCCTCAACCTGTATGCCTCTGGGGTTGACCCTGAAGGTTTATTCCCCCATTGGAACGTAGGCCCTGAACAAACACATGCCAAGCTATTCTATCTGTTGCTATCTACTGCTGCTTCCTGCATGTCCTCCCTGTAATATTCACATCTAACATATTTTAATTTAAAGACAATTACAACTCCTTTCCTGTTGTAAAATTTACTCGTCTGAATAACAATGCCTGTCATCAAATTTCAAGATGAGATCAAATCTTAGATTGTGAACAGGACAGATTAAGATATTATCTATATAATAAGTCTAAATAACATATGATTCATTGAGTCTGAGTGTGTTTGTGACAATAAACCTATGATCATCAGGCATCTACTATAGTACTGGACAACTTACAGAAATGAACAAAAACAAATGTAGCATCACCCAACTTTCCTTCCACCAAAAGCTGCACAAGGATGTCATAAAATGAACATCTCAGTGCATCAACTCAATGGCAACAACAAGGATTACAGTGAGTATATACACCAGAATCCACAGATAACATAGACATTCTACTGTGAAGACATTTTCTCATTTCTAAACATTTTGCCAAGGCAGTGGCCACACAATCCACTCTTTAGAATGTCCAACACTATCAATAGATTAAAAGCAAGAGTCAATAATGGCAGCAGCCTCACCTGCATAACGGTTATGGCTTGTCGAAAATGTGCAATATTCAACAGCTTCTCTGGCCTGTGCTTGACCTCTGTGGGCACAATCACCAGACAGGCTCCAGAGGTTAGGGTGCAAAATATGTCGATGATGCTGGGGTCAAAGGTTAGAGGTGATGTCAGCAGAACTCTGTCACCGATACTGAGTTGGAATATGTTCCTGAAATAAGTGATAAAAATAAACAGCATCAACATTAAATTAATCACTGAAAGAATTAAAATTGCAAAACATGTTGACACAGGAATGGAAGTGGAGGCGGTAATTGCAGCATTAAGATTGCTGGAGAAGTGTAAAGCCTGACATGACCTCTAGCCTTTTATTTCAAACAGCAACCTTTTGGATGCTGGGACTCATCTGGGTGGTGAACTGTTGTATGACAAGGCTGATGTGGTGAAAGTTCTCTTGGACCGAGCGGAAAATGCAGCAGAATAAAGTTTCCATATCTAGAGAGACTGACTCAGAGGGGAATGAGCAGAGGGTCTGGGCGGCACTCAATGTGTAGAGGGACATGCAGACGGAAGTTTAATCAGGCAGCCTCTAGTACCATCAGCATGAGGACTTTCTGGAGGCTACTGAAGAAAGGAGAAAAAGAGCCCATGTGGGAATGTTCGGAGTGCAATAATGTTGATTGTTAAACTCATACTTACACTGGAGATGAGGAGTATTTAAGTATTATAGAGATAAATTTGGGCTGCGGAGCACAGTTGGGAGGGTACAAGCCTTATCCTAGTACAAGGAAATGCAACCTAAGGACTAAATGTTATGGCAGGGCAGATCAGGCCCTAAGCCTTGGGCAGCAACTGGCCTAGGATCGAAGCTCCAACAGGCCAAAACATTGATTTGATAATCTGTCAACTTCTGCAGTTTATCTTGTTCCAGATGTATTGGTGTTACTTTTCCTCTGAAGTAAACCAGGCAGGCCGAGAGAGGGATAATTCTACAGTTCAGCCCAAGCTTTGTTCTATGGAGAGGTATAACTCCATCCCTGGTCCCCGCCATGGGTTGTAGTTATTATGTCTTTTGTTTAAGCATAATGTAACAAACTGCTGTCGCCAAGACGACAAGGTGCCAGTATAGTTGTTTAGCATAATAGTACAGTATAAAGATAAAAATGAAACAGATTGGTAAAAATTAATTACCTCCGTCATGAACAGTTGGAATGAACAGCCCCAATTTTAGTCTACCACACATGACAAGTTAATAATAATGAAAACATTGTATTAATGGCAGCATGTGTGGTTGTGATGATGATAATGATGATATCAAGAACTGTACCCACCGGAGATCTACAATATTAGGCAGGATGCAAGCATGAGGCACAAGGACCACTTTAGGATCGCTGGTGGTTCCAGATGTTGTGATGCTGTAGGCTATGTTCCGCTGTGGGACCAAGGACAAGGCTGAATTGGGTGCAATTCTGAAGAGCTGTAACCCATGTTTGCTCAGATCAGCTGATGGCACTTCAATTCCTTCAAGTTGGCTAAACAAGGGCTCCAGTTGCTGCGGAAAAACAAAAAGAAAGTACATTTTTATTGCGGTCACTCGCTTTAAACTCAAGCATAGTCCATACATGTGCTACTACAACTATTGTACTGAACTGATATTTGCGTGTGGATTAGCTTTCCCTATTACCAGTGTCCCTCGCCATCAGAGAAACCCACTCTGACGTCTGAGGTACTTGTAATTGACATTCCCAAGTCAAGGACGAGACGCCAAGATTTTAGTCCAAATGAGCGGTGTAGGGGTTGAACCCGCTACCTCTGTATCAGCAAAACCAGAAGTTTAAGAGCAATGCTCTTATCCATTCAGCCAAACTGACCTCCTACACAAAAGTAATAAAAGGTCAAGATATTCCCATCACAGATACTGCAGTTGGGGTGTCAAGTGGTGGGCCTTCACACACTCAAGGCCATGATATAGGAGGTGTGGTGGCCAGCTACCTTACTTGTCACCATTCCTACTCACATCATTCTGAATATTGTCTGGTGCCTATGTTTATGAGGCTGGATCGAGCCCAGAGCCATACTGGTCAGAAAGAATTCTTCTTTTTTCATTTGCTTGAAATTTTATCTACATCTGCAATGTTGTTTCTTGTATGAATTTCATTGTCTTTTTTAATTCACTCATTGGTCCACAGAGTTTATCTTCCACTGTTTTTTCTCTAGGCCAGAAGGTTTGCCTAGATATGTCGTATTTTGGGCAGTCATTGAGTATGTAGTCTGCAGCGCCAATCCACATGTGGACATGGCCAATCTTGAATTTTGTATACATATGGTTGTGTAATCTACTGTGAATTGTTCTGGTCTGTCCATAAAATGATAATCGTCTTATGCTGGTGTTGGTGGCTTTCTGATTGATTTTATCACTTTGTTTGTTTTGGTGGTATGTAACAGTCACATCAGGTTATTCTTCAATTTCTCCTAAAACAATTCCTAATAATTTGCAATAAGATATTAATTGGCGCCTGTGAAGAATAAAAGTATTCAAATGGTATGAGAGAATCACAACAGTGGAGCTTATGAATAGGTGTAAACAAATCATCATCATTTGCCATTGCTGATAAGCGTGAGCTGTCATGTTTCGCCATCTCACTCAATCACCAGTTGTGGATCAGCTCAGTGTTTTTGTCTCGACCATGCCACGATGCCAAGCCATCCAGGTATTTACTTCCCTGCCTTCCCCTTGTTCTCTTCCTCTCAATCTTGTCAGTTGTCACCAAGTTCTCCAATTTATTTCTTCTCACAAAAAAAATTGTGACCGTCTGCGTCTATTTTCTCTAGTCAATTTACGATTTTCATTTGTTTCTTTTAGAACTTGGTCATTGGTTTTTCTGGCTGTCCATGGTATTCTTTGCATTTTCCTTAGAAACCACATTTCCACAGCCATCAGATGTTTTTCAGCCTGTTTGATCAATGTCCACGCTTCGCATGCATAAAAAGCACAGGTTCTATGTAGCACCTCAACACTCTTTTTCTCATAGCAATTGACATCTTTTTATTGGTCAGTATGTTTTCCATCTTGCAAAAGACAAATGCCAGGGAATAAAGAGGTGAGGAAATGATGATGGGATCTGATAGGACACACATTGAGAAAATCTGTTAATAGTATAGCTAGAAAGTTCTTTATCTGGGACTCCCAAAAAGGGCACAAGAAACGGAAGGAGACCTAAAAAATATATGGAGCAGAGAATTAGGGACAGAGATGAATAATACGGGAGAACATGAAAGAAACTGCAGGAGAAAGCAAAGAATAAGAGGGTTTGGATGATGGACTAGGCACCATGGGGGATAGAAGGCAGCGGAGGAAGAAGAAGAATGTGCACGATAAATCATCACAGGCACAGCCGAATGAATAAGAACATGCATTGTTAAACATCCTGTGTGCTTTTGCTGTGGTAAGGGGTTCAACCCTTACACCGGACAGTTGGACTAAAATGTTGACTTCTTGTCCTTGACTTGAGGATGTAAAAACCTCTGAAGTCAGAGTGGGATCGCTTGATGGCAAGAGACACTGGAAATAGGGGAAGCTAATGCACACACAAAATTATGTCCAGCGCTACTAGAAGTAGTTTGTATGGACTACGCTTGAATTAACAGAGAGCGAGCGGGGAAAAAAAAATGAACAGCAGTTAACAAATGAAAACCTGGTAATAATGTAACAAGAAAGTCTGCTGCTGGGTACAGAGCAACAAGCATGAACTGCTGGATGTTGGCGGCCACCAATACTTTCATTGCTGCCAGACCACTACGGACGACCACACTAGCAATAGTAGTGCATGGTTAGCACACTTGTCTGCTGGCCAGGTGTTCAAATCCACATCAAGGTGGGAGTTTTCTTCTCCTGACCTCAGCTCCCAGCTGGACCCGACCTAAATTGGGCATCAGGAAATGTTCTGGGAAGTAACGGCAGTCAGCGTGGTCCTGGCCACATCACACATTGAGTGCAGATCGGTGCACAAAAACTGGGATGGCACTATATGCCAAATAGAGCTCATGGTGTGACGAGGGATCTCATACTTTACTTATAATGGCATGCTTGATATGATCTTTGAAGCAAAGACTGCCATCAAATTTCACTCCCATTTATTTCAAGTTAGTTCTGACAACCTCATCTGCACTAAAGCTTTTCAATTGGGATGTCTGCATGAATAGTGCAGCAGTTCAGGGAAACCCATGATGTGACTGCTGCTTGTGTGAGAAAATTATGCACGTTTTTAGACTTTAGTATTCAGGTCACAAACGCAATCCTGGGGGGCCATCGCAGGAGCAACACAGTGTGTGCTCTGTGTGACACTTTCGGCAAGCTGTTCTGCGGAAATAAGGACAAGTCATATGGGACAGACCCTGATGCAATGAAGTCAATTCTGCCTGTAATTCCCCTTGTCCGTTTTCATTCTGCAATCACACTTGCAAACTGAACAAAGAAGATTTGAAGAAAGTACCTGACACAGTTCTGAATGTGCAAGGATCCATGAAGCACCAGCTTTTCTCAAAGCGTTACATGCGTAGCGTAGTCCCCCAGTATTAAATGGATGAAAAGCACAAGAGCTCGATAGTAATCTGAAGAAAGAGTAAAACCAAACTAGAATAAGTTAATGAATTCACAAACAGATTAAACATGGACATCAGTCAATCAAGTCAAGTCAAGTCAGTCAAGGTCCCTTTCCACATCTTTAGGTGCATCGGGGGTAAGGTGCTTGACCCATATTTGTATTGACCAATCGGGCACTGGGCGGGTGATGTGGTCAGTATCCTGCTGGTCCCTTTTCCTTCCCAGGACATTCTTGGTACCTATTAAAGGCAAGGTTGACCTTGAAGCCCAAATAAAGTTTACAAAAATCAGAAATCGCCCAATTGCGGATCGAAAATGTCAATCAAGTACCGTCCCACAATGAAGGTTGGTTGCAATGGATCTCCAAAGATTTCTGTCTCTGGCTCTGATTGGACGCTCAGACAGACTGCTGTCTGTTCATCTCTTTGTTTACCTTCCCACATTAATTGTTGTCTTCCTCTTCCAAACATGGCTATAGAAAGTCTTTTCAAAACGCACCAGGTTTGTGCAATGGTAGAATAAGTCCCTGACCAAATATAGATCTTCATGGTAAATGCCCTGGCAAAATTAGCAGACAAGGACTAAAAGTGCATACAGCTCTAAAAAGTTAACAATCTGTTTGAAAATTACACTAAGTAAGAAAAGAAAATGGCCAAAAGGTTACCCTAAAAGGACCGAAGGCACAATAATGCCATCCACAAGCACCACACCCACAATCTGCTCCTTGATTGAGAGATTTTCAAAAGCCAGTTTCAGCTGAAATATATACATAAATCAGTAAATATATACATAAGTCAGTAAATATATACATAAGTCAGTAAACATATACATAAGTCAGTAAATATATACATAAGTCAGTAAACATATACATGTCAGTAAATATATACATTAAGTCAGTAAAAATAGACATATGTCAGTAAATATATACCTAAGTTAGTAAATATATACATAAGTCAGTAAACATATACATAAGTCAGGAAACATATACCTAAGCCAGCAAACATATACATAAGTCAGTAAATATATACATAAGTCAGTAAATATATACATAAGTCAGTAAACATATACCTAAGTCAGTAAATATATACATAAATCAGTAAACATATACCTAAGTCAGTAAATATATACATAAGTCAGTAAACATATACCTAAGTCAGTAAATATATATATAAGTCAGTAAACATATACATAAGTCAGTAAATATATATTAAAGTCAGTAAATATATATATAAGTCATTAAATATATCCATAAGTCAGTAAACATATACATAAGTCAGTAAATATATATATATAAGTCAGTAAAAATATACATAAGTCAGTAAACATATACCTAAGTCAGTAAATATATACCTAAGTCAGTAAATATATACATAAGTCAGTAAACATATACATAAGTCAGTAAAGATATACATAAGTCAGTAAAGATATACATAAGTCAGTAAAGATATACATAAGTCAGTAAATATATACATAAGTCAGTAAATATATACATAAGTCAGTAAACATATACATAAGTCAGTAAACATATACATAAGTCAGTAAACATATACATAAGTCAGTAAACATATACATAAGTCAGTAAACATATACATAAGTCAGTAAATATATACATAAGTCAGTAAACATATACATAAGTCAGTAAACTTCTAAACATGAAGAGGAACTAATAACTGTTGCCTGGAAGACGCCAGTGCCTGGAAGAATTCCTTACCTCCATGGCTGTCTGCCACATCTCAGAATACGTCACCTTCTGCTGGTTAGCTGTTTCACCATCTCCAGAGTCAAAGACAAGACACACTTCATCATTATGTTTGGAGACACATTCAGCAACAAGATCATGCAACATTGTACACCTGCCACCTGTATAAAAAAAAGCAGACATACGGCAGATAGAAGAGCGAATAGACGTTGAATATTATCATCTAATTTAATTTAGTTTAGTCGACGGATCAACCTCACAACACATGGGTGTAACTCATAAGTGCTCCGTTCTACTCCTAACTCCAGCCTGAGTCTGGAGATTTTCAGCTCAGTGCATGAACTCTGCAGCACCTGCGAGGATCCTGAAGTACTTTGGGTAGATTTTTAACTCAAAACTTTGCCCAGGCAGCACCGTTAGGCTACTCTTTTTCGATTTCCAACTGCCAAGGGATATGTTATGTGCGCAGCAATACACAGGGGTGTCCTATCTCACTATCCAGAGACCAGGGGAAATTTTGTTACTAGAAGTCCACGTGAAAAAATCCCGGGCCCTCACCGGGGCTTGAACCCAGGACCTCCAGCACTCGAGGCGAACACCATACATGAGACCACTCAGCCTCCTGAATGAATATTATTATCTGACGTCTATAACTAACATATCAGATAATTGTTTTACTTCTTTACTATTTTAAATAAAGTGAGCCACATCTATTTATATCTCTAATTCAGTGTTGATTCCAATTCCAATTCTTGAGACGAATGGCCCCGTTCAACCCTCAATTGTATCAATTTCGTTATAATCGGGACCTTATGGTGTATCTCGTATTCTTCTTTTGTAAATGGAGATGCATATATCAGCTTCCTGGTTTCTGATTTGTTGTCATTGTGTACATTTCATCCTTGTGGTTTTACATGTCTGGACAGTGTTGCACACTTTTTCAGTGTTGAACTTTGGCAAGCATTTATATAAGATGTACTTTTTCTAGGCAGTTTTCATGCAAGGAAAATGGCGCTATCTACCTTTGGGATAAGCATTCATCCCTACATATTGCAATAGGCAGACAGAATGACTGGTGCCACATCACTAAGGATGGATATGATGCATGATAAGCCAGATGTGGTGAAAGCCTTTTGGGAGAATGTGATTAATGCAGAAGAACAAATAGACTATCATGGTCTAGAGAGAATGCAGTAGCAAGGGGTGGTCAGGGGATCTGGTAAAGCAAGATGGACATATAATCAGACTGCAACATATGCCAATAGTATTGGAACTCTACACTGGCTGTTGACGATGAGGACTGAACACTCGTGGGAATGCCCTGAGTGCAATGATTTGGTTATTGACTCAACTCAACCCTAAATATTGCCAGGACAACAGCCTTATGACCCAATCTTTACAATTTCCAAATGCCTTTTTAAAATGTGCAGTTTTGCACACAGGACCTCCTGCTTTTTGCCACCATCTGAGATGGTTAGGTATCCAATTTCACTACTCAAGATATCAGGGGGTGTTTGATATAATTAAAAATCAATGTTCACTACCCAAGATATCGGGGGATGTGTGATATCATTAAACACCAATGTTCACTACCCAAGATATCAGAGTGTGTGTGATATCATTAAAAACCAATGTTCACTACCCAAGATATCGGGGGATGTGTGATATCATTAAAAACCAATGTTCACTACCCAAGATATCGGGGGATGTGTGATATCATTATAAACCAATGTTCACTACCCAAGATATCAGGGGATGTGTGATATCATTAAAAACCAATGTTCACTACCCAAGATATCAGGGGGTGTGTTATATCATTAACAACCAATGTTCACTACCCAAGATATCAGGGTGTGTGTGATATCATTATAAACCAATGTTCACTACCCAAGATATCAGAGTGGGTGTGATATCATTAAACACCAATGTTCACTACCCAAGATATCAGAGTGGGTGTGATATCATTAACAACCAATGTTCAATACCCAAGATATCAGGGTGTGTGTGATATCATTAACAACCAATGTTCACTACCCAAGATATCAGAGTGTGTGTGATATCATTATAAACCAATGTTCACTACCCAAGATATCAGAGTGTGTGTGATATCATTAACAACCAATGTTCTTCTTCTTCTTCTTCTTCTTCTTCTTCTTCTTCGTTCATCCGGAGTTTTTTTTTTTTCCGGATGTGATTGCATTGTGCCTGTTTACAGCACAGCTGCGTTCTTGCGCCATTAGGCCGACACATCCGACTTCTGCGGGCATTTGTTGACCGGGTTAACCTTCCCGGGGGTTTCTTAGGACGTTTGACTCTCACTGTTGTGGTGTTATCCCCCATCCCAGCTGGTCCATATAGAACAGCCAAAGATCCTGGTCAGCCCTCAAGGGAAGGCAGGGGCAGACCATGGGCATTCCCCTCCATCCAAGGAGGCTTCCATACTTGCAGAGCCGATACATAGCGCTCTGGTACTGGGCTCACCCAAGGAATCGTCACGTCCTGCACATGGCTGCTTAGCCTCACTTCCGTATATTGGGCCTTCCGTTCACCATAGGCTGTTCTTCCGGAAACCAGAAGTATGCAGTCTGCAGATGACATCCACACAGTGAGCTTTCGATTCGGACTTTCCATGTAATGGATTTGCTATCCAAGCAATATTCCATTTCGTGCCACTAGGACACTTTTCCACCTTTTATGAAGTCCACACAGTGGGCTTTTGATTCGGACTTTCCACTAATGGATTTGCTATCCAAGCAATATTCCATTTCATGCCACTAGGACACTTTTCCACCTTTTATGAAGCCTACACAATGGGCTTTTGATTCAGACTTTCCACGTAATGGATTTGCTATCCAAGCAATATTCCATTTCGTGCCACTAGGACACTTTTCCACCTTTTATGAAGCCCACACAGCGAGCTTTCGATTTGGACTTTCCACATAATGGATTTGCTATCCAAGCAATATTCCATTTCATGCCTCTGGGTCTTCATGCACCTTTAAATGTCAACTTGTATGTAGTTAAAGTAAGCTGCGGTCAACTTGAGCTTGTTGATATCTCCATAGAGCTTGTCCTCAAATGAAGCAGGTGTGGGCCAAAATATCTTTCTCTGTTCTGCATACGTTGGGCAATCCTGCAGCAAATGTTTTGCTGTCATTTTTCCAGTTCTACAATTACATTCATCGGTATCTCCTATCTTTAGTTTATTGAACAAGTGGTATTTCAGCCTGTTATGTCCTGTGCGGAGTCTGAAGATTGCTACTTGTTCTCTTCGGTCGAGTTTGTAATATGCATCATCCTTCTGATGGCCTGGATGCTCTGATTCCCATTTGGTTCTATAAGTGCTTTTTATCAACCTCTTTGCCTCATTATAGGTTATGTCTATGTCAGGCTGTGGTAGTCGTCCGCCCTCTTTTGCCAGTCTGTCAGCCTCTTCGTTTCCAGGTATGCTGCAATGTGATGGGATCCACTGTATTACAACTTTTTTGGATTTCTGGCATAGACCATGGAGTGCTGCTCTTAGGTCAGTTAGTTCTGTGCTGTTATTGCTCTTCAGTATTGAGACAGCTGACTTTGCATCTGTGAAGATAGTTATTTGCTTCTATTTATTTTCCTCCATCAGGAGCATTTCTGCTGCAGTTTTCAAAGCCTCTACCTCCGCTTTGAAGTTACTTGAAAATTTTCCAGTTGCCATTGAATGTGTTTTTTTCACTCCATTTTTTAAATTTAGGAGAATTCCTCCTCCTCCATTCTCTATTGAATTTTTGGCTGATCCATCTGTATATGCATGGGTCCAATTCCTGCTTGGGTAATGTTCTTTTATGTAGTTTAGGGTTATTTCTCTTCTTTCGGTTTCATGCTGAGTGTTCTTTTTCTCAATACCAGGAATGTTTTCTATCATCTCAGGCAGTTGCTGCTGTCTCCAAGCTGGGAACTTGTGTGCATTGTGTATAGGCTTGACTGTTGATATGTTAAGTATAGGATCTGCCCTAATCCTTCGTTTTGCAGTTTCTACAAAGTTGCTACGCTTCAGTCTTCCTTTTCCAAAACCATTAACTCTGTTGTACATAGGGTGGTCTATCAATCTTCTAAATTTTTCTGCTTGTTGCTGGGCTCTGCTATCTCTTCTATCCTGCATTGGTTGTAAACAAGTGATCTTTTCTAGATCATTAATAGGCGTTGTCTTCAGTCTTCCAGTTATGATTCGCATTCCTTGGTTTTGGACTCTACTTATTTTGTTAAAGTTTGACTTAGCTGCTGTTGCCTAAGCTGCAATGCCATATTCCAGTACTGGCCTCACCCGTCCAGTATATAACTTCTTGAGAACTTTCTCATCTGCTCCCCACGTTGTACCAGCAAGCTTTTTCATGATTGCCATTCTCTGCCTTGCTCTTGTTCGATTTTTCTCAACCTGTGTCTTCCATGTCAGGCGACGATCAAAGGTGACTCCTAGATAGTTTGGATTTTCTTCATGGCGCAATATTTTTCCATTCAATACCAGCTTAGGTTGCTGAGATTTATTTGAGAGGGAGAACACTGTGCATGTTGTTTTCTCCTCACTTATCTTCACTAGCCATGATTTTGACCAGTCCTCTAGCGCTAATAAGGCTTGCTGTATTCTGCTGTTAGCTGTACTAATATATTCTTCAGATGTCCATATGGCTAGGTCATCTGCAAAGGAGGATGTGTGTACTCTGGCTGGAAAATTTTCTGTGATGTCATTTATATATGCTAGGAATAATGTTGGTGTCAGAACTCCTCCTTGGGGGACACCTTGCTCCAGCAGCATCATTTTGCTTGTTTGTCCTTGTACTTTTGTCCTGGCAGTTCTGTTCTCAAGGTAGTGGCTGATCCATTTATACATTTTTCCACAAACATGCATGTTTTGCAGTTTTACTTTCAGTCCTTCCTTCCATACTTTATCAAATGCTTTTTCTAAATCTATCCAGACTGCTAGTGTGTGCTTTTTCTCTTGGAAGGCATCCTCTATTTCCTGAGCTATATAGGTTATTTGATCTTCAGTGGATCTGTACTTTCTGAATCCTGCTTGGTGTGGTGTTAAGAGTTTGTTTTCTTCCAGATGCCATGTTAGCCTGCCATTGATAAAGCGTTCCATTAATTTTCCTACACAGCTAAGTAGACTGATAGGTCGATAGCCATTTGGTTCTTCCAGGTCTTTTCCTTTCTTTGGGACTGGTATTAGTATAGCTTCCTTCCATGCCTGTGGGATTATTCCTCTCTTCCAGCTGTTATTTAGGACTAGTAGTTTCTTCTTTGCCTTGGTGCCTAGTCCTATTAGCATTTCATTTGTGATTCCATCCTTTCCTGGTGATTTCTTCTTTTTTAGGGTATTCATTGCCTGTTCCATTTCTTCCATTGTTAGATTTGCCATCATATATTCTGCTGCTGTCTCTGTATTTCTATGATGTATCTGTTTGTCTTTGATTGCTTTCTTCTGTTCGGTTGTAATATCAATGTGGTTTGCATTTGCATAGTGTTCCATTAGTGCATTTGCAGCCTTTTTTCCTGTAAGCAAGGCATTTCCTTGTTTAATTGTTATTTGTTTGTTTCTAGGTCCTTCATTGTTCATGGCTTTCACTAGTTTCCATAGTTTGTTTCCATCCCTGTCAAAATTCAGGTTTTCTGTTTTTTCCCTCCAACAATCTCTTGTTGTTTGATTTACTGTTCTTTTATATTTTGCTGAGATGGCTTTGAGAGAGATATTCGCTTCAATTGTTTGTTCTCTCTCTGCTGTCTTCCTGGCATCTTCAACTTTGTCCTCCAAACTTTGTAGTTCTTCAGTCCAGTATGGTTTGTAATTTTTCCTCGCTCCTCTAGGAATGGACTCAGTGGCTGCCTGTATTATCGCTCTGTTTAGACTTTCCACCATTTGCTTTATGTTGCCATATCGTGTATTTATGTTTTCACAATATTTGTCTGTTAGTATGGCAAATCTGTCCCAATCTGCTCGTTTGTAATTCCAGCGGGGCAAGGGCTTTTGCTCCTGTGGAACATACTCCATATTCATTACAAGCTTGATTGGTCTGTGGTCACTACCTGCTAATTGGTCCAGCACATGGCGATCGATTTTGTGGAGGATGTCTCCTGTGCAGAAAGCTAAGTCTGGAGTAGAAGTGGTAAGCCATCTTCTGGAGTAGAAGCTCGGTGTGTCATCCTCTTTGTTGAGTAGATGGAGATTTGAGTCTATTTCCCAGTCCTCCAATTCCTCTCCTCTTTTGTCAGTATCTGGGTATCCCCATCTTTCTGAACGGCTATTAAAGTCTCCGACAATAATGCAGTTTGTGCCAGTTATTTTCATGTTTGAGAGTGTAAGGTCCTTATCTGCTGGGCTATACAGATTGTAGATTCTTATTTTCACGTCCTTTATCATATATCAACACCTATAATTTCCGTTTGGTTGTCAGAGATCACAGATACTTCGCTGCAAGGTATTGTATTTCGTGTAAGTATTAGAACTCCTTTGTGTCCTTCGCGGTCAAAACGTGTGGCCTGATATCCTCTGACTGAGAATTTGTGATTGGCGTTGAGGTGTGTCTTTTGAATGCATGCCACATCTATTCTATCTTTATGAAGACGCTGTGTTAGGGAGTCTTTCTTCTTGTAAACTCCTTTGGCATTCCACTGTAGTATGTTGAGTGTCCTTGGTATTTGGTCAATAGCTCTTAACCTACTCCTCTGTGCCTTGACTCCACAGCACAGGGGAAGGTGACCACCAGTAGTCATGGGTGGACCCCCTCGAGGCAGGGGGCCCGGCACTATCACCGCCTGATGGGACTTCACGGGATTAGCACCATAACGATTTATTTTGATTTGTGACATCATGAATTAAGTTACGTTGCACTGCTTTGTCAAGCCTGTGGCTCAGTACATCCGATTTTGACAAGCATATATTCGGGGTGCTTTCCCTAGCCTTTGACTGTCCCCAGTCTACCTACAAGGCAGCAGGTTTGTGTGTTTCTTCGTCTGGTCCCTCTCCCTTGACCTGTCCGACATGGGTGGCCCTACCAGTAGCTGTGCTACCGTCGGCATAGCTCTTGGGGTCATTGGGACGCACAAGCCCCTCTACCTCGTCACGGTGGACACACAGCAGAGGGGCAACCAATGTTCAATACCCAAGATATCAGGGTGTGTGTGATATCATTAACAACCAATGTTCACTACCCAAGATATCAGGGTGTGATATCATTATAAACTAATGTTCATTACCCAAGATATCAGGGTGTGTGTGATATCATTATAAACTAATGTTCATTACCCAAGATATCAGAGTGTGTGTGATATAATTATAAACTAATGTTCATTACCCAAGATATCATGGTGTGTGTGATATAATTAACAACCAATATTCACTACCCAAGATATCAGGGGATGTGTGATATCATTATAAACTAATGTTCACTACCCAAGATATCAGGGTGTGTGTGATATCATTATAAACCAATGTTCACTACCCAAGATATCAGGGTGTGTGTGATATCATTATAAACTAATGTTCATTACCCAAGATATCAGGGTGTGTGTGATATCATTAACAACCAATGTTCACTACCCAAGATATCAGGGTGTGTGTGATATCATTATAAACTAATGTTCATTACCCAAGATATCAGGATGTGTGTGATATAATTAACAACCAATGTTCACTACCCAAGATATCAGGGGATGTGTGATATCATTATAAACTAATGTTCACTACCCAAGATATCAGGGTGTGTGTGATATCATTATAAACCAATGTTCACTACCCAAGATATCAGGGGATGTGTGATATAATTAACAACCAATGTTCACTACCCAAGATATCAGGGGATGTGTGATATCATTATAAACTAATGTTCATTACCCAAGATATCAGGGTGTGTGTGATATCATTAACAACCAATGTTCACTACCCAAGATATCAGAGTGTGTGTGATATCATTATAAACCAATGTTCACTACCCAAGATATCAGGGGATGTGTGATATAATTAACAACCAATGTTCACTACCCAAGATATCAGGGGATGTGTGATATCATTATAAACTAATGTTCACTACCCAAGATATCAGGGGATGTGTGATATCATTATAAACCAATGTTCACTACCCAAGATATCAGAGGATGTGTGATATTATTAGAAACCAAAATTTTTGTAAAAATGCCCAGTCCTAATTTGGGGTAATTTGAATCTGGCAATATTTGAGTGTGATGCTGACGATATAACCTCTCAGGCATGTCTCAAAATGTCTCTCATAATTTAACTTGCAGATCGCACAAAAATGACTACTCACAAAACTGAATAATTGATTAGTGACATCATAAAGTGAAATGTTGCACTGTTCCACCAAGCCTGTGAAACAGTACATCCGACTTCGACAATGAATGATACCAAATGAACAGAGAAAAATCCCAGTTTACACACAACATGGCAAATGCTATTCCTTGGTCTATACAAAATTCAAAGCACACACCAATAAAGGTCATCTTCTTCATCAATATCATCACCATCATCATAATGCATGGCCAGTCATGGTTCACCATTTCATATGGTGATATTGACGAAGTTATGTTATTCTAAAGAAATCAAGTAGACACTATCCTGAGCAGTCACGTTTTTGGATGTGATCCCCAAATATACTAAAGGTGCCCTAGCATTTAGCGTGCAACACAGTAGTTCTTGTTCAATCCACAATAATGGCAACATTTTATTCCATCCAGCATGGATCAGAGGCTAACTCAGTCTCGTAAAATTAGTTTCTGGTATGTTTCAAAATTGTCTTAAAATTGTTTGAGATGGAAAGGTGTTGAGGAAGACAGAAGGATGCTCTTACATAACATATTTAAATTCAAACAAGTAGCACCTGGGCACATGTATACACAGATGGACCAGTAAAACTCAACAGAAAATGGAGGTGGAGGAATTCTCCCAAATCTAAAAACTGAAACAAAGAAAACACAGTCAGTGGCAACTGACAAATTCACAAGAAACTTTGGAGCAAAGGCCTTGAAATCTGCAGTGGAAATGCAGTGGGCAATGACAATAAAGAGAAACATAGCATTCTTCACTGATTATGGTGAGGCCACAAGTTTTATAAGCACTTACAAAAGGAAATGGGAATCAGAGCATGCAGATCATTGGAAAGATGATATTATCTCCACCGAAGTGAACATGTAGCAATCTTCAGATTCCACACAAAAACCAGAAAACAGTGACACTATACATACTTTGACAGGAAAACATGAAGTGGAGATCAACTTTACAAAATCGCAAGTTACTGTTTTTTTTTTAAATTAAAACTTATTGTGCAAAGCTGACCTACACTTTGAAAGTCTTTGTATTTTCCTATCCTTTTATTAGATTATTTATTCTGGAGGTGAAGATCGACATAGGGGAGTGGCAATAATTTTGGACCGGAAAACATCAACGTCTATTCAGGGATATTGGGCCGTGTCGGACAGAGTTCTACTAGTTAAATTGAGTGGCAGACCTTTTAACATAAATGTTATTCAAGTATATGCCCCAACAGGAGAGTCCAGTGAAGATAGTGTAGAGGAATTTTATAATGACATAGAGTCTGCCTTAAAGAAATGTAAAAATTCAGAAATAAACATCATAATAGGGGACTTCAATGCAAAAGTAGGAAATCAAGGGGATAGATACACAGTAGGCAACTATGGTTTAGGAGAGAGAAATGAAAGAGGATACAGACTAGTAGAGTGGGCAAAAGAACAGGAAATGATTGTAGGAAACACCTGGTTCAAGCAACACCCTAGAAGATTATGGACCTGGAGGAGTCCAGATAGCAGGATTAGAAACCAGATTGACTACATTCTCATTAGCAGAATATTTATAAACGCGCTAACAGTAGCAAAAACAGTTCCCAGTGCTGATTGTTATAGTGACCACAGATTACTCACAGGAACATTGAGGATAAAGTTGAAGAAAGTCAAGTATATAACAGGAAACACTAAATATGACTTGTGTACATTGAGTAATGACAAGGAAATACAAAACAAATTCAAGATAGAAGTACAGAACAGATTTGAAATATTGTCTGATCTAGAGATCCTATTCCAGGATGTGGATGATCAATGGGAAATGTTAAAGAATTCAATCAATGTGGCTGCAGAAACAACTATTCCAAAATTAAAGAAGGTGGGTCGTAAGAAATGGATGACTGAGGAAATTTTACACTTAATGGAAACAAGAAGACTCAACAAAAATAATCCTGCCAAATATGAAGAAATTCACAGACAAGTCAGAATATTATGTAAGGAGGCAAAAGAATCATGGCTTGAGGAAAAGTGCTTAGAAATTGAAAAACAACACAACAGTCAAAATACCAAATTAGTGCACAAAAGAATTCAGGAACTTACTAATAAAAGAACAAGTACATCAACAGGCTGTCTAAAAACTAAAGATGGCAAAATCATAATAGAAAAAGATCAGATTCTACATGTATGGACAGATTATGTGAAAGACCTGTATAATGATAACAGAGAGGAACAGTATGCTATTAGATTTAATAATGAAGGACAAGCAATTTTAAAGATGGAGGTTCAAAATGTTCTTAAGCATATGAAAGCTGGCAAGGCCCCCGGTGCAGATAACATCACAACAGAAATGATTAAAGCTTTAGAAGAATTTGGACTAGAGCAAGTCACTAGACTGCTGAACACATTATATGATACTGGAGATATACCTTCTGAATTATGTAATTCTGTATTTATTGCAATCCCTAAGAAATCAGGAACCTTAGAATGTGATCAACATAGAACAATTAGTATAATGAGTCACATCACAAAGATTTTGTTACGAATTATCATGCAAAGAGTGAGGAAGAAAATACAACCTGAAATAGGGGAAGAACAATGTGGGTTTGTAGAAGGAAAGGGTACAGTAAATGCTGTGTATATGCTGCGAACAGTTATTGAACGTGCTTTAGAAGTAAACAAGGATATACATCTTTGCTTTATTGACTACACAAAGGCTTTTGATAGAGTTAGACATGTGAACATTGTGGATATGCTTGCAGATCTACAAATTGATGGGAAAGACATTAGACTTATAAAAAACATATATTGGAAACAACAAGCTGCCATAAGGATTGATAATGAAGTAGGACAATATCAACCAATTAAGAGAGGTGTTAGGCAGGGATGTGTAATGTCTCCAGATCTTTTTTCCCTATACAGTGAAAATATTTTCAGAAATGTAGAAGACCTAAATGGAATCAGCATTGGAGGACGAAACATAAATAACATTAGATATGCAGATGATACAGTATTGATTGCAGACAATGCACAGGATCTGCAACAATTAGTAGACGCTGTTGTTGTACACAGTGAGCAGCTGGGGTTGGAATTAAATTGTAGGAAGACACAGGTTATGGTCGTCACTAGGAAGAACGAAGTACCACAATGTAATATACAAGTAAAATGAGATATTCTTCAACAAGTGAAACTGTTCAATTATCTCGGAACAGTCATAACATCTGATGGCAGATGCCTTGAAGAGATTAGAACAAGAATCGCCATTGCGAAAGTAGCCTTTAGCAAGATGAAAAACATTCTGACCAATAAAATGATGTCAATTGAAACGAGAAAAAGAGTGTTGAGGGGATACATAGAGCCTGTTCTTTTGTATGGATGTGAAACTTGGACAATGTGCAGTCAGGCTGAAAAACATCTGATGGCTGCAGAAATGTGGTTTCTGAAGAAAATGCAAAGAATACCATGGACAGATAGAAAAACCAATGACCAAGTACAAGAGACAAATGAGAATCGTAGATTGATTAGAGAAATTAGACGTAGACAGTCAACATTTTTTGGACATGTTATGAGAAGAAATGGACTGGAGAACTTAGTGACAGCTGGCAAGATCGAAGGGAACAGACCAAGAGGAAGACCGAGAGGAAAACACCTGGATGGCTTGGCCACATGGCATGGACGAGACAGGAACACTGAGCTGATCCACGACTCTGGTGATCGAGTGAAATGGCGAATCATGACCGCCCACGCTTTCCGGCATGGCACATGATTGATTGATTGATTTTATTTAGTTGTATTATTACTAATTAAATTATTATATTAGTGACTCCTTATTATTTTGCAAAGCTGATCTACACTTTGTGTTTTCTCATTGTTTAGTTGTATACGTGACTCCTTATTGTTTTGAAAGCTGACCTACACGTTGTTTTTTCCTATTGTTTAGTTGTATAAGTAACTGCTTGTTTGTGTGCTGACGAAGGTTCTAACCGCAACGTCCATCCTTTCTCTTGCCTGACTGTGATCTTCTTGTCAAGTTAGCTGCAGCTAGGCTCAAGCTGTCCTACACCACAAGATACTATATAGCCAGGCAGTAGATGACAGCCACAGCTAATCAATGATAACGTGTCACCTTCACACTGATGGTGGGCTACTGCGAACGAGTCTCAAAAAGACGATAAAACTAAAACTAAAACAGTCGACTTGTATTGGTAGAGAGACGATTTCGAAAGTAAACTAGCCGTCAATGCACGAATAATGTGGAGATAGACATTCACACACAACCACAACTGGGCTATTTACACAATATTTCAAAATCATGTCGTCTGCAATACAGTTCGATTTAGATTTCGTGAGAGTTGCGTTTTAAAGTTTCTAACCTTTACAGGACAGTCTTTGTCAGAGTTAGTTTCCCAACATTTCATAACTATTGCCGCGTTTGGATATTTCAACTATTTCAGTTAGCATTTCACTTTCGACTGCAAGCTTCTTTTCTGAATAAATCAGCGAAAAGTGAAGTGGTAAGACTAAGTTTTGGGTCAAAGTTTGGGCGGGGCTTGGCAGTCTCTACTCTCAGCTCAGTTAGTATTTTGATCATGATTTAAAAATTTGGTTTTTAATCTTTATTTGTGAAACACCACAGTTGTATGCAGCTTGATAAGACGAATCCAAGGGTATCATAATGAAGACTGTACGTCAATTCTAAGCAGAGATATTAATAATTTATTTAGTGTTGTGATCTACAACCAGGAAGTGGAAAGAATACAATTAAAATTAATTAATAATTACGGCCCAGTAAAATTAGGAGCTAAGAACATTAAATTTTGCCTTCTATTACTGTGGCTTGTTTATTTTTAACTGATTCATTGCCAATAAATAATTGGTTTGGACCAAACAAAAATTGATGGCAGACAGTGGGAAGTAGGGGCAGAATGGTGTAAAAATGGTTAAAATAGTAGTTAGTAGCAGTAGCACATATGTTGGCACTCCTCCGAACGATGGCCCCCAAATTATTTAGCGTAAAATGCATCCCTTACAGGGCCTCATTAGCTGGGGGGGGGGGGGGGGGGCTGCGTGGTCTCGAGGTATGGTGTCCGCCTCGAGTGCTGGAGGTCCCAGGTTCAAGCCACGATGAGGACTGGGATTTTTTTCACGTGTTATTCTAGTAACAAAATTTCCCCTGTCCCTGGGTAGTGAGATTGTACATACAAATCCCTTGGCAGTTGGAAATAAAAAAAGAGAGTCTAACGGCACTGCCCGGGCACAATTTTGAGTTAAAAATCTACCCAAAGTATTTTCAGGATCCTTGCCAGTGCTACAGAGTTCGTGCACTGAGCTGAGTTTCTCAAGACTCAGATTTGAGTTAGGAGGAGAACGGAGCACTTATGGGTTATGCCATGTAGCGTCGGAGGCAAGAGTTAATGATTTGAAATAAAATACGAAAATTGTCAGAGTTAATTGAGTGAGTTAATATAGTAACATATAAAGGCAGGAAATCAGACCCTTTCCAAATAACATCTGGCTTGAAACAGGGTGATGCACTATCGCCGCTACTCTTCAATCTGGCTCTAGAGAAAGTTGTAAGGAAGGTAAAGGAGGAATGTGATATTGGAGGAACATCCAAGCTGCTTGGTTATGCAGATGATATAGATATTATAGGGCAAAGTGAACAAAAGACATTGGAAATATTGACTCACTTAAAAGAAAAAGGCCAACAGATGGGCCTGGTTATCAACCAAGATAAGACAGAATATATGGTAATTTCAAGAGACGGAATGGCTAAAAACTCTGGCCACATACAAATAGATAATTTTACCATTAAAAGAACGGAAACATACAAATACCTGGGTACAATCTTCAACTGCTCCAACATCATTGTCGCTTGTCGTCTCTGGGGGGGACAGTAGAATCAACAAGCGCACTTTAATTTCCCTTTTTCCACTGTTGGGTCTATTGTCAGACTTTTGTCTACATACCCCCGTTCCAATCTTCTATTCACTCTCTTTCTCTCTCTCTCTCTCTTCTCACAATGCCATATCCCTCTCCACTTTCCTTCAGAACATACCCACACGACATTGTCCTCCACTAAATACTTCCATTATTTATTGAATAAACCAAAAGTGTCATGTGTGTATGGAGTGTAAGTAAAGACGTTGTTGTTGTGTTCTATCCTGTAGGTGAGATAAGAATGTCACTCTCAGATCCACATCATAGTTTTCAACACTCAACGGCACATATAGTCACCACAGCACAGAATTGTGGTACGCTCACCCGGTATACTGTCTCTTGATGAATGATGTTGATGATGTCTTCACAATATCCTTGACAATTTTAGAATTACACAGTTTGTCACCACAGAGTGTTTGTATTATATATTGTCTCTCCTTGTGGAATATCTGATAACTTGAACGATATGATATTTCTAGTAATGTTTATACCTCCGATATCATTGCATGAATTATGGTCTCTTATGGATGCATAATTACCAAGACTGTCTTTAAAAAAAAATTACTGATTCACAGTGTTTCTTATTCATTACTGTTCTGTTTATCTGATAATAAGTTCTGGTCTTACGGCTTCTTCATTTAAAAAAAAACAGTTCAGTTGCACCATAGTGAGCTTTCGATCTATGTTTAGCTGCACTTTATTCTGCTGTAAGTTTCTTAACCAGAATATCTTATAGGTATCCGTTAATGCTAGAACTTGCTGACCTGTATGACTGACATCCGACTTCAATCTGGCCGATTTTTATTACTTTACCAGATTCTTCCTTCTTTTCAGGAGTGTTGTTATTACTTTGTACATGGGAACCTGTCGAAAAGACAATATCAGGTGCTATCAACCTAACTCAAACTCATTAGCAGTGAGAGTAGGCTTATGGCCGTTATCAGATATATATATATATATATATTCAGAGAAATGACCTCTGACATAAGACATAGGAGTATACACATACTTAAGACTAGGTAAAGAAGGGAATGTCATAAAAGAGCTCAGAAATCCCAGTAACCATCTATACTAGAATCACTATGTTACTTCTCAGCTAAATTCGGCCGACGCCCATTATTACGGTTTCACACTCAAATACACTATTTTATATTTATACTCTACACCACCACTACCTTATAATTATCCTTGGCTGAATTGGGAGTACTAATTGCACAATAAATACAAAACGTTCATCAGTATTATCCGACTTGAAACGTTGTAACTCCCTTTTCATAATCCCTTAAGAATAAACCACCACTTCTTGTGGAAACCAAATATCACACACTAAATTACACTAGAATATCCAGCCTATTAATACTCTGTCTCTGTACGACGATATGGGCTTATTCCACCAGTTTCCCCCTTTCCTCCACATAAGTTTTTTGATCTATACAACAACAGCCGAAATTATCTTTTGATGCCCCGTCCTGTCGTGACATCAATGATTCTCCATTCGTCTCCTCCGATCACCCATCGTCGCCTTCGTTACTACAAACGGCTGTGAAACGCCGTGATCGTGAATCTCCGTTTTCCCACTTCAAAGGTTGTTGAAAATACAATATAGCGATCCATCGGTGTTCAAAGGTTTTGAAATCGCTGTTTTTCCGTCGTCCGTAGACTCCGGTCTCATCTTCACTCGTTCCTATCGTTCAATCAACGCTCTCTCAACAAGCAAAATGCTGTGGCTTAAGATGCCGTACGTTGTTCTAGTAACATATTGGATCGTTGATCTCTAGTATCGTGACAATCATAAGGGAAGAAATACAAACTAGAATCAACTCTGGAAATAAGATATACTATGCACTACAACATCTACTAAAATCAAATGCGCTATCTCGTAACACCAAAATCACAATATACAAAACACTGATCAGACCAGTTGTGCTGTATGGCTCTGAAACCTGGAGTACAACGAAAGGAGATGAAGCCTTGTTACAAACCTTTGAGAACAAAATTTTAAGACGCATCTTTGGACCCATTAGGGATACACAAAGTTGAGAGTGGAAAAGAAGAAGTAACAAAGACATTTATGATCTGTTTAAGACCCCGCTAATCACTGGTATCATGAAGGCTAATAGACTACAATGGCTGGGGCATATAGAAAGAATGGAAGATAATAGGGAAACAAAACTCGCTTACACTCAGGAAATAAATGACCATAGACCCCGAGGTAGACCAAGAAGACGGTGGAGAGATAATACAAATACAGACCTACAAGCACTTGGAATCAACGACTGGCAAGAGAAGGTCCACCGGAGAGACGAATCGAGACGGATTGTATCTGCAGCAAAGAACCTCAATGGTTCGGAACGCTGAAGAAGAAGAACGGCGGATGAATACACAAGTTACTACATGACGTCACAGGGAACTACGTGACGACAGTCAGAGAGGAGTTGGTAAACATCATGGAGATGGGCAGTCTAGATCAGCACTGAAGTATCAACAACAATTCTCATTTGAAAGATCTTGTGGACATGATATATGATACTCCCGACAATTAACTTACCATATGCCAACAAATTGAAATAACTTCACAGAGACAAAAGTTCTAAGCTTCAAGGCATGCAGCCTAGCAGGCAGACCACAGCTGCAATTGTTAGAGTTGTCTCCCCCGATGTGTGAGCCATTGTTTTAGAATACATCCAATCAGAAGCAGCCATGGGTTTGTTTGTTTTTTTACACCAGGTTGTGGGAATACCTTCGGCACATGACTGACTCCCCAATTTTTAGAAAAGCATACAACTGAAACTGCTGGTCTCAACTGCCTTGACAAGAAGAACACAATAACACATGAAAGAATTGATGTTGTAGCTAGAACCTTCGTCAGCACACAAACAACAGGCAGTCACTTATATAACTAAACAATAGGAAAACACAAAGTTTAGGCCAGCTTTGTAAAGTAACAGTTACATAAAAAATAGTAACATATTTGCAATTTTATAAAGTTGGTCTGCACTTCCATTTTCGCTAAGTAAAAGCCAGACAGTTAGAAAAAAGGCATAACTAGATTTCTTCAAAATAGTAAATGAGAAGTAAAAGTATTATCTGATATGTTAGTTACAGACTTCAAGTAATATTATTCAACGTCTATTTACTTTTCTGTCTGTCATATTGCTTTTTTTTTTTATATAGGTGGCAGGTGTACAATGTTGCATGATCTTGTAGCTGAATGTGTCTCCAAACATCCTGATGAAGTGTGTCTTGTCTTTGACTCTGGAGATGGTGAAGCAGCTAACCAGCAAAGGGTCACGTACTCTCAGATGTGGAAGACAGCCATGGAGGTAAGGAATTCTTCCAGGCACTCGCCTCTTCCAGGTTGTTAGTTCCTCTTCATGTTTAGAAGCTTACTGACTTATGTATATGTTTACTGACTTATGTATATGTTTACTGACTTATGTCTATGTTTGCTGACTTATGTATATGTTTACTGACTTATGTCTATGTTTGCTGACTTATGTATATGTTTGCTGACTTATGTATATGTTTACTGACTTATGTATATGTTTGCTGACTTATGTATATGTTTACTGACTTATGTATATGTTTGCTGACTTATGTATATGTTTACTGACTTATGTATATGTTTACTGACTTATGTCTATGTTTGCTGACATATGCATATGTCTACTGACTTATGTATATGTTTACTGACTTATGTCTATGTTTGCTGACTTATGTATATGTTTACTGACTTATGTACATGTCTACTGACTTATGTATATGTTTACTGACTTATGTATATGTTTGCTGACTTATGTATATGTTTACTGACTTATGTATATGTTTACTGACTTATGTATATGTTTACTGACTTATGTATATGTTTACTGACTTATGTCTATGTTTGCTGACATATGTATATGTCTACTGACTTATATATATGTTTACTGACTTATGTATATGTTTGCTGACTTATGTATATGTTTACTGACTTATGTCTATGTTTGCTGACTTATGTATATGTTTACTGACATATGTATATGTCTACTGACTTATGTATATGTTTACTGACTTATGTATATGTTTACTGACTTATGTCTATGTTTGCTGACATATGTATATGTCTACTGACTTATGTATATGTTTACTGACTTATGTATATGTTTACTGACTTATGTATATGTTTGCTGACTTATGTATATGTTTACTGACATATGTATATGTCTACTGACTTATGTATATGTTTACTGACTTATGTATATGTTTACTGACTTATGTATATGTTTACTGACTTATGTATATGTTTACTGACTTATGTATATGTTTGCTGACTTATGTATATGTTTACTGACTTATGTATATGTTTACTGACTTATGTATATGTTTGCTGACTTATGTATATGTCTACTGACTTATGTATATGTTTACTGACTTATGTATATGTTTACTGACTTATATATATATTTACTGACTTATGTATATATTTATTGAATTATGTATATATTTCAGCTGAAACTGGCTTTTGAAAATCTCTCAATCAAGGAGCAGATTGTGGGTGTGGTGCTTGTGGATGGTGTTATTGTGCCTTCAGTCCTTTTAGGGTAACCTTTTGGCACATTTTCTTTTCTTACTTAGTGTAATTTTCAAACCGGTTATCATTTCTTGCCAGGGCGTTTGCCATGTAGATCTATGCTTAGTCAAGGACTTATTCTGCCATTCCACAAACCTGATATTTTTTAACAGGCTTTGTATAGCCATGTTTGGAAGATTAATGTGGGATTAATTAATGTGGGAGCAATTAATGTGGGGTTAATTAATGTGGGAACAACTAATGTGGGAACAATTAATGTTGGAAGGTAAACAAAAAGATGAACAGACAGCAGTCTGTCTGAGTGTCCAATCAGAGCCAGAGATAGAAATCTTTGGAGATTCATTGCAACCAACCTTCAATGTGGGATGGCACTTGATTGATATTTTCGATCCGCGATTGGACAATTTAAGATTTTGTAAACTTGATCTGGGCTTCAAGGTTAACCTTGCCTTAAATGGGTGCCAAGAATGTCTTAGGAAGGAAAAGTGACTGCGTGACACTGGCCACATCACCCGCCCAGTGCCCGATTGGTCTATACACACATGGGTCTAGCACCATTCACCCGATGCACTTAAAGATGTGGAAAGGGACCTTGACTGACTTGACTTGATTGACTGATGTCCATATTTAATCTGTTTGTGAATTCATTAACTTATTCTAGTTTGGTTTTACTCCTTCAGACTACTATCGAGCTCTTGTGCTTTTCATCCATTTAATACTGGGGGACTACGCTACGCATGTAATGCTTTGAGAAAAGCTGGTGCCTCATGGATCCTTGCACATACAGAACTGTGTCAGGTACTTTCTTCAAATCTTCTTTGTTCAGATTGCAAGTGTGATTGTGGAATGAAAAGGGCGAGGGGAGTTAAAGGGAGGATCAGCTTCATTGCATCAGGGTCTATCCCATATGACTCGTCCTTCTTTCCATAGAACAGCCTGTCAAATCGCATAGGGCACAAACAGTGCTGCTCCTGCGATGACACCCCCCCCCCCCCCCACGAGTCTAAAAATATTGCTCTTGTGACATGAATACTTGACTCAAATAAATGCATAATCTTTGTAGCAGGAGGCATGCAGTTTGACCACTTTGCCACGGGGACCCCCAAAAGGAACTTGGTCATATCACCAACTGATGCAGTGGATAATCTTTGTAGCACAAGGCACGCAGTTTGACCACTTTGCCACAGGAACCCCAAAAGGAACTTGGTCATATCACCAACTGATGCAGTGTATAATCTTTGTAGCACAAGGCACGCAGTTTGACCACTTTGCCACAGGAACCCCCAGAGGGAACTTGGTGATATCACCAACTGTTGTAGTGTATAATCTTTGTAGCATGAGGCACGCAGTTTGACCACTTTGCCACAGGGACCCCCTGAGGAAACTTGGTGGTATCACCAACTGATACAGTGTATAATCCTTGTAGAAGGAGGCACACAGTTTGATCAATTTGCAATGGGGACTCCCAGAAGAAACTTGGTCGTATCACCAACTGTTGCAGTGTATAATGTTTGTAGCAGGAGGCATGCAGTTTGACCACTTTGCCATGGGGACCCCCAGAAGGAACTTGGTCGTATCACCAACTGATGCAGTGTATAATGTTTGTAGCAGGAGGCATGCAGTTTGACCACTTTGCCATGGGGACCCCCAGAAGGAACTTGGTCGTATCACCAACTGATGCAGTGTATAATGTTTGTAGCAGGAGGCATGCAGTTTGACCACTTTGCCATGGGGACCCCCAGAAGGAACTTGGTCATATCACCAACTGTTGCAGTGTATAATCTTTGTAGCACAAGGCACGCAGTTTGACCACTTTGCCACAGGGACCCCCTGAGGAAACTTGGTCGTATCACCAACTGTTGCAGTGTATAATCTTTGTAGCAGGAGGCATGCAGTTTGATCACTTTGCCACGGGGACCCCCTGAGGAAACTTGGTCGTATCACCAACTGGTGCAGTGTATAATCTTTGTAGCAGGAGGAACGCAGTTTGACCACTTTGCCACAGGGACCCCCTGAGGAAACTTGGTGGTATCACCAACTGATACAGTGTATAATCTTTGTAGCAGGAGGCATGCAGTTTGATCACTTTGCCACGGGGACCCCCAGAAGAAACTTGGTCATATCACCAACTGGTGCAGTGTATAATCTTTGTAGCAGGAGGCACGCAGTTTGACCACTTTGCCATGGGGACCCCCAGAAGGAACTTGGTCATATCACCAACTGATGCAGTGTATAATCTTTGTAGCAGGAGGCATGCAGTTTGATCACTTTGCCACGGGGACCCCCAGAAGAAACTTGGTCATATCACCAACTGGTGCAGTGTATAATCTTTGTAGCGGGAGGCACGCAGTTTGACCACATTGCCATGGGGACCCCCAGAAGGAACTTGGTCATATCACCAACTGATGCAGTGTATAATCTTTGTAGCAGGAGGCATGCAGTTTGATCACTTTGCCACGGGGACCCCCAGAAGAAACTTGGTCGTATCACCAACTGGTGCAGTGTATAATCTTTGTAGCAACAGGCACGCAGTTTGACCACTTTGCCATGGGGACCCCCAGAAGGAACTTGGTCATATCACCAACTGATGCGGTGTATAATCTTTGTAGCAGGAGGCACGCAGTTTGACCACTTTGCCATGGGGACCCCCAGAAGGAACTTGGTCGTATCACCAACTGTTGCGGTGTATAATCTTTGTAGCAGGAGGCATGCAGTTTGACCACTTTGCCATGGGGACCCCCAGAAGGAACTTGGTCGTATCACCAACTGTTGCAGTGTATAATCTTTGTAGCAGGAGGCATGCAGTTTGACCACTTTGCCATGGGGACCCCCAGAAGGAACTTGGTCGTATCACCAACTGATGCAGTGTATAATGTTTGTAGCAGGAGGCATGCAGTTTGACCACTTTGCCATGGGGACCCCCAGAAGGAACTTGGTCGTATCACCAACTGATGCAGTGTATAATCTTTGTAGCAGGAGGCATGCAGTTTGACCACTTTGCCATGGGGACCCCCAGAAGGAACTTGGTCGTATCACCAACTGTTGCAGTGTATAATCTTTGTAGCCGGAGGCATGCAGTTTGACCACTTTGCCATGGGGACCCCCAGAAGGAACTTGGTCGTATCACCAACTGTTGCAGTGTATAATCTTTGTAGCAGGAGGCATGCAGTTTGACCACTTTGCCATGGGGACCCCCAGAAGGAACTTGGTCGTATCACCAACTGTTGCAGTGTATAATGTTTGTAGCAGGAGGCATGCAGTTTGACCACTTTGCCATGGGGACCCCCAGAAGGAACTTGGTCGTATCACCAACTGTTGCAGTGTATAATGTTTGTAGCAGGAGGCACGCAGTTTGACCACTTTGCCATGGGGACCCCCAGAAGAAACTTGGTCATATCACCAACTCATGCAGTGTATAATGTTTGTAGCAGGAGGCATGCAGTTTGACCACTTTGCCATGGGGACCCCCAGAAGGAACTTGGTCGTATCACCAACTGTTGCAGTGTATAATGTTTGTAGCAGGAGGCATGCAGTTTGACCACTTTGCCATGGGGACCCCCAGAAGGAACTTGGTCGTATCACCAACTGTTGCAGTGTATAATGTTTGTAGCAGGAGGCACGCAGTTTGACCACTTTACCATGGGGACCCCCAGAAGGAACTTGGTCATATCACCAACTGATGCAGTGTATAATGTTTGTAGCAGGAGGCACGCAGTTTGACCACTTTGCCATGGGGACCCCCAGAAGAAACTTGGTCATATCACCAACTGATGCAGTGTATAATGTTTGTAGCAGGAGGCACGCAGTTTGACCACTTTGCCATGGGGACCCCCAGAAGAAACTTGGTCATATCACCAACTGATGCAGTGTATAATGTTTGT
>OY992879.1:155547356-155659524 GCA_963921405.1 Cepaea hortensis | reverse complement strand
TGTGATAGAAGACATGGCTCCCAGAAAACAGAGTCAGTAGACATGTTGGACATGACAATGCATGAGGCAGGGAAATCTGGCAAAGAATCAATCTTTTTGATGGGCCTCTTCTTCTTATAGTCCATGCCGTGTGGTGTTGGTGATCATGTCTGTCCATAACCTTCTGTCTCGTGTACTGCCAATCCTCTTATAGTCCATGCCGTGTGGTGTTGGTGATCATGTCTGTCCACAACCTTCTGTCTCGTGTACTGCCAATCCTCTTATAGTCCATGCCGTGTGGTGTTGGTGATCATGTCTGTCCACAACCTTCTGTCTCGTGTACTGCCAATCCTCTTATAGTCCATGCCGTGTGGTGTTGGTGATCTTGTCTGTCCACAGCCTTCTGTCTCGTGTACTGCCAATCCTCTTATAGTCAATGCCGTGTAGCGTTGATGATCATGTCTGTCCACAGCCTTCTGTCTCGTGTACTGCCAATCCTCTTATAGTCCATGCCGTGTGGTGTTGGTGATCTTGTCTGTCCACAGCCTTCTGTCTCGTGTACTGCCAATCCTCTTATAGTCCACGCCGTGTAGCGTTGATGATCATGTCTGTCCACAGCCTTCTGTCTCGTGTACTGCCAATCCTCTTATAGTCCATGCCGTGTGGTGTTGGTGATCTTGTCTGTCCACAGCCTTCTGTCTCGTGTACTGCCAATCCTCTTATAGTCAATGCCGTGTAGCGTTGGTGATCTTGTCTGTCCACAGCCTTCTGTCTGGTGTACTGTCAATCTTCTTATAGTCCATGCCTTGTGGCGTTGGTGATCATGTCTGTGCACAGCCTTCTGTCTCGTGTACTGCCAATCTTCTTATAGTCCATGCCGTGTGGTGTTGGTGATCTTGTCTGTCCACAGCCTTCTGTCTGGTGTACTGTCAATCTTCTTATAGTCCATGCCTTGTGGCGTTGGTGATCATGTCTGTGCACAGCCTTCTGTCTCGTGTACTGCCAATCTTCTTATAGTCCATGCCTTGTGGCGTTGGTGATCATGTCTGTGCACAGCCTTCTGTCTCGTGTACTGCCAATCTTCTTATAGTCCATGCCTTGTGGTGTTGGTGATCATGTCTGTCCACAGCCTTCTGTCTCGTTTACTGCCAATCTTCTTATAGTCCATGCCGTGTGGTGTTGGTGATCATGTCTGTCCACAGCCTTCTGTCTGGTGTACTGTCAATCTTCTTATAGTCCATGCCGTGTGGTGTTGGTGATCATGTCTGTGCACAGCCTTCTGTCTCGTGTACTGCCAATCTTCTTATAGTCCATCCCGTGTGGCGTTGGTGATCATGTCTGTCCACAGCCTTCTGTCTGGTGTACTGTCAATCTTCTTATAGTCCATCCCGTGTGGCGTTGGTGATCATGTCTGTCCACAGCCTTCTGTCTCATGTACTGTCAATCTTCTTATAGTCCATACCGTGTGGCGTTGGTGATCTTGTCTGTCCATAGCCTTCTGTCTGGTGTACTGTCAATCTTCTTATAGTCCATGCCTTGTGGCGTTGGTGATCATGTCTGTGCACAGCCTTCTGTCTCGTGTACTGCCAATCTTCTTATAGTCCATGCCTTGTGGCGTTGGTGATCATGTCTGTGCACAGCCTTCTGTCTCGTGTACTGCCAATCTTCTTATAGTCCATGCCTTGTGGTGTTGGTGATCATGTCTGTCCACAGCCTTCTGTCTCGTGTACTGCCAATCTTCTTATAGTCCATGCCGTGTGGTGTTGGTGATCATGTCTGTCCACAGCCTTCTGTCTGGTGTACTGTCAATCTTCTTATAGTCCATGCCGTGTGGTGTTGGTGATCATGTCTGTGCACAGCCTTCTGTCTCGTGTACTGCCAATCTTCTTATAGTCCATCCCGTGTGGCGTTGGTGATCATGTCTGTCCACAGCCTTCTGTCTGGTGTACTGTCAATCTTCTTATAGTCCATCCCGTGTGGCGTTGGTGATCATGTCTGTCCACAGCCTTCTGTCTCATGTACTGTCAATCTTCTTATAGTCCATACCGTGTGGCGTTGGTGATCATGTCTGTCCACAGCCTTCTGTCTCATGTACTGTCAATCTTCTTATAGTCCATGCCGGGTGGCATTGGTGATCATGTCTGTTCTCAGCCTTCTGTCTTGTGTACTGCCAATCATTTCTGATTCTGATTTATCTCTGTGCTATGATGTCAGACTGTCCAGCATCTTCTCTCTCTGTCTTCTCGTACCCTGCAACTTTCCCATTGTCTTGATGTACTCCAGCTGTCCCTTCTCATAACGTGCCCAAAGAATGTAGTCTTCTGATGCGAGTAACCAACTCTCTTTGTGGATTAACTTCTTTCAAGATACTTTCAAAACACTTTTTGATGATGTTCTTAACCAAATGTAAGAAAGTACAAGAACGCATGAGGTGATGTTTGGGATTCAAGGACAGAGCCAGTCACAGATCTCACATTTCTTGGAACTGAAGTAGTTAATATATACCATTGTAAAATAGATTGACATGTTTACAACAGTAGGTTCTGTTTTGCTTGTCATCAGGTAGTCAGAGTAGAATCTGTTTGATTGATCCTGAAGTTCATGAAAACATTGAGAAGGACCAGAGCAGCCAATGGACAGAGAGAGAACAAATTGTTTGGAGAAATACGGGAGATAGGGGAAAACTGCAAGAAGATGGCAGTATCCTTTGCTTGGGTCGAAGAGATGATCAGGTTTTGAGGAATGGAAAACGTCTCAAATTGAAGGCTCTAGAGATGGTAAGTTTGTAGATGCCAGAGTGGGTGATTGATTTTCATTAGTAAAAAAATTTAACAGAACTCTTTCTTCTCATAGTCCATACCATGTGGCATTAATTATGATCTTTGTCCACAGCCTTCTGTCTCAAATGCTGCCAATATTTTCTGATACTGATGTTCCTCCATGTCATGATTTCAGACTTTCTAACATGTTCTCACTGCCTACCTCTCCTCCCCACCACCTTTCTGTTATCACAACATACTCCAGCTTTCCCTTTCTCGTGACATGCCAAAGGAATGTGGACTGTCTCATCCTGATGAGAGTAACCAATTGTCTCTGTGAGTTAACTTTTTTCAAGATATCTTCATTGCGTTTTTAAACCAGTCCATGGTGTTCCTATAATTTGTCTATGCAATCACATCTCTGCAGTATCCACATAATTCTTCATTATTCTACTAATTGTCTGTGATGTACTTCCGTACATTAGGATTGGCTTAAACAGAATATATATCATGTAACATGTATCAGTTCAGAATTCAACAACAGAGTGACTATGCAGCACACATCCTTACAGGACTGTCATAGATCACTTCTGTGAGTGTCTAGCACTATCAAGATCCTTGTCGGTGCTACGGAGTTTGTGCACTGAGCTGCGATTCTCCAGACAGGCTTGAGTTAGGAGTAGAACGGAGCACTTATGGGTTACACCCGTGTGCCGTGATGTTGATCCGTCGACTAAACTAAATTAATCTAGCACTTACAGGTGTCAACAACAACAAAGTCAAGACAGGCTTGAGTTAGGAGTAGAACGGAGCACTTATGGGTTACACCCGTGTGCCGTGATGTTGATCCGTCGACTAAACTAAATTAATCTAGCACTTACAGGTGTCAACAACAACAAAGTCCAGAACCAGGAGCCTGCTGTATGTCTATGATGTGCTCACATTTTGTACGCCTGAGTGCATGGAGATATAGGTGACCACTATTTCTCTCCCTTAGCAAGTGACAAGCCCAGGAATCGAACCCTTGTGTGACTGTGCTCATGCCACTGTCAGCGCAACTTTCTAACCATTACACCAACAAGCCAGCTACTTGCAGTACCAGGAAATTGTTACTTCTACCGAGGCCAGATAATGGAGCATTCTCTACAGAACACAGCAAAACCTGATTAATAAATGGAACAAAGCAACAACTGATGAACACTCACATATATCACTACATGACCATTAGGTCAAACATAGCGAGAACCCAAGCGTTTGAAAACTGCAGCTGAAGTTATAAATGCATGTCTTTTTGATAATATAAATAAACTATTTCTGCCACAACATGTTTTTTTAAAAATAATCCATTACTTAATGAGTTCAGGAATATGAATCCAGTAAACAGATAGAACTACAAAAATTAGATTTTTAAGAGCATGCAGCTTTCCCATTGCAACATTTGCCTGTGAGACAAGGACACTTAGTAAACAAGCTGAACAGTGCATAAATGCCTTTGAATATAAATGTTATAGGTGGGTTCTAAGAATATCTTGGATACAGAAAAGAACAAATGAATCCATACAACAAGATTTGAATATTGAAGAAGGTTGGCTACTAAAGACGATAAAACAAAGAAAATTGAAATATTTTGGTCACTTGAAACGTCACGAAAGTTTGGAGAGAAAATCATGGAGGGGTATATGTCCGGGAAGAGAGGAAGGGGAAGGCCAAAGAGAAGATGGGTGCAGGATGTTGCGGATGATCTCCAGATGGGTGTATCGGACACGGGACATCTTGCTTATGACCAAGAAGTTTTCTGAAAGGTTCTTATGGGAGCTAGGTTCTGCAAAGGACATGCTACTAAATGAATGAATGAATGAAATTGGGCCGACATTTCTCAATGTTGGTGACTAGTGGTAAATGTTACCTTTCAACTGTACTATCACACATTTGTAGTCTTTTAGCACACATGTGTAGCCTTTTAGCACACAGATTTTTGGTTCATGGGGCAAGCAGATGAAATGTACATGATAGACTAATGTAGACTCGCTCATGGCTTTAATGCTAGTAGCTGACAAATAGAATTTGTGTTTGCAATGCTCCACAACTTAAAGGCAATGTTATTTGGAGTTTGTAACTTTTACCAAACTGTTTGTTTCACTTTGTCCAGGCAGTACTTCTTAAATACAACTAAAATATATATAAAAAAAACTTAGTTTCTTTTTAAAATAAAAACATCAACAAAACACATAGAAGTAGATTAAAAAGTCAGATTTTGTAGGTTATATTTGTGAAACAGAGTACTTAATGTTAAATTTGTAAAATAGAATACTTAAGGTCATATTTATAAAATAGAATACTTAAGGTCAGTCATATTTAAGAAGCATATTGATGAATGTGTTTAGGTCATGTATAAGTCTGATATCTCGTCATCACAATATGACCCAGTCATATATCTTTAGGTCATATTTGTGACATTGTATGTGGTGTTTTAAGTCATTCATCATCATCATCATCATTGTAATTTCCCAGGTCTGTAAAGAGGTCACTGGCGTCCTTGACTGCACTGCTTTGCTGGAGGAAACCAACTTAATGGTATTCATCATTCCAGACTCACCCACCGATTATAATTTGACAGAACATCCTGACAACATCAGCACTGCTTCCAAAACTGATGATACTCTGCCAGAAGATCCTGACAACATCACCGCTGCTTCCAAAACTGATGATACTCTGCCAGAACATCAGGCTCGAGATGAGGGTAATTTTATTGCACCAATCCATGACACAAACTGGTCCCTTTTGCAACAAAGACTGAAATCTCACATTGAAGATTCACTTCCTTATCATTATATGCCCACAACTTTTGTGAAGATAGCTGCGTCTTTTCCAGTGACTCAGAATGGTGAGTATATCATTTGACATTTGGTCATTGAACAAAAGATTGTTTCATGCATTATGGGCATTCTATTTTTTACATGTAAATGTGTGCTCTCTCCCCTGCTATTTAATATCTACATGGACAGAATTTCCAAAGAAGCAAGTCTCGACAGAACAGATTCAGAAAATTTAGAACTCTTTACCCCAGATGAAACAACTGATCCACAGGAAATAAATGAACTTCTATTTGCAGACGATCAGTGCCTGTTTTATAGCGACGAGGGCAGACTGCAAAATCATATTAATAATCTGAGTTCAACATGCAGGAGATACAATATGAGCATAAATACAGCCAGAACCGAAGTAATGCGAGTTAGCAGATCGCCAGGCCCACTAAGTATACAGATAAATAGCACAACTCTGAAACAAGTTGAAGAATTCAAATATCTTGGAAGTATGATCACAGAAGATGGCAGATTAGACAGAGAAATTGAAATCAGATGCTAGTGCACTTACATATCAACTATCACCCTTACTAAAACATCCAAATATACCCATGCCCACAAAACGACAGATAATAAACAGCATATTCACACCAACCCTTTGCTACCAATCTCAGACCTGGACTTTATCCAAATCACACCTACGCAAAATCAACACCTGCGAAATGAGATGCCTGAAGAGAGCTGCCAACCTAACAATCCGAGACCGAGTAAGAAATGTTATTATCAGACAGACTGTGGGATCAACACCTTGTGCCACATTTATTGAAAGACAGAAGATCAAGTGGTTTGGCCATGTCGTTAGAATGCAACACCAGCAACTACCATCACTGGCCTTACATCAAAGAGCATCTGTGACGAGATCACGAGGACGTCCAAGAAGAAAATGGATTGACGACATCAGAGACATTGTACAACCACACGAAATGACACTATCCAGTGCCGCCCACCGGGCGCTGGAACGCAAATTATTCCTCCCCACGACGCTTGACGGCAGAAGTGGAATGGAAACAAAACTCGCTTACACTAGTTAGTTAGTTAGTTAGTTAGTCGCGGTTCCAACTTCACAGCAACGGGTCATCCCCATTATGCTCCATTCCTGTGCCAGTGAATATCAGACAAAACACTCCCCACTGCCCAATGTGAAAAGTGGAAAAGACAAGAGTCTCGACAAACAACAGCCCGCACAGATACACTGCATAATGCCGCCGCCAGAATGTCAACACAATAGTCCCCCACAAAACACCCAGTTCATTTCTGATGGAATCGGCAGTCATTTTCCTATCTGGATGTTTCCTAGATGTTCACCCACAGTCCACGAAATACAGTTCATCGTCGACGGCAGTGGCAGTCAACCAGAAGCCCAGCAGCCACGCATTTCTGCATAAGGCAAACACTGGTCAACTCTGGGACATAGCCATCTGTAATCGCTCCGAACATGCAGTCACGTTCCAAAAAACCTCAGGCAGATTCAAAAGCATTTCACATGAAACTCACAGCTCACAGTGTCGCACCACGCACTCACTCAGTAGCAGGGCGACGGAACCATCAAGCCTCCTTAGTCGCCTCTTACGACATGCATGGTAGGCTACAGTGTTGCTATTCTTTGCTTCCCTTATGGGCCCCGGCAACACACAGGAGTTTACACTAAGGAAATAAATGACCGTAGACCCCGAGGTAGAACAAGAAGTCGGTGGAGAGATAATATATATACAGACCTACAAGCACTTGGAATCAACGACTGGCAAGAGAAGGTCAACCAGAGAGATGAATGGAGACGGATTGTATCTGCAGCAAAGAACCTCAATAGCTCGGAACGCTCAAGAAGAAGATATATATATATATATATATATATATATATATATATATATATATATATATATATATATATATATATATATATATATATGTTTGTATGTGTCTGCCTGCCTGCTTGTCTGTCTTATAAAATTGCAATATGAATTGTTTATGTTTGGTGTATTTTTACAGCGTTCATTTTATAATGTTTGTTTCTAGATAATTAATGTACGAAAGATGAGTGATGATTAGGGCTGAATGTAAGACGGACCTACGTGCCCAATTTGTGGCCCTTTGAAAATAAAGTTTGTTCTTTCTTCTTCCTCTTGCTCCTCCTTTTCTTTTCTAAGTTCCCTGCTTTGCATGTCAGCATCATGCATCAAGTACCTGGATGGCTTGGCCTTGTGGCATGGTCGAGACAGAAACACAGAGCTGATCTACGACTCTGGTGATCGAGTGAGATGGCAGAACATGACCGCTCACGCTTACCGGCATGGCACATGATGTTTGGATGGATCATATTAAGAAGCGACACCAGAAATGAGTTTTGGAGCATGCCCCATACATGGTAGAAAAAATGATAGTCTTGTGTCTTGACAGACCATCAAGAAAATGGTATCGTCATCATGTGCCGTGCAGACAAGCATGGGCAGTCATTGTTGACCAGAGTCTTGGATCACTGGTGTCCTCATAGCACAGGTCATGTCTCCCAACATCATGTGATGTAGAGTATTACCCTTAACCATCACAGCAAGACAAGTGTATAAATATAGGTGTCCGATGTTTGTTGAGGATCATGATTGCTGCACCTCTCAGAATAGAACATGATGATGATGTGAGCATTTTTAACTCTCTGGTTTTGAATTTACTGAATTCCTGTGTTGGAAATTATTGAATTTCTTCATTTAAAGAAATCAAATTCCCATATCAAGTGCTACTAAATTCCCATTCCAATGCCTCACATTAAATTCTTCTGACTCAGAAGATTCACTTTTTAAATGTGAAGATGTTTTTTTTTTTTTTTGCATTCGCGTGCTTTGAACTAAAACATAGTCCATACATGTGCTACTACTTCTAGTGCACTGGACTGATTTTTGCGTGTGGATTAGTTTCCCTGTTACCAGTGTCCCTCGCCAAAAGGTGAACCCATTCCGACTTCAGAGGTACTTGTAATTTACATCCCCAAGTCAAGAACAAGAAGTCAACATTTAAGTCCAACTGACCGGTGTAAGCGTTGAACCTGCTAACTCGGCATCAGCACACCTGAAGTTTAAGAGGGAGCGTGCTTATCCTTTGGCCATGCTAACATCCATGAGCATTTGTAACTCTTTAGTTTTGAATTTACTGAATTCTAGTGTTGGAAATTATTGAATGTCTATGTTTAAAGATATCAAATTGACATATCAAATGCTACTGAATTCTCATTCCCATGCCTCACATTATCATGACTCAGAGGATTCACTTATAAATGTGAAGTTTTGCATTCCCATATCCAAAATTATTGAATGCCAAGTTATTACATTCCCATGTCCCATTCACTGATAAGAAACAGCAGATGGACAGATGGGTAGAGCACTATTTGGAGCTTTTCTCAAGTGAGACCAAACTAGCGGATAATGCCCTCAACGCCATAGAGGCTCTACCAACTCTTGACCACCTGGACACACTTCCCACCATAACAGAAGTTAAGTGTGCTATAAATGAACTTGCATCTGGCAAGGCTCCAGGTAAGGATGGGATTCCAATAGAGGTTATCAGGAGTGGGCAAGACACACTCACTATACAGATCCACCAGCTAATAGAGCTATGCTGGCGTGAAGGACAAGTCCCACAGGATTTCAAAGATTCAAGCATCATAACACTGTACAAGAACAAGGGCGATCGGAGCGACTGCAACAACTATAGGGGTATCTCACTTCTGTGTATTGTTGGAAAAGTATTTGCCAGAATTGTTCTGCGCAGACTTCAAGTCCTAGGAGATCAAGTCTACCCCGAATCACAGTGTGGCTTTCGACAGAACCGGTCTACCACTGATATGATATTCTCATTGCGACAAATGCAAGAAAAATGCCGTGAACAGAATCAACCACTGTTTATTGCCTTCATCGACCTCACAAAAGCATTTGATTTGGTCAGTCGTGAGGGTCTGTTCAAGGCACTAAAGAAGATTGGCTGCCCACCAACTCTTCTGTCCATTGTGGAATCGTTCCACACAGGCATGAAGGGTATAATCAAATTTGATGGTGCAACTTCTGAAGAATTTGAAATCAAGAGTGGAGTTAAGCAAGGTTGTGTACTAGCTCCCACCCTCTTTGGAATATACTTTTCACTTCTACTGAAATATGCATTTCGTGATCAGGATGGTGGTATATACATTCACTCACGCTCAGATGGCGGCCTCTACAATGCTCAGAGATTGAAGGCTAAGACCAAAATTAGGAGGGTACTGATCAGAGAGTTGCTTTTTGCAGATGATGCTGCAGTTACGACCCACTCTGAGGAAGAATTGCAATGTCTACTATCTGCATTCTCCAATACTTGTTCTGAATTTGGTTTAACAATTAGCAAAAAGAAGACACAGATTATGTCACAAGGTGCACATGGGGTACCATCAATCTTTATTGACGACGCCGAACTAGAGATAGTAGACCATTTTACATATCTAGGATCGGTGGTAAATAGCAAATTATCCCTAGATCAGGAAATCAACATCCGGATTGGTAAGGCAGCAACAACAATGAACAGGTTAAGAAAAAGAGTCTGGGAGAACAGGAAGCTTACTGCCAAAACAAAAGTCCTTGTCTATCAAGCCTGTGTCCTTAGTACTCTTCTCTATGGCAGTGAAACCTGGACAACTTACTCACACCAAGAGAACAATTTAAACAGCTTTCATATGCGGTGTCTGCGAAGAATTCTTGGTATTAAGTGGCAAGACAAAATCACAAATACTGAAGTATTGGAAAGATCAGGTTGTGTGACAGTTTATTCCATGCTCAGTCTTCGTAGACTTAGATGGATAGGACATCTTAGGCGGATGGATGATGGTAGAATACCAAAGGATATCTTTTTTGGTGAATTACAGATGGGTAAGAGATCTCAGGGTAGGCCTCTACTACGATACAAAGATGTGTGTAAGCGGGACATGATTGATACAGGCATTGATAATGCACATTGGGAGCAAGTCGCCACTGAACGTGTTGCATGGAGGGCAAATATCAGAAATGGAATAAAGTCAAAGGAGAAAATTATTGCAGAAAAGTCACACACCAAGCGTTTGAGACGTAAGATGGTGCATGATGGTGGAAATGACCATGTGTTCACATGCACCCACTGTGAACGGACATTTACAGCGCAAATTGGCCTTATCAGTCACACTCGCTACCGCCATAGTTAAAAGTTATTATGCCTTTTTAAAGCACAAACTATCGTCTGTCAAGACGGCAAGGTGCCAATGTGTATGTCCCATTCAGCTGGTTCTGAGGCAATGGGATTACAAATACAAGTCGTAATTCTGCATACCAAGTTCAAAACACAGCTGGGGGTGATTTGGTAGCAGACAGCCGTGTGTGGGTTTCTATACAATGGTATGAGTGCCAGTCATTCAGAAAGCAATGGCAAACTACTGGACGTAAAATAAACTTGCCCAGGAATTACAAACAGCCAAAAAATGCTGGAGTTTACTGCTAAGTCCTGTAAAGGATATGCAACTAACTTTTAACATGTCTGAAGTCAATGATTTCCCATGTCAACTGTATGCTGACTTTTCTAATGAAGGCAAACTGGACAAGAAAGAACTACTCAAGATAGGACGTGAACAAGTAAAAGCAGAGATGGATATCAAGAATATGTAGAGTTTATCCCAACATGTGTGGAGGGTAATGATTTTATCTTGTATCTCTTAACCCATTATATTCTAACCAGTTATTACATTAACCCATTCACTTTAAATTATTACTTTAACTCCCACTGTTCCAGTCAATTCTTACCTTAACCCACCCAGTCCTGATGATTTCTTTTATCTTGGTTGCTACCATAATCCACTATTTGTTTCTATGACTTCTTAATATTCTTTGTAGCTATTATTTTAACCCTTTTTAAACTGTAGACTTTAGACTATACAGAGATATACCTTGCATGTACCTTAGAGATGTGGATATACAGAATAATATGTTGTATTTCATGGAAACAAAACAATCAAATAAAGAGGTTCTAGAACAACTGGAAATGAAAAGAGAGTTACGAAAGAAATAAAAGGGAGGCAAGTGAAATATTTTAGCACACTTATTTAAACCATACTAGAGCGTAAGGTTGAAGGCAAGCAAGCAAGAGGTAGACAACCATGCAATTGGGAAGATAACATCAAGAGATGGATGAATGGCAGTCTGGCAGAATGTACATTCAAGGTGAGAAACCGACAGTGTTTGAGATCCGTTGCAGCCAACCTTCATTAGGGAGACGGCACCTTATTGATTGAAACCAGACAGTGCTGATTTTACTGTGTGTGTGTGTGTGTGCTAACAGCTGTAATATTAAAGTAGCAATTGCAAGCATTTGTACAGTTACTCATGGGGACATGTTAGATAACAGTTTGAAAATAAGATTTAATATTTTATGTCTATTGTGTTTTGTTTACATTTGTGCAGTAGTGTCTGATGTTATTAGGCTTAGTTTGTATGATAGTGTCTGGTGTCTGTCAGACATCAAAGTTTCTCACACTGGTGCTCCCCAGAGAGACAACTCGGGACAAATGTCTCTTGAATTCTGAAGAAACAGTCCATGGATACTCAAGATAACAGCAAAGAATTGACTCGTTGAAAAGATAGATGTAGCTGCTCTTGGTCCTCCCCAGGAATGAGAAATAGGAATTTAGTTATGCAGAGTAAGCTTTTTGCATCAGTGCTGCATAGTACAAGTTACCTCCCTGACTTATCCCCTGCCTGGAAAGATATAATTGCACCCCAACTGACTGATTTAAATGAAATAAAGGCACTTAGCTACACAAACATTCATATACAGTTAGAAATATTATGGAAGAAGTATGAGTTTAAAATAATACCACTGTGTTTATTAACTTTTCATGATGATGGTGATTAGTTTAGTTGATGGTTTAATATGCTGGTGGTATGTGATTAGAGAATTATGTATGATCAACTGGCAAGTACAACATATACAAAATAACGTGTACATAACTTTGTTTTTGATCCTAATGAAGAACCAGATCAGGCTCCACAGTGAGACGCGTTGCACATTCAGCCTGTAGGATTCCCAATGGGTCCTTGCACAAAGATGAGCCACTTCATTATGTGAGTGGATGGCTGACTGTCTGTGGTTCCTTTGAGAGCTGTAATGAACAAACGAAGAGGGCAGTACATATATGTCTACACATCTTATAACATATATATTTAAATATTCACATGAACATATATAATTCAAAGCATATATATTTACATAAACTATTTAATTTAGAACATATATATATATTCACATAATCCTATATAGATGAGTGTTTCTCATCTAAGTTCATCTCATTTACCTCCCCCCCCCCTCTCTCTCTCTCTCTCTCACTGTCTGTCTGAAGGGCCTTAGTCACACATTCCTGTTGCGTATCAAAGACCTTCTCTGCATCTGTCTTGATGAATGTGTCCTAAGTCCTCTGTCTATCCCCATGCAGACAGACATCATCATGCAGACAAGGTGAAATGGTGACATTTCTCCCTCCAAGTGGTTTCACGCCAATCTTGGTAGGCATTCAAAGTGTTGGTCAAAATAATCAATGTTATTTTGGATGCTATCAATAGACTGCTTGCCCTCAGTAATTTCTCCTGAGTTGTCAGTCTCCAATGTGTGTCGGCCTCATGCAGGACAAATCTCAATGTCTGCCCTGTACCTGAATAGCCCAAGCACTCATGTGGCTTGGATAATGTTGGATTTCTCCAGATTATCACATACAATGAGAAAATAGTTATCACAGTGATACTATAAGTAACAAAGAAAATCCAGAAGCTTGAAGTTAGGAAAGTACATAGAAACAGAAAACTAAAGCAAGCCCTCAGAACAGAGGACAAATGATCAAAAATATGTTGGTATTTTCTGAGTTTATAGGTAGGAAATTCTGCCACAAGAGTCCTTACTAAAGTCAGACAGAACAAGATGGTAATATCTTACCAGAAGGCTTCCCGAGTATGCTATCTGTGCTTGCATCTGAGTTAGGTCAGCATTGCCGTAAGTTAAATACTGCGTTATCCCTGACATTGTTTTCATCTTCTCTCCTCCCCTCTTTACTTTGGATGATTATCTGGAAGCCTTATGTCCAGTATTCTTTAACTCCTCACCTACTTTAATTATGGAGTTTCATCTGTCAATCAGTTTTGACCGATGCTATGCCATGCATCTGAAATATGCTTTGTTCCGCTGCTCGAAGATGCGATTGATGTTACGTCATACATTCTAATCTCAACACTCGACTTCCTTGATTTCCGGCATCTGACTTTCTTTATCACTGTGTTGCAAATAGGTGTCAGGCCTCCTACCGCCATTATTAAGTTCACATGTTAGTCCGGCTGAATGGCTTTTCATAGTCTGGGTTTCTGCAACAGCATGTTAACCTGTGATTTTTATGAAGAAGGAATGTTACACCTCTACCATCCCCTTTCCTCTGCTGCAGAATTAGAGTTTACAACTCTTTGGTAGAAACCAGAATTCGCTTTGTGCAATGGCTCTAATGGCGCCAAATTGCGTCATAGAATTGAAATGCTGATCAGTGGGGTGAAGTTTTATTTGTCTATCTTTTCATCCCTTTTTAGTTTCTTGTGGAATGGGAGATAAGTTCTTATGTTGCTAAGGCGTTTCGCCTGTGTCTTTAGATCAGATTTGTGTAATAGTGTCTGATATTATCAGGTCATATTTGTGTAGCAGAATGTGTCCAATGTCTGTTGGTCATATTTGTGAAATATCATATCTGTTATATTTAGGTCATATTTATGTAATCATATCTGATGTCTTTAGGCTATATTTGTGAAATCGTGATTAAATAGTGTCTGATGCCTATTTGTGAAACAGTGTCAGATGTTTAGGTCAAATGTGTAAAAAGTGTCTGGTGTTTTTAGGTCATATTTGTGAAACAGTGTCTGATATTTTTGGGTTCTATTTGTGTAATAGTGTCTCATGTTGTTAGGTCATATTTGTGTAAAAGAATGTGTCCAATGTCTGTTGGTCATATTTGTGAAATATCATATCTGATATATTTAGTCATATTTATATAGTTGTGTCTGATGTCTTTAGGTTATATTTGTGAAATCGTGATTAAATAGTGTCTGATACCTATTTGTGAAACAGTGTCAGATGTTTAGGTAAGATTTGTGTAAATAGTGTCTGGTGTCTTTAGCTCAGTTGTGTGTAAAAAGTGTCTGATATCTTTGGGTGTATTTGTGAAATAGTGTCTGATGTATTTAAGTCATATTTGTGAAACAGTGTTTGATGTACCATCGGCTTGTGGTGTCTTTCTCATTTTCAGTTTTGATATTGCTAGCTCCAGTTTGCTGATTGTGATAGGTGCCTCTAGCACCTCATGTACTATTTCATTCTGTCCTGTATGTTACCATTTCTCTATAATGTTTCTCTGGACTAATTTCGATGTTGTTATCGTGTGTAAATGAGTCCACAAAATGGTCAGCTGCTTGCTTTCCTGTTAAGATGTTTCCATCTTTATGTAGTGCAATTTTTGAGTTTCTCCCTGTGCCGTCATTTTTAAGTTTTATTAGCTTTCACAACTTCCTTGTGTCTCTTTCAAAGTTCAGTGACTGTTTTCACCTGACAGCTTTTCCATCTAGCCTGAAGTTTGCTCCTTTGAAATTTGGCTTTTGCATGCTGGTATTTATTGTGGTGCTCTTGGCTGGGTTTGGCCTCTCTTTGCTGTATACACACTTCCACATCATTATGTAACTGTTCTAGTTCAGTACTCCAGTATAGTTTATATTGTTTACAAGCTCCTATTGGTACTGTATATAATTATGTGTTTTCTGTGTGTTTCTTAAGATCAATGTGTTCAAATAAAGATGAACCTATGACAGGTCCAGCAAACCGGTAGGGAATTTATTTGTTCATGTACTTTTGCTCATGAATTATGGAGGACACTGAAAGAGAAGCGTGACTATCAGCGCTCACATCGGAAACATACCAAACAAGCAAACAACAATAGCTAAAGTATGAAATAGTCAGGAGCTAATCGGGACTTGGAATGTTAGTGGACTCGGAGATAAAGAACCAGCACTAGTAGAGTTTATGAAAAAAATAAAAATATGAATATTAGGACTGACAGATATGAGGAAAAAAGGGGCAGAACACAAAATGAATACATGAAAATTACATTCTATTATGGAGCGGTGTCGATCAGCGAACAAAGGCTTAACGTGGAGTGGGTTTTTTATTACATTCCAAAAAAGTAAAAGCCATTATCAACACTAAATTTATAAAAGAAAGAATAATACAAATACAGATCAAAGAAGACAGTAAAACAACAACTATTATACAGACATACACCCCATGTAATGACACTTACAGTGATGAAGACAAAGACAAATATTTTGATAACTTTACAGACACGTTAAACAGTGTCAATGAGACAGATGAACTTATTGTGATGGGTGATTTCAACGGACGAATAGGAATAGGCACAAGAAGAACACCGTGGGATTAATGCACGGGGCCATTCAGTACCACAGAGACTGCATGTAATAGCAATGGTCAACACCAACTTAACATGTGCTCCGAACAAGGACTAATAATAGCAAATAGTTTTTTCCAACATCGTCGTAGCCACACCAAAACTTGGTATAAATGGAACAACATAGATCAAGCATCTCAAATTGACTTTATTCTACTTAGGAAATCAAACAGAAGACTACTTATGGATTCAAGAACACTACCAAATACAGATTTTGATACTGGTTATAAACCAGTTATAATAAAACAAAAATTCAACATACAGGAAAATAAGAAACAGAAAGGTAACATCATCAATTATAGGAGGCTTCATGAAAATACGGTTAAAGACAAATTCAAACAAGACATCAAAAAGCTACATAAGAATATCTCTAATTATTACTCAAGTGTCGATTAAGAATGGGCCATTTTCAAGGTTGCCATGCTCGACATACTGGAAAATAAATGTGGAGCCAAAAAAGTAGGTCAGGACAAAAGATTACGAACAGCTTGGTGGAACAATGAAGTTAAAGATAGCGTATCCAGAAAGAAGGTGTCATTCCAAAAGTGGATCACAACTAAATCTGAATATGACTATGTTACTTATAGAATAGCAGCAGTATAAATATAGCTCATTTTCTACAGTTAGAAAGACTGACCAGTGGTCACTGCCACCAAGTTGTTTCCCAACAATTTGTGTGATGTTCTACTCCAAGTCTGGTGAATGAAAAGCCAGGTCAGGTGTAGTTGTGTGTGCCATGATCTTGAGTAGAAGGTATGTGGGTCGGACAGCTTGTTAATCAAGATGAATCTATTCTCATCTTGCCAGTCTTCCAGTCTCTCTCCTATCTGGTCCATATGATCATAGCCCCAGCTCTGCGAGTGGCTATTGAAATCGCCACACACAATCATTTTTTCTTTTAATGGTAGTGTGTCCAGTGCCTGTGGGTGGTCACTTGGACAGTAGTAATTGATCAGATGTAGATATGTATTGTCTTTCTTAAGTTTAAATGTCTGATACATGGCCCCTTCCATGTAAACTTCAATTTGGGAAACAGTGATGTTATTTTTTTTACAAAGGTCAGTATCACACCTGTTTGCCTGTTTTTTCGGTCAGATCGGTAACACTAATTTGATTTTGAAGGCTATGTTTCCATTGAGGTGAGTTTCTTGCAAGCACCATACACTTACTTATTCTTGGTTCAAGATGTTTTCTACCTCTATTTTCTTTGTTGCTGACTCCCTCAGCATGTCCTGTGCATTATTTCCAGTCTTTGTTTGGTATGACGAGACACTCTATTCTCAATTCCCCTGGCTCCACAGAACATCTGAAAAGGACCTCTAGTTGTTTTGGTTGGACCCTTTCGAGGCATAGGGCCTGACACTGCATCTGCCTGGGGATCCTTAGCAGGGCGAGCACTGTAACATATTTCATCACGTAATTGCATGGCATCCTGATTTCTGTGGTGCGCCTTCTGACTGGTTGCCTCTGTCTTCAGCACCTTTCTTTTTATGGAGTAGACTGTGGTCTTACTCGAGTTTAGATATGTATTCATGTACACATGTGTCTGCACATGTATGTACATGCGTACACATCTAGAGCATTATGGTTTTGTTTTATGGCACCAGAGACTCGCCGCCACCCCTTCTCCTGTTAGTTAAAACAGTTCTGTCACGTGAACACCAGGAGTTGGACTTCTGCCAGAGGTGATGAATGCGCAAGCCATGGGGGGAGGGAGGGGGTATTTTTCAAGGTTGGGCGCTCACTCCAGGTTATATAACAGCAATTTGGAACCCCTGTTACCAGTGTCCCTTGCCATCAGGTGAATCCACTCCAACTACTGAGTTACTTGTAATTTACATTCCCAAGTCAAGGAGGAGAAGTCAACATTTTAGTCCAACTAGCGCACCAGGAGTGTAAGAACAAGCTCACCATGCTCCCCTTGGTTATTATGATTTATGAACCAGTATGTATGGTTTCATCCTTAGAGATCAAGTTACATGTAATCATCTGTCAGACATTTGCTGACAAGGTCTGCAGTGTTAATCTTTCATGAATCAGTGTACGTGACAGCTAAGTACTTCAGACCTCGTCAGCAATATATGGCAGACGATTTCTTTCACCTTAACCTTAAATGATGACATTTGAGAATGTAAGTGTATAAAGAACTATTCTTTTATTGTTGGTCTAATGTTTAATGATGACATCTGAGAATGTAAGTGTATAAAGAACTATTCTTTTATTTTTGGTCTAATGTTTAATGATGACATCTGAGAATGTAAGTGTATAAAGAACTATTCTTTTATTTTTGGTCTAATGTTTAATGATGACATCTGAGAATGTAAGCTGTATAAACAATTCTTGTTTTGTTGGTCTAATGTTTAATGATAACATCTGAGAATGTAAGTGGCAGAGGCTGAATCATTCACAACAAAATCAATTTTATCAATTAAAAGCCAACATTAACAACAACTATTCCTTTATGTTTGGTCTAATTTTTTATTATGACATCTGAGAATGTAAGTTGTATAAACAACAACTATTTTTTTTTGGAGGCCTCTATTGTTTAGCAAACCGCCTATCATTGGTTTTTATAAAAATGTATGAGTGCCGGTCATTCAGAAAGCAATGGAAAACTACTGAACACAACTTGCCAAGGAATCAAAAACAGCCACAAAATGCTAGGGTTGACTGTGACATCCATTAAAGGATATGCAACTAACTTTATTGTTTTGCCCTAATGGATGATATCTTTTTTATTCAGTCGTTTTTGTTTATTTTTTCTTAATGTAACCAGATCCTTCCTCCCAACTCTATGTTACCAATGCCAAACCTGGACAATGACAGAAAAAGAGAAAAGAAAAATCACAATAACAGAAATGAGATTCCTGAGAAGAATACTCAATGTATCAAGAAGAGATAAGATCAGAAATGAAGAAATCAGGATCAAAGTGGGGGTTATAGCTGCACTGCATTAGAAAGCAGCAAGTCAAATGGTTTGGCCATGCAAGTAGGTTACCAACTAACAGTATACCACAACAAGCAATGATGTACAGACCAGAGGGAAGCAAAGGAAGAGGCCGACCACATAAACGATGGATGCAGGGAATAACATAGTCCATGGGAATATCGATACATGAAACCCATAAGCGGGCACTCTCCCGCTGTTTATACTTCACCTCGACACCGCAAGCTACAAGAGGAGCATGATGAGATGAGATGAGTAACCAGATCAAGAATACAATTTACAAGATTCTAACATACAAGATTCTAACAGCTTCATCTTTGTCTTAAGATTTTTCAATGATCTGGTTGTCCTATGCAACAACCGTGTCCGCTCCAATTAGCAGACCCAGCAGAGGCTGAGGCATTCACAACAAAATCTATCTTAGCAATTAAAAGTCAACATTAACACAATACAAAGTAACTCAATAGAGAAAACAAACAACTGAGATATTTCACAAATAATTAAAGCTTTATTAAAAGTAAGTAATGAACCTTTTGCCGGTCTCTCTGGCCGAGGGGTTACACCACCTTCTCCGTAATCCCGTTTATCACGCTGAGTCTCGTAGCGGGCGAGAACTGGGAGCAGTTCATCCCCCGCTGGTGACTTGCGGGATAACTGAGCCGGCCGCTCAGAAAGCAATGGCAAACTACTGAGCGTAATCTTGCCAAGAAATCAACAGACAGCTGAAAGATGCTGCTGTTGACAGCGATGTCCTGTAACAGGATATGCGAATTAAAAAAAAAAAATGACCCTTTTACATGCTTTGTGTGCACAGGACGTATGGTGCCAGACCTATAGTCTATAGTTGTATAAACCAACCGGCACTCTGTGGGTGATGTAGTCTTTTTCATGCCAGATGTCTATTTCCCAAAACATTTCTTCAGCCAATCGTTGACCGGGTTAATCTTTCCGGCGATGCAGATCTGAACCTAAAACCACAGGGTCGGCAGGCTAACATCTAGCCATTATGCTACCACAGCTTACCTTTAATAAAAGTCAGCAATTAAAGTGGCTTGGCCATGTATCATGATAACTATAGCATTCCACAAAAAGCAATATGGCTCAGACTATGGTAAAAGAACAAGTGGCCATTCTCAGAAAAGTCTGACTAATGGCATGATCGGCGTGCTTTAGAGAAATTAGACGTAGGCAGTCACAATGTTTTGGTCACGTTATGAGAATAAATAAATTGGAGAACTTAGTGACAACTGGCAAGATTGAGGGGAAGAGAACAAGAGGAGCACAGAGAAATAAATACCATGATAGCTTTGCCACATGGCATGGTCGAGACAAGAACACTGAGCTGATCCACGACGGTGATCGAGTGAGATGGCGAAACATGACTGCCCTCGGTTATCGGCATGTCAAGATTTAACTGACTCACAAAGTATGATGAGAAAGGTGAAGACAGGCATGCTTCAGGCAGAGTGGTAGGCTTCCATTCAACAATCAAAAACAACTGCTGCATTTTCCCCCCAGGACATGCTGGTGTGGTGGGAAACAAGCAGGCGGACAGATTGGCTGGGTCTGTACCACTTGGTGGAGTATTGGTGCATGATAAGGCAGATGTGGTCGGGACTCTGTGGGAGCGTGTGTATAGTGAGGAAGATCAGATGTATCATCATGGGCTTGGGAGAATGGTGCTGCAGGGAGTGACCAGAGGATCTGGTCGACACTCAGGACGCCAAGGAAAGGTCAGACGGACTCAGATTGTTAGTGGTACCATTAGTATTGGTACTCTTCGTTGGCTGTTGAAGGTGAAGCTCGTATGGGAATGTTCCGAGTACTGTGATATCAGTTCTTAGCTCTACTGATGTGACAAATGCCACAGAATACATGGTACATAGTGGAAGCAAAGAATAGTAACTCTGTCACCTATCACGCGTGTCAAACGAGTTGACAAAGGAGGATTGGCATGGGGCTGTTCACCTCAACCTGTAAACAACTTTAGCTGCAGAATCCAGGACCATGAAAAAAGTCTAGAACAAGACTGGCATGATGTGACTTCTTCTTCTTCTTCTTCTTCTTCTTCTTCTTCTTCTTCTTCTTCTTCTTCTTCTTCTTCTTCTTCTTCTTCTTCTGCGTACATCCAGAGTGTTTTTTCAGACGTATTTGCGTTGTGCCCGGTTATGAGCTCGTAGGTCGGCACATCCAACTTCAGCGAGCGTTTGTTGACCAGGTTAGCCTTCCCGTGTGTTTCAAAGGACTTTCGACTCTCACTGTTGTGGTGCCGTCCACATCCCAGCTGGTCAATTTAGAACGGCCGAAGTCCTCAAAGGAAGGCAGGGGCAGACCATGGGCATTATACGCCATCCAAGGAGGCTTCCATAATTGCAGAATCGACACATAACGCTCTGGTACTGGGCTCATCCAAGGAATCGCCAAGTCTTGCACATGGCTGCTTCACTTCCTCACTTCCATATATTGGACATTTCGTTCGCCACAGACCGCTCCCCGCGCAAAACAGAAGAGGTCAGGATGCAAGCGACATCTGCTCAGCGATCTTTCGGTTCAAACTTTTCATGACTTTTGCGGGTGTTTGTTGACCGGATTAACCTTCCCGGTGCTTCGAAGGACATTCCACTCTCACTCGGACGTGTTTGCGTTGTGCCCGGTTATGTGCCTGTAGGCCGACACATCCAACTTCAGCTGGCGTTTTTTGAGCGGGATAGCCTTCCCGGGTTGATGTGACATGAGGAGAAAAGGCAGAGCAACGAAGGATGAGATGCATACTATAGCTCATACCAGAACTCTGTTCATATCCGCGGCAAACCTGAAAATGAGAAAGAAGATGATACAGAAAGATGAAGAACACAAGAAAAGATATGGTACACTTAGTGCGTACCTACCAAAACTGGTTTAGGTTCAATCCTCAGCAGAAGCAGGATTATTTTTTCTGATTAGTATTGCTCTGTGGCCAACCAGTTAAAGTTTGTTGCATATCCTTTGCAGGACGTAACAGTCAACCCCAGCATTTTGGGCTGTTTCTAATTTCTTGGCAAGTTTATATTCAGTAGTTTGCCATTGCTTTCTGAACAACCGGCACTCATACCATTTTCATACAAAAAACAGGCTCATGAAAATGGTTAGCAGACAATGTTCAGACTTTCCTGGAAATTGTCGGGGAAAGAAAGGTGATGAGGGATGGAACTGTCCCAGCCACCTCATATGGTGTGGCTTTGATTATGTAAAGGCCTAAACACTTCACACCCTGATGGCAACATCTGCTCTGGGACTAGATTTTTACATACAATTTGGATGTTGCTTCCTCCATCCTGGCAGGTCTATCCACTGTTTTCATTGTTACATATAAGGGGCGTTCATTTGAAATCCGTTTGTGCCGCACCGCGCGTAATTGTGTACGTTGAACATGATCATGTCATAGTCATGTGATAAGTACTGATCAATGAATAAAAGAGCAAGTGCTTATCGTCCCATGATGCATAGGTTCTGTTTCTGACCGTTGAGAAAATGGCCGGGTTGATCCAAAATCCGTCCAAAGAAGCTCAAAGAGCGGTGATTCAGTTTCTTTAATTTGAAGGATGTCGACCAGTGGATATTCATCGAAGAATGCAGGCAGCGTCCTGTAACAAATGTGTGTCGAAGACAACAGTGACCGACTGGGCACGAATGTTTCGGAAAGGACGTCAGTTCACTAAACGCACTAAATTAAACTAAACTAAACGTCAGTTCACGACAGATCTTCGACGGCCAGGTCAAGCGCATATTGTTGCAACAGAAAAAACCATCACCAAAATTTATGCAGCAGTACAGATGAACCGTTATTGAAGCATACGTTCGCTAGCGAAAGAATGTGATGTGTCAATTTGGGACAATTCAAAAGGTCGTTCGTAATAAACTGCAATATCGGAAGGTGTGTTCACAGTGGGTACTACGGATATTGACCGACCACCAAAAAGAGGAACACATGGGATGGTGTTTGAACCACTTGCTGCATTACAGAGTGGAGGGTGATGCATTTCTCTTCCGCATAGTGGCAGGCGATGAATCTGAGCCGAGCAGAAATGAGAGAGCATGCAATGCAAGCATGCTGGATCACCAAAAGCCTAAAAATTCAAGTCACAGGTTTCCGCTGGTAAGATTATGCTGAGCGCATTTTTTGACCATGAAGGGCTATTGTTGGCCGACTTTAAAGAACCTGGTGTCAATATCAACTCTACCCAATACTTGCAAACACTAGACACGCTGTAAAAAGCCATCAAGAATAAACGACCCGGCATGCTTTCTCGCGGTGTGATTTTGTTGCACGATAATGCTCGTCCGCATGTCGCAAAGATTGTGCAGGAAGAATTAGAAAGGAAGAAGTGGGAAATTCTGCAATATCCAGCCTATAGTCCTGATTTGTCACCATGTGACTTTCATTTGTTCGGATCTCTAAAAAAAGCTCTCAATGGGCAACGATTATACACAGATGCAGACGTAATGAACGCGGTAAAAACTTGGTTCAGTGAGCAACCACAATCCTTTTTTGCGGACGGCGTTCGCCGCTTACCAAAGCAATGGGATACTTGCCTGAATGCCTACGGCGTCTTCTTCTGACCAACCCATGGTGCATAATTCATTCAAAGTGAATGCTTTGTTTAATTCTACTATGAAATACCAGAGATTCGATATGCTAATGATACAGTATTACCATCCACATCATAGAATGGTATAGAAATACTAATAACCTCAACCCAAAAGACCACCCTTGGGTACTTCAATTTTAATTCACCGCAAACACCGCAAACAAAGAAGAATCCCTTCAAGCCTCATTTGCATCGGTCCGGCGTTCATTTTCCGGCTTAGTGTTCGGTGGACTGCTAGACCGATCGATGGATGTTTTTAAGTTTTTGGGCCCGTAGGGCCCTCACTGTCGGCCCTACGGGCCCAAAACTAAAAAAACATTCATCGATCGGTCTAGCAGTCCACCGAACACTAAACCGGAAAATGATTGCCGGACCGATGCAAATGAGGCTTGAAGGGATTCTTCTTTGTTTGCGGTGTGTCATAGTCTTCTTTGTTTGCGGTGAATTAAAATTGAAGTACCCCCAGTTTTTCTAGAACCTCTGTATTCGATGACATAAAAGAAAAAAATCCCCGCCTGAGTGGAGATGTCAGTGCGTGACCACTGGGGTTAAAGACAAGCGTATTAGCTGCCACGTGGTAGCCTTTTATTCATAATGGCATCCACAATTCTTCTTCCTTCCTCAAGTACCTTGCCTGGAGCAGAGATCAGCGACCGTGACTTTCCAATCCTCTATCTCAATTAAGCAAGAGAAAGACAACAAAAGAGCCTTATATGCGAAAACACTATGCCAGCCAACAGAAGAATAGAGAAAGATGTGCGGGGGGCAGTTTGACGTTATTGTCGTTTCTCCAATATCTCAACCCTGTTCAATTTCAGAAGAGAAGTTATAATTAAGGCCCACCCCAGCCTCAGATTAATAATCCTGTGACCAAATCTGCCGCATTCTGGATATTAATTTGAAATGGATTGTTGTTCATAAGAGGTAACGGCTATTAAGATATTAACAACTGGGCTACAAATAATAATACAAGATAAACTTATAGTGAAGTGATAGTTTAAGAAAAACCTCGTACCAGTCTTTGGAGTAACTATTTTGACATTTTAGATTCTTGCAGTGCTTCGAATTTTTAATTAGGCAAGAAACGCAGAAGAAGACAAAGGTGTGTCTGCAAAGTTAGACAGCTGGGCAACAAATAGTAATATAAGCTAGGCTTATAGTGAAGTGATAGTTACAAAAAAAAAAAAAAAAACAACAAACAAACAACAACAACCTCGTTCTGTACCAGCAATTATTTGTTCCATTCTTTGGATTTCAGCCGAAGGGTAGTCCATATGCGTGCTACCACTTCTAGTGCATTGGACCGAATTTTGCGCGTGGATGAGCTTTCTCTGTTATCAGTGTCCCCCGCCATCAAGCGACCACACTCCGACTTCAGAGGTACTTGTAATTTACATGCATAAGTCAAAGACGAGAAGTCAAATTTTTAGTTTAACTGATCGGTGTAGAGGTTGAACCTGCTACCACAGCATCAGCACACCGGATGTTAAAAACAAGTGGCCATGCTAAACCTACCTTTTTTAGTAAATAACCCGAAATTTTAAATCCCTGTCGTGCTACGAAGTTCGTGCACTTTGCTGAAATTCTCCGTGTGCGATCCATGAGAGGAAATTGGAACACTTATGGAGATATAATGTAAATACCCATTAACCCAAATCAAACCTGACATTACACCACTCACTAATTAATTAATTATTAATAATCATAACAATAGCCCCCCCCCCTCTTTGCAGTAATACCAGTCAATAGATAGGTGCAACCTATCAGCAGGAATCCTCCAGCCACACAGCCTGGCATTCCTTTCACTGGTTTCTTTTCTCCTTTGCTTGTCTCCTTTCACTGAGTTTATGATGAGTCCTTAAATGCGTTACAGTATGTCTTCACATGTTATAGTCAGAGCACTTGTTACCCCGGGCTGTGGCTTGGTGACGTGTCATATCAGGACAAGGACACAGACATAATCCAAGACTCGTAACCGTGTGAGATATCGAGTCATGACCGATCAGACTTATCTGCATGAAACATGATGATGATGATGTGCTCAACATGTTCATGTCTCGCTTGTTTCTATCTTTGAATCACTGCTGTGGAAGATCCGGATTTTCTGCTACCATTTGCCAACTACCCTAGAACATGTCCTTTGTAATGTATCTGTTCAACATGCAGTATACAAGAGAGTGATTGTGTATGTGAGAGAGAGAGACTATAAGAGAGAGAGAGAGAGAGAGAGAGAGAGAGAGAGAGAGAGAGAGAGGAGAAAGTGAGAGAACACTTTCATCATCATCAAGTGTCATGCCAGCTGGCGTAGGCGTTCATGTCTCTCCTCATATCTCAGTATTTTTGTGTTCTGGGTCAACTCTACTGCTGGTACTCCTCCGCGCCACCGTCTCAAGCCACCCAGTAACATTTCTCTTGGTCTGCCTCTGCCTCTCTTCCCCTCGATCTTTCCAGTCACGATGCTCTCCAATGCCTCTCTTCTCATCGTATGACAAAAGAAAGGTGTTTGTCTCTGTCTTATTGTTGCATATAATGTTCTAGTTTCATAAGCCTCGTTTAGGCAGTCGTTGTTAGTGACTCTGGCAGTGCAAGGAATTCGAAACAATTGCATTAGGAACCACATCTTCTAACTTCTTTCTAATTTGTTCATTTACTATTTACATTCCAAGATTCACTGCCGTACAGCAAAACAGGTTCTGTATAGCACTTCAGCATTCACTTTCTTGCATTCAATTCAATGATGGTGACATAAGATTGCATAAGATACTTTTCATTGTTTGAAATGCAGAATTTTCTTGCCCTATACAGATTCTGCTCTTAAAATTAATCTAATTGTGTCTGATGTTGAAATAACCCAGAGGTATTTAAAATTATTCACTTGGCTAAGCATTTTCCCTTCTATTTTAGTGTCACATTTTTCTTTGATATCACCATTGTTACTGTTTTATTGATATTTAAGGCGAGTCATTTCTTTGCACTCTCTGTTATTAGCCAGGCGGCCTTAATTTCTCGGCTCAAGAACGCCCCCCCCTCCCAATCCTTCTCCTTCCCCCCCCCCCTCCTCCCCCCGTTCTACACCGCACGGTACTATAAGCAGTAAATGCCAATGACAGCTAATCAATCGTGTGTCATCTTCACACCGAAGGTCGACTACATTGAGTGAGTGTCCAAACAAAAGACGATTAAACAAATATTACGCGCTTGTATTATTGGTACAAGATTTCGAAAGCAACTTCCCGTCAATGCACAAATAATGTAGGAATAGTCATTTATACACAACCACAACTGAGCTATTTACACAACTTTTCAGTTTTATTTTCAGTATCATGTCGTCTGCAACATAGTTCAAGTTTTGGTTTGATGAGAGTTGCAGTTTAAAGTTTCTAACTTTTACAGTCTTTGTCAGAGTTGGTTTAACATTTCATAACTATTGCCGCGTTTTGACATTTCAACTATTGTGTAACATGTCACTTTCGACTGCAAGCTTCTCTTCGGAATTAATCAACGTGAAGTGAAGCGGAGCGGAGGTCCGAGATTTTTTTCACGTGGACTTCTATTCTAACTTCTAGTAATAAATTCCCCTGGTCTCTGTAGTGAGATCGGACGCCCGTGTGTATTGTTGCGCACGTAAAAAATCCCTTGGCAGTTGGAAATCGAAAAAGAGTAACCTAACGGCGCTGCCCGGGCAAAATTTCGAGTTTAAAATCTACCCAAAGTATTTCAGGATCCTCGCCGGTGCTACGGAGTTCGTGCACTGAGTTGAATTTCTCCAGACTTAGGTTTGAGTTAGGAGAAGAACGGAGCACTTATGGGTTACATCCGTGTGCCGTGATATTGATCCATCTAAACTAAACTAACCTAAACTAAACTGGGAGTCAGTAAGCTTCGCTTCATTCAGTCACTGGCGAAGTTCAATGTGAATAGCCAGCCATACATGAATGACTTGTTTAATGATTTATGTCCCGCAGCTCCTGTATTTAATGTATAGTAAGCACCAGCTAGCTAATGTTTGTGATGTGCTGGGTAAAGTTGTAGAATAATTACTAGTTCTGCATGATGCCATTTTTCATTGTCATGATGCCAAATTGTTCGTGATTCTCAGGTTAGATCTTATTATTAATTTTAGCGGGTTCTATCATGATTTTCAATTTGAGTATTTACTAATGAGACCATCAGAGATAGATAGGCCTTGAAAAAAAAAAAAAAAAATTGTGTGATATCCCAATGATGCCCATATGTCAATTCTAAGAGGAGATATTCACAAATGAGTGTGGGTATCTCCAGGGACAAATATTGTCATGATTTCCCTTATTTATCTCTGCGTGTGAGGTTGTCACAAATGGGTCATATACATATATGAAAGCTGACTTCAAAAATATGTTCCGTCATATTAAATGATAAAAAGATAGTAAAAGTATACAAATAAATTGTTAATAATCTTTAAACTTGTATTCTATTTAACTTTAGTAAGTCAAATTACACATTTTGAGCCTAGGCTGATCGATAATCCAAAATATTCACGTCGGCTGCCATCTTGGCTTTCCATTCACAAAGACCAAACAACATATCCGCAGAAATAAATTTCTACCACATATAAAACGATATCAGCCATGAAACTCTCTAAATATATGTAAAGATGGGTGCAGATTCCATCAAAAAATATCTTAAAATTAAATAAACAAGCTCTAGAAAATAAAATCACTTACTTTTTGCCAAATAATTCATTGTATTTAAAAGGCCATGATAATTTCAACCAATCACTGTTCACAGAATATTAGACTAACCTTTTCTGCAGAACCTAAGATGGCGTCTGTTATTGCCACATGATATTTGAATGAGTGAATGACGATATTGTGATTGCGCGATGCCTGTAACATTGGTGGCAAATGAGAAATGCGAATAAAGTGTGTATCATTGTATTCGCCATGTGTCACGTATAGTCATTCTGTGACAGTGTTTGTATCACATCTGTTAGTTGTTAGAGCCTGTGTGATTAAGTTGCAAGATCCTGACACTCCTGTCGCACTTTGCTTGCAAAACATCTAAACATCCATGCTGTCGACAAGTACCACTAGTTCTAGTTTGTATTTTATGTTCATTAAGTCTGTGTGTGCATTGTTGTCTCATTGCATGCTGTATCATTATACAGAAGTCTTTCCCTGATCGCTTGCACAACTGAAGGTTGGCTCATTTGATAATTGCCTAATACAAGCACCTTAGAAGTCAACCAATTGCCCTCTCATTGCCACAGACATCTGAAACTCCTGCACACTTGCAATGCTGCAACCAATAATTCACATCCTCAATGCTCAGAGGAACATCTTAGCCAGTAGTTCGCCTCGAAGAAAGCAAATTTTGGAAAATATAGTAAGTGAATTTTTAGTGATTATTAAGTCTAGCACATACAACTAGTGTCATGACCTCTTTCTTATGTTGTAATGAGGCCAGGACCTTGTATGTCCAGCAAGAGAAAAGATTTAATACATCTCACTTATGATGTCTGATGTCTGCATGTTATGCTCAGCATCTCTTTGGTGGAAATAATATCTATGCTAAAGTGCTGTCTGTCTGTCTGTCTGTCTCTGTCTGTCTGTCTGTCTGTCTGTCTGTCTCTCTCTCTCTCTCTCTCTCTCTCTCTCTCTCTCTCTCTCTCTCTCTCTCTCTCTCTCTCTCTCTCTCTCTCTCTCTCTCTCTCTCTCTCTCTCTCTCTCTCACTCACACTCATACAGCATAGAATGCAATGCCTCAATTATGTATACTACATGCCAGATAGATGCACTCCATAAGAAGTTTTCTTTGTGTACCTAGTAAATGGTGACATCTGCAGCAATGATTCAAAGATAGATGCAAGTGAGACATGTAAATGTTGAGTACAGATACCACATCATCATCATGTTTCATGCTGGTAAGTGTGATCGGTCATGACTCACCATCTCACACGATCATGAGCATCATCAGTCAGGTCTGTGTTCTTGTTCCGATTATGACATGTGACCAAGCCACAGCCTGGGAGAAAAAGTGTTCTGACTGTAACAAGTGGAGACTTACTGTTAGGACTCATCTTGAACTCAATGAAAGGAGACTACTTCAACAAGCAGAGGAGAAAAGAAACCGGCAAAAGAAACGCCAGACGGTGTGGCTGGAGGCTTCCTGCTCATGGTTGCACCAACCCATAGGTAGATATAACTACAGGAGGCTATTGTTACTATTAATTAATTAATTGGTTTGGGTTAAGTAGTTTTAAATTACATATCTCCATAAGTTCCAGTCTCCTCTCATGGATCATACAAGGAGAATTTCAGCTCAATGTGCAAACTTTGTAACACCATAGGGATATAAAATGTCGGGTTATTTACTCCAAAGGTATCTAAGCATGGCCAAATGGATAAGAATACGTGTTAAACATCCGGTGTGCTGATGCTGGGGTATCATATTCAACCCCTACACTGGTCAGTTAACTAAAATTTGACTTCTCATCCTTGACTTGGGGATGTAAATTACAATGATGGCGAGGGACACTAGTAATAGGGAAAGCTAATCAACATACAAAAGTCAGTCCAATGGACTAGAAGCACATGTATTGACTAACATTGAATTCAAAGCGACATAACGCCAAAAAAAAAAATTATTTCAAAGACTGGTACGAGGTTTTTAAAAAAAAAACTATCACTTCACTACTAGTCTAGCTTGTATTATATTATTTGGCTTGCCCAGCTGTCTAATTTTCCACACACATCTTTCTCTGTCTCCTTTTGCCCACATCTTTCTCTGTCTTCTTTTGCCTTTCTTGCCTAGTCAAACTTTGTAGCACTGGCAAGAATCTAAAATGTTATTCCAAAGACTGGAACAAAGTTGTTTTAAAACTATCACTTCACTGTAAGTCTAGCTTGTATTATTATTTGTTGCCCAGTTGTTAAACTTATAATAGCCATTACCTCCTGTGGACTACAATCCCTTTCAAATTAATATCTGGAGGTCTTCACCCGAGAAGGTAAACCGAGTCAACAAATGCCCGCAGAAGTTGGATGTTTCGGCCGAAAGGTGCAAATATTGCAGCCCTGCTGTAAACAGGCACAGAGCAACTACGTCCGAAAAAACACTCCGGATGAACGCAGCAGAAGAAGATATCTGTAGGTCAGCATGGCTGAATGGAAAAGAATGTGTGTTCTTAAACATCCAGTGTGCTGATGCCGAGGTAAGGGGTTCAACCCCTACACTGGACATTTGGACTAAAATTTTAACCTCTCGTCTTAGACTTGGGGTTGTAAATTACAAGTACCTGTGAAGTCAGAGTGGGTTTGCCTGATGGTGAGGAACACTATTAATAGGGAAAGCTAATCCACATGCAAAATTTAGTCCAGCGCTTCTAGAAGTAGTATGTATGAACTACGCTTGAGTTCAAAGCGAGCGATTTGGACTCCCAGGTCGACTGGTCCAGGACATGTCATGGGAAGTGAAGGTGACCTGCGTGGTGTTGATCTCATCACCCACGGAGAGCTGATTGGTCTATACAAGTCTGGGGCTTGCTAATTGGTCTATACAAGTCTGGGGCTTGCTAATTGGTCTATACAAGTCTGGGGCTTGCTGATTGGTCTATACAAGTCTGGGGCTTGCTGATTGGTCTATACAAGTCTGGGGCTAGCTGATTGGTCTATACAAGTCTGGGGCTTGCTGATTGGTCTATACAAGTCTGGGGCTAGCTGATTGGTCTATACAAGTCTGGGGCTTGCTGATTGGTCTATACAAGTCTGGGGCTAGCTGATTGGTCTATACAAGTCTGGGGCTTGCTGATTGGTCTATACAAGTCTGGGGCTAGCTGATTGGTCTATACAAGTCTGGGGCTTGCTGATTGGTCTATACAAGTCTGGGGCTTGCTGATTGGTCTATACAAGTCTGGGGCTAGCTGATTGGTCTATACAAGTCTGGGGCTAGCTGATTGGTCTATACAAGTCTGGGGCTTGCTGATTGGTCTATACAAGTCTGGGGCTAGCTGATTGGTCTATACAAGTCTGGGGCTTACTGATTGGTCTATACAAGTCTGGGGCTTGCTGATTGGTCTATACAAGTCTGGGGCTAGCTGATTGGTCTATACAAGTCTGGGGCTAGCTGATTGGTCTATACAAGTCAGGGGCTAGCTGATTGGTCTATATAAGTCAGGGGCTAGCTGATTGGTCTATACAAGTCTGGGGCTTGCTGATTGGTCTATATAAGTCAGGGGCTTGCTGATTGGTCTATACAAGTCTGGGGCTAGCTGATTGGTCTATATAAGTCAGGGGCTAGCTGATTGGTCTATATAAGTCAGGGGCTAGCTGATTGGTCTATACAAGTCTGGGGCTTGCTGATTGGTCTATACAAGTCTGGGGCTTGCTGATTGGTCTATATAAGTCAGGGGCTAGCTGATTGGTCTATATAAGTCAGGGGCTAGCTGATTGGTCTATATAAGTCAGGGGCTAGCTGATTGGTCTATACAAGTCTGGGGCTTGCTGATTGGTCTATATAATTCAGGGGCTAGCTGATTGGTCTATACAAGTCTGGGGCTTGCTGATTGGTCTATACAAATCTGGGGCTTGCTGATTGGTCTATACAAGTCTGGGGCTAGCTGATTGGTCTATACAAGTCTGGGGCTAGCTGATTGGTCTATACAAGTCTGGGGCTTGCTGATTGGTCTATACAAGTCTGGGGCTAGCTGATTGGTCTATACAAGTCTGGGGCTAGCTGATTGGTCTATACAAGTCAGGGGCTAGCTGATTGGTCTATACAAGTCTGGGGCTTGCTGATTGGTCTATATTAGTCAGGGGCTAGCTGATTGGTCTATACAAGTCTGGGGCTTGCTGATTGGTCTATACAAGTCTGGGGCTAGCTGATTGGTCTATACAAGTCTGGGGCTAGCTGATTGGTCTATACAAGTCAGGGGCTAGCTGATTGGTCTATACAAGTCTGGGGCTTGCTGATTGGTCTATATAAGTCAGGGGCTAGCTGATTGGTCTATATAAGTCAGGGGCTAGCTGATTGGTCTATATAAGTCAGGGGCTAGCTGATTGGTCTATACAAGTCTGGGGCTTGCTGATTGGTCTATACAAGTCTGGGGCTTGCTGATTGGTCTATATAAGTCAGGGGCTTGCTGATTGGTCTATATAAGTCAGGGGCTAGCTGATTGGTCTATATAAGTCAGGGGCTAGCTGATTGGTCTATACAAGTCTGGGACTTGCTGATTGGTCTATACAAGTCTGGGGCTTGCTGATTGGTCTATATAAGTCAGGGGCTAGCTGATTGGTCTATATAAGTCAGGGGCTAGCTTATTGGTCTATATAAGTCACGGGCTAGCTGATTGGTCTATACAAGTCTGGGGCTTGCTGATTGGTCTATATAAGTCAGGGGCTAGCTGATTGGTCTATACAAGTCTGGGGCTTGCTGATTGGTCTGTACAAGTCTGGGGCTTGCTGATTGGTCTATACAAGTCTGGGGCTAGCTGATTGGTCTATACAAGTCTGGGGCTAGCTGATTGGTCTATACAAGTCTGGGGCTTGCTGATTGGTCTATACAAGTCTGGGGCTAGCTGATTGGTCTATACAAGTCTGGGGCTAGCTGATTGGTCTATACAAGTCAGGGGCTAGCTGATTGGTCTATACAAGTCTGGGGCTTGCTGATTGGTCTATATAAGTCAGGGGCTAGCTGATTGGTCTATACAAGTCTGGGGCTTGCTGATTGGTCTATACAAGTCTGGGGCTAGTTGATTGGTCTATATAAGTCAGGGGCTAGCTGATTGGTCTATACAAGTCTGGGGCTTGCTGATTGGTCTATACAAGTCTGGGGCTAGCTGATTGGTCTATACAAGTCTGGGGCTAGCTGATTGGTCTATACAAGTCAGGGGCTTGCTGATTGGTCTATACAAGTCTGGGGCTTGCTGATTGGTCTATATAAGTCAGGGGCTAGCTGATTGGTCTATACAAGTCTGGGGCTTGCTGATTGGTCTATATAAGTCAGGGGCTAGCTGATTGGTCTATACAAGTCTGGGGCTTGCTGATTGGTCTATATAAGTCTTCGGCTTGCTGATTGGTCTATACAAGTCTGGGGCTAGCTGATTGGTCTATACAAGTCTGGGGCTAGCTGATTGGTCTATACAAGTCTGGGGCTTGCTGATTGGTCTATACAAGTCTGGGGCTAGCTGATTGGTCTATACAAGTCTGGGGCTAGCTGATTGGTCTATACAAGTCAGGGGCTAGCTGATTGGTCTATACAAGTCTGGGGCTTGCTGATTGGTCTATATAAGTCAGGGGCTAGCTGATTGGTCTATACAAGTCTGGGGCTTGCTGATTGGTCTATATAAGTCAGGGGCTAGCTGATTGGTCTATACAAGTCTGGGGCTTGCTGATTGGTCTATATAAGTCAGGGGCTAGCTGATTGGTCTATACAAGTCTGGGGCTTGCTGATTGGTCTATACAAGTCTGGGGCTTGCTGATTGGTCTATACAAGTCAGGGGCTAGCTGAATGGTCTATACAAGTCAGGGGCTAGCTGATTGGTCTATACAAGTCAGGAGCCACCACTGTATACCATGTAGAGCTGATTGGTCTATACAAGTCAGGGGCTAACTGAATGGTCTATACAAGTCAGGGGCTAGCTGATTGGTCTATACAAGTCAGGAGCTACCACTCTATACCATGTGGAGCTGATTGGTCTATACAAGTCAGGAGCTACCACTCTATACCACGTGGAGCTGATTGGTCTATACAAGTCAGGGGCTAGCACTTTATACCATGTGGAGCTGATTGGTCAATACAAGTCAGGAGCTACCACTGTATACCATGTAGAGCTGAATGGTCTATACAAGTCAGGAGCTACCACTTTATACCATGTAGAGCTGATTGGTCTATACAAGTCAGGAGCTACCACTTTATACCATGTGGAGCTGATTGGTCTATACAAGTCAGGAGCTACCACTTTATACCATGTGGAGCTGATTGGTCTATACAAGTCAGGAGCTACCACTTTATACCATGTAGAGCTGATTGGTCAATACAAGTCAGGAGCTAGCACTGGATACCATGTGGAGCTGATTGGTCTATACAAGTCAGGGGTTAGCACTTTATACCATGTGGAGCTGATTGGTCAATACAAGTCAGGAGCTAGCACTGTATACTATGTGGAGCTGATTGGTCTATACAAGTCAGGAGCTACCACTTTATACCATGTGGTCTATACAAGTCAGGAGCTACCACTTTATACCATGTAGAGCTGATTGGTCTATACAAGTCAGGAGCTACCACTTTATACCATGTAGAGCTGATTGGTCTATACAAGTCAGGAGCCACCACTGTATACCATGTGGAGCTGATTGGTCTATACAAGTCAGGGGCTAGCACTTTATACCATGTGGAGCTGATTGGTCTATACAAGTCAGGGGCTAGCACTTTATACCATGTAGAGCTGTGGTGGTGCAGTGACTTTTGCGGCACTATCCTACAGACCCAGTGTTATGTGTTCGGAACCCCATCTTGGCGTACTAAACACAAATTTACCTCCACTTCCAGGTCGGCCCGGCCTAATATTGGTACCAGGAAATGTTCAGGGAAGTAAAGGCAGCAGCTGAGCACTGACTGGTCCTTGAAAATATTGGGCTCACCCAGGATACCCCAGGTTGTGTAAATGGGCCCTGTACAATGAGCAGTCAAGCTGAAAAACATCTGATGTCTGTGGTAATGTGGTTTCTGAGGAGAATGCAAAGAATATCATGGACAGACAGAAAAATCAGTGACTAGGTCCTACAAGAAACAAATGAAAATTGTACACTGATTAGAGAAAGTAGACGCAGATAGTCAAAATTTTTTGGACATTTTATGAGAAGAAATAAATTGGAGAACTTGGTGACAACTGACAAGATTGAAGGGAAACGAACAATGGGAAGACAGAGAAGTAAGAACCTGGATGGCTTGGTCACATGGCATGGTCGAGACAAGAACACTGATCCATGACTCTGGTGATCGAGTGAAATGGCAAATCTTAACTGCCCACGCTTACCGGCATGGCACATGATGGATGGATCTTAACATAGCATTCGCACAATATACCTCTCCCATATGGAAGAGAATCCTGAACTGAAAAAAATATGTTGAATTACACAGATTTGGTGGGGCACGTTAAAATTATGGCCTACTCTTTACGATCTTTAACTGTAAACATTACCCATGTTATGGAAACTATATCCATGTTATACATATATAGAAAGAGAATATTAAAAAAAATCATAACAAGAACAAACGAAACAAACAGATGGTGAAAGTTAATGCCACAAATATTAGCATCCCGTTAAGAATGTTTGAAAATATCAGTCCTAAATGCAGCTTCTCGTATTTTAAGAGTTAAATAAAAGAACCCGGGAAGGTAACTTGGTCAACAAATGCCTGAAGAAGTCGGATGTGTGTCAGCTAAAAATTGCAAATATCGCAGCTCCACTGTAAGCAGGCACAACACAATTACATCTAATACAACATTCTGGACTAATGCACAAGAAGAAGACGAAATAAAAGAACAGGCACAATAAAACACTCCAGTTTTATTTTCTTTGTTAAATAACGTTATTTTGTATTATACTTTTCAGGGTTTGAAATTTGAAGTTCTGTCGTCATCGTTTGAAGAAAATTTAGACAAGTCACGATACACTCCCTCAGAATATGTTCTAGAAACTGCACGACTGAAAACTCAGGAGGTTGCAGAAAGGTTAAAGCTTAACGGGGTAAGTATTTGTTTAAAGTTGCCAGTTTGTCATTGTGTCTGTCATATTTGTATATAATAGATTATGTATACTTTGCCATGTTTTTGTGTTAAAGTATATTTAAACACAGAAGACACAAACAATATGTTGCATGATTTATTGCCTGGCATATTTTGCCGCATCTCGTCAGGTGTATACTGCAGATTATATATCAAATGAAGTGAACAAATAAATAATACTTAAACTGAAACAATTAAAACACAAATTCACAAGATTTTTAATTGTTTCAGCTTAAGTATTATTCATTCATATGTGTAGTATAAAGTATATTCACCATTTGGCATGCATGGTGCGTTAAAGGGCAATTACTTACTATTACAAAAGCCTTGAATCATTTGTAAAATATCTCAATTGTTTGCTTTCTCTATTGTATTTCTTTGTATCGTGTTAATGTTGATTTATAATTGCTAAGATTGATTTTGTTGTGAATGCCTCAGCCTTTGCCGGATCTACTAATTGGAGCCGACACGGTTGTTGCACAGGACAACCAGATCATTGAGAAACCTCAAGACAAAGATGATGCTGTTAGAATCTTGTCTCTGTAAGTTGTATTCTTGATCTTATTATATGAAGATAAAATTAACAAAAACTATTAAATAAATAAGATGTCATCCTCCTGGGGCTAAACAATAGAGACAACAACAAAATAGAATAGTGTTTATACAACTTACATTCTCAGATTTCATCATTAAAGATTAGACCAACAATATAAGAATAGTTGTTTATACGACTTACATTCTCAGATTTCATCATTTAAGGTCAAAGTAAAAGAAATCATCTGCCATATATTGCTAATGAGCTCTGCAGTGCTTAGCTGTAACATACACTGATTCTTGAAGGATTAACACTTCAGACCTTGTCAGCAACACTTGGCAGATGATTACATTTAACTTTATCTCTAAGGAAGAAACCACACATACTGGTTCATAAATCATCATAACCAAGAGAGAATGGTGCGCTTATTCTTAAACTTCTGGTGTGCTAGTTGGACTAAAATGTTGACATCTCGTCCTTGACTTGGGAATGTTTACAAGTACCTTAGAAGTTGGAGTGGGTTTGCCTGATGGGTGTGGACTTTAATGTCTGACACATTAACGTTTTAAGATGTCAAGATCTTGAATAGGGCTGGTATCAATCAGAGTAAGGTTTGCATACAGGCTAAGCTCCTTTTCCATAGGGACTGTTTTGCATCATAATAGATATTCATTCATTCATTCATTGATTCATTCATTCATTCATTCAGTAGCATGTCCATTGCAGAACCTCGCTCCCATAACAACCTTCTGGAAAACTTTTCGGTCATAAGCAAGATGTCCTGCGTCCGATACACCCATCTGGAGATAATCTGCCACATCCTGCACCCATCTTCTCTTTGGCCTTCCTCTTCTTCTCTCCCCATGCATATACCCCTCCATTATTGTTCTCTCCAAACTTTGATGACGTTTCAAGTGACCAATAATACACGTAGTTACATATGTGTTCTCTTTGTTGTCTACTTTGCAGGCTAAGTGGCAGATCACACACTGTCTTTACTGGGGTCGTGATATTTGTTCCAGCACATTCCACAGGTAAGCGTGTGCCTGGTTAAGTCAAACTGTACAGTGTCCTACTGTTATTATTATTTATTTTCAGCTCTAGGTATGATGGTGTGTAGCGTTGAGGAACTTGCCTCATACAGTATGGTATTTGTTGTTTAGGTCTTGCCATGTATCCATCTTTTGCAGGTGTGGGCTTTTGCCTTCTTTTTCTGTTGTATCTGAGTGATAATTTGTCACTCAACTTAACTTTATTCTTCTTCTTTCTCCTCTTTCTTTCTTTCTCCTCTTTCTTTCTTTCTTTCTTTCTTTCTTTCTTTCTTTCTTTCTTTCTTTCTTTCTTTCTTTCTTTCTTTCTTTCTTTCTTTCTTTCTTTCTTTCTTTCTTTCTTTCTTTCTTTCTTTCTTTCTTTCTTTCCCTCCCTCCCTCCCTCTTCTTCCACTGTCTTTCTTTTATAGGTAGTTTTAGAAAAATTGCATTTAATTCTTTCTCATAATTTCCCCTCACTGTCTCGTCTTTGAGATTGTTTAAGTTTACTAATTCACATGGTATGTGTTTCCTGGTCTTTGCTTTCTTCTTTTATTGGTTCTAATTGTGGTAATAACTGCCTTGTGGTCTGTATTCATACTAAAGATGGGCACTGCCCTTGCATCTAATCTATTTCTCTTTCTGTTGTTTCTTGTTCATATGACATCAGTTTGGCTTTTGGTGTCTAGATGCAACGACATGTATACAATATTGGCGAAACAGCCATGTTTGGCGCTGTAGACAGCAGATCACACACTCCAAGGCTGTCCGAAATACATCATATCTAGGCAAACTTTCTGGCCTAGAGAAACAACAGTGAAAGATAAAGTCTGGACCAGTGAAGTTTATACAAGAGACAACATTGCAGTTATAGACAAATTTCGAGCAAACAAAAGAAGCAGGTTTGTTCATTCATTATCCAGCATTTGTTGGACATTTTTGTAATAAATAAATCACATTTTCTGTCTATATGTTTTCAGTCCTCCCACTGGGCACTAAAGTATTAGAGGATAGCTATCGGTACACAAGTTTTGTGGATAGTACAGATGTTTATATGCAGGAGATGAGCCAGGAAGTTATACATTCGTATATAAAAACAGGAGAACCCATGTAAGTATATATTAATCTTTGCATCCGCCTTTGATCAAAGAGCTGGCAGATTTAGTTATCAGAAATTGTAAGATGGTGATGATTGTTGTTTTGTATGTAAGTGATGGGGGTCGGGTAAAAAGTGGAAGATGAGTGGATGTCTTACAGACAGACCTGGGTCCCAGTATATCCATGGAATGAAAGAAAAACAAAGAAAATAAATTATTCCTTTATGCGCCTTGATATAGAGTCAATGGTGCTAACCTCATAATTTTATAATCCAATTGATACTTGATTGGTGATGTCCCATGAAAGAGTGATATCACATTGAATGGAGGCAAAGCATTCTTTGGTCATGTGGTGAGAAGAGGGGCATTGGAGAATATTGTGACAGTTAAAAAGATCAGTGAGAAAAGAGGCAGAGGCAGACATAGAGAAATGATACTGGGTGGGCTGAGGTGATGGCATGGAGGAATATGTCAGCGGAGTTGATCTAGAGTACCAAGGACCGAGATCTGTGGAGAGACATGAGTGCCACGCCAGCTGGTATGGCACATGATGATGTTGATAAAATAGTGTGGGGCTTCTCTTGGAAGACGTGGCATGGACCAACGAAGGTGGTGGAGAACACAAGATGTTAATGTAACTGTAAATATGACATAGGATGGGACAGGAGAACTGGTGTAGGCTTGAGAGTCTTCTTCCAGTGGACTATGAGGAGACTGATGCTGACTATATGTTGATGATACAGGACCCCTTCATATGCACATTACATACAACAATAAGAAAGCTTTCTTTGGTCATGTAATGAGAAGAGAGGCATTGGAGAACATCGTGACAACTGGAAAGATTGAGGGGATGAGAGGCAGACCAAGAGAAATGATGCTGGATGGATTGAGACAGTGGCATGGAGGAATAACATTAGCAGAGTTGATCCAGAAAACCAAAGGCCAAGATCTGTGGAGAGTCATGAATGTCTTTGCCAGCTGGCATGGCACTTGATGATGAGGATGCTGTTGGGCAGAAAACACATCAATAAGACACTTTTGGTCATCAGAAGGGAGTGTGTGCATATGTCGGGTATACAAGACCAGGGGAGCTGTAGTAACATAGTGTCTAGATGCTTGTCACGGGTTTAAATCCACCATTAGGACAGATTTTTACAATTGGTCTGGGCATCCAGCCTACATGGGGACCAGAAAATATATTGGGAAGTAAAGGCACCCGGCGTAATACTGAAGGGGAGTCGCTGCAGACAAAACGAAGTTATAAGCCAGAGGATCAACTTCATTACCCTGGGTTGAACCCTATCAGACTTTCTCTGCAGAACAGCCAGCCACCTGCAGAGAACATCGCACAGAACAGCCAGCCACCTGCAGAGAACATCACACAGAACAGCCAGCCACCTGCAGAGAACATCGCACAGAACAAGAACTCTGTAGCTCCAGCTGTGATCCCCAGTTGTCTCAGGAAAAACTGCACTTGTGGTCTGAAAGATGCAGTCTGAAACGAACCCATGACATTCAGAAAGCAAGGCCGGTGGCTTAACCGCATCACCACGGAGACGGAGCTATATTATTGGTGATCATTGGTTGGAGCTCTTCTGCAGTGTGGAAATACTTTTAGTGGTCAGATTACCCACACGTAATCGTCAAGTGCCATGCCGATAAGCATGGGCAGTCATGTTTCACCATCTCACATGATCACCAGATTCATGGATCAGCGCTGTGTTTTTATCTAAATTGTTCATATGACCAAGCCATCCAGATATTTACCTCTTTGTCTTCTGCTTGTTCTTTTCCCTTGTTTTGCCAGTTGTCACCAAGTTCTCCAGGATATTTCTTCTCGTAACGTATCCAAAAAATCCTGACCGCTAACGTCTAATTTCTCTGATAAGTTTACAGTTTTCATTTGTTTCTTGTATATTTCCATGTTATGTTGTTTTTAGTGGTTATGTTTTTCTATAAAGGCCACCCATATGTTAATTTTATGTCCATGACCTGAGCAGTCTGTTGTACTTGTTCTCATTCACCTGTTAGTTTCCTCATTTAAGTGCCATCGAATGTCGTCTTTCTTCACCACCAGGGATAAAGCTGGAGCATATGGTATTCAAGCGATCGGTGGAACACTGGTTGAGAAGATCCACGGTGATTTCTTCAACGTCATGGGGTTTCCTTTGCCCCGGTTTGCTAAGGAGCTTGAGGCTATATATAGAAGTAATTAGAATTGTATTATCTCACCATTAAAATGTTGATGTCTACAGCTTTGGGGTTCCCCCTCATACTGAGTCGAGGATTCAAAATCAGCTGTGGGTGATTTGGAAGCAGATCATTTTACGTTGATTTTGGAGGTAGAGGCATCAACCATTCAGAAAGCAATGGCAAATACTGAACGTAAAATTTACCAGTGAACCACAAACAGCCAATAAATGCTGGGGTTGATTGCAGCATACTGTAAAGGCTATGCAACAAACCTTTAACATGTAAAACAAATGAAGGGAAATTTTCAAATGATTCTTGTTAGTGTCCATATTTGATAGAGATTTTACTCATTAACTTGTCACCACAGGGTAACAGGTCATTTTCAGAACATCGCTCTCAATGCAGCCCCTCAAAAGACTCATGATCCATCACTAGTTCCTCTTCCCAATATACTAGATATCCGTGGATGTAGAGTTAGTAAAGAGCTTTTTCCAGGGATCATATTAATGGCTTGCAGAGTGGCCCACGTCAGGTCTTTCCCCCAATATACCAGAGATCAAGGGGGTTAGATGTCAGGGGGCAATATTAGTTGCTTGCTTCAGGTCTTGCCCTCAATCTACGAGAGATCCAGGGATGTAGAGGTCATTTAGGGCTCTTTCCACTGACCATATTAATAGCTAGTAGTGTGGTCTGCTCCCCCAGTCTACTAGAGATCTATAGATGTAGAGATCCTATAGAGCTCTTTCCAGGGAGCTATATTAGTTGCTTGCTTCAGATCTTGTGCCCATTCTACTAGAGATTCAGGGATGTAGCAGTCCTGGGTGCCAGATCAGTAGCCTGCAGTGTGGCTTGCTTCAGATCTTGTGCCCAATCTACTAGATATCCAGGGATGTAGAGGTTCTATATGGCTCCTTCCAGGGCATCAAATCAATAGCTTGCAGTGTGGCCTACTTCAGGTCTTATCCCTTATCTACTAGAGATATAGGACTGTACAGGTCATATAGGTCTTTTTCCAAGGGGTTACATCAGTAGCTGCAGTTCAGCTGGTTTGAGGTTTAGTCCCAAGGGTGACCAAAGAACAAATAGTACACATGGCATCTGACAGGATTCTACAGGCTGATACGCAGCACAAGATTGATGAATCAACCCATCAGTCTGTTGGCATTGTCATAGTTCATGTAATGTAGTGTCAGTATTATGTGTTGTCAATGTATGCATATACAAGATGTAGGATGATAGTAAGTTAAACTGACTAGTTAGTCTGAAAGTGAGAGATATAAATGATTGCCATGGTAACTCATGGCCAGATAGAAAAGTCTAGAACTTGACAGATCCAGCAAGTTAGTGTGAATGGCTGTAGTTGTAATTCTAAATTGATAATTGAAACAGACTTGGATGTCAATGTGTATTAGAGGTACAACTCCAGGTAGACAAGATCCTCGTGTGTCTTTCCTGGAAGGGATGTCACAGCTGTTGGTCCAGGTGATAGTGTTGGATACCTGCTTTAGTGGGTGTGCTCTGTTGTGTAGGGCTAATGGACACAATTCGTAATCCCGCATTTTGCGTTCAAAACACTGCTACGGACGATTTTGAAGCAGACTGCTGGTTTTCAGTCGATGGTATGAGTGACAGTCGTTCAGAAAGCAATGGCAAACTACTGAACGTAAACTTGCCTTGAAATCACAAACAGCCCAAAAAATGCTGGAGTTGACTGCGACATCCTGTAAACGATAGGCAACAAACTGTGTTTTACTATAATAAACTATCTGTCACATTCAGATTGCTGTTCAGTGTGTTTGCATTTTGTTATCAACTGTCTTGTGCCTCGTCTGTCGAGCTTCAATTACCAGTTCCCTTAGGTTTCAAAGGAGGTCCATGAAAGGCATCACTGGTGGCACTAATGGGCATGATCACATAAGGGGACAACATAAACACATTCATAAGCAGTGTGCTTCAACAACAGTAGGCCTCCCAACTTCTGGTGGTGAATAAAGGACAAATAATACACATCATATAATGCAGCTGGTCTTGCTCCAGATGTATTGGTGTTGCCTTTACTCTGAAGTAAACTAGGTAGGCCGGGAGAGGGATCAGGCTGGATAGCAACAATTGGTCTCTACAAATCAGCCCAAGCTGTGGAGAGATATAACTCCATCCCAGATCTTACTACCAAGGGTTGTAGTTATTTTTAAGCACAGTGTAACAAACTGTCATCTGTTAAGATGGCAAGGTGCCAGTTAATACACATCATATATGTTAGGTAGCTACAGGCTGTGACACAGGTGATGAACCAACCCAACAGTCTGATGGCATCACTTGTGGCCTTAGAACATATGATTACAGAAGGGAACAACATAGATGCATTCATAAGCAGTGTGCTTCAACAACAGTCAGCTTCCCTACCCTCCAACTTTATCTAAAGGTGACAGATCACATATGGATATGTCCTAGGTCATTTTATGCACTTAATCAGACTATCTCTACAGACAGCTGTAGTTGTATGTGTATAGGCTGTTTCAGGTCTAGTCTTCGATCCATCATACACTCATCAGTGTATAAGTTAGAGGCTTGTGGGTGTATAGTTCACATATCCATGGGTAAAAAGTCATAGACCTATGGGTGCTGAGGTCATAAACATATGGATGCAGCAGTCATGACCCATGGGTGTAAAGCTCATTGACACTCAGGACATTCCCACATTCATCCTCTCGTTCAACAGCCAGTGTGCCAATGCTGAGTTATCGGGTTCAGTGCCATCACCGGTCAGTTGGACAAAAATGTTGACTTCTCGTCCTTCACTTGGGGAAGTAAATTACATTTCACATGCTGTTCGGTTGGACTTAAATTTTGAATTATTCTCCGACTTGAGGACGAAAATTACAAGTACCTCAGAAGTCAAGAGAGTCCGAAGGCGAGGGACACTGGTAATAGAAAAAGCTAACCTTGATGAAAAAAAATCAATCAAGTGCACTCACTAATAGCAAAAAATACTAGAAGTTTTAGTACGTTGTGGACTATGCTTGAGTTCCAAGTGAGCAGACACACATACAAAAAAATGATGCTGATAATTGGCACTTATTGAAGCTCATATTTATAAAAAAAGAGACAGACTTGTAAGTATTTCATACATTATTTATTTTGTAATTCAATAAATGATGGCATGCAAAATGTATATATACAATCAAATCACTGGTTCATTGTAATTAACAAAAAATAGCGTGTTTGTCGTAATTAACAAACATGGTTATGTAGTCTTTCATACTTAATAGTAAAGTAAAATCAGGGTATGTGGTCTTTCATACTTACTGTTAGTCACACTAAAATTATGATTGAGTGGTCTTTTATACTATATGTTAGTCACATTAAAATAGTCTTGCATTCTTAATGTTAGTCACACTAAAATCATGTTAGTGTGCTCTTTCATACCTAATGATAGTCACACAAAAGTTTTCTTTCATACTCAATGTTAGTCACACTAAAATCATGGTAGTTTGGTCTTTCATACTTAATGTTAGTCACACTAAAATTGTGGTGACAGCACTTGGTCAATGAAAGTCATGGTGATTCTCTCAGTCATTGGAAGCAGGGTGGCTTTCATAATTAATGGAAGATGAAAAATTGTCCAATTCCTTTGAAAATAAAATTAAAACCTTTGAAAATAAAATTAGTTCGTTCATTCATGTTCATAAAACAATCTGTTAATTAATGGTTTTGATGATTCTTACAATTTGCAACAAGAATAGACTTACAATCAATGGAAGTGATACACCACTCTTGCGATCAATGGAAGTGATACACCACTCTTATGATCAATGGGAGAGATACACCACTCTTATGATCAACAGAAGTGATACACCACTCTTATGATCAATGGAAGTGATACATCACTCTTATGATCAGCGGAAGTGATACACCACTCTTATGATCACTGGAAGTGATACGTCACTCTTACGATCATTGGAAGTGATACATCACTCTTACGATCAGCAGAAGTGATAATGCCTCAGATCGGTGGAAGGGAAGCGACAACAATTTATATAATCAGTGGAAGGAAAGTGATAGTGACTTACAATTATTATAACAATGATTCTTCAAACAGTGGAACTGATAACGACTTACGTAAGAATGATATGGTGGCTGTTAATGCTGTAAATATTGCATGCAATAGATCCTTGTCCTTGAAAGTTAGAAAAAGAGTTCTAGCATGTTATATAGAACCAGTTGTAACAGATGGTTGAGAATCATGGACAGTTAGTAAACAGGCGAAACAATCCTTAGAGGCCTTGGAGATGTGGTTTTACAGAAGAATGATGACAAATTAATTGGACAGCCAAAGTAAGCAATCAGGACATTTTGAGGGGGATCAATTGCGAAGGTAACTTACCACAAACATAGAAAGAGACAGTCATCCTTTTTTGGATGCATTATGAGAAGACAAAAACTGGAATTTGTGACAACCAGACAGTTTTGTGAACAGAGAGATAGAGGAAGACAGCGTGAGAAAATTCTGGACAATCTTGTGTCGTGGCACGGAAAGAAGTCAACAATAATTTGATCCATGCCATCAGAGATCACAATTTGTGGAGAGGCATGATTGCCTATACCAACTGGCAAGACACTGGATCATGAACGTTCAAATAACCATCTCAAATGTCAGTGACCCGTGTGTCTAGCACAGGAAGTCAGTTTAATCAATCGTGATACACCACATCATCATCATTGTGTGCCATGCCGATAGGCATGGGTGGTCATGGTTCGCATCTCACACGATCACCAGAGTCATGGATGAATTCTGTGTCCTTGTCTCAATTATGCATTGTGGCCGAATCATCCAGATATTTATCCCTGTACCTTCCCGTTGTTCTTTTCCCATCAATTTTACCAGTTGTCACTAATTTTTTCAGTTTATTTCTTCTCATAATGTGTCCAACAAATCTGGAATGTCTACGTCTAATTTTTCAAATTAATTTAAGGCTCTCACTTGTGTCTTGTAGGACTTCCTGATTGGTTTTTCTGTCCTTCAATGGTTTTCTTTGCATTTTCCTCAGAAATGTCATTTCCACTACCATTAGATATTTCTCTACTTGTCTGTTTATTGTCTATGTTTCACATGCATATAACAGTATAAGACCTATAAAGCACTTTCACTCTTTTTCTCACTGCCTCTTTTTCTCACTGCCTCATTGACAGCTTTTTATTAGTCAGTAAGTTTTCCGTCTTACAAAAGGCTACCTTTGCCATAGCGATTCTGATACACTAGAGCGTAAGCAAATTCTCATGTGGATTACATGGAATGCCTGAATTTTAGCCCTTCATTAATAGGAGTACATATTAGGTAGATGATTTTCTTCTTCTTTCATTTGCTTGAAATTTGTCTATTTCTGTTAATGTTATCTCTTGTTTGAACTTCACTGTCTTTAAAAATATGGATGCTCCAGGTGAGGATTGACCTCACAACCTCCACATAATTTATTCCATGACCCACATGGGGAAGGTAATGTTGATAAGTACAGCATGCTAACCAATTACGCCACTGAAGCTCATGGGAGCTGATATTTCCAAGCATTCATGACTGGGAGATAGTATAAGTTGAGTTAAGAACCAACATCACAGCACACGGACCTACCCATATATGCTCCATTATTTTCAACAGCCAGCGTAGAGTCCCAGCACTAATGTCACCAGAAGCAGTCTGAATATGTATCTTTCTGGCCTTTCCCGGAGTCCTGAGTGTCACACCCTGCCACACCATTGTCTCCAGGCTATGATGATTTATCATTTCTTGTACAAAATATGATCGATCCCAAACAGCCAGACCACATCTTCCATATCCTGCTTCAATACCCCACCCAGCTTTGCAGACCCAGCCAATCTGCTGCCTGTTCATTTCCCGACACACCAGCAAGTCTCGGTGAAAAGATCCAACGGATGCTCTCTATCTTTGAATTTTTAATTAGAGCATGCCGCTCTCCACGAAGCACGTCTATCTTTGCCATTCCCAGCATGCTCTGTAAGTCTGCTTCAATCATGACGCATGTGCTGTTTGTCGGGTGTTGGGTGTTGGTGGCCAGTAAATGACACAGCACTTTTACATGCTTGAGGTGTATTGGGTACATGGTGCTAGCCCCATATTTTTAACAGACCAATCCAAATTGTATGGGTGGTGTGGTCAATATGCTGGCTGCATTTACTTCCCCTTCCAGGGGGAGTTACTCTAATTGCCTGGGAGCCCAGGTCAATTAGAATTAATTCCCCTAGATGGGTATTCAAACATGTGCCCAACGAGTCAACAGGCAAGAGTGCTAGCCACTGTGCTACTGTATCTATATTTGTGGCCAGTAACTTCACTAAACCTTTTGTGCAGTTTTTGTCCTAGTTATAACCCAAGACTCGGAGGAAAGACCCGATAGACACATAATCAGACTGCTACTGATACCATAAGTATTGGGACTCTTCACTAGCTGTTGAAGATGAGGCCGGAGCATGTTTGGGAATGTCCAAGAGTGTTGTGATATCATTTCTTCACTCAACTAAGCCCAGCTGAACTCTGTCCTGGTTTTAAAGTAATGTTTTTTTAAATGCTATTTTTGGCAGCGGCTGTATAATTTTGAAAAGCTAAAATACGTACGCCGGCTTCGTGACTTAGAGGTTATGACTTTTCTCCGTAATCTCGTATACTCTCGTGGGTAACGTGATGACGGTGAGAATCAGCAGTGGTTCGAATCGCATCGGTAACTTACGGGGTATGTGAGCCGGCCGCTCAGAAAGCAATGGCAAACTACTGAGCATAATCTTGCCAAGAGATCAACATACAGCTGAAAGATGCTGGTGTTGACAGCGATGTCCTGTAAAAGGATATGCCCCCCCCCCCCCAAAAAAAAAAATACGCACCTTTAGAGACATGTGATAACTCGAGAGAGAGAGAGAGAGAGAGAGAGAGAGAGAGAGAGAGAGAGAGAGAGAGAGAGAAATATGTTTGCATAAAACATGAAAACATCATCATCTTTAAGGGTTTATGAAGCACATATTTTAAAGGCATTGAATAACATGATATGAAAGCTCTTTTTTAAGCATATTATGAATAGTGACATATATACCTCGTTCTACTCTCATAAACCTGTATGCCACGTGAAGTGGCTCAAGTATTGCTCCAAATTTGCGAAACTTAACTTAGAGTAGCTCCAGTCATTAAGATTCTACAAGCCCAGATTAAGTAAAATATGTGGTTCATATTTCATATTCCATTCTACAAATTCAGATTAAGTAAAATATGTGGTTCGTATTTCATATTCCATTATACAAATCCAGATTAAGTAAAATATATGGTTCATATTTCATATTCCATTCTACAAGTCCAGATTAAGTAACATATATGGTTTGTATTTCATATTCCATTCTACAAGTCACTTGTGTTAATCTGTGTGTTGTGTGGAGGCATTTACAGTTACTAGTCGATCTGAAATAGTGAGTGCAAAATTACTGATACCAACCATGTTTAGATATTTACTATCACAAAAGAGATTGTAGAAAAGGCAATTTGTGAGTGCATACACTAGAAATAAGGTAGTTTGGATATATGGTGTTGAGCCATATTTGGTGACCTAATGGCAAGCGGAAAGACAACTAATGACAGTGGAAATATGGTTTCTGAGGAAAATGCAAATAATACCAAGGACAGACGGAAAAACTAATGAGCATGCCTACAAGAAACAAATTAAAACCGTAAACTGATTAGAGAAATTATACAGTCAAGATTTTTTGGGTATTTTATGAGAATAAATAAACTACAGAACTTAGTGAAAACTGCAAGATTGAGGGAAAAAGAACAAAGGGAAGGCAGAGAAGTAAATATCTAGATGACTTGGCTACATGGCTTAATCGAGACATGAACACAGAGCTGATCCACGACTCGGGTGATCTTGTGAGATTTGCAAAACATGACACATGATGATGATTATGAACGGCACAAGAGGGGTCATGTTGGCTGCCTGTACAGATATTATCATGTAAGAGAACAGCTCTGCAGAACGTTGCTCTCATCATGACTCTAGTGACCTAGATGCTCTGATTTCTAGTCTGATTTTAGTTTGCATTTTTTAAATTCAATATTCAGAAATACATTTTTGGGCTAAAACGCTGGCTTGGTACAGGGTCAAGAAACTTGTGATGTTCTGGAAAATTATTTAGGACTAACGGTGGTGAAAGTTTATGCTAAAAATAATTAAAAACATTTATGTACTACCATTGAAACATTAATGCCCACATTTTAAACTTAACAAACAAAGCGACGTAACTTTTGTTTCACAAAATCACCAAACTAAAAAATAAATACGATTATGTCCCTTGTATTACTGTATGATAAACACAGAAATTCTTCCCTTAAAACATTTTACACCGTCGTCTGTCAGCTATGTTCATCATACATGTACTTTATAAATAGTTGTACTACAATTAACATGTTCATCCAAACTACCCAGCTTGCAGTCGTCTTAAAGAAATAGTTCACATAAACGATAATAATGGTGTGGAGACATCGGACGAATAAAGGTAATAATGTTGTGGAGACATCAGACAAATAAAGGTAATAGTGTTGTAGAGAAATCGGACAAATAAAAGGTAATAAACATTAATTCTTAGCACACTTTTGTTATAAACATTAATTCTTAGCATATTCTTTTTATAAATATTAATTCCTCTGTGAAATACATGCTTCAGTAAACATTCATTGCCCTCTTTGGACAACATTTCAATTCAAATTAATATCCGAATTGTGGCTGACTCGGTCACAGGATTATTAATCTCAGCCAGGCGATGGACCCAAATATAACTTCTCTTCTAATGTTGAACGGGGTAGGGTTAATGGGAGAACGGAAAGAAGTAAACATTCATTCTGTCATAATAATCATACTTTCATAAACATCTATTTTATTCAAACAATACGCATTTTAATGAACATTCATTCCATTGTAACAAGCACAGATTGATCAACAAACACGTGTCCTAATATTCTGTGATAAATCTGTGATAAATAGACTGATCCTTTTACCTTGAGAGATTCAATGCAGAAGGATAATATTTCGCTACATGTGACCTCCCATTTGGACAGAAGGAAGATACATCGCTATACTAGGGCCATCGTGTCATTTGTTTTATTTCGTGGTATCTTCCACATTTTCAATGGTCAGTGAATGAAAATGGACATTACAATTCTTGTTCATTTGATGATGTAACCATGGTTGGTACAAACCTACTTTTTGGTTAGCGCTGAATGAGTTAAACAAAGGCAAACCTAAGCATTAAAAAAACAAAAAACCACTTTTGTACATTCCCACAATATTATGACTGGCCAAACCAGAGATCAGTGTCTGGACCGTTTGGCCAAATGACGTACAAGGGGAAATAACACAGACTACCAGATTCTAACTATGACAGCCGTGTGACCAAGGAAACCATCGAGGCCAACAGTTACTAACATGGCACATGATGATGTTGTATGTAATGTGTATTTATGAGTAAACTTGGTATGCAAATGAAAGTGAAAATGATCCACTTCTACTCATGGAACTTGATATTCTATAACAGTTCTGCTTTTACGAAATCTCTCTCTCTCTCTCTCTCTCTCTCTCTCTCTCTCTCTCTCTCTCTCTCTCTCTCTCTCTCTCTCTCTCTCTCTCTCTCTCTCTCTCTCTCTCTCTCTCTCGTTGATTCTGTCTGTCAGTTTCTCATTAACAGAAACAACAATTTGTGTTGTGTCTACCATATATACATAGGCATTGAAATATTGACATTTAAAAGTGAAACTAAAAATGAACACAATCTCTCTCTCTCTCTCTCTCTCTCTCTCTCTCTCTCTCTCTCTCTCTCTCTCTCACAAATTCGGCATGAAAGCAACAGCAAATATGTACACTTGTATGCATAAATGACCCATAAACACGACTGGACAACATGATAGATGAACTCAATATCACTTCGTATGACTAGACTACCGTTGTAACAAAAATAGTCATTTGACAGGCGAATTGTGGCCCCTGAAATACAGATTATAGCACATTTGAAAACGAAAACTGATGGCGGGGTAGAGGGTGTAACCCTTACACCGGTAAGTTGAACTTAAATAGTTAGTTAGTTAGTTAGTCGCAGTTCCAACTTCACAGCAACGGGTCGTTCCCATTATGCTCCATTCCTGTGCCAGTGAATATCACACAAAACGCTCCCCACTGCCCAATGTGAAAAGTGGAAAAGACAGGAGTCTCGACAAATAACAGCCCGCACAGATACACTGTGCATAATGCCGCCACCAGAATGTCAACACAATAGTCCCCCACAAAGCACCCAGTTCATTTCTGATGGAATCGGCAGTCATTTTCCCATCTGGATATTTCCTAGATGTTCACCCACACAGTCCACGAAAATACAATTCATCATCAATGGCACTGGCAGTCAACCAGAAGCCCAGCAGCCACGCATTTCTGCATAAGGCAAAAACCGGTTAACTCTGGGACATAGCCATCTGCCATCGCTCCGAACATGCAGTCACGTTCCAAAAGACCTTGGGCAGATTCAAAAGCATTTCACACGAAACTCACAGCTCACAGTGTCGCGCCACGCACTCACTCAGTAGCAGGGCGACGGAACCATCAACTTAAATGTTGACTTCTAGTTTTAACTTGAGGACGTATATTACAAGCACCTCAGAAGTCGGAGTGGGTTCGTCTGATAGCGAGGGACATTGGTAATAGGGAAAGATAATCAACATGCAAAAATCAATCCAGTGCACCCCACAGTAGAAGCAACCGTGTATTAATAGCACGTGTGTGGATTATGTTTGAGTTAAAAGAGAGCTAACCAAAGCATTGGCTTCAAACTGAAATGGGGAAACTAAATTGGCTCGTTTTGTTTCAGGAGATACATTTGTGCGTCTGTTTCAGAATAAAGACAAATTTGGGTAAATGGGTGTTCACGCAAGTTTCTGGCGTGAGACTCGGAGCCTGAGGGGAATGCCTTGAGATAATTGAAGTGAGACTCCGGGCCTGAGGAGGATGCCTTCAGGCCACTGAGGTGAGACTAGGGACCTGAGGGAGATGCCTTGAGGTCATTGAGGTGAGACGGGAAATACATCACATGTATTGGTCGACACCCGCAGAAGTAAAGGGAAGAAGTGGAAGTTAGAAGTTATACTGTTGAAGAAGAAGGAGAAGAAGAAGAATAAGTAGTAGTAGTAGTAGTAGTAGTAGTCGTAGTTATCCTGGTGTAAGGAAATGCAACCTAAAGACTAAATGTCATGGCAGGGCAGACCAAGCTCTAAGCTTTGGTTGGTAAGTGGTCTAGAATCGAAGCTCCGACAGGCGGACAGTTAGAGCATTGCTTTGCTGATCCGGCAGCTTCTGCAGCTTGTCTTATTCCAGGCGTATTGGTGTTACCTTTCCTCTGGAGTAAACTAGACAGGCCGAGAGAGGGATCATGCTGCATGGGCAACATACGGTCTCTAAATTCAGCCCATGCTTTGTGTTATGGAGAGATAACCCCATTTTACAAACTATCGTCTGTTAAGACGGCAAGGTGCCAGTCAGTCAGTCAGTAGTAGTAGTAGTAGTAGTAGTAGTAGTAGTAGTAATAGTAGTAGTAGTAGTAGTAGTAGTAGCAGCAGCAGCAGCAGCAGCAGCAGCAGCAGTAGTAGTAATAATAGTAGTAGAAGAAGAAGACGATAAAAAAGAAAAAGCAGAAGAAGAGAATTGTGTTCTAAAGTTACTTGCATGTTCTTTACATGTCGGTGCAATCAACCCCTATGTATCGACAGTTTATGCTTTAACTAGGAAACTCTACGTTCACTAGTTTGACGATACTTTCTGAATGGTCGACGCCTCATGCCACTGAAATCAACGCAAAGCAAACTACTTCCAAATTTCGAGCTGTTGATCTCGAACCTCAAGGTCATTCTAAATAATATAGAAAATAAAAGTTTTAGACAGACCACAGTTTTTAACCCACCGCCTCCAGACTTGAAGGGAATTTGTTTCCTTAGCGCTCCGCTGTCATCATTTGAAGGCAGCAGGTTCAAATCTTTGTGTGCTTACAGCTGTCAATTTTTATTTTGTCTAGTCTTTCTTATCCAAAGCTGTGACATAGAGGTTATGAACACAATCCACGTTCGAAACACAACTGTGAGCGATTTGGAATCAGAGTGCCTTGCGCTCGTTTTCACACAATGGTATGAGTACCGGTCGTTCAGGAAACCAACGGAAAACTACTGACCCTAAAGACATGCCAAGAAATCACACACAGTCAAAATGATGGGGGTTGACTGCGACGTCCTTTAAACGCTTTGAAATTAACATTTAACTAGTATTTCGTCCGGTAAAGGGGTTACGAATGCAATTCGTAATCCCGCATACCGCCTTGCGTTGGTTTCCATACAATGTTGTGAGTGCCGGTCGTTCAGAAAGCAATAGCAAACTACTGAACGTAAAAACAAACATGCCCCAATAAATCACAAACATGCCAAACAAATGCCAGGGTTGACGGCGACGTCCTGTAAAGGCTATGCAATTAACTTTTAATTAGTCTTACCTTTAATAATTTCTTCTTTCCCTCACTTCTAAGATGCGGATCAATACCAATGAATGTAATTGTCATATCATCTCAGGTCGGTGGGACGGCTGCCGCTGAGCTGGTCCCCGGTCGTTGAGGAAGACTTTGGTTGACACGTTGGCTAGTGTTGATGTGTGTGTGTGTGTGTTTGTTTGTGTGTGTGCGCGCGCGCGCGCGTGTGTGTGTGTGTGTGTGTGTGTTTTTTTTTTTTTCGTAGAGTTTTCTAGCTACATCTGATGTTCATCCTAATTACACCTTGTGGCAGTTTTTATCTTGGTGCAATCAACATTCAACGAACATTCAATGCAGTGAACAGTTAGAGTTGCACAATCCCATCTAAATACCTGAGTCAAACAATCCAATCTAAACATCTAAATCATACAATCGCATCTAAACAACTGAGTCATACAATCCCATCTCAACATCTGAGTCACACAACCCCACTCATGTTCACCCAGACCCAGCAGTAACCCAGTTTTCTAGACAGATTTTCTCATTTTGAAAGTTTGCCCGGGCAGCGACCCGCACGACCTGTTCTTCGATTTCCAAATGCCAAGAGATTTTTCACGTGCACTCGGATGCTGCTACTCTCTCTCTCTCCACCCCCCCCCCTCCCACCGCTAACCCACCAGCAACCCTCCCTCCTACAGAAAGTGTAAATCTGACTCACCAGGACACTCAACAAGACATATTGCAGGGGAGGGGGGTGTGGCGGTGCAGATCTCTGGAACACCGCCTTGTTCTTTAACCATACCAGAATGCGCGATTAGCAAATATCTAAAGGGAAAGAAAGACAGAAATAAAGAGAAAAAAAATAATATGAAGAAGAAGAAAAAGCAGCAGCAGCAGCAGCAGAATATTCTCTATAAAAGCATTTATTAGCCAGACGTTACCTTCCTCCCAGCTACATATACACTATACGTAAACTACATTGAATACTATTCTTTACTATTAGGTTCTTAGCGTCTTTATTTCCAGAAGTAGAAACTAGAAGACGCACTAGACAACTTAAAAATTGAAAGCTATATTTACCGACCGGGATTCGAACCTGTCACCTACAAATAGCGACGGCGCCTCACCGCAGGAACAAGTGTGCTTCAACGCATAACCAACTAGACAAACTAGTCCGTAACGACAGCTTTCAATTTGTATGTTGTCTAGTGCGTCCTCTAGTCTCTACTTTCTTCTTCTCCTTAGGTGAGAGCCAAACAAAACATAGATGTGGGTTTATATATGAATTGTGTAAGTCGCCTCAAAGGGTTCCCCAAGTGACATTTCTGTGTCATGCCCAGAAGGGTTCGAAGCAGACGCAAACATTTACGCCTCGAACGCAGACGAATACGTAGTAGGCATCCAAATAATATAAAGCCTAGCAAGAATATCTAATAACAAAATGGTATGACAGAATCAACAATGTGAGGCTCACGGGAAGAATTAAACAAATCCCAGTGAACCTAGAGGTGAGGAAATGACGCTGACGCTGGCTAGGAAACACAGAGAAAACCTGAGGATAGAAAACCTGAAGATAGTATAGCTAGACACTATCTTGTCTGGAACCCACAAGATAGGACACACACTGAGAAAACCTGAGGATAGTAAACCTGAAGATAGTATAACTAGACACTATCTTGTCTGGAACCCAGAAGGAAAACGAAATAACGGGAAACCTAAAAACACACGGAGCAGAAAATTACAGAGATGAAAACTATTCGGAGGAAATGGAAGGAGGACATGGAGGGGGGAGAGGGAGGGAGGACATAGAGGGAGCTGCAGGATACCAAAGATAGTTCGGCACAGCGTGAGGTGATTGAGGGCGTATGTCTCAATGGCGGATAAAGCGAAGAATAAGAAGAAGAACTATATCTAGAACAAACACATATTTCTCATGACAAAAATCAATACAAACAAACTATAAGTGTTACTGGGACTAACAAAACGAAAGTGGCCACTTGGAAACCGTGTTTTAGTGACCTCTAACCACACGCTATAGTACAAGAACGCATTGGCCGATAGCTGGGAATTGAGGGGGAAGCCAATCAATCATGACACGTTGATTGATCTCAGAGAGGTGGGTGAACTTCGGTATTAGAACTAACATGTTGTTCAGATTTGCTTCGGCAAAGTGGTCAAGCCTACATGCCTGGCGCTACGGTGGCCGTAGGGTAGTGTCTGGACTGTGTCATTCAGTTCATGGGTGCAAGTCTTTCGGAGATCCCCAGAGGGCGTCGTTGGAAATACAGAGTTAGTGTTCTTTGCAGGCCGCCCCATGGAAAGACCGAATCATGTAGGATAAAAACTGGTGCAATGAAGTGGGCCCGCTTGTCTTTCAACTCCCTTTAGCTGTGTAGTGTCAAACTGTCATCTACCACCTATATATACCTTGCGGTGTAGGACAGGAGTGTCTTGAGCCATAGGAATTAAGGCCGCCTGGCTAGTGCAATCGACGCGAACTGTTCAGGTTAAGGGTTTCCTTTTGCCTTAGCTGTGTACAAAGAGTGAAAACATAAGATGGCGTTTTCGTTCTTAATATAACTTTGTTATGAACTGAGTTATAAACATACAATGCGCGTAAATCAACAAACAAAGGGAAGTGATTTTCTGCAGAGAACGGCAGAGGATTTCATTAATAACAATAAACATTCATTGTAAAAGTATATTTTAAAAAAGAATAAAGGGTCAAAATGGATGTGTCTTCAGCAAAATGGCGGATATGAGATTCAAAAGTGCATATGGACATCACAACTACGTTTAAGGTCACACAGGTTCATGGTCACACCATTACATCCGGGTTATAACCGTCTTCCTTGAGTTCGTCGGGGCTGACAGTGTAGCTCCCCGAGGTTGTAGTGTTGTCGTCGTCGTCATGGAAACTGGATGTGTTGGATCGCCAACTGGTATCCAACCCTGCCGCCCGTTTCCACGCAGGATGGCTGTTGCTGTGGGGGATTCCCGTGGCGTAGGGGGAGGAAAATGTCTGTAAGTGCTGCTGCTGAATTTGATCCGGTTTCTTAACGCGATAAGGATCCTCAAAGTCGTTATTTGATAGCGCGTACCTTGCGCTGCTGTGACGAGGCTGGCTGTGGTAAACTGAGGTCTGATGACTGTTTGGAGACGGGGATGTTGTTCTGGAAGCCCCTGCGGGGTAGCCTAACCCAAGGGCTGGGAGTTTGTCAAACGAACGCCGGATGTAGCAGTGAGGACTGTTGGATTGTCGCTCTCCTGCCAACAACGGAGTTGGTGATCCTGGGATGTCTTCTGTGTCTTGCGTAGAAGGGTGGGGTTTCGATGTGTTCCGTCTGAGGCTGTTCGTGTCCTGCTTCTGGGTCACAGTTTTCAGGATGGACGTGGGCCCCGGGCTTAGGGAGTTGCCTGTCTTGAACTTCCGTACTTCTGGAGATATAAAATATGAACAAGAAAACATTAGCACATAATAAAACCAACAATAAATAAAAAAAAAATTAGGTAAAATAACAATCAAAGACAATAAAACAGCGAGAAACATAGGACAGTAGATAAGGATAACTACGAAAAAACAATAAGAAGTAAAGAGGAAAACAAACATATCATTATTAAAAAAAGATAATAAAAATAAGTAAATAAAGTCATTGAGGTGAAAGGAATAGCCAGTAGCAACGGAGCAAGCATCGATAATGTCTTCGGCGAAGGAAGAAATGAACTAACAAAGAGGAACCCTGCCAGGCATGCATCAGTGGAAGTCGTCTAATGCACAAAGGACCAGGGCAATTTAAACCGCACTATGAACAAACACAATTACAACCAAGGCTGAAAAAGCCGTTGAACGAGGTGGAAAGGTATTTTTTTTTAATTCTATATATCTGACAGATCGGATTAGCACTTTGAATACTGATTAATAAAAAGTCAAAACATCTGAAGTAAATGAGTCGTGTATTTGGGTCATTTGTCATAGTTATTGTTCACGCCTCCATATCCACACAGCGGTAAGATCCTACCGATTTGACATTAAACCTGAGTTTTCTAGCACTCCCCTTTCTTGCTGTGAGGTGGTGTAGTGGCTAGAGGCTCGCCTGCTAGCCCTGTGGTCATGGGTTCCATCCTCATTGGGGCGACGAATTTTATTGAAAACATTTTGTTTATTATACTTTATTTTCCAAGAGCCACTTCCATGAATTTACCATTCGTAAATTCTGGTTACTTCATTTGTAATTCACCGCAAACAAATCGCGTAGTTATTTTTAGCTCTGACATAGAGCTGGTGGGATCGTCGATTCTCATAATAAGGATATCGGGATTCACTTCGTGGTCGGTCGACAAGTGTGTTTGCAGCAAGAATGTACACAAAACCGCATGTAATTGTTCGACAAATTGACCCCCAGATACATCAAAGGTAAACGCAGAAAGATGGGACATACATAAGATAAGACGAGTAGCACAAGATATTGATATACACTCCGACGAGAGTGAGGGCTCTCCGGGCCCAGAAATATTTATTGCATCCATCGATCGGTCTAGCAGTCCACCACACACTAAACCGGAAGTGATCGATAACACATTCAATTTATATGATTCTTTATGTCAATAAATACATTATACAATAGTACTTGCTTGCCTTCTACTTGTGAAAGCAATAATATGTCTGTATCTGTAAATAATAGCAACGCACCTCTACACCCACTATGGAATCACCCTGATGTCACTTGATTGCCCAGAATTCCTTTGTTTACGGTGAATTAAAACTGAAGTACAAAATTCTGTACTAGATATTCCTCCCTTCTCCCATAACCCATGAAGTCGGTGAGACCCTTCTACTCACGCCTTGTAAGGTCTTTAGTACATTTTGCTAGCTTCTCCCGTAACCCATGAAGTCGTGGAGACACTACTATCCACTCGTTGTAAAATTTATGTATGCTAGATATGCGTTCCTTCTCCAATAACCTATGCAGTCGGTGAAACATTACTACTTTCTCCTTGTAATTTCTGTAGTACTCATCCCTAGCTTCTGCCATGACCCACCCACCCATCCACGCACATATTTAGTCATCGAAGCACTAAAATTCACTCGTTGTAATTTGTAGTGTCTATAGTACATATTTCTTCCTTCTCCCATACCCAATAAGTAATGGAGACACAACTAGACAGCGGAACGCAGAGGTGTTTCCAAGGCACCAGGGCCAGGTTCTATATTGGCCAAGACCTACTAACACGTCCTAGTCGGGCGTCCTTGGCAACAGGTCCCTTCTGGGTCCTGGCTAACGTAGCAGGATTGCTGATTCTTCCGAAGTCGGAGAGTATCTGCCTGCATGGTGAGGAACCACCAGTCTGCACACCAATAAACCAGGCATGGGACAATGGATACTCACGCAAACCTCAGTCCGGTATGACATCATACTGAAGTTGGATAACAGGATGTCACCATCAGACATACAGGACTTCGCTCTGGAGTTCACAGCCAACAAACGCAAGCAGCAAGCAACTACTAGAGAGCATTTTTGGCTGGTTGTGATTTCTTGGCAAGTTTTACGTTCAGTAGTTTGCCATTGCTTTCTGAAAGACTGACACTCATACCATTGTATGGAAACCAACGTAAGGTGGTCTGCTTCCAAATCTGTCTCAGCTGTGTTTCGAACGCGGTATGCGGGATAACGAATTTCGTCCGTATCGCCTTCACCACAGATCCGTACGGATAGACAGACCTGTATGATGGTGCACACTGACAGATGAACAGATAGACAAAAATACAGAACTCTAGGGAACGAAAATACTGCAACCTAAGTGCGAAGGAGCACTCAGAAAATGTGTCAAGATCTGCCAGAAGAACGCGCACACTTGCAACTACAACAGTAGCTATCACACAGTACTTCGGTCCGGGTTTAACGCACTCCGAGTTGTATCACTCCCCAGAGTGCCGTTCCAGCGAGACTAATGCAGGAACCTGCAAGATGGCGTCAGCCGCAAGAGCGGGGTGTGACAGGAGGCCGAGCTGGAGTGTCATATTGGTGGTATCTGATCTCTGTGTGGGTATGGAAAAGTGAACATTAACTATGGGAGTTGAGGGATTTAGAGAAACAACTGGGACAGGATGGGTTCATGTAGCTTCCTAGCTTAAACAGAACTGTTTCACTTTACGCATGGGGCAGTGAGGAGCATTTTGTGAGATATACACTGGTACAGGAACGGAGCATAATTGGGTGACCTTTTGCTGTGAAGTTGGAACCGTGACTAACTAACTAACTAACTAACTAACTAACTAACTAACTAACTAACTAACTAACTGACTGACTGACTGACTGACTGACTGACTGACTGACTAACAGAACTAATTAAAGCAACACGTGGGACTGTGGGTTCATGTGTCTGCTAGCTGAAATCGAAATAGCTAAAGAAACGGCTGGAACAGGTAAGGTTAATGTGTCTTCCAGCTAATATAGAAGTAGTCCAAGTAAGAACTGGGATGGTGGGGGTTCACGTACCTTCTAGTTCAAACAGAATTAAATAAAGTAACAAGCCGGACAGTGGATCATTGTCTTCTATCGAAAATAGAAGTAGTTAAAGTAACAGTTGGGACAGGGCGGGTTAATGCGCCTGGGCAATTTGGACAAAAGACAATAGACAGAAAGGGTTAACGTATTTTCTAGCAAAAACTTCAGAAGCTAAAATAACAATTGGGACAGAGTGGGTTAAAGTAACTTGCAGCTAAAACAGAAGTAATTAAAGTAACAATTGGGACACAGTGGGTTAAAGTAACTTGTAGCTAAAACAGAAGTAATGAAAGTAACAACTGGGACAGGATGGATTAAAGTAACTTATAGCTAAAACAAAAGTAATTAAAGTAACAATTAGGACACAGTGGTGTAAAGTAACTTATAGATAAAACTGAAGTAATTAAAGTAACGATAGGTACAGAGTGGGTTAAAGTAGCTTATACCTAAAACAGAAGTAATTAAAGTAACAATTGGGACACAGTGGAGTAAAGTAACTTATAGATAAAACTGAAGTAATTAAAGTAACAATTGGGACACAGTGGAGTAAAGTAACTTATAGATAAAACTGAAGTAATTAAAGTAACAATTGGGACACAGTGGAGTAAAGTAACTTATAGATAAAACTGAAGTAATTAAAGTAACAATTGGGACACAGTGGAGTAAAGTAACTTATAGATAAAACTGAAGTAATTAAAGTAACAATTGGGACACAGTGGAGTAAAGTAACTTATAGATAAAACTGAAGTAATTAAAGTAACAATTGGGACACAGTGGGTTAAAGTAACTTGTAGCTAAAACAGAAGTAATGAAAGTAACAACTGGGACAGGATGGATTAAAGTAACTTATAGCTAAAACAAAAGTAATTAAAGTAACAATTAGGACACAGTGGTGTAAAGTAACTTATAGATAAAACTGAAGTAATTAAAGTAACGATAGGTACAGAGTGGGTTAAAGTAGCTTATACCTAAAACAGAAGTAATTAAAGTAACAATTGGGACACAGTGGAGTAAAGTAACTTATAGATAAAACTGAAGTAATTAAAGTAACAATTGGGACACAGTGGAGTAAAGTAACTTATAGATAAAACTGAAGTAATTAAAGTAACAATTGGGACACAGTGGAGTAAAGTAACTTATAGATAAAACTGAAGTAATTAAAGTAACAATTGGGACACAGTGGAGTAAAGTAACTTATAGATAAAACTGAAGTAATTAAAGTAACAATTGGGACACAGTGGAGTAAAGTAACTTATAGATAAAACTGAAGTAATTAAAGTAACAATTGGGACACAGTGGGTTAAAGTAACTTGTAGCTAAAACAGAAGTAATGAAAGTAACAACTGGGACAGGATGGATTAAAGTAACTTATAGCTAAAACAAAAGTAATTAAAGTAACAATTAGGACACAGTGGTGTAAAGTAACTTATAGATAAAACTGAAGTAATTAAAGTAACGATAGGTACAGAGTGGGTTAAAGTAGCTTATACCTAAAACAGAAGTAATTAAAGTAACAATTGGGACACAGTGGAGTAAAGTAACTTATAGATAAAACTGAAGTAATTAAAGTAACAATTGGGACACAGTGGAGTAAAGTAACTTATAGATAAAACTGAAGTAATTAAAGTAACAATTGGGACACAGTGGAGTAAAGTAACTTATAGATAAAACTGAAGTAATTAAAGTAACAATTGGGACACAGTGGAGTAAAGTAACTTATAGATAAAACTGAAGTAATTAAAGTAACAATTGGGACACAGTGGAGTAAAGTAACTTATAGATAAAACTGAAGTAATTAAAGTAACAATTGGGACACAGTGGAGTAAAGTAACTTATAGATAAAACAAAAGTAATTAAAGTAACAATTGGGACACAGTGGAGTAAAGTAACTTATAGATAAAACTGAAGTAATTAAAGTAACAATTGGGACACAGTGGAGTAAAGTAACTTATAGATAAAACTGAAGTAATTAAAGTAACAATTGGGACACAGTGGAGTAAAGTAACTTATAGATAAAACTGAAGTAATTAAAGTAACAATTGGGACACAGTGGAGTAAAGTAACTTATAGATAAAACTGAAGTAATTAAAGTAACAATTGGGACACAGTGGAGTAAAGTAACTTATAGATAAAACAAAAGTAATTAAAGTAACAATTGGGACACAGTGGAGTAAAGTAACTTATAGATAAAACTGAAGTAATTAAAGTAACAATTGGGACACAGTGGAGTAAAGTAACTTATAGATAAAACTGAAGTAATTAAAGTAACAATTGGGACACAGTGGAGTAAAGTAACTTATAGATAAAACTGAAGTAATTAAAGTAACAATTGGGACACAGTGGAGTAAAGTAACTTATAGCTAAAACAAAAGTAATTAAAGTAACAATTGGGACACAGTGGTGTAAAGTAACTTATAGATAAAACTGAAGTAATTAAAGTAACAATTGGGACACAGTGAAGTAAAGTAACTTATAGATAAAACTGAAGTAATTAAAGTAACAATTGGGACACAGTGGAGTAAAGTAACGATAGGTACAGAGTGGGTTAAAGTAGCTTATACCTAAAACAGAAGTAATTAAAGCAACAATTGGACACGATGGGTTACTGTTCCTCCTGGCTAAGCTAAAACAGAAATAATAAAAGTAACTATGGGACACGGTGGGTTACAGAGCTCCTAGCTAAGCTAACACAGAAGTAATTAAAGTAACGAATGGGACACATTAGGTTACTGTACCTCCTAGCTAAGCTAAAACAGAAGTAATTAAAGCAACAATGGGACACGGTGGATTACTGTTCCTCCTAGCTAAGCTAAAACAGAAGTAATTAAAGTAACAATGGGACACGGTGGGTTAATGTTCCTCGTAGCTGAGCTAAAACAGATGTAATTAAAGTAACAATGGGACACGGTGAGTTACTGTTCCTCCTAGCTAAGCTAAAACAGAAATAATTAAAGTAACAATGGGACACGGTGGGTTAATGTTCCTCCTAGCTGAGCTAAAACAGAAGTAATTAAAGTAACGAATGGGACACATTAGGTTACTGTTCCTCCTAGCTAAGCTAAAACAGAAGTAATTAAAGTAACAATAGGGCACATTGGGTTACTGTTCCTCCTAGCTAAGCTAAAACAGAAGTAATTAAGGCAACAATGGGACACGACGGGTTACTGTTCCTCCTAGCTAAGCTAAAACAGAAGTAATTAAAGTAACAATGGGACACGGTGGGTGACTGTTCCTCCTAGCTAAGCTAAAACAGATGTAATTAAAGTAACGAATGGGACACGGTGGGTTACTGTTACTGTTCCTCCTAGCTAAGCTAAAACAGAAGTAATTAAAGTAACAATAGGGCACATTGGGTTACTGTTCCTCCTAGCTAAGCTAAAACAGAAGTAATTAAGGCAACAATGGGACACGACGGGTTACTGTTCCTCCTAGCTAAGCTAAAACAGAAGTAATTAAAGTAACGAATGGGACACATTAGGTTACTGTTCCTCCTAGCTAAGCTAAAACAGAAGTAATTAAAGTAACAATAGGGCACATTGGGTTACTGTTCCTCCTAGCTAAGCTAAAACAGAAGTAATTAAGGCAACAATGGGACACGACGGGTTACTGTTCCTCCTAGCTAAGCTAAAACAGAAGTAATTAAAGTAACGAATGGGACACATTAGGTTACTGTTCCTCCTAGCTAAGCTAAAACAGAAGTAATTAAAGTAACAATAGGGCACATTGGGTTACTGTTCCTCCTAGCTAAGCTAAAACAGAAGTAATTAAAGTAACAATGGGACACGGTGGGTGACTGTTCCTCCTAGCTAAGCTAAAACAGATGTAATTAAAGTAACGAATGGGACACGGTGGGTTACTGTTCCTCCTAGCTAAGCTAAAACAGAAGTAATTAAAGTAACAATAGGGCACATTGGGTTACTGTTCCTCCTAGCTAAGCTAAAACAGAAGTAATTAAGGCAACAATGGGACACGACGGGTTACTGTTCCTCCTAGCTAAGCTAAAACAGAAGTAATTAAAGTAACGAATGGGACACATTAGGTTACTGTTCCTCCTAGCTAAGCTAAAACAGAAGTAATTAAAGTAACAATAGGGCACATTGGGTTACTGTTCCTCCTAGCTAAGCTAAAACAGAAGTAATTAAGGCAACAATGGGACACGACGGGTTACTGTTCCTCCTAGCTAAGCTAAAACAGAAGTAATTAAAGTAACAATGGGACACGGTGGGTGACTGTTCCTCCTAGCTAAGCTAAAACAGATGTAATTAAAGTAACGAATGGGACACGGTGGGTTACTGTTCCTCCTAGCTAAGCTAAAACAGATGGGAGTCGCGGTGGCGTAGTGGGTAAACACTCGCCTGCCAGACCTGTAGTTCATGTGTTCGATACCCAGCGGGCAAGATTCGCATTTGTAAAACTGACCCAGACTCCCTCGTCGACCCAGCCTAAAACAGGTACCAGAAAATGTTATGGGAAGTGAAGGCGGCCGATTATATACTGACCCACCCACCAACCCATCCACCACCCATCCACCGAGTGCCATTCGCTCCATGAACACCTGGATCTAGTACCATTAGCCCAGTGAGCTGTAATGTGCGTAAAGGGATCTTTACTTAACCAGGGTGTATTTTTAATGACTGTGCAGTGTTTGAAACTATTGCCGGTCCAAGTTTTGTATTCACCCTCTGTAAAGTTTATCATCTCCGTGGCGATGGCGTTGCAGACGCGATTCGTAATGCCCCTTACCCGCGTTCGAAACACAGCGGTGACCGATTTGGCAACAGGCGTGTCGCGCTAGGTTTAACGTGTTGGTATGGGAGCCGGTCGTTCAGAAAGCAATGGCAAACTTATCATCATCAAGTACCGTGCCGACTGGCGTAGGCGTTCATGACTCCCTAGAAATCTCGGTCTTTGGTTTTCTGGATCAACTCTACCGTTGGTATTCCTCTATACCACCGTCTCAATCCATCCAGTACCATTTCTCTTGGTATGCCTCTGCCTCTGTTCCCCTCGATCTTTCCAGTTGTCACGATGTTCCTCAATGCCTCTCTTCTCATCACGTGACCAAAGAAAACTGTTTGTCTCTTTCTTATGGTTGTATATAATGTTCTAGTTTTATTAGCTTCTTTCAAAACGTAAAACTTGTCAATACACCAACAATGGCAGTAAAATGCTAGTGTTGACTGCAACGTCCTGTAAGGGATATGCAACTTTAAAAAAAAAAAAAGTTAATGCAACATAATAGGTAAATACAAAACTTGGACCGGCAATATTTTCAAACACTGCACAGTCTTTAAAAATACATCCTATAGAACAAAAGCAGTTAAAGCAGCAGCTGGGACACAGTGGGATAAGGCACCCACTAGCTAAAACATGACGGGATAAACAATGGAATTCATATTTGATGTAACAAATAAACGCATGTGAAATTATTCGGTACAGAATGAACCCAGGTTATAAAATGTGGGTTATCAGGTACATTCATATAAAACAAAAAAACTGAAACAAAACCGGCTGTTTAAAAATTAATACATTTCAAGACCTCCTCCCCCCCTCCCCTCCTTTCCCCTTCCCTAGTCTCTCCTTCAAGAAATCCAGTAATAGATCGCTGGGAAAGGGGGTGGGGTCGAGACAGATCCATCTTTGCTCTCTGAGACCGCAAGAAGAGTTCCCAAAAGGGACCAGAAGGGGAATCGGGGGGGGGGGGGGAACCGATGCGCCGTCTGGTTTTGTCGTGTAATCGATAAACGGCAAAACATTTTATTTACATGTGATTCGGCGCGGAATGTCCTGCGAGAACGCAATCCGGAACTTTGTACTTACACGCCTCTATATTTATTTGTATCTGTGATATTCATGGCTCAGTCACTTCATTAATGTTTTCATTGTACACTCCACTTGACGACCTTATGCATGTGTGCCTGTGCGTGCTGTTGGTTTGTCGAGAGTGCTGTCTGTCCCACTTTCACATGGGACAGTTAGGAGCATTTTGTCTGATGTACACTGGCACAGGAACGGAGCATTATGAGGTGACCTTTTGCCGTGAAGTTAGAATCGCGACTAACCAACCAACCAACCAACCAAACAACTAACTAACTAACTAACTAACTAACTAACTAACTAACTAACTAACTAACTAACTAACTAATTAACTAACTAACTAACTAACTAACTAATAACTATCTTAAACGTAAACTTTCCTAGTTAATCACAAACAGACAAAACATGCTGGGGTTGACTACGACGTTCTGTGAAGGACATGCGACTGGCATAACCCTGTCGACTTTACTCACCCCCCCCCCCTTACTTTTGAGCTCACGCCGAAATTGTACACTTCAGAGGGTCGACATGTCACGTGTTAGGGTCACACAGTGCAAAGACTAGCATGCAGTTTCCCGGTGAACCAACAGAAACGGATTGTGGAATCTGCTAGTTTTATATATGTTTAAAGTGGTCAGCGTAACCGAGTGGATAATTTCCGATATGCTGATGTAGAAGTAGCGGGTTCAACCCCTACACCGGTCACTTCGATTAAAATGTTGCCTTCTCGTCCTTACTTTGGGGACGTAAATTACAAGTGGGTTCGTTTTATGGCCAGGGACACTGGTAATAGGGAAAGCTAATCGACACGCAACAATCAGCGCAGTGCACTAGAAGCAGCAGTTAACATAAATAAACACACATAGTATTGTTTGGCGCTCACAGAAGGAGAAGAAGAAGGAAGTAGAGACTAGAGGTCGCACTAGACAACATAACATTTGAAAACTATAGTTACCGACCGGGATACTACCGACCGGGATACTACCGAACGGGATACTACCGACCGGGATACTCATAGAAGTACCAGCACGTGTATTGACTAGAAGTTTGTTTATAGAGCAGGATTAATAACCTATCTATTGCCCCACTTCCTATGGAACACTGCCTCTGGGAGGACACTGGGAATCAGTCAACGAACCAAAGCGTAGTGGCTCTGAAGCACGCGAGCTCCTGACAAGATAACTTTAGAGATATGAGGGACGCCATTACAGCTGGCTTCATGTTCGCGTGACCAGGCCACATTGACGTTATGTCAAGGGGTGGATGGCTTGTTTGGCAAGAAATGTATATCACATCGGGGGACTTGGCCTTTCCTATCCTCCTCCTCCTCCTCCTCCTCCTCCTCCTCCTCCTCCTCCTCCTCCTCCTCCTTCTTCTTCTTCTTCTTCTTCTTCTTCTTCTTCTTCTTCTTCTTCTTCTTCTTCTTCTTCTTCTTCTTCTTCTTCTTCTTCTTCTTCTTCTTCTTCCGCTTTGCATCTCCCATGGGAAAACAAGCCCTCAACAAACTCAAACCATGGCGTCTTATCCTTTACCGCCTCCCGAAGATCTCTATTTGTTCTACTAAAAATAGTCACATATCCTTTAGAGGACGTCGCATTCAAACCGAGCATTTTTTGGCTAACTTTGTTTTCTTGGCAAGTTTACGTTCAGTAATTCTCAACCGCCGGCACTCATACCATTGTATGAAAACCAGCACAAGGCGATCTGCTTCCAAATCGCCCGCTGTTGTGTTTCAAAAGCGGTTTAAAGAATAGAATGATCGCCGCACCTGTTGGTCTCAGTGCACAGGGGAATGGGTGATCAATTCTACCTACCTACCTACCTACCTACCTACCTACCTACCTACCTACCTACCTACCTACCTAAATAACTACCTACCTACCTACCTGCCTGCCTGTCTACCAACCTAACTACCTACCTGCCTATATGCGTGCCCCCTACCTATCTACATACCTGTCTGCCTGCCTAGCGATTGCTCTCACGACTGGTACATTTTTCATGTTTTTAGTGTGGGGAATAAGAGATTAGCGTGGCCGAAATGGTAAGCGTGCTCGTTCTTAAACTTCTGTACAATGATGACGGGGTACGAGGTTCAATCCCCACAACGGCATTTAGATTGGACTTAAACGCTGACGTCTCGCTCATAAAGCAATGGTAAACTACTGAACATAAAGTTGCCTACACAATCAACCTGTGATTGATCGCAACGTCTTGCAAAGGTCATGAAACTTTCTAAAGGGAAAAAGAGGACATTGCACTTGCCTCTTGACTGACCGACCACCAATGTTTATGTCCGCGGTTGTTTGTAGCGTGAACTGCATGCTCGGAAAAATGGCGACAGGCCGGTCACTGAACTAACTGGGTTGCTTTATGCAGTAATGTGTGGCTACTGGTTTTCTAGTGACTGCATCTTCCATGAACGATGGACTGTATTTTTTTTTGTGATGGACTTTTGTGTTGACATTCTGACAGCGGCATTATGTATACTGTGCGGGCTGTTGGTTTGTCGAGACTCCTGTTTGTTCCACTTTTCATATGGGGCAGTGAGGATCATTTTGTATGATATTAAATGGCACAGGAACAGAGTATAATAGGGCGACCCTTTGCCGTGAAGTTGGAGTCGCGACTAACTACTGTTTATGGCATCATGTTGTTTCAACTGTATGTTCTTTTCTTGTTTAAGATCTTTCCCGTCAATTTTTAAGAACTGCGAGCACTTTTATCACGTCGATGTGTAGTCAGTGAAGTTAGTTAGCTAGCTAGTTGCGGGTCAATCGTCACGGCAACAGGCCGCCCATAATTGCCCCTTTCCTGTGACAGCGAAAACCACACAGTGAAACAATGAAGAAAAGGCATAGGTCTTTATTGACTTTAGCTAACGTAAGCAAAGTAAAATCAAATCGACGAAAACACTGCCAAGAACCTCTTCAGCGTGATCAATAAATAATTACCCAGAGATAAGCGCGCAACGCGGGTTTTAAAGTCATGTGTTAACGGGGGGACAAAAACAATATAAGCTACAGTGGACGGCGATTCTTGGGTTTCAGTAACAAGAGAGGCCATTGGGCAGTTTCCTGTAATAGTTAACACGCACGTAACGGCAGTTAGGTCTTGCTTGTTTCCATGATTGCGAAGATGAAGTACCGGTCCTGAAGTTTGGAAAGGAAAAACATCAGAGGGGAACAGGGAAAAACATCACAGGGAAAAGAGACAAGGGATGTTTAACTCTTAAACGCCGGACGTCAAGTATTTGGGGGTTGATATTTTCAAGTATTCTTGATCGTATAATTTCTATTGAACATTTTGTTTCGTTTTTCTCCCCGTGAATATTTTAAATGTCCGCATTACTTCCCCGTGTGATTTCAAAATAATGATAAAAGAATGGGAATAATTAACCTTTAATATTCTAAGACGGCGGTATGAATGAGGAGAAGAACGCGTTTCACAATAACCCGACATACCGAGTCGAGGATCCGAAAAACAGACAGCCTTGAATTGATTTATATGCCACGAGAGTCAATCGTTCAGAAAGCAAAGGCAAACTACTGATCTAACTTTGCCTATTAAAATCACAAATGCCCTGTTGAGAACAGGGAACTAAATTTTAACTGAGAAAACGCCCCTAAAACAAATTGTTGCTACCCCTAACGGTTTTCCAATAATTGTCAGTTAGAAACTTCAAGGTCGTTTGCGTGGCGGTATAGTAGACTTCCGGCCATGCCATGTTGCCTTGGTGATGCTATTTCCGGTGAGTTAAATCTGTGGTTGAATTTATGTAGGTCAAGATTAAACTGATAACTGACTTCATTACACCAGGTTATATCCTATACCGCTCGGTATTTTTTCCGCAGATCACCCTGTCGAAAGCGAGGTACAGAGCACCAACTCCGTAGCTCCAGCGACGACTGCACTCGTGAACCAAATATGGCAGTCCGGAAACGAACCCACGACCTTCGTAGCTCTGGGGTCCTTCATTCCAGACACCAATCCTTGACCCCAGACACTCATCCTTGACTCCAGACACTCATCCTTGACTCCAGACACTCATCATTGACTCCAGACACTCATCATTGACTCCAGACACTCATTCTTGACTCCAGACACTCATCCTTGACTCCAGACACTCATTCTTGACTCCAGACACTCATCCTTGACTCCAGACACTCATCATTGACTTCAGACACTCATCCTTGACTCCAGACACTCATTCTTGACTCCAGACACTCATCCTTGACTCCAGACACTCATCATTGACTCCAGACACTCACCTTTGACTCCAGACACTCATCCTTGACGCCAGACACCCATCCTTGACTCCAGACACTCATCCTTAACGCCAGACACCCATCCTTGACTTCAGACACTCATCCTTGACTTCAGACACAGACCCTTGACTCCAGACACTCATCCTTGACTCCAGACACTCATTCTTGACTCCAGACACTCATCCTTGACTCCAGACACTCATCCTTGACTCCAGACACTCATCATTGACTCCAGACACTCATCATTGACTCCAGACACTCATTCTTGACTCCAGACACTCATCCTTGACTCCAGACACTCATTCTTGACTCCAGACACTCATCCTTGACTCCAGACACTCATCATTGACTTCAGACACTCATCCTTGACTCCAGACACTCATTCTTGACTCCAGACACTCATCCTTGACTCCAGACACTCATCATTGACTCCAGACACTCACCCTTGACTCCAGACACTCATCCTTGACGCCAGACACCCATCCTTGACTCCAGACACTCATCCTTAACGCCAGACACCCATCCTTGACTTCAGACACTCATCCTTGACTTCAGACACAGACCCTTGACTCCAGACACTCATCCTTGACTCCAGACACTCATTCTTGACTCCAGACACTCATCCTTGACTCCAGACACTCATCATTGACTCCAGACACTCACCCTTGACTCCAGACACTCATCCTTGACTCCAGACTCTCATCCTTGACTCCAGACACTCATCATTGACTCCAGACACTCACCCTTGACTCCAGACACTCATCCTTGACGCCAGACACCCATCCTTGACTCCAGACACTCATCCTTAACGCCAGACACCCATCCTTGACACCAGACACTCATCCTTGACTTCAGACACAGACCCTTGACTCCAGACACTCATCCTTGACTCCAGACACTCATTCTTGACTCCAGACACTCATCCTTGACTCCAGACACTCATCATTGACTCCAGACACTCACCCTTGACTCCAGACACTCATCCTTGACTCCAGACTCTCATCCTTGACTCCAGACACTCATCCTTGACGCCAGACACCCATCCTTGACTCCAGACACTCATCCTTGACTTCAGACACAGACCCTTGACTTCAGACACTCATTCTTGACTTCAGACACGCATTCTTGACTTCAGACACTCATTCGGACTTCAGACACCAATTCTTAACTTCAGATACTCATTCTTGACTTCAGACACATATCCTTGACTTCAGACACTCACTCTTGACTTCAGACACTCATCCTTGTCTCCAGACACTCATCCTTGACTCCAGACACTCATCCTTGAATTCAGACACTCATCCTTGACTCCAGACACTCATCCTTGAATTCAGACACTCATCCTTGACTCCAGACACCCATCCTTGACTCCAGACACTCATTCTTGACTTCAGACACAGATCCTTGACTTCAGACACAGATCCTTGACTTCAGACACTCATTCTTGACTTCAGACACTCATTCTTGACTTCAGACACTCATTCTCGATTTCAGACACTCATTCGGACTTCAGACACCAATTCTTAACTTCAGGTACTCTTTCTTGACTTCAGACACAGATCCTTGACTTCAGACACTCATCCTTGACTTCATACACTTATCCTTGACTTCAGACATACACCCTTGATTTTAGACACTCACTTTTTGACTTTAAACACTCATCCTTGCTTTCAGACATACATCGTTGACTTCAGACATAGATAGTTGAGATAGTTGACCTCAGACACAGATCGTTGACTTTAGACACTCATTCTTTTCTTCAGACACCCATCCGTGACCCCAGATACACTTTCTGGACTCCAGGAATTCATCCATGACCCCATAGACGTATCCTTGACTCCATACACATAATGTGACAAATAAAACGACAATCAACTCCTAAACCCCACATCTTCCCAGCTGTTCCATTTTTCAATCCCACTATTCTCATAATATGAACAATAATTACAAGTCTCTTGTCCTTGTGTGGATCAACATTTATCAAATACAGAGCACAACTTTTATCGACAATCAAGTGTAGAAGAGGAACAACCAGGACAGCTTCTCACATTCAGAAAGTATGTACATTTATAGCAAATACGCATAAGCGTAGTCCTATTTCCGCTTCCGCCCTAAGGTTGAAGAGTATGGCGACAGCCCGGCGCGGCTAATCCACACACTGTGTGTTTTATATTCAAAATATACAAAAACTCAAGATGTTATTTGCATCTGCGAAAAGTGTAGAAGTGGGGCGGCCAGACAGGAAAGAAAATACGCTCTTAAGGTTATAAACTCCCTTAATATCAACACTTATTTCGTCATCATCATGATGTGTCTTGCCAATAAACGGGCGCAGTCGTGGTACACCCCGTTATACTATCACCAGTCACCAGTGTCTAGATAAGGTCTGTGCACATGTTTCGATGACGTCATTTGTCATAGCCATAATCGTAGTTGTCTCTGACTTCCTACTGCCACTAATTTCCCTAGATGTTACCAACATTTCAAGAGAATTTCTAATCACAATATGCCGTCTTTACAATATACATCTGAACTAAACTGGTCCCTCGCCGCCTTGATGGATGTATGTGAAGATATGGTCATTTCCACTATGACACACCATCTGACGTCTCACATGCTCAGTGTGTGACTTACGTGTAGTCATGTTCTTATTGTCTTTACCCCATTCCTGGACTTCTTCCTCCATGTAACAAAATCAGCGATGACTTGCTTCCAAGGTGCAATATCAATGTCTGTATCATTCATGATATCAATCTTTATAGCCATCTATTTTAATATAAATTCCTCTCAGTTTACGGCTTTCACGTGCTTCTAAAAATACTGCTGATGTTGAAAAATATTAACATATACAATCATCATCTTACAGGGCTTGTGAAAATACTGATGATGTTGAAACGTATTAACATATCATCATCATCATCATCATCATCATCATCATCATCATCATCATCATCATCATCATCATGTTACATGCCGTTTATAGAACGCGGTTCTCATCAGGAATCAGCGCAAGATTCTCCAACTGTTGCCAGATTCCCTGGTGCTGCCATTGTCAGTGGTGGTATCTGAGATGTGGAGTTGCCACTGACAGTGGTGGTATTTGAGATGTGGAGTTGCCACTGACAGTGGTGGTATTTGAGATGTGGGGTTGCCACTGACAGTGGTGGTATTTGAGATGCTGAGTTGTAACTGACAATGGTGAGAGCAGATGTAACGTTGTCTTCCTGTCCATCTCTTGATATTAATTATTATCCACCCACTTGTAACATTGTCTTTCTGTCCATCTCTTGATATTATCAACCCGCTTGTAACATTGTCTTCCAGTCCACCTTTTGATATTGTCCAACCACATGTAACATTATCTTCAAGTCCATCTCTTGAACTTATCCATCTACACATAACATTGCCGTCCTCTTGTACGCTTCCCCCTCTACTGTTCCCTCTACCCCGAAACGCATTTTTTTTACAATGAGTTGTTTCCCTTTAAATAACAGAAGCACATAAATTATCTGACCTTGACTTCATGCAGTCTCGTTTTTGTTGTTGTTGTAATTTTCTTTATCTTGTATTTCTCTTATGTTATTATGTATCAACGGAACTGCTAATCAGCATGTATGAATCAACCGATAAGCATATTGGAAATACAATATACAAATTAGAGTACACAAGAGACAGGGAATAAGCGAGAATATAGACGAAAACAACACAATGCAGACATGGAAATGCGATACTAAGGTGTCAAGAAAAAAGAGAAACAAACGGAGAAAAATGGCGTCAGCACGTCACAGAATATATTCGAAATGTCAGAGAAGATACTCAACAAGTCACGGGAGAAACATGTTGTGTTTGTTTGTTTGTTTATGAATTGCAATGATGACAAGTATATCAGGCGGTTGTCGTAGTTGTCGTGTCCGGTTTCACGCGGAGATGAAAGATGCCAGCTGTTGCAGCCACTTCTACACATACCTTGTCAGGCAATTAGCCGCCTGGGTTGCTGTCACTGTCTTCGGAGATACTGGTAGACAGACAGGTAGACTGGCAGGTATCCCAGTCAGAATCTGGCGGCGAAGTAAGGTAACTACGTATTTCATGGAGAAATCAACCACCATGGCGTAACTCATTGTCTTCTAGTGATATGCCGATTGTTGTAGTTTTTTGTTTTCCTTTCTTTTTTTTTCTTTTTTTTTCGCTCGCTCGCTATGAACTCAAGTCCATACACGTATTACTACTTCCACTGCACTGAACTGATTTGTTTTGCGTGTGGATTCCCCAGGACATCGCTGTCAACACCAGCACTTTACCGCTGTTGTTGATTTCTTGGCAAGATTACGCTCAGCAGTTTGCCATTGCTTTCTGAGCGACCGGCTCACATATCCCGTAAGTAACGAACGCGACGCGATCCGCTACCGAATCTCGCGCAGTTGCGTTATCCTTCGTGGATGTACGGGATTACCCAGAAAGTCAATAACCTCTTCGCCAGTGAGACCGGCGCGTGTGAATTAGGTTTTCTGGGGTTTGTGTAATTTACGTCTTCACGTGAAGGACGAGAAGTTAACGTTTTAGTCCAACTGACCGGTGTAGGGGTTGAAGACGCTACCTCGACATCAGCGCACAGGAAGGTTAAGAGCGAGCATCCTTATCCATTCGACCATGCTGACTTCGGCTAGGGAGTCTCCGTGGCGAAGTGGTCAAGCCGTCTGACTCGGGCTCCGAAGGTTGTGGGTTCGATTCCGGGCCACGTCCTTCAGTTCACGAGTGCATTTTGTCGGAGACTCCCGAGGGTCTACGGTGGAGCTACGGAGTTTTCAGTGGAGCTACGGATTTCGTGCTTTGTGCGATGCTTTCCGCTCTGCGGAAAGAGACTGAGCCATATGGGATAAAACCCGGTGAAATGCAGCCGACCCTGTCGACTTTTAAGCGACTTTAAGCGACTTTGACTTTGGCTAGGCTGCCGGCGCAGTGCTCCTGTGTTTAAACCTCCACGGGGTCGAAGTTTAACACTTGATCTGGGCTCGCAAGTCCACGCACACTAAAACCTTTCTTCAAAGCACATCTGGGAAGTAAAGTTTGCCATTGATTTCTGAGCAACCGGCTCACATACCCCTGTAAGTTACCAGAGCGGCTCCAACCGCTGCCGGTTCGGGCGCAGCTGCGTTACTCACGAGAATATACGGGGTTACGGCGAAAGCCGTAAACCTCTTCGCCAGGGAGTTCGGCTAGTTTTATCTGTGTGCATTATCTTTGTTTTTGCTATGTTAAGATATAAGTTGTGATTTTCACAATTTCTTTGTGTTGAGGTTATTAAGTTTTCTATACGATTCTGTGATGTGGATAGTAATACTGTATCGAATCTCTGGTATTTCATGGCCATCGATAATTAGAGCATCATATAGCTCCCTATTTATATCATCTCTGACATTTCTCATTATATTTTCGGCGTACAGGTTAAACAAATAGCATACAGCCCTGACGGACTCCTTGCTTGATATCTAACCAATCTGATGTTTCGCCATCTATTCTAACCGCTGCTCGTTGGTCTAGATCAGTGGTTCTCAACCTTTTTTGGCCCGTGCCCCCCTTCACCATATTTTCAGAACGTCACCCCCCCCCCCCTGCCTTTCGTATTTCCTACCTAAAAATTTGGCCCGTGCCCCCTTTCACCATATTTTCAGAACGTCATTCCCCCCTTTCGTATTTCCTACTTAAACATCCCGCCCCAGCTATACACAGTATACGTAATAATGGAAGCTAAATTTAACAGCACATACTAAAACAAGTCTAGACGTCCACATAAAACGTGACTTGTGGGTCTACTTACTTTATAAAATGAATTTTAGAAGGGTGAGACGTACAGAACCGTACATTATGAAGGAAAAACAATATAGAGTAATCGGTTCTTGTATTAACGCGATCTTGAAATAATCTTAATTTCCCCTCCCCCCTGAAAACCCTAAAATCCCGGAGTGGGGGGGGGGGGGGAGAATTCCCCACCGGTTGAGAACCACTGGTGTAGATAGAGCATTTTTATGAGATGTCCTATATATGTGATGAAAAGCCGATTTTCCTCATGATTTCAAAAAGTTTTTGATGTACAGTCAAATGGCTTTGAATAATCCACAAAACAGGAGAATAGGTTTACATTACATTCCCTGCACTTCTTTATTATTACACGCATGTTGAGTATATGATCGCTTGTTCCTCTTCCTTGTCTAAATCCAGCTCGAACCACGTTAATCTCTTCTTCTATTTTCTTACGAAGTCTTCCCATTATGATTCTTAGTAGAATTTTTCTTGCATGACTGTTCAGGGCAACAGTTATATAGCCAACAGATGGAAGAAAACATAAGCGAGAGCGGTGACTGCTCTTCCATTCCACCCACCATTTGCGTAACGACGCTGCCATTTCAGATAATTTCCTCCAGAGAAATACGATAGAGCGGCCACAGTCAGACAAGGGATTCTAAAACAAAGGCACCAACCGTCGTTTGAAAGAAGGAGGAAAACAACCAAGACATTCATCTTGTGTGACCCAGACACTCTGGCTGCTCGCTCTTTCTAAGGTCACTTGCTATCGGTGGGTAGTCTATCACGCCTGTCGAAACAAGTGGGTTCTCTTAAACTCCAGAGTATTTATTATCTGTTGCTTATCCCCGGGGACCAAAGACTTTCCACATTCCAATGTTTTTCTATCCGGCGCTGATTTCAGTATCTCTACATATTTTGATACCAAAGCCGTGCTACATTCTACTGTTTTTGTAAATGTTATTTACCGTAGTGTCTCAATTGGACTAATAATGAATACATTTACGGTTTGTATTTAAAACTATGTGACATTTATTATCTCCTAATTTATAATTTGACAAAAAATGTACACATTCATTGTTTTTTAGTTTGTAAAAGCATCCATTATCTCTTTTATTGTCTCTTTCTCTTTTGTTATGACATACGTTAGTTCGGATTGTCGATGCGGGGGGTTTTTTGTATTAAAAAAAATTACTTGGTTTTAATATAAATTAAATGTGAGGTGTTTCCTGCCTGCCTGCCTGCCTGCCAGCCAGCCTGCCTGCCTGCCTGCCTGCCTGCCTGCCTGCCTGTCTGCCTACATGCCTTCCTTCCTTCCTTCCTTAATTCCTACCTTCCACCGTGCCAACCAGCCTTACTCTTTCCTTCATGCTTCCTTTCCAACCAAGGGATCACCCAAACAAATAACAACCAAACAACTACCAACCAACCAGCATACCAACCAACCAACCAACCAACCAACCAACCAACCAGCCAACCAACCAAACAATTAACAACAGTGAACCAACCAACCAAGCAAACAAGCAACCAAGCAAACAAGCAACCAACAAAACAAGCAACCAACAAAGCAAACAATCAACCTAATAAGCAACCAACCAAAGAAGCAATTAAGCAACCAACCAACCAACCAACCAAGCAAGCAAGCAACTAAGCAACCAGCAAAACAAGCAACCAACAAAACAAGCAACCAACCATTGGGCATGCTAACTAATTACTGAGAATCAACGCCACACCAGAATGTGCGCACATTTCAACTCTGATGACGTTTCTTGTCGTATTTACGACGCGAGGCTTCGTATTCAATCTCGTGCTAACAAATCCAATTATATGTTACTCTATCCCTGTTGTTTTGGCCAGGTAAGCTGTCGCAAATGCAACCAATTCCTTTTTGTTTTTTAACGTTTTCATACCGAGTAGTCATCTTCGAGAACAACATATCTTCAGCTGTATCTGGCATGATATAAACAAATCTCAGATTTTAACGGCTAGGATTCTAGCCTATTCTTAGCCAGTGACTTTTAAAATTCTAGGCTTGTTACTTTATCTGTTCGCTCATTAGTTTACATTTGTGTTTCCATGTAGTTAATTACTTCCCTTGCCGATCCGTGAATCCATACAGATTTGTTTCCCTTAAACACAAACAAATATAATACATATAATCATTTACAATATACTCTAATTATCTCTCCTCCAAGCACTTGATTAGTGTTTACATCTTCGACACGACTAGGGCTTCTCAAAATTAGCTTACAGTGAGATACTGAAGCCAGACATACCTTTCTAGAAATGTAATGATCTTGTAAAGTCAAAGGTTACGGATTGTATTCCTCAGCTGGATTGCGTGTTAGACGCAACCATTTTTACATAAAGGAAGGAATGGATTGGAAGTTTAAAACTTTCGTTTCATTTAGTATACAGCAGCTTTGTTAAATATCGCAGCCAGACGGTTGTTGAAATATTGCCAAGAGGGGAGCCATGGTGGCTCAGAGATTAGAGTAAAATCCCTCAGACTCAGTAGCTCGAAAAAATGGGTGGGGTGGGAGGGTGTGTGGGTTGGGGTATCATTGTCTACCTCCGCATGAGAAGTCAGCGGGTTCGTTGCCTGCTCAAGGTTGGTTAGACATGGTTACAATAATCATTAGTTTCTAATGGTAACACACGTCTTCATGATCTCTTGGGTAATGTGATTTAATGCCTAGCCTTCTGTAGCGAAACGCCAGTGGTCCATGTCCTTATGCATTCTGTATTTTGGGTAGACAGGGGGAAACGGCTTTCGGAAGCTTTCAGTTCTCTTGTTCTCTCAAATCTCCATGAAAGATGGTTCTTTGGGTTATCTTCATACCACAATCTTTACATGGAGCGAGTATATATTTGTCTTTCCTTTCGGGTAGACCCGATGGAGCGCCTTGCGTCAAATGTGCACTGGTGCGGCTGGTGGTCAATTGATGGCCGTGCCAACACCTACCGTTTGATAGTTGCAGCATGTCAAGTGATTTAAAGATTACGACAGAGGGGCAACATACTACTGAGGTAGTGGAAAGGTAATACTTGAGCTGTGGGTGGTCCAGCCAGACCTGGACTTATAAATGTATTTTGTCTCGAGGGGGAAGATGAATTGGCGAAAAGCCAATCATAACAAATGAAGAGTTGGTTGACCGTTGGCAATCTAACTAGGTGTTTTGTTCTTGGCATAGCCGGGGAAGTGAATCTGAACAATATATCTCCACAGAGGATTTCATTTGTTCTTGGCGTCAGATGAGCTGTTGCTATCTTTCTTTCTACGGCTTGAATTGGGCATATTGTCATCTTTCTGTGGAATATCATCATTGGATAGCTATGATAATCTATGATCTATCTTCTTGAGCCAGAAGAGGCTATCCACAGGACTATCTCTTTCGTCTGTCACTCGATAGGATGATGTCGGGAGGATAATGGACTCCTCTATCTCACTGAGAGAACCTGAACTCATCTACACTATGGCGTGTGCAGGACAATGCCGGTACATTGGGGCGACAGCTCAGTCGAGAGCGGCGGCCGGGAGGGGTAGTATCTTCTTTCCTATTCTTGCTGGGAATGGGGAACTACACGGCGTGCCATATAACCCCACTACTACACTATATTTAGTTAACGGGGAGAAACACCCAGATTACTAGGCGCACCACACCACAAGATCTTGGTTGTGAGAAAGGCATGGTTTGCAAGTGAGAGGAAAGCATGGAAATGAATGTGCCCAATAATAATAAAGGCTTGGTATGAGTGTGGAAAGTGTGTCTTGTAGACAAAACGTTCATAGGGTGGACAACCTGACATCTACAAGCTGGAGGTCTACTCAAGCCCGGACGTAGCCAATCCAGGGGCTACCTGACAGGTCAGGCCCATTCATTCGGGTATCGTATATAATGCATTGGGTAGAGATCCTATATGTCAAATGTAATAACTGAGACCCTATTGGTCCTCAGGATTGTGTGATACATGAGTCAGCCCAGTCGCTCAATATTGTTTGTCATCTCCAGGGTCCTCTTCTGTTGGACGTGACTAAATCGGACAGTATCCACACGGCTTCTATGCTAGAGCCAACTACGTCTGATGAAGCCAGATCAATGTATAAGCCATCCCACACATGGTGTGCCTAACTCTGAGAGAGAGGCAAGGGCATATCTTGAGGAAATGACATAGGCCCGAGAGCAGTTGAATTCTGGGCTGAGTCTACGCATGATTATCCTGCATACCATGAGAAAATGACAATTTGCAGTAATGGTGCATCTCGGGTCCTTTCAGTGACATAGGCCCGAGAGCAGTTGATTTCTAGGCTGAGTCTACGCATGATTATCCGGCATACCCATTTTGTACCGGACATTGAAAGACACCTATCTATGTTAATTCCATGAACAATTCCCATTATGGGAAACCATAATTCAATGGAAGTCCTCAAAAACCAGTGGCTTTGATTCTACAGAAGCCGGTTGAACTTACACCCAAGTACCGGGAAGGAAGGAGCTTCTGGCACACGTGGTGAGATGTATGTGGACAGATCGGACAATATATGAAGCTGGGTCTGTGACTATGGCAACCTGAGGCTCTGTGCCTGAACTTTATCTGTGTTGTGTCTGTTTAGAACTTTCTGTGTTAACTACCTTGATGTTTTTCTGTGCTGTCCTGTATTGATTTAATAAATCAAGTTTTAGTTTATTCCAACGATCACTGTGTTATATATATGGATCAGCCAGAAGAACACGGCAGGAAATAGGTCCTTAGGTCGAAAGAAAGAGTGACAGTGAGTCCGGGGAAAACGGAGGAGGGTTGGCAGGTAAAGACCTATCCCAGCCAGGGCTATAAAGAGAATAATTTTGAAATATTGTGATAGGGCTATTTGGGACCCTCCACGTAGCTTGTTACAATTTCTGGGGGCACGTCGCGGGATATTTGAAATCCTGGTGGAGTTCTGGCTGATTTAGTGATAGGGGACAGATATTCTTGTCTACTATCAATAGGTTCTGCCTACCGTGCCTGGCTATTGTCTATACTCTTCCTGACACAGACTGACCGACATTCGACGTGTTGTGGTCGTATAATGTAACTTGTTGTGTACTTGTGAGTGCAATTTAATAGACAATTACCTCTTCCCTTACCCTCTGAGTTTAGGATGGCATCAGCTGGGTTTAATGTCGCTGACGTACAGGTTACAGGGCGTGAGATGGGCTATGATGGAGCGGAGTTACAGAAATATGTGCAGGAAGTGGAAAGAGACTTCAGACAGGCTGTGCGCGAAGCCAAGAAAATGGAGGCCGAGCAGGCAGTCAGAGACCATGAGTTCCGTATGAGGGAGTTGGAGCTAAAAGCTCAAACTGCCAAGGAAAGCGAGGGTGCAGTGGGAGGCGCAGTTCTCCCTGACTCAACAACTTCTAGTGGCGGTCCATACCAGGCAATGAAGTTCCCATTACTCCCGTTCGATGAACACAAAGATAAGATCGACCAGTATCTTCACAGATTTCAGTCGATGGCTTTGGCTATGGGATTGGAACGTGGGAAATGGAACTTGAAACTCTCACAGGGCCTGAGGGGGACCGCGTACGAGGTCTACTCAAGGTTGCCACCTGGTATGGAGAATGACTATGAGGCCCTGGAAAAAGCATTATTGAAAAGGTTCCAGATGACAGCACATACATACCGACAACAGTTCAGAAAGTCGAAGAGAGAGCCAGGAGAGATGTTCGCAGCCTACAGTGTTAGACTGAAGTCTTACCTTTTGAAGTGGATGTCATTGGCTGGTTTTGCTAACGACTATGAAAGTTTAGAAGAATTAGTGGTCGTGGACCAAATGAAGAGGATGATGCCTAAGCCATTGCAAACCTTCTTGCTTGAAAATGGGGCAGAAAGGTTAGACATAGTCAACACATTGGCGGAAAGATATGTGCTAGCTCATGGGGATAATGGGGAATTGTCACAACCCAATCCCCGACCACCAGACACATGGTCTGGAAAGAAGAAGAACCCTAAAACAGCTCACACCAAGAAGGAGGATCCTTTCGAGAAAGTTCCTATTAAGAAACCCTCTGGTAAGAGTCCACCTGGATCTCCTAAAAGAAAGTGGAGTGAAAAGTGGTGCGCCTATTGCAAATCTCCCACACACAATACGGTTGATTGCCGGCGTAAACAGAAAGACTCTCACTATGCTGCTTGTCTTGTAGAAACCGGGGAAGGGTATCACAAAGAAGTAGAAGGGAGGGATCTTGGGAACAATGATTCAGAAAAACCACCAGTAGTAGAAACGGTACTTGTGAACGGACAACCAGTTGAGTGTCTCTATGACACCGGTCTGCAGTTTGAGGCTGTAATTTCATCACACTTAGTGAGTCCGGAGCAGCTAACCGGGGAATCTATTGAGATTCAAACGGCGACAAAGAGTGCGGTAGCGATGTCTCTTCCAATTGCGAAGGTAGACATCAAATCAAAATATGTTACCGGTACTATACAGGCAGCCGTTCTGCTAGATCCTATCTTCCCAATGATCTTGGGTTGTCGCTACGTCTTTCTAGGGATTCCAACCGAACCCATGTACGTAGGGGCGATGCAAACCAGATCTCAATCGGAGGATGAGCAGACGCCGGCCTTGATCGTGAATCCCTTGCCTGGGGAGTTACGAGCTGCTCAAAGCCAGGATGCTACGTTGCAACCTTGCTTCAACCAGTTGCCAAAAAAGTCTGACCCACCAAGACGGGGCCAGTATTATATGAAGAATCGGTTACTGTACCGGAGAGCCGGAGTGGAGGAACGCCAGCATGGACAGCTGGTAGTTCCTAAGGCCTATCGGGAACAGCTTCTTCATATGGGACACACCATTTCATTCAGTGGACATATGGGTGTCGGGGCAACTCTCCAGCGCATTTCCTGCCATTACTACTGGCCAGGGATGACTGGAGACGTGCGTAGGTACGTCAAGTCGTGCCCAGAGTGCCAGCGTGTGGCACCAAAACACTGGACGGCTCCGGTAGTCCTGGGAGACATGCCCATTATGAACTCTCCTTTCGAGAGAGTTGCCATCGATCTTGTTGGTCCTCTTCCTCGGACTAGGAAGAGGAATAAGTACATTCTCACGATGGTGGATTGCTGTTCCATGTGGGGCGAGGCGATACCGTTGGCCACAATCGACTCTAAGCGAGTGGCTGATGCACTGATTGAGACCTTTACTCGGTTGGGATTTCCCAACCAGATCCTAACGGACAATGGGTCTCAGTTCTGTGGTAAGCTGATGGAAGAAGTCTTTCGTATCTTCCAGACTAACCACATTCACACAAGCCCGTACCACCCTCAGTCTAATGGGCAAGTAGAGAGGTTTAATGGTACCTTGATGACCATGCTTCGGAAGCTGGCTCAAGAGAAACCAGACAGATGGGATGAGTATATCTCAGCCGCCTTGTTCGCCTATCGGGAGGTTCCCCATGGGTCGACCGGGTTGCCACCAGCCACTCTACTATTCGGGAGGCCAATCAAGGGTCCCTTAGAAGCTTTATTGAGATGTTGGACAGAGGAAGAAACTTCCGAAGAAGTTGTATCCTCATATAAATACGTCGAAGAGTTAAAGAAGAAACTCCAGACGGGTTGGGCTTTGGCAGCTCAGAATCTGAGAGCGGCCAGAAAGAGACACGCGGCCTACTACAATAGAAGGACAAAAGATAGGTCTCTTAAAGTGGGGGATCGGGTTCTGTTGTTACTTCCAGTCGGTTCCAATAAACTCGAAATTGGTTGGCAGGGACCTTTCCCGGTGGAAAGGGTTGTGTCCCGAACCAACTATGCCATCCGGATCAGGGGGAAATCCAAAATCTTCCACATTAACCTCCTCAAAAAGTATGAAGAACGATCTGATGGTACTTCTCTCCCACTCATGACTATGGCGGTCGCGATGGAAACTGAATCGGGCGAAGACGCGGATAGCGGGTATCCTTTACACCCTGGGGAAACCTATAGGGATGTACATATAAATCCTGATCTGTCGGCTGAAGAAACAGACCTGGTCATCCGTTTGTTGGAGTCCCATCAGCAGATTCTTACCGATCGACCAGGGCGAACAGGGTTAGTCGAGTTTGATATGACTCTAACTACCCAAGACCCTGTTCGCCAAAAAATATATCCAGTGCCCTTTTCGAAAGAGAAGGCCCTGGAAGCTGAAATCCAGAAGCTTCTGGACGATGACATCATCACTCCTTCGACTTCTCCGTATAATGCCGGGGTTGTCTTGTTGAGGAAGCCAAGCGGGGAGCACCGCTTATGTATTGATTACAGGCATTTAAACAGTTGTACGACATTCCAAGTTGAGCCGTTACCAAACACAAATCAACTATTTGCCAGATTAAATAGGGCAAAGTACTTCTCAAAAATCGATTTAAGCCGGGGATATTATCAGATCCCTGTGAAGCCTGAGGTTCGGCCCATGCTCGCTTTCAGTACTCCGAGCGGCCATTACGAATTTAAGGTGATGCCTTTTGGGCTGAGCAATGCGCCCAGTGTGTTCACACGCATGATGAGAAAGTTATTAGACCCTTTAAGGGATCCCTCTGTCGTCTCGTTTATGGATGATATTCTCATCGCGTCTGACAATCTGAATGATCACCTGAAATCCTTGGAACAGATCTTCATAAGATTGAAAGAGGAGGGGTTAACCGCCCGTCCAGCCAAATGCATGATTGGATATCAATCCTTGGAATTTCTGGGACATACTATTACCCCAGGGGGACTGGTACCGGAAGAAAAGAATATTGAGCAGGTCCGTCTCGCACCCCGTCCTAAATCCAAAAAAGATGTTAGGTCTTTCTTGTCTCTGTGTGGGTTTTACCAGAAATTCATTCCGAAGTTCAACGAAATAGGGGCGCCGTTAACCGAAACCCTGAAGAAAGGATCGCCAGATCCTATAGTCTGGACCCCGAGATGTGAAGAGGCTTATGGGAAGCTGAAACAGGCGTTGGTGGATAGGCCAGTCCTGCAACTCCCAGATTTGGAGAAAACGTTTGTTCTGAGAACCGACGCGAGTAACATAGGGATTGGGGCAACTCTGTTGCAGGAAGGGCGAGATAATCCTTCGGTGCTGTGTCCGATGGCATATGCCAGTCGAAAACTGTTACCCGCCGAACGGAATTACTCCACCGTCGAACGGGAATGTCTAGCTCTAGTGTGGGCGGTACAGAAATTTCAACCTTATCTGTATGGAGTCCAGTTCAAAGTGCAATCCGACCATCAACCTCTGACGTTCTTGGCAACTTCTAAGAAACTGAACGCGAGGTTAATGAGATGGTCATTGCTCCTACAACCGTATCAGTTCACGGTCGAATACATCCCCGGAAGGGAGAATGTGGGAGCAGATTTCCTATCACGGCATCCTATGGTTGAATGTGAGGGTGGGGTCATTCGAACAGAACCACTGACAGTAGAAAGTTCGTAGGGTTCGACTTTCTTAAGAGGGGGCCTATGTAGCGAAACGCCAGTGGTCCATGTCCTTATGCATTCTGTATTTTGGGTAAACAGGGGGAAACGGCTTTCGGAAGCTTTCAGTTCTCTTGTTCGCTCAAATCTCCATGAAAGATGGTTCTTTGGGTTATCTTCATACCACAATCTTTACATGGAGCGAGTATATATTTGTCTTTCCTTTCGGGTAGACCCGATGGAGCGCCTTGCGTCAAATGTGCACTGGTGCGGCTGGTGGTCAATTGATGGCCGTGCCAACACCTACCGTTTGATAGTTGCAGCATGTCAAGTGATTTAAAGATTACGACAGAGGGGCAACATATTACTGAGGTAGTGGAAAGGTAATACTTGAGTTGTGGGTGGTCCAGCCAGACCTGGACTTATAAATGTATTTTGTCTCGAGGGGGAAGATGAATTGGCGAAAAGCCAATCATAACAAATGAAGAGTTGGTTGACCGTTGGCAATCTAACTAGGTGTTTTGTTCTTGGCATAGCCGGGGAAGTGAATCTGAACAATATATCTCCACAGAGGATTTCATTTGTTCTTGGCGTCAGATGAGCTGTTGCTATCTTTCTTTCTACGGCTTGAATTGGGCATATTGTCATCTTTCTGTGGAATATCATCATTGGATAGCTATGATAATCTATGATCTATCTTCTTGAGCCAGAAGAGGCTATCCACAGGACTATCTCTTTCGTCTGTCACTCGATAGGATGATGTCGGGAGGATAATGGACTCCTCTATCTCACTGAGAGAACCTGAACTCATCTACACTATGGCGTGTGCAGGACAATGCCGGTACATTGGGGCGACAGCTCAGTCGAGAGCGGCGGCCGGGAGGGGTAGTATCTTCTTTCCTATTCTTGCTGGGAATGGGGAACTACACGGCGTGCCATATAACCCCACTACTACACTATATTTAGTTAACGGGGAGAAACACCCAGATTACTAGGCGCACCACACCACAAGATCTTGGTTGTGAGAAAGGCATGGTTTGCAAGTGAGAGGAAAGCATGGAAATGAATGTGCCCAATAATAATAAAGGCTTGGTATGAGTGTGGAAAGTGTGTCTTGTAGACAAAACGTTCATAGGGTGGACAACCTGACATCTACAAGCTGGAGGTCTACTCAAGCCCGGACGTAGCCAATCCAGGGGCTACCTGACAGGTCAGGCCCATTCATTCGGGTATCGTATATAATGCATTGGGTAGAGATCCTATATGTCAAATGTAATAACTGAGACCCTATTGGTCCTCAGGATTGTGTGATACATGAGTCAGCCCAGTCGCTCAATATTGTTTGTCATCTCCAGGGTCCTCTTCTGTTGGACGTGACTAAATCGGACAGTATCCACACGGCTTCTATGCTAGAGCCAACTACGTCTGATGAAGCCAGATCAATGTATAAGCCATCCCACACATGGTGTGCCTAACTCTGAGAGAGAGGCAAGGGCATATCTTGAGGAAATGACATAGGCCCGAGAGCAGTTGAATTCTGGGCTGAGTCTACGCATGATTATCCTGCATACCATGAGAAAATGACAATTTGCAGTAATGGTGCATCTCGGGTCCTTTCAGTGACATAGGCCCGAGAGCAGTTGATTTCTAGGCTGAGTCTACGCATGATTATCCGGCATACCCATTTTGTACCGGACATTGAAAGACACCTATCTATGTTAATTCCATGAACAATTCCCATTATGGGAAACCATAATTCAATGGAAGTCCTCAAAAACCAGTGGCTTTGATTCTACAGAAGCCGGTTGAACTTACACCCAAGTACCGGGAAGGAAGGAGCTTCTGGCACACGTGGTGAGATGTATGTGGACAGATCGGACAATATATGAAGCTGGGTCTGTGACTATGGCAACCTGAGGCTCTGTGCCTGAACTTTATCTGTGTTGTGTCTGTTTAGAACTTTCTGTGTTAACTACCTTGATGTTTTTCTGTGCTGTCCTGTATTGATTTAATAAATCAAGTTTTAGTTTATTCCAACGATCACTGTGTTATATATATGGATCAGCCAGAAGAACACGGCAGGAAATAGGTCCTTAGGTCGAAAGAAAGAGTGACAGTGAGTCCGGGGAAAACGGAGGAGGGTTGGCAGGTAAAGACCTATCCCAGCCAGGGCTATAAAGAGAATAATTTTGAAATATTGTGATAGGGCTATTTGGGACCCTCCACGTAGCTTGTTACAATTTCTGGGGGCACGTCGCGGGATATTTGAAATCCTGGTGGAGTTCTGGCTGATTTAGTGATAGGGGACAGATATTCTTGTCTACTATCAATAGGTTCTGCCTACCGTGCCTGGCTATTGTCTATACTCTTCCTGACACAGACTGACCGACATTCGACGTGTTGTGGTCGTATAATGTAACTTGTTGTGTACTTGTGAGTGCAATTTAATAGACAATTACCTCTTCCCTTACCCTCTGAGTTTAGGATGGCATCAGCTGGGTTTAATGTCGCTGACGTACAGGTTACAGGGCGTGAGATGGGCTATGATGGAGCGGAGTTACAGAAATATGTGCAGGAAGTGGAAAGAGACTTCAGACAGGCTGTGCGCGAAGCCAAGAAAATGGAGGCCGAGCAGGCAGTCAGAGACCATGAGTTCCGTATGAGGGAGTTGGAGCTAAAAGCTCAAACTGCCAAGGAAAGCGAGGGTGCAGTGGGAGGCGTAGTTCTCCCTGACTCAACAACTTCTAGTGGCGGTCCATACCAGGCAATGAAGTTCCCATTACTCCCGTTCGATGAACACAAAGATAAGATCGACCAGTATCTTCACAGATTTCAGTCGATGGCTTTGGCTATGGGATTGGAACGTGGGAAATGGAACTTGAAACTCTCACAGGGCCTGAGGGGGACCGCGTACGAGGTCTACTCAAGGTTGCCACCTGGTATGGAGAATGACTATGAGGCCCTGGAAAAAGCATTATTGAAAAGGTTCCAGATGACAGCACATACATACCGACAACAGTTCAGAAAGTCGAAGAGAGAGCCAGGAGAGATGTTCGCAGCCTACAGTGTTAGACTGAAGTCTTACCTTTTGAAGTGGATGTCATTGGCTGGTTTTGCTAACGACTATGAAAGTTTAGAAGAATTAGTGGTCGTGGACCAAATGAAGAGGATGATGCCTAAGCCATTGCAAACCTTCTTGCTTGAAAATGGGGCAGAAAGGTTAGACATAGTCAACACATTGGCGGAAAGATATGTGCTAGCTCATGGGGATAATGGGGAATTGTCACAACCCAATCCCCGACCACCAGACACATGGTCTGGAAAGAAGAAGAACCCTAAAACAGCTCACACCAAGAAGGAGGATCCTTTCGAGAAAGTTCCTATTAAGAAACCCTCTGGTAAGAGTCCACCTGGATCTCCTAAAAGAAAGTGGAGTGAAAAGTGGTGCGCCTATTGCAAATCTCCCACACACAATACGGTTGATTGCCGGCGTAAACAGAAAGACTCTCACTATGCTGCTTGTCTTGTAGAAACCGGGGAAGGGTATCACAAAGAAGTAGAAGGGAGGGATCTTGGGAACAATGATTCAGAAAAACCACCAGTAGTAGAAACGGTACTTGTGAACGGACAACCAGTTGAGTGTCTCTATGACACCGGTCTGCAGTTTGAGGCTGTAATTTCATCACACTTAGTGAGTCCGGAGCAGCTAACCGGGGAATCTATTGAGATTCAAACGGCGACAAAGAGTGCGGTAGCGATGTCTCTTCCAATTGCGAAGGTAGACATCAAATCAAAATATGTTACCGGTACTATACAGGCAGCCGTTCTGCTAGATCCTATCTTCCCAATGATCTTGGGTTGTCGCTACGTCTTTCTAGGGATTCCAACCGAACCCATGTACGTAGGGGCGATGCAAACCAGATCTCAATCGGAGGATGAGCAGACGCCGGCCTTGATCGTGAATCCCTTGCCTGGGGAGTTACGAGCTGCTCAAAGCCAGGATGCTACGTTGCAACCTTGCTTCAACCAGTTGCCAAAAAAGTCTGACCCACCAAGACGGGGCCAGTATTATATGAAGAATCGGTTACTGTACCGGAGAGCCGGAGTGGAGGAACGCCAGCATGGACAGCTGGTAGTTCCTAAGGCCTATCGGGAACAGCTTCTTCATATGGGACACACCATTTCATTCAGTGGACATATGGGTGTCGGGGCAACTCTCCAGCGCATTTCCTGCCATTACTACTGGCCAGGGATGACTGGAGACGTGCGTAGGTACGTCAAGTCGTGCCCAGAGTGCCAGCGTGTGGCACCAAAACACTGGACGGCTCCGGTAGTCCTGGGAGACATGCCCATTATGAACTCTCCTTTCGAGAGAGTTGCCATCGATCTTGTTGGTCCTCTTCCTCGGACTAGGAAGAGGAATAAGTACATTCTCACGATGGTGGATTGCTGTTCCATGTGGGGCGAGGCGATACCGTTGGCCACAATCGACTCTAAGCGAGTGGCTGATGCACTGATTGAGACCTTTACTCGGTTGGGATTTCCCAACCAGATCCTAACGGACAATGGGTCTCAGTTCTGTGGTAAGCTGATGGAAGAAGTCTTTCGTATCTTCCAGACTAACCACATTCACACAAGCCCGTACCACCCTCAGTCTAATGGGCAAGTAGAGAGGTTTAATGGTACCTTGATGACCATGCTTCGGAAGCTGGCTCAAGAGAAACCAGACAGATGGGATGAGTATATCTCAGCCGCCTTGTTCGCCTATCGGGAGGTTCCCCATGGGTCGACCGGGTTGCCACCAGCCACTCTACTATTCGGGAGGCCAATCAAGGGTCCCTTAGAAGCTTTATTGAGATGTTGGACAGAGGAAGAAACTTCCGAAGAAGTTGTATCCTCATATAAATACGTCGAAGAGTTAAAGAAGAAACTCCAGACGGGTTGGGCTTTGGCAGCTCAGAATCTGAGAGCGGCCAGAAAGAGACACGCGGCCTACTACAATAGAAGGACAAAAGATAGGTCTCTTAAAGTGGGGGATCGGGTTCTGTTGTTACTTCCAGTCGGTTCCAATAAACTCGAAATTGGTTGGCAGGGACCTTTCCCGGTGGAAAGGGTTGTGTCCCGAACCAACTATGCCATCCGGATCAGGGGGAAATCCAAAATCTTCCACATTAACCTCCTCAAAAAGTATGAAGAACGATCTGATGGTACTTCTCTCCCACTCATGACTATGGCGGTCGCGATGGAAACTGAATCGGGCGAAGACGCGGATAGCGGGTATCCTTTACACCCTGGGGAAACCTATAGGGATGTACATATAAATCCTGATCTGTCGGCTGAAGAAACAGACCTGGTCATCCGTTTGTTGGAGTCCCATCAGCAGATTCTTACCGATCGACCAGGGCGAACAGGGTTAGTCGAGTTTGATATGACTCTAACTACCCAAGACCCTGTTCGCCAAAAAATATATCCAGTGCCCTTTTCGAAAGAGAAGGCCCTGGAAGCTGAAATCCAGAAGCTTCTGGACGATGACATCATCACTCCTTCGACTTCTCCGTATAATGCCGGGGTTGTCTTGTTGAGGAAGCCAAGCGGGGAGCACCGCTTATGTATTGATTACAGGCATTTAAACAGTTGTACGACATTCCAAGTTGAGCCGTTACCAAACACAAATCAACTATTTGCCAGATTAAATAGGGCAAAGTACTTCTCAAAAATCGATTTAAGCCGGGGATATTATCAGATCCCTGTGAAGCCTGAGGTTCGGCCCATGCTCGCTTTCAGTACTCCGAGCGGCCATTACGAATTTAAGGTGATGCCTTTTGGGCTGAGCAATGCGCCCAGTGTGTTCACACGCATGATGAGAAAGTTATTAGACCCTTTAAGGGATCCCTCTGTCGTCTCGTTTATGGATGATATTCTCATCGCGTCTGACAATCTGAATGATCACCTGAAATCCTTGGAACAGATCTTCATAAGATTGAAAGAGGAGGGGTTAACCGCCCGTCCAGCCAAATGCATGATTGGATATCAATCCTTGGAATTTCTGGGACATACTATTACCCCAGGGGGACTGGTACCGGAAGAAAAGAATATTGAGCAGGTCCGTCTCGCACCCCGTCCTAAATCCAAAAAAGATGTTAGGTCTTTCTTGTCTCTGTGTGGGTTTTACCAGAAATTCATTCCGAAGTTCAACGAAATAGGGGCGCCGTTAACCGAAACCCTGAAGAAAGGATCGCCAGATCCTATAGTCTGGACCCCGAGATGTGAAGAGGCTTATGGGAAGCTGAAACAGGCGTTGGTGGATAGGCCAGTCCTGCAACTCCCAGATTTGGAGAAAACGTTTGTTCTGAGAACCGACGCGAGTAACATAGGGATTGGGGCAACTCTGTTGCAGGAAGGGCGAGATAATCCTTCGGTGCTGTGTCCGATGGCATATGCCAGTCGAAAACTGTTACCCGCCGAACGGAATTACTCCACCGTCGAACGGGAATGTCTAGCTCTAGTGTGGGCGGTACAGAAATTTCAACCTTATCTGTATGGAGTCCAGTTCAAAGTGCAATCCGACCATCAACCTCTGACGTTCTTGGCAACTTCTAAGAAACTGAACGCGAGGTTAATGAGATGGTCATTGCTCCTACAACCGTATCAGTTCACGGTCGAATACATCCCCGGAAGGGAGAATGTGGGAGCAGATTTCCTATCACGGCATCCTATGGTTGAATGTGAGGGTGGGGTCATTCGAACAGAACCACTGACAGTAGAAAGTTCGTAGGGTTCGACTTTCTTAAGAGGGGGCCTATGTAGCGAAACGCCAGTGGTCCATGTCCTTATGCATTCTGTATTTTGGGTAAACAGGGGGAAACGGCTTTCGGAAGCTTTCAGTTCTCTTGTTCGCTCAAATCTCCATGAAAGATGGTTCTTTGGGTTATCTTCATACCACAATCTTTACATGGAGCGAGTATATATTTGTCTTTCCTTTCGGGTAGACCCGATGGAGCGCCTTGCGTCAAATGTGCACTGGTGCGGCTGGTGGTCAATTGATGGCCGTGCCAACACCTACCGTTTGATAGTTGCAGCATGTCAAGTGATTTAAAGATTACGACAGAGGGGCAACATATTACTGAGGTAGTGGAAAGGTAATACTTGAGTTGTGGGTGGTCCAGCCAGACCTGGACTTATAAATGTATTTTGTCTCGAGGGGGAAGATGAATTGGCGAAAAGCCAATCATAACAAATGAAGAGTTGGTTGACCGTTGGCAATCTAACTAGGTGTTTTGTTCTTGGCATAGCCGGGGAAGTGAATCTGAACAATATATCTCCACAGAGGATTTCATTTGTTCTTGGCGTCAGATGAGCTGTTGCTATCTTTCTTTCTACGGCTTGAATTGGGCATATTGTCATCTTTCTGTGGAATATCATCATTGGATAGCTATGATAATCTATGATCTATCTTCTTGAGCCAGAAGAGGCTATCCACAGGACTATCTCTTTCGTCTGTCACTCGATAGGATGATGTCGGGAGGATAATGGACTCCTCTATCTCACTGAGAGAACCTGAACTCATCTACACTATGGCGTGTGCAGGACAATGCCGGTACATTGGGGCGACAGCTCAGTCGAGAGCGGCGGCCGGGAGGGGTAGTATCTTCTTTCCTATTCTTGCTGGGAATGGGGAACTACACGGCGTGCCATATAACCCCACTACTACACTATATTTAGTTAACGGGGAGAAACACCCAGATTACTAGGCGCACCACACCACAAGATCTTGGTTGTGAGAAAGGCATGGTTTGCAAGTGAGAGGAAAGCATGGAAATGAATGTGCCCAATAATAATAAAGGCTTGGTATGAGTGTGGAAAGTGTGTCTTGTAGACAAAACGTTCATAGGGTGGACAACCTGACATCTACAAGCTGGAGGTCTACTCAAGCCCGGACGTAGCCAATCCAGGGGCTACCTGACAGGTCAGGCCCATTCATTCGGGTATCGTATATAATGCATTGGGTAGAGATCCTATATGTCAAATGTAATAACTGAGACCCTATTGGTCCTCAGGATTGTGTGATACATGAGTCAGCCCAGTCGCTCAATATTGTTTGTCATCTCCAGGGTCCTCTTCTGTTGGACGTGACTAAATCGGACAGTATCCACACGGCTTCTATGCTAGAGCCAACTACGTCTGATGAAGCCAGATCAATGTATAAGCCATCCCACACATGGTGTGCCTAACTCTGAGAGAGAGGCAAGGGCATATCTTGAGGAAATGACATAGGCCCGAGAGCAGTTGAATTCTGGGCTGAGTCTACGCATGATTATCCTGCATACCATGAGAAAATGACAATTTGCAGTAATGGTGCATCTCGGGTCCTTTCAGTGACATAGGCCCGAGAGCAGTTGATTTCTAGGCTGAGTCTACGCATGATTATCCGGCATACCCATTTTGTACCGGACATTGAAAGACACCTATCTATGTTAATTCCATGAACAATTCCCATTATGGGAAACCATAATTCAATGGAAGTCCTCAAAAACCAGTGGCTTTGATTCTACAGAAGCCGGTTGAACTTACACCCAAGTACCGGGAAGGAAGGAGCTTCTGGCACACGTGGTGAGATGTATGTGGACAGATCGGACAATATATGAAGCTGGGTCTGTGACTATGGCAACCTGAGGCTCTGTGCCTGAACTTTATCTGTGTTGTGTCTGTTTAGAACTTTCTGTGTTAACTACCTTGATGTTTTTCTGTGCTGTCCTGTATTGATTTAATAAATCAAGTTTTAGTTTATTCCAACGATCACTGTGTTATATATATGGATCAGCCAGAAGAACACGGCAGGAAATAGGTCCTTAGGTCGAAAGAAAGAGTGACAGTGAGTCCGGGGAAAACGGAGGAGGGTTGGCAGGTAAAGACCTATCCCAGCCAGGGCTATAAAGAGAATAATTTTGAAATATTGTGATAGGGCTATTTGGGACCCTCCACGTAGCTTGTTACAATTTCTGGGGGCACGTCGCGGGATATTTGAAATCCTGGTGGAGTTCTGGCTGATTTAGTGATAGGGGACAGATATTCTTGTCTACTATCAATAGGTTCTGCCTACCGTGCCTGGCTATTGTCTATACTCTTCCTGACACAGACTGACCGACATTCGACGTGTTGTGGTCGTATAATGTAACTTGTTGTGTACTTGTGAGTGCAATTTAATAGACAATTACCTCTTCCCTTACCCTCTGAGTTTAGGATGGCATCAGCTGGGTTTAATGTCGCTGACGTACAGGTTACAGGGCGTGAGATGGGCTATGATGGAGCGGAGTTACAGAAATATGTGCAGGAAGTGGAAAGAGACTTCAGACAGGCTGTGCGCGAAGCCAAGAAAATGGAGGCCGAGCAGGCAGTCAGAGACCATGAGTTCCGTATGAGGGAGTTGGAGCTAAAAGCTCAAACTGCCAAGGAAAGCGAGGGTGCAGTGGGAGGCGCAGTTCTCCCTGACTCAACAACTTCTAGTGGCGGTCCATACCAGGCAATGAAGTTCCCATTACTCCCGTTCGATGAACACAAAGATAAGATCGACCAGTATCTTCACAGATTTCAGTCGATGGCTTTGGCTATGGGATTGGAACGTGGGAAATGGAACTTGAAACTCTCACAGGGCCTGAGGGGGACCGCGTACGAGGTCTACTCAAGGTTGCCACCTGGTATGGAGAATGACTATGAGGCCCTGGAAAAAGCATTATTGAAAAGGTTCCAGATGACAGCACATACATACCGACAACAGTTCAGAAAGTCGAAGAGAGAGCCAGGAGAGATGTTCGCAGCCTACAGTGTTAGACTGAAGTCTTACCTTTTGAAGTGGATGTCATTGGCTGGTTTTGCTAACGACTATGAAAGTTTAGAAGAATTAGTGGTCGTGGACCAAATGAAGAGGATGATGCCTAAGCCATTGCAAACCTTCTTGCTTGAAAATGGGGCAGAAAGGTTAGACATAGTCAACACATTGGCGGAAAGATATGTGCTAGCTCATGGGGATAATGGGGAATTGTCACAACCCAATCCCCGACCACCAGACACATGGTCTGGAAAGAAGAAGAACCCTAAAACAGCTCACACCAAGAAGGAGGATCCTTTCGAGAAAGTTCCTATTAAGAAACCCTCTGGTAAGAGTCCACCTGGATCTCCTAAAAGAAAGTGGAGTGAAAAGTGGTGCGCCTATTGCAAATCTCCCACACACAATACGGTTGATTGCCGGCGTAAACAGAAAGACTCTCACTATGCTGCTTGTCTTGTAGAAACCGGGGAAGGGTATCACAAAGAAGTAGAAGGGAGGGATCTTGGGAACAATGATTCAGAAAAACCACCAGTAGTAGAAACGGTACTTGTGAACGGACAACCAGTTGAGTGTCTCTATGACACCGGTCTGCAGTTTGAGGCTGTAATTTCATCACACTTAGTGAGTCCGGAGCAGCTAACCGGGGAATCTATTGAGATTCAAACGGCGACAAAGAGTGCGGTAGCGATGTCTCTTCCAATTGCGAAGGTAGACATCAAATCAAAATATGTTACCGGTACTATACAGGCAGCCGTTCTGCTAGATCCTATCTTCCCAATGATCTTGGGTTGTCGCTACGTCTTTCTAGGGATTCCAACCGAACCCATGTACGTAGGGGCGATGCAAACCAGATCTCAATCGGAGGATGAGCAGACGCCGGCCTTGATCGTGAATCCCTTGCCTGGGGAGTTACGAGCTGCTCAAAGCCAGGATGCTACGTTGCAACCTTGCTTCAACCAGTTGCCAAAAAAGTCTGACCCACCAAGACGGGGCCAGTATTATATGAAGAATCGGTTACTGTACCGGAGAGCCGGAGTGGAGGAACGCCAGCATGGACAGCTGGTAGTTCCTAAGGCCTATCGGGAACAGCTTCTTCATATGGGACACACCATTTCATTCAGTGGACATATGAGTGTCGGGGCAACTCTCCAGCGCATTTCCTGCCATTACTACTGGCCAGGGATGACTGGAGACGTGCGTAGGTACGTCAAGTCGTGCCCAGAGTGCCAGCGTGTGGCACCAAAACACTGGACGGCTCCGGTAGTCCTGGGAGACATGCCCATTATGAACTCTCCTTTCGAGAGAGTTGCCATCGATCTTGTTGGTCCTCTTCCTCGGACTAGGAAGAGGAATAAGTACATTCTCACGATGGTGGATTGCTGTTCCATGTGGGGCGAGGCGATACCGTTGGCCACAATCGACTCTAAGCGAGTGGCTGATGCACTGATTGAGACCTTTACTCGGTTGGGATTTCCCAACCAGATCCTAACGGACAATGGGTCTCAGTTCTGTGGTAAGCTGATGGAAGAAGTCTTTCGTATCTTCCAGACTAACCACATTCACACAAGCCCGTACCACCCTCAGTCTAATGGGCAAGTAGAGAGGTTTAATGGTACCTTGATGACCATGCTTCGGAAGCTGGCTCAAGAGAAACCAGACAGATGGGATGAGTATATCTCAGCCGCCTTGTTCGCCTATCGGGAGGTTCCCCATGGGTCGACCGGGTTGCCACCAGCCACTCTACTATTCGGGAGGCCAATCAAGGGTCCCTTAGAAGCTTTATTGAGATGTTGGACAGAGGAAGAAACTTCCGAAGAAGTTGTATCCTCATATAAATACGTCGAAGAGTTAAAGAAGAAACTCCAGACGGGTTGGGCTTTGGCAGCTCAGAATCTGAGAGCGGCCAGAAAGAGACACGCGGCCTACTACAATAGAAGGACAAAAGATAGGTCTCTTAAAGTGGGGGATCGGGTTCTGTTGTTACTTCCAGTCGGTTCCAATAAACTCGAAATTGGTTGGCAGGGACCTTTCCCGGTGGAAAGGGTTGTGTCCCGAACCAACTATGCCATCCGGATCAGGGGGAAATCCAAAATCTTCCACATTAACCTCCTCAAAAAGTATGAAGAACGATCTGATGGTACTTCTCTCCCACTCATGACTATGGCGGTCGCGATGGAAACTGAATCGGGCGAAGACGCGGATAGCGGGTATCCTTTACACCCTGGGGAAACCTATAGGGATGTACATATAAATCCTGATCTGTCGGCTGAAGAAACAGACCTGGTCATCCGTTTGTTGGAGTCCCATCAGCAGATTCTTACCGATCGACCAGGGCGAACAGGGTTAGTCGAGTTTGATATGACTCTAACTACCCAAGACCCTGTTCGCCAAAAAATATATCCAGTGCCCTTTTCGAAAGAGAAGGCCCTGGAAGCTGAAATCCAGAAGCTTCTGGACGATGACATCATCACTCCTTCGACTTCTCCGTATAATGCCGGGGTTGTCTTGTTGAGGAAGCCAAGCGGGGAGCACCGCTTATGTATTGATTACAGGCATTTAAACAGTTGTACGACATTCCAAGTTGAGCCGTTACCAAACACAAATCAACTATTTGCCAGATTAAATAGGGCAAAGTACTTCTCAAAAATCGATTTAAGCCGGGGATATTATCAGATCCCTGTGAAGCCTGAGGTTCGGCCCATGCTCGCTTTCAGTACTCCGAGCGGCCATTACGAATTTAAGGTGATGCCTTTTGGGCTGAGCAATGCGCCCAGTGTGTTCACACGCATGATGAGAAAGTTATTAGACCCTTTAAGGGATCCCTCTGTCGTCTCGTTTATGGATGATATTCTCATCGCGTCTGACAATCTGAATGATCACCTGAAATCCTTGGAACAGATCTTCATAAGATTGAAAGAGGAGGGGTTAACCGCCCGTCCAGCCAAATGCATGATTGGATATCAATCCTTGGAATTTCTGGGACATACTATTACCCCAGGGGGACTGGTACCGGAAGAAAAGAATATTGAGCAGGTCCGTCTCGCACCCCGTCCTAAATCCAAAAAAGATGTTAGGTCTTTCTTGTCTCTGTGTGGGTTTTACCAGAAATTCATTCCGAAGTTCAACGAAATAGGGGCGCCGTTAACCGAAACCCTGAAGAAAGGATCGCCAGATCCTATAGTCTGGACCCCGAGATGTGAAGAGGCTTATGGGAAGCTGAAACAGGCGTTGGTGGATAGGCCAGTCCTGCAACTCCCAGATTTGGAGAAAACGTTTGTTCTGAGAACCGACGCGAGTAACATAGGGATTGGGGCAACTCTGTTGCAGGAAGGGCGAGATAATCCTTCGGTGCTGTGTCCGATGGCATATGCCAGTCGAAAACTGTTACCCGCCGAACGGAATTACTCCACCGTCGAACGGGAATGTCTAGCTCTAGTGTGGGCGGTACAGAAATTTCAACCTTATCTGTATGGAGTCCAGTTCAAAGTGCAATCCGACCATCAACCTCTGACGTTCTTGGCAACTTCTAAGAAACTGAACGCGAGGTTAATGAGATGGTCATTGCTCCTACAACCGTATCAGTTCACGGTCGAATACATCCCCGGAAGGGAGAATGTGGGAGCAGATTTCCTATCACGGCATCCTATGGTTGAATGTGAGGGTGGGGTCATTCGAACAGAACCACTGACAGTAGAAAGTTCGTAGGGTTCGACTTTCTTAAGAGGGGGCCTATGTAGCGAAACGCCAGTGGTCCATGTCCTTATGCATTCTGTATTTTGGGTAAACAGGGGGAAACGGCTTTCGGAAGCTTTCAGTTCTCTTGTTCGCTCAAATCTCCATGAAAGATGGTTCTTTGGGTTATCTTCATACCACAATCTTTACATGGAGCGAGTATATATTTGTCTTTCCTTTCGGGTAGACCCGATGGAGCGCCTTGCGTCAAATGTGCACTGGTGCGGCTGGTGGTCAATTGATGGCCGTGCCAACACCTACCGTTTGATAGTTGCAGCATGTCAAGTGATTTAAAGATTACGACAGAGGGGCAACATATTACTGAGGTAGTGGAAAGGTAATACTTGAGTTGTGGGTGGTCCAGCCAGACCTGGACTTATAAATGTATTTTGTCTCGAGGGGGAAGATGAATTGGCGAAAAGCCAATCATAACAAATGAAGAGTTGGTTGACCGTTGGCAATCTAACTAGGTGTTTTGTTCTTGGCATAGCCGGGGAAGTGAATCTGAACAATATATCTCCACAGAGGATTTCATTTGTTCTTGGCGTCAGATGAGCTGTTGCTATCTTTCTTTCTACGGCTTGAATTGGGCATATTGTCATCTTTCTGTGGAATATCATCATTGGATAGCTATGATAATCTATGATCTATCTTCTTGAGCCAGAAGAGGCTATCCACAGGACTATCTCTTTCGTCTGTCACTCGATAGGATGATGTCGGGAGGATAATGGACTCCTCTATCTCACTGAGAGAACCTGAACTCATCTACACTATGGCGTGTGCAGGACAATGCCGGTACATTGGGGCGACAGCTCAGTCGAGAGCGGCGGCCGGGAGGGGTAGTATCTTCTTTCCTATTCTTGCTGGGAATGGGGAACTACACGGCGTGCCATATAACCCCACTACTACACTATATTTAGTTAACGGGGAGAAACACCCAGATTACTAGGCGCACCACACCACAAGATCTTGGTTGTGAGAAAGGCATGGTTTGCAAGTGAGAGGAAAGCATGGAAATGAATGTGCCCAATAATAATAAAGGCTTGGTATGAGTGTGGAAAGTGTGTCTTGTAGACAAAACGTTCATAGGGTGGACAACCTGACATCTACAAGCTGGAGGTCTACTCAAGCCCGGACGTAGCCAATCCAGGGGCTACCTGACAGGTCAGGCCCATTCATTCGGGTATCGTATATAATGCATTGGGTAGAGATCCTATATGTCAAATGTAATAACTGAGACCCTATTGGTCCTCAGGATTGTGTGATACATGAGTCAGCCCAGTCGCTCAATATTGTTTGTCATCTCCAGGGTCCTCTTCTGTTGGACGTGACTAAATCGGACAGTATCCACACGGCTTCTATGCTAGAGCCAACTACGTCTGATGAAGCCAGATCAATGTATAAGCCATCCCACACATGGTGTGCCTAACTCTGAGAGAGAGGCAAGGGCATATCTTGAGGAAATGACACAGGCCCGAGAGCAGTTGAATTCTGGGCTGAGTCTACGCATGATTATCCTGCATACCATGAGAAAATGACAATTTGCAGTAATGGTGCATCTCGGGTCCTTTCAGTGACATAGGCCCGAGAGCAGTTGATTTCTAGGCTGAGTCTACGCATGATTATCCGGCATACCCATTTTGTACCGGACATTGAAAGACACCTATCTATGTTAATTCCATGAACAATTCCCATTATGGGAAACCATAATTCAATGGAAGTCCTCAAAAACCAGTGGCTTTGATTCTACAGAAGCCGGTTGAACTTACACCCAAGTACCGGGAAGGAAGGAGCTTCTGGCACACGTGGTGAGATGTATGTGGACAGATCGGACAATATATGAAGCTGGGTCTGTGACTATGGCAACCTGAGGCTCTGTGCCTGAACTTTATCTGTGTTGTGTCTGTTTAGAACTTTCTGTGTTAACTACCTTGATGTTTTTCTGTGCTGTCCTGTATTGATTTAATAAATCAAGTTTTAGTTTATTCCAACGATCACTGTGTTATATATATGGATCAGCCAGAAGAACACGGCAGGAAATAGGTCCTTAGGTCGAAAGAAAGAGTGACAGTGAGTCCGGGGAAAACGGAGGAGGGTTGGCAGGTAAAGACCTATCCCAGCCAGGGCTATAAAGAGAATAATTTTGAAATATTGTGATAGGGCTATTTGGGACCCTCCACGTAGCTTGTTACAATTTCTGGGGGCACGTCGCGGGATATTTGAAATCCTGGTGGAGTTCTGGCTGATTTAGTGATAGGGGACAGATATTCTTGTCTACTATCAATAGGTTCTGCCTACCGTGCCTGGCTATTGTCTATACTCTTCCTGACACAGACTGACCGACATTCGACGTGTTGTGGTCGTATAATGTAACTTGTTGTGTACTTGTGAGTGCAATTTAATAGACAATTACCTCTTCCCTTACCCTCTGAGTTTAGGATGGCATCAGCTGGGTTTAATGTCGCTGACGTACAGGTTACAGGGCGTGAGATGGGCTATGATGGAGCGGAGTTACAGAAATATGTGCAGGAAGTGGAAAGAGACTTCAGACAGGCTGTGCGCGAAGCCAAGAAAATGGAGGCCGAGCAGGCAGTCAGAGACCATGAGTTCCGTATGAGGGAGTTGGAGCTAAAAGCTCAAACTGCCAAGGAAAGCGAGGGTGCAGTGGGAGGCGTAGTTCTCCCTGACTCAACAACTTCTAGTGGCGGTCCATACCAGGCAATGAAGTTCCCATTACTCCCGTTCGATGAACACAAAGATAAGATCGACCAGTATCTTCACAGATTTCAGTCGATGGCTTTGGCTATGGGATTGGAACGTGGGAAATGGAACTTGAAACTCTCACAGGGCCTGAGGGGGACCGCGTACGAGGTCTACTCAAGGTTGCCACCTGGTATGGAGAATGACTATGAGGCCCTGGAAAAAGCATTATTGAAAAGGTTCCAGATGACAGCACATACATACCGACAACAGTTCAGAAAGTCGAAGAGAGAGCCAGGAGAGATGTTCGCAGCCTACAGTGTTAGACTGAAGTCTTACCTTTTGAAGTGGATGTCATTGGCTGGTTTTGCTAACGACTATGAAAGTTTAGAAGAATTAGTGGTCGTGGACCAAATGAAGAGGATGATGCCTAAGCCATTGCAAACCTTCTTGCTTGAAAATGGGGCAGAAAGGTTAGACATAGTCAACACATTGGCGGAAAGATATGTGCTAGCTCATGGGGATAATGGGGAATTGTCACAACCCAATCCCCGACCACCAGACACATGGTCTGGAAAGAAGAAGAACCCTAAAACAGCTCACACCAAGAAGGAGGATCCTTTCGAGAAAGTTCCTATTAAGAAACCCTCTGGTAAGAGTCCACCTGGATCTCCTAAAAGAAAGTGGAGTGAAAAGTGGTGCGCCTATTGCAAATCTCCCACACACAATACGGTTGATTGCCGGCGTAAACAGAAAGACTCTCACTATGCTGCTTGTCTTGTAGAAACCGGGGAAGGGTATCACAAAGAAGTAGAAGGGAGGGATCTTGGGAACAATGATTCAGAAAAACCACCAGTAGTAGAAACGGTACTTGTGAACGGACAACCAGTTGAGTGTCTCTATGACACCGGTCTGCAGTTTGAGGCTGTAATTTCATCACACTTAGTGAGTCCGGAGCAGCTAACCGGGGAATCTATTGAGATTCAAACGGCGACAAAGAGTGCGGTAGCGATGTCTCTTCCAATTGCGAAGGTAGACATCAAATCAAAATATGTTACCGGTACTATACAGGCAGCCGTTCTGCTAGATCCTATCTTCCCAATGATCTTGGGTTGTCGCTACGTCTTTCTAGGGATTCCAACCGAACCCATGTACGTAGGGGCGATGCAAACCAGATCTCAATCGGAGGATGAGCAGACGCCGGCCTTGATCGTGAATCCCTTGCCTGGGGAGTTACGAGCTGCTCAAAGCCAGGATGCTACGTTGCAACCTTGCTTCAACCAGTTGCCAAAAAAGTCTGACCCACCAAGACGGGGCCAGTATTATATGAAGAATCGGTTACTGTACCGGAGAGCCGGAGTGGAGGAACGCCAGCATGGACAGCTGGTAGTTCCTAAGGCCTATCGGGAACAGCTTCTTCATATGGGACACACCATTTCATTCAGTGGACATATGGGTGTCGGGGCAACTCTCCAGCGCATTTCCTGCCATTACTACTGGCCAGGGATGACTGGAGACGTGCGTAGGTACGTCAAGTCGTGCCCAGAGTGCCAGCGTGTGGCACCAAAACACTGGACGGCTCCGGTAGTCCTGGGAGACATGCCCATTATGAACTCTCCTTTCGAGAGAGTTGCCATCGATCTTGTTGGTCCTCTTCCTCGGACTAGGAAGAGGAATAAGTACATTCTCACGATGGTGGATTGCTGTTCCATGTGGGGCGAGGCGATACCGTTGGCCACAATCGACTCTAAGCGAGTGGCTGATGCACTGATTGAGACCTTTACTCGGTTGGGATTTCCCAACCAGATCCTAACGGACAATGGGTCTCAGTTCTGTGGTAAGCTGATGGAAGAAGTCTTTCGTATCTTCCAGACTAACCACATTCACACAAGCCCGTACCACCCTCAGTCTAATGGGCAAGTAGAGAGGTTTAATGGTACCTTGATGACCATGCTTCGGAAGCTGGCTCAAGAGAAACCAGACAGATGGGATGAGTATATCTCAGCCGCCTTGTTCGCCTATCGGGAGGTTCCCCATGGGTCGACCGGGTTGCCACCAGCCACTCTACTATTCGGGAGGCCAATCAAGGGTCCCTTAGAAGCTTTATTGAGATGTTGGACAGAGGAAGAAACTTCCGAAGAAGTTGTATCCTCATATAAATACGTCGAAGAGTTAAAGAAGAAACTCCAGACGGGTTGGGCTTTGGCAGCTCAGAATCTGAGAGCGGCCAGAAAGAGACACGCGGCCTACTACAATAGAAGGACAAAAGATAGGTCTCTTAAAGTGGGGGATCGGGTTCTGTTGTTACTTCCAGTCGGTTCCAATAAACTCGAAATTGGTTGGCAGGGACCTTTCCCGGTGGAAAGGGTTGTGTCCCGAACCAACTATGCCATCCGGATCAGGGGGAAATCCAAAATCTTCCACATTAACCTCCTCAAAAAGTATGAAGAACGATCTGATGGTACTTCTCTCCCACTCATGACTATGGCGGTCGCGATGGAAACTGAATCGGGCGAAGACGCGGATAGCGGGTATCCTTTACACCCTGGGGAAACCTATAGGGATGTACATATAAATCCTGATCTGTCGGCTGAAGAAACAGACCTGGTCATCCGTTTGTTGGAGTCCCATCAGCAGATTCTTACCGATCGACCAGGGCGAACAGGGTTAGTCGAGTTTGATATGACTCTAACTACCCAAGACCCTGTTCGCCAAAAAATATATCCAGTGCCCTTTTCGAAAGAGAAGGCCCTGGAAGCTGAAATCCAGAAGCTTCTGGACGATGACATCATCACTCCTTCGACTTCTCCGTATAATGCCGGGGTTGTCTTGTTGAGGAAGCCAAGCGGGGAGCACCGCTTATGTATTGATTACAGGCATTTAAACAGTTGTACGACATTCCAAGTTGAGCCGTTACCAAACACAAATCAACTATTTGCCAGATTAAATAGGGCAAAGTACTTCTCAAAAATCGATTTAAGCCGGGGATATTATCAGATCCCTGTGAAGCCTGAGGTTCGGCCCATGCTCGCTTTCAGTACTCCGAGCGGCCATTACGAATTTAAGGTGATGCCTTTTGGGCTGAGCAATGCGCCCAGTGTGTTCACACGCATGATGAGAAAGTTATTAGACCCTTTAAGGGATCCCTCTGTCGTCTCGTTTATGGATGATATTCTCATCGCGTCTGACAATCTGAATGATCACCTGAAATCCTTGGAACAGATCTTCATAAGATTGAAAGAGGAGGGGTTAACCGCCCGTCCAGCCAAATGCATGATTGGATATCAATCCTTGGAATTTCTGGGACATACTATTACCCCAGGGGGACTGGTACCGGAAGAAAAGAATATTGAGCAGGTCCGTCTCGCACCCCGTCCTAAATCCAAAAAAGATGTTAGGTCTTTCTTGTCTCTGTGTGGGTTTTACCAGAAATTCATTCCGAAGTTCAACGAAATAGGGGCGCCGTTAACCGAAACCCTGAAGAAAGGATCGCCAGATCCTATAGTCTGGACCCCGAGATGTGAAGAGGCTTATGGGAAGCTGAAACAGGCGTTGGTGGATAGGCCAGTCCTGCAACTCCCAGATTTGGAGAAAACGTTTGTTCTGAGAACCGACGCGAGTAACATAGGGATTGGGGCAACTCTGTTGCAGGAAGGGCGAGATAATCCTTCGGTGCTGTGTCCGATGGCATATGCCAGTCGAAAACTGTTACCCGCCGAACGGAATTACTCCACCGTCGAACGGGAATGTCTAGCTCTAGTGTGGGCGGTACAGAAATTTCAACCTTATCTGTATGGAGTCCAGTTCAAAGTGCAATCCGACCATCAACCTCTGACGTTCTTGGCAACTTCTAAGAAACTGAACGCGAGGTTAATGAGATGGTCATTGCTCCTACAACCGTATCAGTTCACGGTCGAATACATCCCCGGAAGGGAGAATGTGGGAGCAGATTTCCTATCACGGCATCCTATGGTTGAATGTGAGGGTGGGGTCATTCGAACAGAACCACTGACAGTAGAAAGTTCGTAGGGTTCGACTTTCTTAAGAGGGGGCCTATGTAGCGAAACGCCAGTGGTCCATGTCCTTATGCATTCTGTATTTTGGGTAAACAGGGGGAAACGGCTTTCGGAAGCTTTCAGTTCTCTTGTTCGCTCAAATCTCCATGAAAGATGGTTCTTTGGGTTATCTTCATACCACAATCTTTACATGGAGCGAGTATATATTTGTCTTTCCTTTCGGGTAGACCCGATGGAGCGCCTTGCGTCAAATGTGCACTGGTGCGGCTGGTGGTCAATTGATGGCCGTGCCAACACCTACCGTTTGATAGTTGCAGCATGTCAAGTGATTTAAAGATTACGACAGAGGGGCAACATATTACTGAGGTAGTGGAAAGGTAATACTTGAGTTGTGGGTGGTCCAGCCAGACCTGGACTTATAAATGTATTTTGTCTCGAGGGGGAAGATGAATTGGCGAAAAGCCAATCATAACAAATGAAGAGTTGGTTGACCGTTGGCAATCTAACTAGGTGTTTTGTTCTTGGCATAGCCGGGGAAGTGAATCTGAACAATATATCTCCACAGAGGATTTCATTTGTTCTTGGCGTCAGATGAGCTGTTGCTATCTTTCTTTCTACGGCTTGAATTGGGCATATTGTCATCTTTCTGTGGAATATCATCATTGGATAGCTATGATAATCTATGATCTATCTTCTTGAGCCAGAAGAGGCTATCCACAGGACTATCTCTTTCGTCTGTCACTCGATAGGATGATGTCGGGAGGATAATGGACTCCTCTATCTCACTGAGAGAACCTGAACTCATCTACACTATGGCGTGTGCAGGACAATGCCGGTACATTGGGGCGACAGCTCAGTCGAGAGCGGCGGCCGGGAGGGGTAGTATCTTCTTTCCTATTCTTGCTGGGAATGGGGAACTACACGGCGTGCCATATAACCCCACTACTACACTATATTTAGTTAACGGGGAGAAACACCCAGATTACTAGGCGCACCACACCACAAGATCTTGGTTGTGAGAAAGGCATGGTTTGCAAGTGAGAGGAAAGCATGGAAATGAATGTGCCCAATAATAATAAAGGCTTGGTATGAGTGTGGAAAGTGTGTCTTGTAGACAAAACGTTCATAGGGTGGACAACCTGACATCTACAAGCTGGAGGTCTACTCAAGCCCGGACGTAGCCAATCCAGGGGCTACCTGACAGGTCAGGCCCATTCATTCGGGTATCGTATATAATGCATTGGGTAGAGATCCTATATGTCAAATGTAATAACTGAGACCCTATTGGTCCTCAGGATTGTGTGATACATGAGTCAGCCCAGTCGCTCAATATTGTTTGTCATCTCCAGGGTCCTCTTCTGTTGGACGTGACTAAATCGGACAGTATCCACACGGCTTCTATGCTAGAGCCAACTACGTCTGATGAAGCCAGATCAATGTATAAGCCATCCCACACATGGTGTGCCTAACTCTGAGAGAGAGGCAAGGGCATATCTTGAGGAAATGACATAGGCCCGAGAGCAGTTGAATTCTGGGCTGAGTCTACGCATGATTATCCTGCATACCATGAGAAAATGACAATTTGCAGTAATGGTGCATCTCGGGTCCTTTCAGTGACATAGGCCCGAGAGCAGTTGATTTCTAGGCTGAGTCTACGCATGATTATCCGGCATACCCATTTTGTACCGGACATTGAAAGACACCTATCTATGTTAATTCCATGAACAATTCCCATTATGGGAAACCATAATTCAATGGAAGTCCTCAAAAACCAGTGGCTTTGATTCTACAGAAGCCGGTTGAACTTACACCCAAGTACCGGGAAGGAAGGAGCTTCTGGCACACGTGGTGAGATGTATGTGGACAGATCGGACAATATATGAAGCTGGGTCTGTGACTATGGCAACCTGAGGCTCTGTGCCTGAACTTTATCTGTGTTGTGTCTGTTTAGAACTTTCTGTGTTAACTACCTTGATGTTTTTCTGTGCTGTCCTGTATTGATTTAATAAATCAAGTTTTAGTTTATTCCAACGATCACTGTGTTATATATATGGATCAGCCAGAAGAACACGGCAGGAAATAGGTCCTTAGGTCGAAAGAAAGAGTGACAGTGAGTCCGGGGAAAACGGAGGAGGGTTGGCAGGTAAAGACCTATCCCAGCCAGGGCTATAAAGAGAATAATTTTGAAATATTGTGATAGGGCTATTTGGGACCCTCCACGTAGCTTGTTACAATTTCTGGGGGCACGTCGCGGGATATTTGAAATCCTGGTGGAGTTCTGGCTGATTTAGTGATAGGGGACAGATATTCTTGTCTACTATCAATAGGTTCTGCCTACCGTGCCTGGCTATTGTCTATACTCTTCCTGACACAGACTGACCGACATTCGACGTGTTGTGGTCGTATAATGTAACTTGTTGTGTACTTGTGAGTGCAATTTAATAGACAATTACCTCTTCCCTTACCCTCTGAGTTTAGGATGGCATCAGCTGGGTTTAATGTCGCTGACGTACAGGTTACAGGGCGTGAGATGGGCTATGATGGAGCGGAGTTACAGAAATATGTGCAGGAAGTGGAAAGAGACTTCAGACAGGCTGTGCGCGAAGCCAAGAAAATGGAGGCCGAGCAGGCAGTCAGAGACCATGAGTTCCGTATGAGGGAGTTGGAGCTAAAAGCTCAAACTGCCAAGGAAAGCGAGGGTGCAGTGGGAGGCGTAGTTCTCCCTGACTCAACAACTTCTAGTGGCGGTCCATACCAGGCATTGAAGTTCCCATTACTCCCGTTCGATGAACACAAAGATAAGATCGACCAGTATCTTCACAGATTTCAGTCGATGGCTTTGGCTATGGGATTGGAACGTGGGAAATGGAACTTGAAACTCTCACAGGGCCTGAGGGGGACCGCGTACGAGGTCTACTCAAGGTTGCCACCTGGTATGGAGAATGACTATGAGGCCCTGGAAAAAGCATTATTGAAAAGGTTCCAGATGACAGCACATACATACCGACAACAGTTCAGAAAGTCGAAGAGAGAGCCAGGAGAGATGTTCGCAGCCTACAGTGTTAGACTGAAGTCTTACCTTTTGAAGTGGATGTCATTGGCTGGTTTTGCTAACGACTATGAAAGTTTAGAAGAATTAGTGGTCGTGGACCAAATGAAGAGGATGATGCCTAAGCCATTGCAAACCTTCTTGCTTGAAAATGGGGCAGAAAGGTTAGACATAGTCAACACATTGGCGGAAAGATATGTGCTAGCTCATGGGGATAATGGGGAATTGTCACAACCCAATCCCCGACCACCAGACACATGGTCTGGAAAGAAGAAGAACCCTAAAACAGCTCACACCAAGAAGGAGGATCCTTTCGAGAAAGTTCCTATTAAGAAACCCTCTGGTAAGAGTCCACCTGGATCTCCTAAAAGAAAGTGGAGTGAAAAGTGGTGCGCCTATTGCAAATCTCCCACACACAATACGGTTGATTGCCGGCGTAAACAGAAAGACTCTCACTATGCTGCTTGTCTTGTAGAAACCGGGGAAGGGTATCACAAAGAAGTAGAAGGGAGGGATCTTGGGAACAATGATTCAGAAAAACCACCAGTAGTAGAAACGGTACTTGTGAACGGACAACCAGTTGAGTGTCTCTATGACACCGGTCTGCAGTTTGAGGCTGTAATTTCATCACACTTAGTGAGTCCGGAGCAGCTAACCGGGGAATCTATTGAGATTCAAACGGCGACAAAGAGTGCGGTAGCGATGTCTCTTCCAATTGCGAAGGTAGACATCAAATCAAAATATGTTACCGGTACTATACAGGCAGCCGTTCTGCTAGATCCTATCTTCCCAATGATCTTGGGTTGTCGCTACGTCTTTCTAGGGATTCCAACCGAACCCATGTACGTAGGGGCGATGCAAACCAGATCTCAATCGGAGGATGAGCAGACGCCGGCCTTGATCGTGAATCCCTTGCCTGGGGAGTTACGAGCTGCTCAAAGCCAGGATGCTACGTTGCAACCTTGCTTCAACCAGTTGCCAAAAAAGTCTGACCCACCAAGACGGGGCCAGTATTATATGAAGAATCGGTTACTGTACCGGAGAGCCGGAGTGGAGGAACGCCAGCATGGACAGCTGGTAGTTCCTAAGGCCTATCGGGAACAGCTTCTTCATATGGGACACACCATTTCATTCAGTGGACATATGGGTGTCGGGGCAACTCTCCAGCGCATTTCCTGCCATTACTACTGGCCAGGGATGACTGGAGACGTGCGTAGGTACGTCAAGTCGTGCCCAGAGTGCCAGCGTGTGGCACCAAAACACTGGACGGCTCCGGTAGTCCTGGGAGACATGCCCATTATGAACTCTCCTTTCGAGAGAGTTGCCATCGATCTTGTTGGTCCTCTTCCTCGGACTAGGAAGAGGAATAAGTACATTCTCACGATGGTGGATTGCTGTTCCATGTGGGGCGAGGCGATACCGTTGGCCACAATCGACTCTAAGCGAGTGGCTGATGCACTGATTGAGACCTTTACTCGGTTGGGATTTCCCAACCAGATCCTAACGGACAATGGGTCTCAGTTCTGTGGTAAGCTGATGGAAGAAGTCTTTCGTATCTTCCAGACTAACCACATTCACACAAGCCCGTACCACCCTCAGTCTAATGGGCAAGTAGAGAGGTTTAATGGTACCTTGATGACCATGCTTCGGAAGCTGGCTCAAGAGAAACCAGACAGATGGGATGAGTATATCTCAGCCGCCTTGTTCGCCTATCGGGAGGTTCCCCATGGGTCGACCGGGTTGCCACCAGCCACTCTACTATTCGGGAGGCCAATCAAGGGTCCCTTAGAAGCTTTATTGAGATGTTGGACAGAGGAAGAAACTTCCGAAGAAGTTGTATCCTCATATAAATACGTCGAAGAGTTAAAGAAGAAACTCCAGACGGGTTGGGCTTTGGCAGCTCAGAATCTGAGAGCGGCCAGAAAGAGACACGCGGCCTACTACAATAGAAGGACAAAAGATAGGTCTCTTAAAGTGGGGGATCGGGTTCTGTTGTTACTTCCAGTCGGTTCCAATAAACTCGAAATTGGTTGGCAGGGACCTTTCCCGGTGGAAAGGGTTGTGTCCCGAACCAACTATGCCATCCGGATCAGGGGGAAATCCAAAATCTTCCACATTAACCTCCTCAAAAAGTATGAAGAACGATCTGATGGTACTTCTCTCCCACTCATGACTATGGCGGTCGCGATGGAAACTGAATCGGGCGAAGACGCGGATAGCGGGTATCCTTTACACCCTGGGGAAACCTATAGGGATGTACATATAAATCCTGATCTGTCGGCTGAAGAAACAGACCTGGTCATCCGTTTGTTGGAGTCCCATCAGCAGATTCTTACCGATCGACCAGGGCGAACAGGGTTAGTCGAGTTTGATATGACTCTAACTACCCAAGACCCTGTTCGCCAAAAAATATATCCAGTGCCCTTTTCGAAAGAGAAGGCCCTGGAAGCTGAAATCCAGAAGCTTCTGGACGATGACATCATCACTCCTTCGACTTCTCCGTATAATGCCGGGGTTGTCTTGTTGAGGAAGCCAAGCGGGGAGCACCGCTTATGTATTGATTACAGGCATTTAAACAGTTGTACGACATTCCAAGTTGAGCCGTTACCAAACACAAATCAACTATTTGCCAGATTAAATAGGGCAAAGTACTTCTCAAAAATCGATTTAAGCCGGGGATATTATCAGATCCCTGTGAAGCCTGAGGTTCGGCCCATGCTCGCTTTCAGTACTCCGAGCGGCCATTACGAATTTAAGGTGATGCCTTTTGGGCTGAGCAATGCGCCCAGTGTGTTCACACGCATGATGAGAAAGTTATTAGACCCTTTAAGGGATCCCTCTGTCGTCTCGTTTATGGATGATATTCTCATCGCGTCTGACAATCTGAATGATCACCTGAAATCCTTGGAACAGATCTTCATAAGATTGAAAGAGGAGGGGTTAACCGCCCGTCCAGCCAAATGCATGATTGGATATCAATCCTTGGAATTTCTGGGACATACTATTACCCCAGGGGGACTGGTACCGGAAGAAAAGAATATTGAGCAGGTCCGTCTCGCACCCCGTCCTAAATCCAAAAAAGATGTTAGGTCTTTCTTGTCTCTGTGTGGGTTTTACCAGAAATTCATTCCGAAGTTCAACGAAATAGGGGCGCCGTTAACCGAAACCCTGAAGAAAGGATCGCCAGAT
>OY992879.1:155527356-155542356 GCA_963921405.1 Cepaea hortensis | reverse complement strand
TAGTAGAGGCCGACCCTGAGATCTCTTACCCATCTGTAATTCACCAAAAAAGATATCCTTTGGTATTCTACCATCATCCATCCGCCTAAGATGTCCTATCCATCTAAGTCTACGAAGACTGAGCATGGAATAAACTGTCACACAACCTGATCTTTCCAATACTTCAGTATTTGTGATTTTGTCTTGCCACTTAATACCAAGAATTCTTCGCAGACACCGCATATGAAAGCTGTTTAAATTGTTCTCTTGGTGTGAGTAAGTTGTCCAGGTTTCACTGCCATAGAGAAGAGTACTAAGGACACAGGCTTGATAGACAAGGACTTTTGTTTTGGCAGTAAGCTTCCTGTTCTCCCAGACTCTTTTTCTTAACCTGTTCATTGTTGTTGCTGCCTTACCAATCCGGATGTTGATTTCCTGATCTAGGGATACTTTGCTATTTACCACCGATCCTAGATATGTAAAATGGTCTACTATCTCTAGTTCGGCGTCGTCAATAAAGATTGATGGTACCCCATGTGCACCTTGTGACATAATCTGTGTCTTCTTTTTGCTAATTGTTAAACCAAATTCAGAACAAGCATTGGAGAATGCAGATAGTAGACATTGCAATTCTTCCTCAGAGTGGGTCGTAACTGCAGCATCATCTGCAAAAAGCAACTCTCTGATCAGTACCCTCCTAATTTTGGTCTTAGCCTTCAATCTCTGAGCATTGTAGAGGCCGCCATCTGAGCGTGAGTGAATGTATATACCACCATCCTGATCACGAAATGCATATTTCAGTAGAAGTGAAAAGTATATTCCAAAGAGGGTGGGAGCTAGTACACAACCTTGCTTAACTCCACTCTTGATTTCAAATTCTTCAGAAGTTGCACCATCAAACTTGATTATACCCTTCATGCCTGTGTGGAACGATTCCACAATGGACAGAAGAGTTGGTGGGCAGCCAATCTTCTTTAGTGCCTTGAACAGACCCTCACGACTGACCAAATCAAATGCCTTTGTGAGGTCGATGAAGGCAATAAACAGTGGTTGATTCTGTTCACGGCATTTTTCTTGCATTTGTCTCAATGAGAATATCATATCAGTGGTAGACCGGTTCTGTCGAAAGCCACACTGTGATTCGGGGTAGACTTGATCTCCTAGGACTTGAAGTCTGCGCAGAACAATTCTGGCAAATACTTTTCCAACAATACACAGAAGTGAGATACCCCTATAGTTGTTGCAGTCGCTCCGATCGCCCTTGTTCTTGTACAGTGTTATGATGCTTGAATCTTTGAAATCCTGTGGGACTTGTCCTTCACGCCAGCATAGCTCTATTAGCTGGTGGATCTGTATAGTGAGTGTGTCTTGCCCACTCCTGATAACCTCTATTGGAATCCCATCCTTACCTGGAGCCTTGCCAGATGCAAGTTCATTTATAGCACACTTAACTTCTGTTATGGTGGGAAGTGTGTCCAGGTGGTCAAGAGTTGGTAGAGCCTCTATGGCGTTGAGGGCATTATCCGCTAGTTTGGTCTCACTTGAGTAAAGCTCCAAATAGTGCTCTACCCATCTGTCCATCTGCTGTTTCTTATCAGTGATGACTTCTCCAGTCAAGGTTTTCAATGGTGCACTTCTTTTGATCACTGGACCACAGGCTTTCTTTATTCCTTCATACATGCTTCTTATGTCTCCCTTATCACTTGCGATTTGAATGGACTCACATAACTTGATCCAATAATTTTGCTACATAGAACCTGTGCTTTTGTATGGATGTGAAACGTGGACGATGAGCAGACAAGCTGAAAAACTTCTGATGGCTGTGGAAATGTGGTTTCTGAGGAAAATGCAGAGAATACCATGGACAGACAGAAAAATCAATGACAAGAGCAAATGAAAACCGCAAACTGATAAGAGAAATTAGATGTAGAGATGAAACAATTTTTCGGCACGTTATGCGAATAAATAAACTAGACAACTTGGTGACAACTGGCAAGATTGAGGGAAAAAGAATAAGGGGAAGGCACAGAAGTAAATAGGCCGGTTCCGTGGCGAAGAGGTTATGGGAGCAGTTCGTAATCTCGCATACCCGTGTTCGAAACATTGCTGCTAGCGATTTGGCAGCAGACCGCCAGGTGTTGGTTCTTTACGAAATGGTATGGGTGCCGGTCGTTCAGAAACCAATGGCAAATTACTGAACGTAAACATGCCAAGAAATCACAACAGCAAAAACGATGCTGGTGTTGACTGCGACGTTCTGTAAAGGATATGCAACTAACTGTAACAGAAGTAAATATGTCCATGGATTTACCACATAGCATAGTCGGGACAAGAACACAGAGCTGATCCACAAATCTGGTTATCGCGTGAATGGCGAAAAATGATCGCCCAAGCTTACCGGCATAACAGATTATGATGATGAATGTCCCTTAAAAGGCGTGCAAACGGGTTTGTTACTTACTTTACTTACTTATGACTTGAAATACAAAACCCATAAACAAGTAATTGCACGATATCTTGCCTGGAATATTTCGTCGCATCTCATCTGCTGCATGCTGCAGAGTTATACAGACAAACCTCTGTTTTCGTTGATAATCCGTCCGAAGAGAATCGGTGAAACCCGAAACCGATGAAAACCGAGGCAATTATTTCCATATGAATCAATGTAAATCCAATTAATTCGTTCTAAACACTCCAAAATACATATGAAAAACACATTTTATAGATAATAAATATAGTGTTTTATACTATTTTTCGGCCCCAGTCGTGTCCGAACTCGCACATTTACCGTGCCTAGTAACACAATGTATGCCAGTGCGCCTCTTGAATTCTTTAAACAATAATCTGCTGGCCTACTGGACGAGTGGCTCCTGAAGTGTGTTGTATGACAATCAACCATACTGACTTTCGTAGGATACAGTATGAGTATAACGTCGTACGTGTACACCGACGCGCTCCGCATGCCTCATGTGGTATGTCACAGGCACTTTTCCTCTCTCTCTGTCTCTCTCTGTCTCTCTCTGTCTGTCTCTCTCTGTCTGTCTCTCTCTATCTCTCGCTCTCGCTCTCTCTCTCTCTCTCTCTCTCTCTCTTCTTGCATATACTTTGCACATTCCACATACACTAGCATTTTGTCTGTTGAGGGGTGTCTATGTATGCACGCGTGTTCACGCATATCAGTCCACCCAGACCTTAAGACTCGCCCCTATAATAACACAATGGGGTTTTGGTTAGTACCACCTTCAATTTTACATGCCTCCTACCCCGCCCCCTTCTTTCTATGGGCTCACTGAACCGTAACACCCAGCACCGGGTATAACAACACACCCGAGATTTTCTTGGTTACTTACAGATCCGAACGGTGAGGTGAGTATGAAGATTTTTCTCTATTAACATTTTTCAATTAAACATTTTCTTCAACTAACATTCTTTTCAGTTAACATTTCTTTCAATTCTCATTTTCTCTTCATTGCTTCCATTTTTCCATGCTTTTGTTCTTCTCGTCCCGTCATCACCTTCTGATGTAGTCACAGGAGTTCTCCTTGACTATATGTTGTGTTTGTGAATGTGTTTGTTTGCTGATGAAGGCTAATCGCCGCAACGTTCTGTATGTGTCTTAACTCTGTTATGTAAAGCTGCACTACTTTGTGTCATTTTATATTGTTTACAAATCACTAAGTACACTAGCATTAATCTCAGTCATTTTCTTAATGAGATCAGCATACAAGTCTGACCATTTCACATATGATTGCCTCCGAAACAGAATCGCTTTCAAACTGGTTTTGATTTATCCAACTTAATAATAACTGTTTGACATCTTAAATTGCTTGCGATCTCTGTTTCGTTAGCACATTCATGCCTTTCGCTACATTAGCCTTCTTTATTGCTTCCCTTTTCGCCACAAATGAACTTATCGAGGATGGCGACCTCCCGCACATGCTACCGATGTCAGCAATCTTTTACCGCTCTCGTATTTTTCAATGATTTCTTTCTTCAACTCGATCGTGTTCCTGCCTTCTTCTTCGAAAGGCTGCTGGCTCTGGAAACTTTCTTTGGTCACATGATAGAGCTAACGGGAAAGGGTTAACTCATTAACAAGTGATGCTCACACAACGATAAACAACGCCAAACTGAGCAGAAGAATGCGTGGGTCCGTTTGTTTTTGCAAAATTAGCAGCGTTATCGATGAAAACCGAGACAACCGATGAAAACCGAGACAACCGATGAAAACCGAGACATATTTTTCGCGGAAAAAATTGACGAAAACCGACATCGACGAAAACCGAAGGCAACGAAAACCGAGGTTTGACTGTATAATCCCAACTCTCACGCAAAATCAGTCCACTGCACCCACTAGTAGTAGCAACTTGTAGTACTACAAGTGAGTTTAAAGCCAGAAAGAAAGAATCATTCTATCAGAAGTGACTTCAAAAACATCGCCGATAAAGAGGAGGATAACAAACAGGCCGATGTATCAACGTACATCACACAAAATAAGTGAGATGACGTGGTTATATCTGCTGATGATTGATATTTTCTCCCCAATTTCCTGTTTCCATTTTCTTCGTCTTGTCTTTCACGAAGCGAAATTACACGCTATTTGGCCGTCTGATGGATTTTAATCTATTTACAGATGGCGCTGGCGATGATCACGAGCGCCACCTAACGGCTGATCACCGACAAAATATAAACACCAAACTCAAAAATTATACGAAGCTTATAGATTCCCGAGATTTTTTTCCCTTTCATGGGAGCGAAATGAATTTAATGGCTGAAATCACGCGATGTGTGTTGACTTTAAAAAGAAGGCTGCGATCAAAGGCGGTTGGGAATTTGATTTCGGTTGTACTTTTTTTCAGACCGGTGTTTGCTGGGAGTCTTAAGTCACGCAGTTTTTCCGGCTTGTATTATTAAGACGGAACGTTATGACACTTTACAGATAATTATAGTTTAGAAGAAATAAAATAGATGATACTATATATTTCCATTGGCAGTCGTGGTAGCGTGTGACTAGACACTTGGAGTTCGGTGGATAATTGTTGTGTGAGTGCTGACGAAGGGTTTGGCCCTAACGTTATTTTGTTACTTATGATCGTATTATTATTATATTATTTGACTGCTATTTCTTGGCAAGTTTAGGTTCTTCTTCTTCTTCTTCGCTCATCCGGAGTTTTTTTTCGGACGTGATTGCGTTGTGCCTGTTTACAGCAGAGCTTCGTTCTTGCGCCGTTAGGCCGACACATCCGACTTCTGCGGGCATTTGTTGACCGGGTTAACCTTCCCGGGGAAGTTTAGGTTCAGTAGTTTGCCATTGCTTTCTGAACGACCAGCACCCATACCATCGTATGAAAAGTAAGACTAGGCGGTCTGCTGCCAAATCTCCAGCAGCTGTTTCGAACGCGGAATGTGGGATTGCGAATTGTGTCCGTAACTCCTTAGCCGCAGATCAGGCAGCGTATTATAGTAAAGCTTACCGGCTACTTCTCATGTTTTGGTGATTCATTCATTGGCCAGAGACTTGTTTGGTGATTCATTCATTGGCTAGTGACTTGTTTGGTGATTCATACATTGGCCAGAGACTTGTTTGGTGATCAATTCATTGGCTAGTGACTTGTTTGGTGATTCATTCATTGGCTAGTGACTTGTTTGGTGATTCATTCATTGGCCAGAGACTTGTTTGGTGATTCATTCATTGGCTAGTGACTTGTTTGGTGATTCATTCATTGGCCAGGTATTTGTTTGGTGATTCATTCATTGGCCAGAGACTTGTTTGGTGATTCATTCATTGGCTAGTGACTTGTTTGGTGATTCATTCATTGGCCAGAGACTTGTTTGGTGATTCATTCATTGGCTAGTGACTTGTTTGGTGATTCATTCATTGGCCAGAATTGCCTGTCTGTTTGTCTCTGTTTGTCAGTGTTCCTGCCTGCCTTCCTTCCTTCCTTGGCTTGCTTGTTTGCTTGCTTGCTAGCTTACTTCTTTTCATTCTTTCGTTCTTTCTTCTTCTTCTTCTTCTTCTTCTTCTTCTTCTTCTTCTTCTTCTTCTTCTTCTTCTTCTTCTTCTTCTTTTTCTTTTTCTTTTTCTTCTTCTTCTTCTTCTTCTTCTTCTTCTTCTTCTTCTTCTTCTTCTTCTTCTTCTTCTTCTTCTTCTTCTTCTTCTTCTTCTTCTTCTTCTTCTTCTTCTTCTTCTTCTTCTTCTTCTTCTTCTTCTTCCTCTTCGCCTCCCTCTTCCTCTTCGTCTCCTCCTCCTCCCCCTTCGTCGCCTACAACAATCAAGGTAGAACATCAATCTTTGCTTTCCTCAAGGTCCCTTGCAACACATAAGCTGAATCATAATTATAGGCACATTTATTTACTGGATGTAAGAAATGTAGACAACAGGGAAACTACTCGAATATGTAAACCAACTCAAGGAACGAAAGACGGCGGGAAACACGATACAAACAGACAGAGCTAGAGAAATACGAGGGTAAGTTAATAAGTAAGTCACAAATGGCTTTAGAAAAATAACTAACTATGATAACAACTTGAAACGAGTTTATTTTTATACATACATTCTCCCTTTATTTCTCAACATAATTTCCACCAACATTGATGCACTTACCCCATCGTATTATCAGTCCTTCTAAATCGGCCACACAGAACTGCGTGCTTTGTTTTTTTCATTTACCTGCCACTCCACAGAACTGTGTGACTTACTTGTTGACTCGCCCTCGTAACTTTTTCTACCCAGCTATGCACCGCTTTACGGGAAATCACTAGGGGCTAAGTCCACTGAAAACCCACCTTGGCGGGAGACATTTCGAGAGTGACGCCGAAGTTGAAGGTGACATGAAGCAGCACACTACGCGGACACACATTGTCATATATGAAAACGTCATCATCATCAAGTGCCGTGACGACTGGCATAGGCGTTCATGACTCTCTACAGATCTCTGTCCTTGGTTTTCTGGATCAACTCAATCGTTGATATTCCTCCATGCCACCGTCGCAATCCATCCAGCATCATTTCTCGTGGTCTGCCTCTGCCTCTCTTCCCCTCGAACTTTCGAGTTATCACGATGTTCTCCAATGCCTCTCTTCTCATCACATGACCAAAGAAAGCTGTTTGTCTCTTTCTTATCGTTGTTTATAAAGTTCTAGTTACGTTAGCCTCTTTAAGGCATTCGTCCTTAGTTACTTTGGCAGTCCAAGGAATTCGCAACATTCGTCTAAGGAACCACATCTCTGTTGCTTCCAATCTCTTCCTAATTTGTTCATTTATATTCCAAGATTCACAGCCATACAGCAAAACAGGTTCTATATAACACCTCAGCACTCTCTTTCTTACATTCAATGATAGTGACTTATTGCATAAGATATTCTTCATTTTTTTAGATGCAGCTTTTGCTTGCCCTATTCTGCTCTTGATCTCTGTTGTGCATCTTCCATCTGATGTTATGAATGTCCCTAAATATGAAAATAACACATTTAAATACAATCACAACATATACAGTTGCCAGTTCTTCGGTGAAGGGGTTACCGACGCATTTCATAATCCCGCATACCGCGTTCGAGACACAGTGGTATGAGTACCGGCCGTTCAGAAAGCAATGGCAAATTACTGAACGTAAAGTTACCAAGAAATCAGTCTAATAATGCTGGGTTTGACTGCAACGCCATGTAAAGTATATGGAACTAACTGTAATTAGCATACAGCTGGCGTGTGCGGATTAGGTGGTAATGAGACGCTCAGTTGCACAATTCCCCGTAATAAATAGTCGAGGGTTAGAAATCAGCCACAGGCGAGTTAGGAACTCCTATTTGCGTTGTTTTCCATCGTATGAGTCGTCGGCGTTAAGGAAGCAATGGTCAACAAAAATGTTGCATCCTGTAAAGGAAGTTGCGATCAACCCCAGAATGATTTTATTTACAATTTACGTTCAGTAGTTTGCCATGGCTTTCTGAATGAGATGTCAAAGTTTAAGCCGAAATTAATGCTGGTGCAGGGATTGAACCGCTGACCCCGCCTTCAGCGCACATGAAGTTTACGCGCTAGAACGCTCTTGTCCTTTCGCTCACGCCGAATGCTATAGGGTGTATTTTTAATGAATGTGCAGAGTTTGAAAATATTGCCGGTCCAAGTTTTGTATTCACCCTCTGTATTGCAACATAATAGCTGTTCATGCAACGTAATAGGTAAATACAAAACTTGGACCGGCGATATTTTCAAACACTGCACAGTCATTAAAAATACAGCCTGAATTACATTGGATATAAATGTTAAAAACGTTAATTACCGAGTGGGTTTTTGAATTTATCTAACGGTGAAAGGGGGAAAAACACCCAGTGGGACAATTCTGTTAAGTGGTGTTGAGTTGGGACATTGAGCCTGCTGTTTGCGTGTGTTTTTGTTTATTTGTGTGTATGTTTGTTTTTTAAGATCCGCATATTGTCTGGGGATTCGGCCATTGACATTGCCATAATAGGAAACGATATTCCGCTTAGTGTCTGATTGCAATGTGGAAGTTGGCTTGTATTTGTTGTGTTGGAGTTTGCTGTAGTTCTTTCTGTTTATATTTCCACTTGTTTACTAGTGTTGAAGTTTGGTGTAGTTCTTCCTGTTTATGTCCCCAGTTGTTTACTAGTGTTGAAGTTTGGTGTAGTTCTTCCTGTTTATGTCCCCAATTGTTAACTCGTGTTGGAGTTTGGTGTAGTACTTCCTGTTTATGTCCCCAGTTGTTTACTAGTGTTGAAGTTTGGTGTAGTTCTTCCTGTTTATGTCCCCAATTGTTAACTCGTGTTGGAGTTTGGTGTAGTACTTCCTGTTTATGTCCCCAGTTGTTTACTAGTGTTGAAGTTTGGTGTAGTTCTTCCTGTTTATGTCCCCAATTGTTAACTCGTGTTGGAGTTTGGTGTAGTACTTTCTGTTTATGTCCCCAGTTGTTTACTAGTGTTGAAGTTTGGTGTAGTTCTTCCTGTTTATGTCCCCAATTGTTAACTCGTGTTGGAGTTTGGTGTAGTTCTTTCTGTTTATGTTTCCACTTGTTTACTAGTGTTGGAGTTTGGTGTAGTTCTTTCTGTTTATGTTTCCACTTGTTTACTAGTGTTGGAGTTTGGTGTAGTTCTTTCTGTTGACAACCCCAGTTGTATACACTTGTGTTGGAGTTTAGTGTAGTTCGTTTTGTTATGTCCCCAGTTGTTTACTTGTGGTGGAGTTTAGTGTAGTTCTTTTTGTTATGTCCCCAGTTGTTTACTTGTGTTGGAGTTTAGTGTAGTTCTTTTTGTTATGTCCCCAGTTGTTTACTTGTGTTGGAGTTTAGTGTAGTTCTTTTTGTTATGTCCCCAGTTGTTTACTTGTGTTGGAGTTTAGTGTAGTTCTTTTTGTTATGTCCCCAGTTGTTTACTTGTGTTGGAGTTTAGTGTAGTTCTTTTTGTTATGTCCCCAGTTGTTTACTTGTGTTGGAGTTTAGTGTAGTTCTTTTTGTTATGTCCCCAGTTGTTTACTTGTGTTGGAGTTTAGTGTAGTTCTTTTTGTTATGTCCCAGTTGTTTACTTGTGTTGGAGTTTAGTGTAGTTCTTTTTGTTATGTCCCCAGTTGTTTACTTGTGTTGGAGTTTAGTGTAGTTCTTTTTGTTATGTCCCAGTTGTTTACTTGTGTTGGAGTTTAGTGTAGTTCTTTTTGTTATGTCCCAGTTGTTTACTTGTGTTGGAGTTTAGTGTAGTTCTTTTTGTTATGTCCCCAGTTGTTTACTTGTGTTGGAGTTTAGTGTAGTTCTTTTTGTTATGTCCCAGTTGTTTACTTGTGTTGGAGTTTAGTGTAGTTCTTTTTGTTATGTCCCCAGTTGTTTACTTGTGTTGGAGTTTAGTGTAGTTATTTTTGTTACGTCCCCAGTTGTTTACTTGTGTTGGAGTTTAGTGTAGTTATTTTTGTTATGTCCCCAGTTGTTTACTTGTGTTGGAGTTTAGTGTAGTTATTTTTGTTATGTCCCCAGTTGTTTACTTGTGTTGGAGTTTAGTGTAGTTATTTTTGTTATGTCCCCAGTTGTTTACTTGTGTTGGAGTGTAGTGTAGTTCTTTTTGTTATGTCCCCAGTTGTTTACTTGTGTTGGAGTTTAGTGTAGGTCTTTTTGTTATGTCCCCAGTTGTTTACTTGTGTTGGAGTTTAGTGTAGTTATTTTTGTTATGTCCCCAGTTGTTTACTTGTGTTGGAGTTTAGTGTAGTTCTTTTTGTTATGTCCCCAGTTGTTTACTTGTGTTGGAGTTTAGTGTAGTTCTTTTTGTTATGTCCCCAGTTGTTTACTTGTGTTGGAGTTTGGTGCAGTTCTTTCTGTTTATGTTATCAGTTGTTTAATTCCGTTGGTGTTTGGTTTAGGTCTTTCTGTTTATGGCTGGTGCCTTAGTGTAGATGACTGTGGGCCATACTGATAATTGCATGAACGCGGTTGGGGGGGGGGGGGGGGCGTTCGCTGCCGGTCAAGGGGAGACAAGACTGTCTACCTCAGTGGTTCTCAACTGGTGGGGAATTCCCCAACAGGGGGAATTTTGGGGTTTCCAGGGGGGAATGAAGATTATTTCAAGATTGCATTAATACAAGAACCGATTACTTGATCTTATAAAGTAAGTAGACCCACTAATCACGTTTTATGTGGACGTCTAGACTTGTTTTAGTATGTGCTATTAAATTTAGCTTCAATTATTACGTATACTGTGTAGGGGCAGGGGGAAATTTTTAGGGAGGAAATACGAAAGGGGGGAAATGACGTTCTAAAAATATGTTGAGGGGGGGGGGGGAATGACGTCCTAAAAATATGGTGAAGGGTGCACGGGCCAAAAAAGGTTGAGAACCACTGGACTACCTATTCCACTGTTCATTGACACCTACACAATGTGATCGCCAGATCACGTGACAGATAATTGGCCAATGTGGAGTGGGTGTGGCTGATTGGTCTATTTTTATTGACTAGTTACGACCTCAAGTAAAACACTTTATTCACCCCACATGCCCGAATAGACACACAAGAAACACTGACCGCTGAAGAAAAAGACACGAGATAATTAAATGTGCCACAAACCCTGACAGTTCACGGCAAGAAGCTTGTGATCTACCACCTACCACACTCATGTTTATCCTACACAATACAGTTTCAGTTTTCAGTTAATACTCAGTCCAGGTCAGTCTTGCGACCCTTCCCCCGTTTAGTCACTGACAACTGACAAGATTACCGTCCCCTGAACCATAAGAGTTACTTCCCCTTTTACTTATTTCCGCTGACGAAATAGCCAAGTCAAATTTATTATGTCAATGGTACAAAAAAATAAAAAGATGAATACGACGCGTATCGATTTCAGAATTTACGTGTCTATGTGTTTGCCTTTTCACGTTAGCTTAATAGAAATCTTAAAAATAACAAACGTAAATATTTGTAGATCAAGGTTGCGGAAACAAAGTCGGGTAACAGCGTCGTAAACTATATTACATCGGCGGAAACACTGTCTGTTAAAGAGGCGTTTATGAACGTGGTCGGTCTTTCGTGATAGATAAATGAGAAAGTAACACTCTTGAAGTACCATGAGAAGTTAAAATACTCTCCTAAATAACCAAAGAAATTTAGTTTTCACACGGTTATCGAGGCGTTATACCATTTATTTGTTTCGGATAATTCTGATTGCCTAGGTAGGCTTTTATTAAAAGTAGTGGATTATTTTCATTTTACCATATAGTGTAAAGGAAGGAATGCTTTATCACGTCTCCTACCGGCGCCATTTTGCGCCCACATCTCAGCAACGTTTTGATGAGACATTTGCCGGTAAATTAATTCAATTAAACATCTAAAATAGCACATCAAGCGATACAAAAAGCCACTGACAGAAGTATGAAAAGTCTGTGATAAAAGAATCAGGTCTTGCCACCTAAAAACACATTAAAAGCCACATCGATAATGTATAGATCGCCTGCTCCAAAAAAGAAAAGAAAGAGCCCAGACCAGGCGAAAGACGTTCTCTACGGCCCAAAATGCTTGGATATTAATTCAATTATGCAAATCAACCGACAAGGGAAATATCCAGAGTGGGGGTTTGCGATTTTTGTCGGTTACACATCTTCCCTGGATCAATGACGCGAAGGAGGGGACCTGACTTTCCATTTTTCTTTTGTCGTGCCATAAGTATATTGACAACGTGGCATAATAAGTCAGGTAATGACGTCATTAGAATTAGCGGTCCTTGGTTATACTCTCAAACAGACGACAAATTGTAGATTGCGTTAACGAGCTAAATCAATTGACATGTGAATAACGAAGACGCAAATAATATATTGCACCATTTGTTGCTTGGCACATTTCGCTGTATCTCGTTTGGTGCATAGTATAGGAAAAATGTTCAAAATATAATGAAGTGGCGTAATGATTCTTACCAACCGAAATAACCAAATACATTGTCATGCAATTAATTGTTACCACGGTAGCTTTAAAGAGACTATCAAGTCTGTCTGCTTGCATAATTGTGGCTTACCCGAATGGAAGAAGAAGAAGATGAAGAAGAAGAAGAAGAAGAAGAAGAAGAAGAAGAAGAAGAAGAAGAAGAAGAAGAAGAAGCGTGACATTCAAGAACAAACAACATCATGTAGCAGGCCTGATGAAATCACGGCCTGCTGACAACACCTCTCCTTCTCCACACCATTCAACCCCAGCATTTACTAGCTGTGATATATACATACTGTACTACTAATAATAATAAATAAACGGTGTCGGGGCAGTTTCCTGCTATAAGTCTGCGCTGTGACAGCGCCATCCCATGTTGTAGACCTGAGAGCAAGGAGAAACAGCAGGCCAGTCTTTCCTTCACTTTGGCTAACGACGAGCCCAGGCATCGAACTCGCGTCTGACCGTACTCATGATATTGCCAGGGAAGTTTGCCATCAACTTTGCCCGTGCGCTCGCCGTTTGTGATTTACTAGACAATGTAGTTTAGCAGTTTGCCAATGCTTTCAGAACAGCCGAAGACAACACAGGGCGGTCTGATTTCGAATCGTCCACGGCAGATTTCGAGCCCTCGACTCGGTATGTCGGAGAATTATGAAACTGCGCGTCTCATCATCCTCTAAACCACGATAACGATTGGGTATCTGGTGCTGGCCCCATATTTATATACAGTAATCGGCACTCAACGCATGAAATAAAACAACTTAACATTTGAGAGGATCGATTTCATTGCCCCGGGTTTTATCCCATATGGTTTGGTCTTTTTCGGCAGGATGACCTGCTGAAAGCATCGCACAAAGCACGAACTCTGTAGCTCCGACGACGACCTCCAGGTGTCTCCGAGAAAAATGTACTCGTGAACCGAAAGTTGTAGCCGGGAATCGAACCCACAACCTTCGGAGCAGGAGGCAGACGACTTGACTACTTCGCCACGGAGACTCCCGGTACTCAATATCACGGCGATCGCCTTTATTTACCATGACATGCAATGGTACCTGTTTAAGAGCGCTGGGGGATATTTTCTCACATGTCAATTACTTGTGTTGTCTTGTGTGGACTCTGAGATCTACCGAGTGAGTAGAATGAAGGCCTTTGGGACAAAATGAGGGAGAAGAAAATAAGAAATAATGACAGGAAAGAAAGACACGATAAAAAAAAAGGGAAACAGATATGGAAATAATGAAGATGGCTAAAAATGAAACGAAAAGGTGAAATAGCGAAATAGGATCACAAGAAAAATGAATAGGGCGGGAAGATTAATCGGAATATGAGGGGGAAGGGGGGGCGAAGGTGGGAGAGTGAGTGTGTGTGTGAGAGAGAGAAGAGAGAGAGAGAGAGAGAGAGAGAGAGAGAGAGAGAGAGAGAGAGAGAGAGAGAGAAAGGGTAGGAAGAGCATACGGGGAGAAAAGAAAAAGAATACAATGTTAATATGCTTTGGAAATTGAGGAAATCCACATTAGAGGAATAGAATAGAGGCGGAGGCGGAGGAGGAGGAGGAGTCGGCGGAGGAGGAAGAGGCGGAGGAGGAGGCGGCGGCTGAGGAGGAGGAAGAGGAGGAGGAGGAGGAAGAGGAGTAGAAGAAATAGAAGAAGAAGAAGAAGAAGAAGAAGAAGAAGAAGAAGAAGAAGAAGAAGAAGAAGAAGAAGAAGAAGAAGAAGAAGAAGAAGAAGAAGCAGAAGAAGAAGAAGAAAATTGCTATCGTGCTAAACTAATTCAATGATATGATCCCAGTGCTGTGTACTTCTACTTGTGTTAGTGCTATCTATTATATATACTTAATGCTATCGCTAAAAAGTTAGCATCCGAGCCGTGGTAGCACAGCGATTCGCCTATCATCCCAGACATCATGGGTTCGATCCGCAGCGGAGTCGGAGTTTAAAAATAATCTACCTTATAGACACGCCTAAAATTGGTATTTAAAAAGTCTTGGGAAATAAAGGCGGTCTGTAAGAAACTGACCCCACCAGGCACCGAGTACTGATTGTTTTATAAAAAATACATGTCTAGCACTGTATGCCTATTAAACTGAGACTTTTACTTTGTGTGCTGACGAAGGATTTGGCCGCAACGTTCCATGTTCTTACTTGTGATTGTTTTCAAGAAAAGCTTTCCGTCTACATCTTGTGTTGTGTTAGTTAGTTAGGTAGTTAGTTAGTTAGTTAGTTAGTTAGTTAGTTAGTTAGTTAGTTAGTCGACAAATCATCCTCATTGCACATCGAACCATTCAGTCCATAAGTGCTCGGATCCCCTCCTCAGCAAATCCCGCAGCGTGTAGCGGCTAACGACGCCAGTTCTGTGTTGGTTTATAAATATTCTTTGGTTTCCTGCGTAGTGTTCTTGTTTGGCCACACCTCTTTTAATTTGCTGTTCTCGCAGTCTGGCCATGGTTGTAGATTTACAGTCATCATTTGGTTCACGCAAAAGTCTTACTTCTCGTAGAGAATTCAGAATGTCAGCCTGGTCCATGGCGCGTCCGCCCTCCACCTAAGCCTCACCTGCGAGCTTGTCAGCTCGTTTATTTTCTTAATCTTGTGTTGTGGTGATTCATTACTGGTAATTA